>JAOTON010001679.1:0-600000 GCA_034440635.1 Lepas anatifera | reverse complement strand
GTTGTCTATGAGTAAACCTGGAGAGCATACAACTGTCTTAACACTTTACTATGGCAAATATACAAGAGGGAATAAAAGCACTTCACAATACTGCAGTAAAAGCGATGCGCATCGGGCCGCTGAGTGCGGTGACTGCGCCGCCCGCGAGCCGGCCGCGCAGTGCCAGCCGATGTCCCAAACGCCCCGCGGGTCATTTTTGTCCGGTGTCATATCTTAGAATCTAAAAGTGGTATCGGCTTAAAGCTTTCGGAACATCTTATTTGGCGTATTCTAAACATCGGATAACATTTTTTTCGCCAATCTGAAAGCTGGAAGTAGGTGCAGGTGTTAATGGGTTAAACTGTGGGAAAGAAGTTGGGAACGGTTTTTTTCTGTCGAGTCTTGGACAGACAGTTATAATTCTGTGCATATTTGTTTCAATTCTACGTATTATGCAGCCCTGCACTATAAAATATTAACCAAAATTTGCAAAACAAGATTGCTGCTTTATAGATTTGGAAAATTAGAGAGCCCATTGTGTGAAAAATGCCAGTGCCAAATAGAAACTGTATAGCATAATTTTTCCTGTGCCCTGCACTTCAAGCCTTTTGGTTGACGGTACAAATATTTTTCAGAAACTGTGGAGTTGAAGAGAACATTAATCTAGCTAAGGTGATAATAGGAAAAAACAACAACGTTGTCACTGACCATATAATAATTCTCGCAAAATCATTGATTCATAATTATGATAACCCTCCTACAATTGAACGTCTAAAGGCTAGACTTCAGCTTGACATGGAAACGGAAAGATATGCAGCACTAATCGCAGGTAGTCGTGAACAGTTTAATAAGAAATGGGGGAGATTACAATATAAATTGTAGGATTTTCGACTAAAAAGGCTACTGTTATGCGCAAACCATTTAATCTGAAACATTGTCCCTGCTTGTAATGGTAATTGGTGTAGCATGAGTTCGGGTCCCTGGGTGCAGACACGGTGACATTCCCTTGGATTTTTGTGTTAGGCACGATCTTGCCAGTTCTGATGGGGTCACACATTTTTCGGACGCATCTTTGCAAAATATATGAGCAGAAATTGAAACCATATTTTATTGAGAACGACCGACTAACGTCAGAAACCGAGACTTTGTAACCAGACGAATTTTCCAATACAAGGGGGGGCAATTGGAGGGCCCGTGGGTGGGTCGTTCAATCAAGCCCGGCTTGGCTGGCCCTCACCACCAGATGTCCTCCAGTGAGTGATGCAGCACCCGGGCGTCGCCGCGCTGCTGCCGAAGCGACGACGTCGCCATCGTCGATCGTCCGGTGGTTTGTGGACGCCCGTAGATACGGAGCGGTGAGCCTCCGGCCGGTCCATGGCCTGTGTCGCCGTGCCGTGGCAGTATCCGCCTCCGTCTACCGGTGTCTCCGATTCGCATCGAAGAGCTGGCGCAGCGGTGACACTCCGTCACAAACCTCCGCGATCTTGTTGCATGATGAATGCCCTCCGCTGTCCGCTCACTTCTCTCTGGACCTCCTTCCCTCGCCGCTGCCGCCAGACTCCTTGACCTTCCTCTCTCCTTCGGCGCTAGCCCCTGACTCCTTGACCTTCCTCTCTCCTTCGGCGCTGGCCCCTGACTCCTTGACCTTCCTCTCTCCTTCGGCGCTGGCCCCTGACTCCTTGACCTTCCTCTCTCCTTCGGCGCTGGTCCCTGACTCCTTGACCTTCCTCTCTCCTTCGGCGCTGGCCCCTGACTCCTCCACTGCTGTCCTCAGACTCCTTTCCTTCGTCGCTGGCACCTCCTCCTTCCTCTTGAGCTGCCGTCTCCACCGTCGCTCTCCTCTGGGACCGCCTTATTTCCGTTTCGGGCCGCCTTCCTCCGCCGATGACCCAGGAGGTGGCGACCTCCAACGGAAAGAATGACCAACAGGGACGGCGTTTCTTCACCATGTGTGTGGTCTTCGACGCCTCCCCGATGGACACACCTGTGCCGGCGCCGCCCTTGTCTTCGCCATTCCCGCGTGGCAGGCGGGTGATTTGGCCGGGTGGTAGTCCACTGGTCTCGCCGCCGAGCGTCCTGGGGATCCTTCAAGGGAATGTGGCACCTTGATAACGTGATTTTTCAGCTTCAGGTGACGGCCGAAGCCCTGTATTTGCCTTTTTTCCTTGAGACATTAATGCTGACAAAACCAGTATCAATAATACAGCTAAACCTCGACAATAACGCCTAACAATAAAAAACCATCCACCCCCTCCCCTCCCTACTTTCCAAAACACCTCAACAAACGCAAAAGGAAAACGGACACAGAGCTGTGGATAGACAGTCACAGTCACACTTACTCCTCAGCACAATGGCTCGTGAACTATTTGCATGACGGAGCTTTCAGTTCTGGTACTTTTTATAATTTAAAAATTCAAACCCGGTCCAAACAATTGCAGAGGCCACAAACACACCTTGGTAAAACGCCAGAGCAAGCAGAGCAAGCACCAAGTGGAAGTGAAGCATCTGGTCGACCCGAACTCATGCTACACCAATTGCCATTACAAACAGGGACAATGTTTCAGATTAAATGGTTTGCGCATAACAGTAGCCTTTTTAGTCGAAAATCCTACAATTTATATTGTAATCTCCCCCATTTCTTATTAAACTGTTCACGACTACCTGCGATTAGTGCTGCATATCTTTCCGTTTCCATGTCAAGCTGAAGTCTAGCCTTTAGACGTTCAATTGTAGGAGGGTTATCATAATTATGAATCAATGATTTTGCGAGAATTATTATATGGTCAGTGACAACGTTGTTGTTTTTTCCTATTATCACCTTAGCTAGATTAATGTTCTCTTCAACTCCACAGTTTCTGAAAAATATTTGTACCGTCAACCAAAAGGCTTGAAGTGCAGGGCACAGGAAAAATTATGCTATACAGTTTCTATTTGGCACTGGCATTTTTCACACAATGGGCTCTCTAATTTTCCAAATCTATAAAGCAGCAATCTTGTTTTGCAAATTTTGGTTAATATTTTATAGTGCAGGGCTGCATAATACGTAGAATTGAAACAAATATGCACAGAATTATAACTGTCTGTCCAAGACTCGACAGAAAAAAACCGTTCCCAACTTCTTTCCCACAGTTTAACCCATTAACGCCTGCACCTACTTCCAGCTTTCAGATTGGCGAAAAAAATGTTATCCGATGTTTAGAATACGCCAAATAAGATGTTCCGAAAGCTTTAAGCCGATACCACTTTTAGATTCTAAGATATGACACCGGACAAAAATGACCCGCGGGGCGTTTGGGACATCGGCTGGCACTGCGCGGCCGGCTTCCGGGCGGCGCAGTCACCGCACTCAGCGGCCCAATGCGCATCGCTTTTACTGCAGTTTTGTGAAGTGTTTTTATTTCCTCTTGTATATTTGCCATAGTAAAGTGTTAAGACAGTTGTATGCTCTCCAGGTTTACTCATAGACAACACTAATCGCATATTTGAAAATAGCATACAACGGTGGTTAACCTAGACTGAGGTTTTGCAGGTGATAAACTAAAATTGTGAAAATCATATTATTTTAGCAATATTGTGGTATACTATAGCATAGTAATATTAATAATATAAGGTGAATATCAAAGGTTTTGGGAAACCGTTTCTTTTGTCTCTACTTCCTTCTTCCTCCGTCTCCCAGACTTTGTGACTGACGCTCGCTGAGCTTTCAACGAGTAATCGTAATATTCAGCATACAGATGAAAGTTTTGAAAACTGAGTCTGTTATCTCCCCCTATGCGGTGTAAATTAGCCTGATTAATCTCCAAATGTCCAAACGGGTCCATTTCCATCTCTCCAGCTTATTTTTGGAGCAAGCAGCCTCCCCCATAGTTGCATTAATGTGAACCTCCACATTTCTAGGCACGCCGCTGGTCATTGTAAGGCCGGTCAGCGCATCATCTTCCTCGTCCTCATGACTAATATATTTTGTGATGGCATACTCATGATATGCACCTGATCCGCTCCGCTATCTTGCGCAATTAAAACACCTTATTTTGCCTCTTTTTCTGCAAAACATTTGATCTGTGCCATTGCTAATAAGTATGCTTTCGAAATATTTATGTCTCCAAGGCTGGATATTTCTTCTCGATCCAGGCGGGGTTCTGGATGGTTAAACACCGGCAATACAATCAAAGCACTAGACAAAGTCTGTGGGAGACCAAAAATCCAGGCGGGTCTTGACCCCTCCTCCTAACTCCCAGGGTGCTCACTCATGGTAGTTTCACTTGACTAGAACCAAGCTGCAACAGTGCTAATTACGATTTAGACAGAAGTTCCAGAACTTCCTATGCTTTCGCCCCTTTTAAAGTGCACCAGACGTTTTACACTCTACCATCTTGTCACAACAAACCAGCGCGGCGGCCGCGATAATTCCAAACCCATTTTGTTAGCTCATCATTGGCTTTCAATCAGTGGTGGACGCAAGGGGGCTAGGAAGGCTCATGTCCCCCCTCCCACCGAAATTTCAGTGTGCCTATAGTGAATGCATAACTGAGGGCTGTTCCGAGGCAATGGCGGGGGAGGCTAGAGACCCCTAACCCCCCACACCCAATGAAGTCCTCAATCCGCCACTGTTCCCTATCCTCTCTATCCACTACACACAATCCATCAAGGGGAAAAGAAAAGGCTCTGCTAGTTTAACAGTGAAGTCATGCTAATATTTCGTTAAGTTTTCAAAACTCTGAAAATTGTCTTTGATAACGCGTTCAGAAAACACTGGAAACATCTTGCATGTTTTCGTTAAAAATATTTGATTATCATTCCAAAAATAAGACAGACCCCGAAAACGTTGGGAAGCATTTCATAAACTCCAAAGTTTCCAAACGTATCGACATTGCACTAAAAATCCTCAGATTTGATGAAAAGTCTATAAACTGGTAACCCTGAATTCGCAGGACCCACAATGCTTCCATTTTCTATAGGTAACATTATGCACCTAACGCACCAGACGAAACGACAGGACACATCCTTTTCCTCCTTTTCAGTGGCCCGAAGATGTCCGCAACGCCCAGCGGGTCATTTTTGTTCGCTTCATATTTGACGATGTCTCATGGCAAAGCCGTTCAAGAAAATCTTACTGTTTCTTCACCATCTGACTTCTAGTGGTCTTAGCTTGATGTCAATCATGAAAACTCTTTTCAGCTTTCCATATGCTATTGCGACAAACAAAATTTGCAAAGCTATCTCACGTTGACCAAAACCTCGCCAAAATAAGTTCCACCAAAATCGTCCCGTAAAGACCTAGGGTTTTCAAACGTATTTTTATAGCTTGTCTACGCTCTGAAAGACACATCCATATCATAAAGCTGAAGATCACTTCACTGGTACTGCTTCTGCAGCCTGTCAAAGTCAGAGAACAAAAATGACCCGCTGGGCGTTAATGGGTTAATTGGCTGATCATTGGTGTTTATCAAAAGTCTATAGAAATTACCCGCTCCATTATCTTCTGAAAGGTCAAACTGAACCACTGGGTTATCGGGTTTTGTAAGGCTCCCTTTTGAATCTCACGCTCTATATCTGGCTTTAGTGATCGTATAAGCATGAAATAATCCATTCTGTTTCCATATACAAGGTTGTATCAGTTACGTTGCGCTTCAAATGAAAGAATATTACCTTGGCAATCTATAAGATCGTTAACTCTAACTAATCCTTTTCGAAACCAATGTTCTATTCTGGAGTTGGAAAATCTCACTGTGACATCGGAATACCATAAACCCATGCTCAAATAATCCTCACCAAACATTGGATACCTCTCGGATATCTGGGCCCACGAAAGCAAAAACTCTTTCCAGAAATTATTGTTCAAGCTATCTGCATATAGCTGAAGAGATTTTGAGCTCCTTTCCCAGATGGTTGGGTCACTGCTTACGCTACTTGCAAAAAGTTTTGTCCATGGATGCTGTGATTTCAGCTGCCTTCTGACCCAGGACGACTTCAAAGATATAATATATCTATCTATGTCTACCATGCGAAGACCGCCGTCGCTGACATTACGAACTACTATCTCACGCCTGATTCTTTCTGTTTTCCCACCCCACAAAAAAAGAGAACAGTTCATTGTTAATTTTTTTCAGTGTCGTATTGTTAGGCTTCGGGAGAGAAGTCAGTAAATGTGTGAATTGTGGTAAAATCATTGTTTTTACCACTGTGACTCTACCTATTAGAGTTAAAGATCTAAACTTCCACAGGTTGATACTATTTTGAATTTTTTGTAAGATATTTCCATAATTTAGAGAAGGAATCTCGTGTATGTTGTTTGTAAAGTTAATTCCCAGCAATTTAATCGATGAAACCCACTCAAAAGCAAAATTTTCGTCCTACGTTGTCTGATAAATTTATGTTCCCGGATGTTTTCCAAGCCACATGGCCTTACATTTGCTTTCATTAGGGAATAGGCCTGAAAACTTAGCGTATACTCCGAGGTCCTCAAATAGGGCACGTATACTATTTATGTCTCCATCCAATAGGCAAACTGTGTCATCGGCATACGCTGAAACCTTATAGACTTCTTGAGCAAGCTTGATACCTCGAATTCTATCGTTTAGTCTTATCTTATCGAGAAGATGTTCCAGTGCTAAGATGAAGAGGTAACAGCTGACCGGGTCACCTTGTCGACATGAACGTTGTAAGCGTATGGGCTGTGAGAGGTGTCCGTTATAAGCAAGACGAGCAAAGGACTCAGGATGTAGCATTTTAACCCATCGGGTTATGTTTGGAGGAAAAAGTCTGGCATTTAGGCATATATCTATAAAGCTCCAACTCATTGTGTCAAAGGCATGTTGAAAATCAATTCCTATAAGCAAGCCCGTTTCTTTTCTACGATTCAATTCATCAATGAGAGCATAAGTTAAACGGGTATTATCACCAATGAATCGGCCGGGTAAGAAGGCTGTTTGTTCGGGTTTTATTACAGTACCAAACACCTTCTTAAAGTGATTAGCAAGAGCACTAGAAATAATTATATGTGCGACATTTAACAATGTTATTGGTCTATAACCGCCTATGGTATTTTTGGGTTTATTTGCTTTTGGTACTAGGCAAATAATGCCGTCGTGCAGTGTTAAAGGGAGGCTTCCAGAAGTCATACTCGACTGAAATAATCGCAACAAAACAAATTTGAATTTTGACCAGAAGAATTTGTAAAACTCGGCTGGAAAATCATCCGACCCTGGTATTTTTTAGTTCTTCATTTTCCTTAAGCTGGCCCAGAGTTCTTCAGCTTTAACTGGCTCCGTCATCAAATTACTCTGATTTCGGGTGAGCCTGGAAAAATCTGTTTGCTCTAAATAGTCCATTGTTTCTTGTGGGCCTGTCTCCTCACCCTTGGTAAATAAGCGGTTAAAGTGTTCAACAAATGCGTTCATTATCTCTTTTTGACAAAACAACGTCTCATTCCTAGTTTTGAGTGAACTTATTGTTCTAGAAAGAATATGCCGTTTTTTCTAAATTACGGAAATATGATGTTGGTCTTTCTCCCTGTTCCTGCCAGCGGTACCGTAATCTTATGATAGAGCCAGCAAGCTTAGCGTGCCTAATATCCTTGTATTCTTCTTTTGCTTGTTGAATTCTGTTTTGCATAGGCGTAGGAACCGGGGGGGGCCAGGGGGGCCACTGGCCCCCACTTTTCAGTGATGGGCCCCCCGCAACGGAGATAAGAATATCAAGAACTATAATATCAAGCAAGAAACTCTAACTGGCCCGATAGCTTGCCCCGGAACTCCATTAAACTTACCTGTACCCCTAAACCAAGTTGAGGTCCTATGAGTCGATTTTAAGGTCCCCTGAGCTTCTGGGGGCCCCTGAACTGGTCTCTGATGCCATACGAGCTAATCTGGGCCCCTTGAGCTGAACTGAGCGCCCCTGAAGTGGTTTGGGCAGCATGAACTGTTCTAGGATGCCTAAACTGAGCTAGGAGCCGTGACCTTGAACAGGGCCCTGTGAGTTGGCCAGGCCCTATATCCACCGACCTGGGGGGCCCCTGAGCTGAGCTGGGACCGTAAAGTTAATATTGTCCCTTGTGCTAATCTGGATCCCCTGTGATGCACAGAAGACCCTAAACTTATCTGAGGCCCCTGCACAGTAATAGGGCCCCTGCCTTGAAATTGGGTTGTAAGCTTTAATTAAAACCCTGAACTGTTCTGAAACCCCATATATGCCGACAAGGGGCCCTGGATGATCCGGACCCTTAAGCTTATCTGGTCATTAGAGCTAATATTGGCCTCTGTGTTGAACTGAGAGCCCCTGAGATGGTCTGGGACCCCCTATAAGGCTTTACAGCCACTGAGCACTGAGCTTGAATGGACCCCTTGAGATGTTCTGACAGTGGCGTAGCCAGGGGAGGGGCTCCCTGGGGTCCGCGTACCCCCTTGGGCTGACCTTATGCACTAAAAATACGACCATTGATCTCGGGGCCCCCTGAGCTTGGTCTCGGGGGCCCTCCCGAGCTTGGTCTCAGGAGGCCCCCGATAATCAGTATCGAGGGCTCCAGAATACCGAATATTGATCTTCGGGGACCCTTAGGTTCAGTCTCAGGGGGTCCCGAGCTTGGCCTCAGGGCCCCCGAGCTTGGTCTCAAGGCCCCTCCCCTTGAGCTCGGTCTCACGGGCCTTTCGATCTTGGTCTCACGGGCCTTTCGATTTTGGTCTCAGGGGCCCCGAGCTTGGTTTCAGGGCCCCCGAGCTTGGTCTCAGGGGCCGCGAGCTTGGTCTCAGGGCCCCCGAGCTTAGTCTCAGGGGACCCCGAGCTTGGTCTCAGGGGTGTCCCCCAAGATTGGTCTCAGGCACCCCTCTCCCCGAGCTTAGTGTCAGGGGGCCCTCGAGCTTGGTCTCAGGGGGGCATCCGGGGTATCTCATGCATAAGGCTGACCGTATGCACTGGAAAACACCAGCATTGGTCTCGGGGGCCCCTGATCTTGGTCTCAGGGGGCTGCCGAACTTGGTCTCAGGGTACCCCGATCATCGGTATCGAGGGCTCCGGAATACCGAACATTGATCTCGGGGGCCCCTGAGCTTGGTCTCAGGGGCCTCCGAGCTTGGTCTCACGGGCTTTCCGAGCTTGGTCTCAGGGGGCCCCCGATCATCGTTATCGAGGGCTCTGGAATACCGAACATTGATCTCGGGGGCCCCTGAGCTTGGTCTCAGGGGCCCCCGAACTTGGTCTCAGGGGACAACCGAGCTTGGTCTCATGGACCTTTCGATATTTGGTCTCATGGGCCTTTCGATCTTGGTCTCACGGGGTCTCGAGCTTGGTCTCAGGGAACCGCCGAGCTTGGTGTCAGGGGGCCCTCGAGCTTGGTCCCAGGGAGCATCCGAGCTTGGTCTCAGGGTCCCCTCAAGCTTGGTCTCAGGGGCCCCCGAGCTTGGTCTCAGGGGTTCAGGGCCCCCCCTCGGGGTGCACCCGACTATTGATATCGAGGGACTCATGAGTGAGGCACGAGCATTGACCTCATGGACGCAGAGTTTGGTCTCAGGGGCCCCCAAGTCTGGGTTCAGGACCCCAGAGTATCGGCATTGAGGGACTCCAGAGTACCGAGCATTAGTCTCGGGGGGCTCGAAATATTGATCTTGAGGACCCCGGAACATCGGTTTCAAGTTACTCCCGAGAAAAGCGCGAGCATGGGTCTAAGGGTGCCCCTGAGCCAGATCTAAGTGGGACCCCGAGCTTGGTCTTAGGAAGCATTTTTCTGGGGAGAATTTATTTTAGGGGCCTCCAAATGGTGATTTCGGAGGGCCCCTAAAGTATGGATGCAGTGGTGTAGCCAAGGGGGCCCTAGGCGTCCCCAAACCCCCCTTGGGCCAATCTGAACCACTGCAAAGAATTCTCTGATCACGGGGCCCCCAGAGTCAGTCTCAGGGGCCCCTGAAGATTTGTTCTCAGGGCGTCCCGAGTCGGCCTCAAGACCCCCGCCCTGAGAGTCAGTCTCAAGGCCCCCGAACGCAGATTTCGGGGGCTCCCAGAGGGTTGGTCTCAGGTGCCCAAAAAGCTGGTATCAGGGGCCCCGGGAGTCTGTCTCAGGGAAGGTGGGGGGCCGAGCTAGTCTCAGGGGCCCCAGAGAGTGGTTCTCAGGGCCTCGCAAAAGTCTATTTCGCGGGGGTCTCCGAGAGTCAGTCTCAGGAACGCCAAAGACTCAGTCTCAGAGGTGATTCCACCCCCCCCTCCCCGGGTGTTTGTCTCAGGGGCGCCCTAGAGTAAGTCTCATTGGAAGTCATTCCCAGTCCCCTCCCCCACCCCAAAGACAGCCTCAGAAGACTCCAAGAGCTAATCTGGATGGCCACGATAGTCAGTCTCAGCCCCCTCCAGAGTAAATCTGGGGGGGGCAAAAATTAGTCTCAGAGGTGCTGCCGAATGACTAATCTCAGGAGCCCCGAGAGATTCTCAGGGGCCCCCAGTTTTGATCAAGAGGCGCCGTGAGTCGGTCTCAGAGACCCCCTGAGATCTAATCAGGAGAGCGGCCGAAAATTAGCTTTGTGAGTGCCGCCAAGTGTTGGTCTTAGGTGGCCCCAGAGCTCGAATAAAAATTTTCAAAACCATATGCCTCGGAAAAAATGTATCTACCCCTATTGCGTACTAAAAAAGACAAATTGAAACATGTCCATCAGGCACCATCATCGAAGGAAAGGCAAAAATTAAACTAATTTTACCATAAGAGCAAATCGAACAGGGAATTTGGCACTTCAGTCAATTTTTAATCTATTAGTTTAACACCAATAACTGCATTCCTAAATATTCTGAAATAAGCGACCTTCAAATATTTTCGTTCGAAAACAGACAAACAAGGGTAATGACAGAAATCGATGAGCATAATCTTCAAAGGAAAAATAGGTATGAAAGGTTGAAAATAACAACGACAGAGAGATCCAAGGCGATAGATATCTCAGGCGCCTTTTGTCTTGGTAATTTGCTCGTTTACAAGATAGCAAGGGTAAGAAAGTAACTGGATCTCAACAGGATCTATCGACGGAATAAAGGTTATGTAACGTTCGGGACACACTACATGTCCTTTGTATTTTTTCGTTTTTCCGTTTCTTTTGAAATTTCCTGATTAAAGAGTTCACGGATTCGACACCGGGAAATAATTGCTAATCATTTCCCGTAGAAGATAATTTCTACGTACTCAAAACGACTGACCTTCAATAACTTCATGTCTGATTACCAGAGTGAATTGAGGTAGAGTCGGGTGTAACATCATGCGCGCATCAACATTGAACTTCCCGAAATATGGCACAAAGCTGTTATTATAGCCACGCTACCATATAAGGTATGGGCCATCCTTAATATTTGGTGACCTTAGTTTACCAACATTTGGTCGGATCGAAAAAATCAAGCTATAAACAAAATAAGAATAAATGCTTAAAAAGGCACAAAAAATTTCCTTCGTGTGAATGTTAAGATACTATACAAAAGATATAGGAGATGGGCCCCGGTTACTAAGGGGACCCCCGGTCTGGGGCCCCCAACGGTAGTCGGACCCCTCCTTGGCCGAATCCTAGCTACGCCACTGTGTTCTGAGACTCTATATCAGACACCCTGGGACACCCTAAGCCTAGCTGGGGCCCTGAGCTAATCTGGGTACCCCTGTGCTTAACTGGGGCCCCTGATCTGGTATGGGGGCCCTGAACTCTTCTAAGGTCCCTGGGCTAAGCTGGGGGCCGTGAGCTTGAATGGAGCCCCGTGAGCTGGTATGAGAGGGGACCCTATATCAGCCGATCTGGGCCTCTGAGCTGAGCTGGTCTGTGCTGAACAAGAGCCCTGAGCTGGTCTGGGGCCCTGAACTGTTCTAGCGTCATTGAGCTAAGCTGGGATCTGTGAGCTTGAACAAGCCCCTTGAGCTGTGTTGAGACCCTACATAAGTCGACCTGGGGACCCCCGAGCTGAACCGGGCCCCTAAGCTAATCTGGCACCCTGTGCGAATCTGGGGCTCCACTGTGATGAGCTTCTAGGGGTCCTGTGTTTATGTAGGGTCCCTTGACAAGCTGGTCCCGAGGCTAATGCACTGGTCTGGGCCCTTGAGCTGACTGATCTAGGTTCCTGAGCCATGGTCTGGACCTTGGCCCCTCCGAGATAATTTGGCGGCCCCTGGGCGGCATAGGCATAGGAACCGGGGGTCAGGGGGATACTGCCCCCTTTTGAGGTGGGCCCCCGCAACGTATATGCAAATATCAGCAAGTACGCTGCCTGCAAGCCCCTGGAGGAGGAGCGTTTCGTGATAAAACCAAGGCACCTACTACCCGAGTGTTTCCAAATGAGTCCCGAGAACTGGTCCCAATCAAACTCCATCCCATATCAATCCCAACACAAAGCATGAATCGGATACGGACCCCACATCAAATTCCGAGCAACAGTCGCCCCTGAGCCATTGAAAGGCGTGACGTCCTTCGATGCCAGGGTTATATGGTGTCGCCAACTCTTTCCCTGTTGGGAGGGGTTTCTTGGGAGTCAAATTGCTCCTTGCACAAGGAATCTGCCGTGCCTTAAACCCGGGTTGGTCGCGTGGAAAGCAAGGTTGCTAACCACTATATCACCACGCCCACACCTCTACAGCATCACAAAGCTGGCCATCAAGTACCTACATTGCACTTGCAGTCATGCTGGAGCTCTGCATTTTAGGCATCGAAATATAGCTAGACGTATTTATTGTGATCAGCCTTTACCTAAATAAATCTCGTAGGATGGAAAGAAGGGATCCGTAACAGCCTAAATAAATGTTCCCATTTTTGTTATAAAATAAGCAAAATTTTGATTAGGCATAGCGAAGTGAGGCTGTTTGGTATCAAAGCATTGTCTGTAGTTTTCTCAACAGTTTTTAATTTTGTAAATGTGATAAAAGGGCCTAAACATCTGTAAATATAAGAAACGCACTCGTGGTAAAAAATTATTGAAATCCTCCGAAAGAGCTTAAAAATGTATTTCGTATTTGAATAGGATCTAGGTAAAAAAACAAAAAAATGTTTTTTTGCGTTTTACTATGATTTGTTAGATCATAATAGGTACAAATTAAAATCATAGGGTAAAATTTAATTCCTCAATTCTCCATACGTTGGCATCCTAGTGTGCATGCGTGCCTTATTGACACCAAACGAGCTAACTATTTTTTATAATTATGGGCCCCCATGGACTTGGGGGCCCCCCCTTGAGGTGGGGCCCCTCTAAGGTTGGCCCCCCACTTTTCAAACTGTTCCTACGCCCCTGCTGTTTTGAAGGTTTGCATCATAGGGAAGCCTTTCATTTTCTTCAAGAAATTATATTTCCCTCCATAAAATTTTCACGCTCTTTAGTCTGCTTTGATTTTTTATGCTAAATGTAATTGTTTCTGTCCTTATATCAATGCTTCCCAAAAAAGTCCATCAGGGATTGTGATATGAATTTGATGAAAATTTTCAAAATTATGTTTGGAAGAGCTCACGTAAATCGGTGCAGAATACCGATCAATTACTTCTAAGCAAACCAAATTAATTTTGTCAGCATATGATTTCTCTTTTAGAAGTGACACTTTGAATTTGTACCATCCGTTGCCTTTTGTTTAACCCGCATTGACGGGGGGCGGGTACCCGCCCCCTCGGGTTTTTCGGAGATAGTAGAAAAACGGCGGCGCGTAGCGCCGCCGTACTTGGTATACCTTTTCCCTCATCATTTTTACAACTTCTGTGAAAATTTTAAGGTTAGGTCATCTCAGGTCAGGTCACCAGTACAGGTCAAGTGACCCGACCTCAAAAAAGTTTAAGATAGCATAAGTCGGAGCAGGGTGAACTTATCCGATTGAAACTCATATCACATAATGGCCCCACCGAGTTCTCTAACATATGTTCCGGTATTTTTGATATCGATGACCTAAGGTCAGGTACGAGGCATGACCTCTCCATTGGAAATACATGGGAAAAATGGTTTTACGGAATAACTCAGTAACGGATGGTGATAGAGCATTTATTTTAGCTGCATTAGACTCGCCTGGGCTTTGCGGTTCTAATGATATGCATTTTATATAATTTGACCTTGACCTGACCTCAGGTCAGGTCAAATCCTTGATTTGACCTAGCAAGGTCAAATTATATATCATTCGATTCGGCTTGCTAAGAGGATTCATAGAGTTCAAGTCGTTTTGCTCTATCTTTACTTGTTCAGATGTAATGCCCGAAAAACTGAATTTTACATGTTATCCCTATGACGGGCATGTTTTGACCTCTGTGACCTTAAATGTGACCTGACAAAAAAATGGTTCAAATGTTTTCGATGGAGAAGTGGATGGGCAGCCCAACGCCGTTTACCGTTTTTCGCTACCTACCGTGGTTCTCGAGATCTTAGGGGGCGGGTACCCGCCCCCGTCAATGCGAAGGTGGCTCAGACCCCCGTCAATGCGCGTGTTAACTATTAAGTTCAATCGTCAGAGAAATTAAGGAGTGATCTGTCAGGTAACCTGGGATGATCGTACAGCCCTTAACGCAGGATGACAGACTAGATGACACGAGAAAAAAATCAAGCCGAGCTTGTTTTACGTTAAGCTCATTTCGCCTCCACGTAAATCTTTGTTGTGCCGGATTTTGTTCCCTGTATATATCAATTAGTTCATGCCTTTGGATCAGCTTATGGATTTCTCGCGTAGCTCGAGGATTATTTTGCCTGACATAGTTTCGCGTATCTTTTTCCCAATCGAGGACTAAATTATAATCACCAACTACTATGATGGGGGCTATATCTTTGCTCATCTCTAAAAGCTTAGTACTCAACCTGGCATAGAAATCAGGTGTGTCGTCATTTGGTCCGTAAATTGTCACCAAAAGGAATTCTAAATCAGCAAACCTGGCTTTGCAAATAATATAATTGCCATCTACGTCACTTTCGAGTTCAGCTACGTCCACAGGCTGGTTTTTGCCAGTCAATATTGCTACTGCTCTAGAGTTATTTGTATATGCAGCAATAATCGCTTGTCGGCCCCACGCATTTCTGAACAAAGCTTCATTTCCTTTTTTACGTGAATATCTTGAAGACAGATTAAATATGCCTTAAACTTTTGCAAATGACTAAAAACATCTTTACGCTTTTTGAATCCAGCCAACCCTCTACAGTTGACTGATATTATTTTAAGCCCGGTCATTTAGAAGAGAGAACCAATGGCAATATATATATCAATACACTATGAAGTGTCTAGGCTACTGGTATACAAATTAACAAATAAATTTTCCTGACCAGTGGGGCGCCCAGAGACGCAGCCAAACCACAAATTATGAGACCATGAAAAAGTGGGTACTGAGAAGGATGTCCCAATACGGCGGAAAACACCACAAAAGCCTAGAGCAGACAGCAAAAAACAAAAAACAATGTGAGTCGACAGAGAAAATATCTATCTTGCATAACCAAGAAGTAAACATTTGTTCAAAATATGGCAACGATGCAACAGTACGTAAACACTTACCAATGTTGTCCCTTGAAAATGTACCTTGTTCCAGCAAACAGGATTTATGCACATCGTAACACGCAATAACCTTTAATACTCGTCACGCAGCACTGCCGATATTTTACCCATATCTGACACTCTGATCTTTTGTCCATGTCTCACTTTCTTGCAGTACACCTCTCCATGCTTACTGAACACCGTGTAAAGTCGATTTTCTTTCTTCTCCCTGCGGAGTGCTTGGTAGATGTTCTGTCTGTACGGTGTAAGGTTTTCGCTAATGAATAGCCTCTTCTTCTCGGCGCCCTCTGCGTTCATAGGTGGTTTGGAGTTGAAACGCTCCTCGTAAAAGCGATCCCGTGCCGAGTCCCTTGAAAAACTCTTGAAGCGGCACACGATGTTTTTCCTCTTGTTGGTACGTGTTGCTTCTTGAATGTGTTGCCGGGACACTGAGACGTCCGGAAGGCACTCGTTGAGCAGCTTCACCGCCGTGTCGGCGACGTCCTCCGTCCAGTGCTGGACAGGAGCAGGTGGGACGGCGTCACCAGACAAAATCAGGTGTGGTCTTCGCTGCTCACAGATGAGGTCGTCTAGCTGCTGTTCGAGAGAGGAGATGCGCTCATCCTTCTGACCGATACGCCGTTCCAGCTCGTCTATAAAGGCGTCCCGTTGTTCCACGTGCTGCTCCAGTTCGTACACACGGCCGTGCAGCCTCTGCATATCCTCCTTCAGCACCCCAAATTCCTTGGCCATGTCGGCCTTAGCCCTGTTCCAGCTGTCAGCACAGTTTTGTCACCACCAATCAGCGGGCTGCGTTGCGCCTACGTCACAGGACTGTAGCCTCTCCCCGGGAACTAGTTCTAGAGGTTGTACGGGCTGATGGCCTGCTGTTTGCGCTGATGAAAAATAGTAAGTGCACGAAGTGGCAGCCTAATATTTTTAATGGTATGAAGGATTAAGTTCCCTTTGCTTAGCACAAGCAAGAGGGGATTATGGCGGTGATGTTACTTTTCTGGAGGAGAGGTTAGAGGTCCTGCTGACAAAACTGTGCTGACAGCTGGAACAGGAAAAAAAAAATTTTTTCTCTTTTAAAAAAATTTTTTTTTGAGGAACCCCTAACCTCCCCTCCAAAAAAGTAACATCACCGCCATAATCCCTCTTGATTTGAAGCCCTGGGAACTCAAACCTTTATACCATTAAAAAATATTAGGCTGCCACTTCGTGCACTTACGGTTTTTCATCAGCACAAACAGCAGGCCGTCAGCCCGTAAAACCTCTAGAACTAGTTCCCGGGGAGAGGCTACAGTCCGGTGACGTAGGCGCAACGCGGCCCGCTGATTGGTGCTGACAAAACTGTGCTGACAGCAGGACCTCTAACCTCTCCTCCAGAAAAGTAATATCAGCGCCATAAACGCCTCTTGCTCGTGATAAGCAAAGGGAACTTAAAACTTTACACCATTAAAAAGTATTAGAATGCCATTTCGTGCACTTACTGGTTTTCACTTTTTGTGAAAAAATGTGAAAAAATTCAGATTTTGCGGTCCACAGTTTCAAATGCCTTTTTCAAATCCAAGTACAGGCCCACAGGTATCTGTCTCCGTGCTAAGCAAGAGGTGATATTGTCATGAGAAGTGATATTAGCATACATGTTGAATGTCTATTTCTGAATCCAAATTGAAAATTGGATATAATATTTCGTTCTTGTAAGTAATCCGTCAGTTGGTTGTGCATCACCCGCTCTAAAACATTGGAAATAACAGGTAGAACAGAAATCGGCCTATAGCTGTTAAGCTGGGCCTCTGAACCAGTTTTTAATATAGGCGTGATTACTGCAGGCTTTAGACAGCCAGGGAAATGTGTTTATCGAGTGAAATATTAATCAAGTATGTTAGATTATCGATAATGTATGGTGATATTGCTTTCAGGACTTTTGATGATATGCCATCTATTCCTGGTCCTGTATTGTTGAGACTCCTTATTATGTTCAATACATGTTCATGTGTCATAGGTGTTGTTACAAAGCTAGTATTTTGATCATGTAGATAGCTTAGAGGGTCTGTTAATGTTGGAGGCAGTTTGCTTTGGAGAGTTAATCCAATTGTGCTGAAAAATATGTTAAATTCATCCGCAATAACATTAGCTGTTTATGTTTTACAACAACAGTCCTATGTTTTACAACAAAGTAAAAAGTATTGGTATTTGATATGATTTCAGTACAAAAGATCATTTGCCCTTACAGCTTCACATGAACTTAATTGTAAAAGCTTCGTTACAAGGGGAGGCAAGGAATTTCGGACCCGATACTTTGAATTGGAAAAACGCTGATTCTCAAAGCTTTCTCATGTATAATGAACTTATCTTACAGTCCCAGTCAGAAAGCGGCTTGGAGCTATTCAATAGGTTGAAAAGTCAGTGTAGCTCTGCTTGTACGGTTAGTGCACATTGTTCTGCCATCAACTTAATATGCGACTTACTGATAGAGGCAGTTATTAAGTCTGCATATTTAACAATTCCAAAGAATACTGGGGATGCACGACGACACATCTGCCCTGGTTGGAATGATATTGTTAAAGACGCTCATGACCAGGCTCGACGTGCTTTTCTGGTTTGGAAAGCGTGCAGGAGCCCTCAGGAGGGTCTAGAGGCTAGTAATATGCGATACACTCTAGCTAGGTTCAAATACGCGTTTAGGGCATGTAAAAGTAACGTTGACTCCTTCAAAGCAGATAAACTAAGCGCCTCTCTACGAGGAAAACGTAACCTCGAGTTCTGGAGGTTAGTCAACAGGGATCTTGGCGGATGAGTTTGCCTCCCATCCACCTTGAATGGCGTTAATGGGGGAAGACAGATCACTGCCATGTGGAAGGAGCACTTTGAGCGTGTTTTTAATGACTCTTCATGTAAAAGCTCGGATGATGAACTCCTTGCCATATTAAATAGGGCTGATGACGGAATTGATATGTTTTCAGTCGACTAAATCACAGCAGCCCTCGCAAAGCTAAATACTGGGAGAGCACCTGGGCCCGATGGACTGACAAATGATCACATTCGACACTTAGGGAGATCCGTGTTCGCCCTCATCACGGATCTCTTCAATTTTATGGTCATTCATAATTATATTCCTCCTCGTTTAGCTCAGTCTCCTCTAGTTCCCATAGTGAAGGACAAAGCCAGCCCTCTTGACAATCCCAACAACTATAGAGCCATAGGTTTATGAGATAGTTTATCTAAACTGTATGAAACTGTCTTGCTAGATCGACTGCAACAATATCTGGTCACAAATGACGCTCAGTTTGGCTTTAAGAGAGGTCACTCGACCACCCAGGCAGCGTACGCATTGAAAGAGACAGTAAATCACTACATTTCACTAGGTAGTCCTGTTTATGCTTGCTTTCTAGACGCAGCCCGAGCTTTTGACCGCGTATGTTTTTCAAAACTTTTTGATGCTCTCTTACCTACTAGGTACCTACTACTAGGCTTACCTACTAGGTACGTTAAAATATTAAAGCAATGGTACTGCTCCCAAAATGTGGCAATCCAGTGGAATAAGGTACTTTCAGAACCTTTCATAGTTAATAATGGAGTCAGGCAGGGTGGTTGCACCTCTCCTCTCCTCTTCAGTATCTACATTGACAGTTTGCTTGATAAAGTACAGTCATCGAGATTAGGATGTCACATCAATGATTGTGCTGTTAACGTTCTTGCTTATGCTGACGACGTTGTCTTGTTATCTCCAACAAGACACGGCCTACAGGAACTAGTCACACTATGTGAAAACTTTGCAATTGGGATGGATATAAAATTTAATGTAAAAAAGACGGTCTGCATGATGTTTCACGGCAAGAAGATGCGACATCTCTTTGGTCCAGGTAGCAGGACAACCAGCATTGTGTTAGACGGTACCCAGCTTAGTTGGGTCGAGGAATTTAAATACCTAGGCCACATTGCAACTCCGACTCTTTGCGATGCCTCAGACATATCTAGAGCAAAAAGAGCAGTTTACTTTAGCACAAATAGACTGAAAGCTAAGATTGGCTATGCAAATAAAAGGACACTTGCTAAATTGTTCCAAACTTACTGCGGGCATCTGTTCGGTAGTGTTCTTTGGAACATTGAAAACTCTAAAATGGCTCTCCGGAAATTTAGTGTGGCTTATCACTCCTGCATCAAGCGACTACTTGGTAAGCCGCTGCATCATAGCAACCATATTATCTGTGACGAATTTGATATTTTTACCTTCGCACTACAGGATGTAATAAATAAGCTGCTGTTTAAGAAAGCTCTTTCCACAAGTAACAACTCAATTTTAGCTACTTTGAGGACTAGCAAAGTCTCTCTTGAAGGAATTTTAGCCCAAAATTGCTTGTGTATTAGAAGAAAATATGGCCTCTTGGAATTAGATTTGGATAGTAGCTCATACTCAGACACTAGGCGTTGCTTGAGAGGTATGATATGGCACAAAGCTGCAGAAATCAAAGAAGGCATTGGCTGATTTAATGTCGATTAGGGCTGCCTCAAACAGTGTTTTAGGCAAGTATTATGTATTATATAATGTTTTATGTGTATTTGACCCATGAAATCTGATATGCACGTGTGCTGATATGTGAGGTGTATGTGAATGCATGTGTGATATACACCATGAGTGTGAAATAAACATTATTATTATTATTATTATTAGGATTCTCGGCTGTTTGCCCATTGATTTCAAGCGATTTTGGTAATTTTTGTATGATTTACCTCTGTGGAGAATTTCAGACATGGTTAACCATAGTTTTCTGGCATTTGTTTTATGAAGATCAAGTTTTGAGCGATAATATCGAATTTTGGCCTGTTCATTTGCTGAGTTCAGTCGATTTCTGAATTTTTTAAGTCTATTTCCTTATGCTGGTTCGACCTGTTTTATGACTTTTTTGTGGAGTTTGTTTTTCTTGTTGATGCATCAAAGAATGACATGGGAGATCCATGGTTGGATTGGGTCATACCTTTTATGTTTGTATGTTTTGGTCAATTTTTGCATTTCTTTTGTGATTGTTTCGGTAAGAGTTTTTGCATGCTCATGAGGATTGGTTGATCTCGCAGTAAGATTTAGAGTTGCTCGGACATTTTGTCCAAGAGCGTCTGCTTGCTTAATATCAAAGTGGGGTTTGGAAGTTACTTCTGAGGATTCTGGAGAAAACTTTATCTTAAGCTTGACGAAGACCGGCATGTGATCGCTAACATCCTCTATTAGGGCACCGGAGGATTCAACAGCCTGTGAGTTGTTAATGAAAATGTTATAAATTAACACGCGCATTGACGGGGGTCTGAGCCACCTTCGCATTGACGGGGGGGCGGGTACCCGCCCCTAAGATCTCGAGAACCACGGTAGGTAGCGAAAAACGGTAAACGGCGTTGGGCTGCCCATCCACTTCTCCATCGAAAACATTTGAACCGTTTTTTTGTCAGGTCACATTTAAGGTCACGAGAGGTCAAAACATGCCCGTCATAGGGATAACATGTAAAATTCAGTTTTTCGGGCATTACATCTGAACAAGTAAAGATAGAGCAGAACGACTTGAACTATATGAATCCTCTTAGCAAGCCGAATCGAATGATATATAATTTGACCTTGCTAGGTCAAATCAAGGATTTGACCTGACCTGAGGTCAGGTCAGGGTCAAATTATATAAAATGCATATCATTAGAACTGCAAAGCCCAGGCGAGTCTAATGCAGCTAAAGTAAATGCTCTATCGCCATCCGTTACTGAGTTATTCCGTAAAAACCATTTTTCCCATGTATTTCCAATGGAGAGGTCATGCCTCGTACCTGACCTTAGGTCATCGATATCAAAAATACCGGAACATATGTTAGAGAACTCGGTGGGGCCATTATGTGATATGAGTTTCAATCGGATAAGTTCACCCTGCTCCGACTTATGCTATCTTAAACTTTTTTTGAGGTCGGGTCACTTGACCTGTACTGGTGACCTGACCTGAGATGACCTAACCTTAAAATTTTCACAGAAGTTGTAAAAGGATGAAGGAAAAGGTATACCAAGTACGGCGGCGCTACGCGCCGCCGTTTTTCTCCTGTCTCCGAAAAACCCGAGGGGGCGGGTACCCGCCCCCGTCAATGCGCGTGTTAAGGTGGCTGAGGTACTGGTGATCCGGGTAGGAACAGATATAGATGGTACAAAACCACCAGTTGCCATGGAGGTCATAAACGTTTCTGCTGTTTCCGTTTGTTGCTTATTCTTTAAGTCAATGTTGAAGTCCCCTGCAATCACACAAGTTTTCTTGCTAGTCAGAAGTTTTGGCATAATATTGTTCAAGTACCCGAACAATATGTCTGGATGAAACGCAGGAGATCTATAGATGGTCCCGATCAAAGTTTTTGCTCCAGTTGATAGAGCTACTTCCACTAAAAGGGACTGGACTTCGGTAATTTTGATGGTTGGGTCATGTCTGACTTTGTAGTTGAGATTGTCTCTTATATAGAGCGCAGCACCTTTTCCTCGTGTATGTGAATCCAAACAGGCATTGAAAAATGTGTATCCGGGAATATTAGATCCTGCATTTAGATCTTCACTTAGCCATGATTCAGAAATACATATGATAGCACACTGCGAATTGGACCGATTGATGAGATTAACGTGTTTGCCATAATTTTTGGGCAAGGATCTTATGTTTACATGTAAGATTCCCAGATCTTGCGGTGATGGGACTTCTTCGGGTTTGTAATATTTGCATTTGTTTGAGAGATCATTGATAGCATTAATGATGTTTTCAAAACCATTGTCTAAGTGCTCTATATTGTTATGTTTGTTCCTACTGGCCACGCAGTAGAAGTAGAAGAAATATACCAAGTAGGACCAGAGCAACGTAAAATCCCAGTAGAACACAACGTATAAGAGAAAATGACCACTATATTGGTTTTGGAGTCAATCAGTATTCAGGGATACACACGAACACCGAAAACAGTGAGAAACCACGGTGGCCAGAACTGGCCAGTACAATGCTCGGAGAGCCCAAGGCAATGCACAACAGTGTCCCAGGGCACAGCGCTCGGAGAGCCCAAGGCGGCGTGCGTACCCTCCCCCGTCTGGCACTCGGAGATCCCAAGGTAGCCAGCCAGAGAGAGAGAGAAGGGAGAACTTACCCCGAGTAGTCTCAGCCGACTACTGCCCACTCGTGGCTGCGCCCGACCTGAGGTCACCGCGCTTGGTGCGCACGTCACGTGACAACGACAGTGGCACCATCTAGCGCCGATACGGTCATTACAAAAAGTCGCGCCGTTAACAAGAATTGAACACACGTCCGCCGGGATACCACGCTAACACCCTAACCACTAGACCAGCGCACGCGGTGAGCACAGTTGTTCAATACAGCTGCATAACACTATTCCCCCCTAAAAAAAACTTCGACTCGAAGGGGAAAAAAATCAAAAAGTCTGGAGGTCTTCAGCAGCAGTCTTTCGGCCTGATACGCTGGGCAGTCGACCCAGCATTGGTTGCGGTCGAATTTATAGCGCGGGAGTGGCCCTAGGATCACCACCCTCCTGGCAGCGCCCTTCACCGCGTTAAGGACGTTCCTGAAATCGGTCTCAAGGGAGGCGAAGTCGGGCGTCCAACGACCAGCTGATGTCCTCGGATAGAAGTCGTTCCCCGTCATCCAAATGATTATGGATCCAGGTGAGCAGGCGAAAGCTGAGGATGCTGCACGCCAGCGCTCCATCTCCTCGGTTATGCAGCGAGTGAGCTTCGCCCACGAGTGCCCGCCTCTTGAGCGGTGGACGATGATGTCCGGGGGGCAGACCTCGAGGCGGCGCTCAAGCCAGGCACCCGTGGAGTCCCCGACGGAAAGGTGGGCTTCAGCTCCGTCCATCTCGGCGCTAGGGATGGCCCTGAGTTCATCGACATCTTCGTCGAAGATGATGAGGACCTCTGGATCTGGAGAAGCCATCGTCAACTGAAACAGATATTGCAGGGGTGAATGAAACAGCACCCAGTTGCGGGAAACCATACTGGACGGATACCCATCGCAGTGACCGAGGTTCTCAAAGCAAAACAAAACTGACCATATTTCACTTCATGCTCTGAACTGTTAATCAAAATATCAGACAGCCCTGGTTATTGGACGGTTCTGTCCCATCGCAGTGAACAATTGGGCCACCACAAAAAAAACAAGAGGAAAAAACGGAAGGACGAGAACTAACGACAAGACAGGGGAACATGGTATCGCACATTCAGTTTGTCAGTATCATGCATGGCATTGAGAAAAGTGAGTCACAATATCACCAAATCGTGACGGGGGTCGCCTATTCCGGCGAAGCTTTTGTTTCTGAACATTTTCGATATTTTCGCCTGACCCGTCGTAACGGATGTGATTGTCTTCGGTCGCAGCAGGGGGTAACGCAGCTGGCTCAGCCCCCGAAACGGGCGAGTCTTCAAGCCTCAAAACCGAGTCACCTTTACTGACTTGCCAAGAGAAGTGTGGAGGCCCTTCGATCTTCCACAACCGATTGAAGTGAACCACCTTGAGAGCCCCTTCTCCGATCTTCTGGATTCTGTAAGTGACATCAGACAATCTTTTACTACTCGATATGGCCCTTCCCATGGCGACATAAATTTTGGGCTTAGTCCTTTTTTACGTTTTGGGTTGTAGAGCCAGACCTGGTCTTCGGGCTGCAAAAGCTTTGTTGATGCCTTGGCGTCTTTTCTCAGTTTCATGGCCTGTGACGACAGCTGGAGATTGGTCCGAACGTGCGAGTGTGTCTCGCTCAACTTCTGTCGTAGATCTCTGACATAGTGTGTAGTGGTCTCGTGGATTTCGTTGTCTCCCGGCGGTCTCTCTATCATCAGATCTATGGGAAGCCTTAGGTCTCTTCCCATCATGAGTTGTGCCGGCGTATACTGTGTCGTTTCATGCTCTGCCGACCGGTATGCCATCAAAAGAAAGGGTAAGTGCTTGTCCCAATCTTCTTGCCTACCCTTACAGCGCTTAGCGAGCTCTTGTCCTAGTGTTCGGTTGAATCGCTCAACCATTCCATCCGACTCTGGGTGCATAGGCGTTGTTCTTGTTTTTTCAATACCGAGGATCTGACAACATTCCCTAAATACACAGCTCTCGAAATTTCGCCCCTGATCCGAGTGGAGACGTAGGGGTACGCCAAAACGTGAGAAGAACTGCTCCACCAGGACCTGAGCGACTGTGGTCGCCTCTTGATTGGGTATAGCATATGCTTCTGGCCATTTGGTGAAATAGTCCATAGCGACTAGAATGTATCGATTTCCACTACTGGACACTGGGAACGGCCCGACGATGTCTATTGCCACCCGTTCCATTGGTGCACCGGCATTGTGGATCTGCAAAGGTCCTTGTGGTGCTCTTGGTGGTCCCTTCTTCGCTGCGCAGACCTCACATGTTCTGCACCATTCGGTTACATCTCGCCGCATGCCCACCCAATAAAACCGCTCTCGAAGACGGCAAAGAGTCTTCTTGGTTCCAAAGTGTCCACTTGATACAGAACCGTGGCTTTCTGCCATGATTTCCTCGCGTTTGCTTCGGGAACCACTACTAACCACTTTAACCTTTGGCCATTGGGTGATTCCCATGCCCTCTGAAGCAATCTTCCCGACAGACGCAGCATGTCCCATTGTGCCCAGTACCGTTTGGTGACACCGCTTGAGGAAGCAACATCTTCCCACTGCGGTCGTTCACTTCCCTGCTCCATGAAGACTATCAAGGGAGCAAGGTCTGGATCAGTTCTCTGAGCCAACTCAACCTCCCCCCGTGGACCGGCCCCGCTGCCTGTGGTATCAGGAGCGGCAGTATCCACAGGCAGGGTCTCGACCAGGGATGTAGTGACTAGACATTGCCCACCAGGAATGCTTTCTCTCCGTTGACAGTACCTACACCCATCCTGGCACGGCCGGCGACTCAAACCATCCGCGTTGGCGTGTTTCTTGCCAGGCCTATGACATACTTTGAAGTGGTATTGCCCTAGCCTAGCCAACCATCTGGCTAACTGTCCTTCTGGATCTTTCAGGCTTTGTAGCCAACGTAGTGCGGAGTGGTCGGTCCTAATCGTGAATGGGGTGCCATAGAGGTAATGGTGAAAATGTCTGACAGACTCTACGATGGCCAGGAGTTCTCTTCGTGTCGTACAGTAGTTTTTCTCTGGTGAAGTTAGAGAGCGGCTGTAGTATGCTACAACATGCTCAGACCCGTTATGTGATTGAGAAAGTACTGCCCCGACTCCACATCCGCTTGCATCTGTGTCTAGGATAAACTCCTTTGCTGGGTCAGGATATGTCAGTACCGGCGTACTGGTTAAGGCGTCCTTCAGTTGATCGAAGGATTCAGAACAAGACTCATCCCATGAGAAGGACACTTTGTCCTTCGTAAGGGCATGTAAAGGCGCCGCTATCGAGGCGAAATCCTTGACGAACCGCCTGTAATAGGTACACAGGCCCAAGAAGCTACGTAGCTCCTTCTTGGTCGAGGGAACCGGCCAGTCTCTTACTGCTTTTGTTTTCATCGGATCAGTCATGACGCCATCAGCAGAAACAATGTGTCCGAGGTAACAGACTTCCCGCCGGAAGAGGTTACACTTCTTGGGATTCAATATCAAGTTTGCGGCGCGCATGCGCTGGAGCACCTCTCGCAAACGGTTCAGTTCGTCATCGAATGTCTTGCCGAAGACGATGACATCATCTAGATAGACAAGCAGTGTCCTCCAGTGAAGCCCCGAAAGCACAGCTTCCATAAGTCTTTCAAAAGTCGCTGGGGCGTTACACAGGCCGAATGGCATGACTCGCCACTGCCAGAGGCCGCTGCTGCTCGAGAAGGCCGTTTTCATCCTGTCCTGCTTGGCGACTGAGATTTGATGATACCCAGCCTTGAGGTCAAGTGTTGAAAACCAGTGTGCTCCAGATAGTGCGTCCAAGGTGTCATCAATCCTGGGTAGGGGGGTAAGAATCCTTCACTGTTGAATCATTCAACAGACGATAATCTACGCAGCAACGTAGTGACCCATCCCTTCTTTTTACGAGAACCAAGGGGGACGACCATGGACTGTTCGATCGCTCTATCAGCCCCTGATCACTCATGTCCCTGATCATTGTTTCTGCCTCCTTACGTTTGGACATCGGGATTCGCCGTGGTGGGAGCTTGATCGGTTGGGCGTGTCCTGTCTCGATGCGATGCTGCACCAAATTTGTTTTACCTAGGTCATGGTCCCCTGACGAAAACGTATCCGCAAAGTCTCCAAGGAGTTTTCTGACCCCTCTGCACTGGTCTTCTGTAAGACCCTGAGAGGACCGCTCCATCAGATCCTCGAGGTGTTCCGGAAGCTGCCCATCTCCCAAACTGCTGTGCATGGTTTGCGATGAGGTCATTACCTCGACTGGCTCACATTGACCCACATACGTACCGGCTTGCAATCTGATCGGTACTTTGGACAGGTTTGCTACCAACACTGGAATGGAAGAGTTGGCTGTGTCCACGATCGTGCGACCGACCACAACGCCAGAGCGCCTCACATGGCCTGATTCCACCAGTCCTGGATTATCGAAACCCCGTCCCTCAGTACTGCAGCATAGCAATGTCTCCGATTCAGGTCTCAGCGTCGTCGTCTCGAAAACTCCGACCCTTAGTGTCTTAGACGGGGGCTGGTCCACGTCACCCAAGGTAATTGGTACCGTGATTCCTCTGATTTTCAGTTCTTTAGCAGGAATATCTAATTTACACTCATTGAGCTGTAGATAATCAAGACCAAGGATGCAGGGTTCATCCAACTCATCTGCCACATAGACTTGAAGATTCGTGCTTATGCCATGAACAGTCAGCTCGATCTCTTTTGGACCCCAGAGAGTTGTGCACCGGCCAGTGACATCACAAAGGCCTCCCTCAATCCTTGGTAGGGATGATTCGTCTAGCAGATCACGTCGAAGGAGTGTTCGGTTTGATCCTGTATCCACAATAAGAGGCCATTTCCTCCCGTTTATGGTTCCTTCCACCTTTAGACTTCTAACCTCCTTTGAGCACCGCGAAGTCGCAACATGCCGGGACTTTTCTGGCACATAGACCGACTGTTGTCCCACACCGTCGGTCTCTACTCGTTTCCCGCACTTGTTCTCTCGCTTGAGGTCGATGATCTCTGCGGACAGAATCGCTTGATGTGGCCAGATCGTCCGCAGAGCCAGCACCCGTCATCCCTTACCGAGTTTCGTGGCTGCACACGAGAGCTCTTTTTCGGAAAGTTGTTGCCTGACGTCAGCATCTCTAAGGACTTGAGCCGTCTGTGTATGTCTTCTAGGACGCTGTATTCAGATCGATTCTGCACATCCCTGATTGTGTTCTGTGGTGCAGAATGACGTGCAGCGTACCCAGACGCGACATGCGTGCGTGGAGAAGGAGCACCGGCAGATTTCCGAATGGCTTCGATTTCAATTGCCCCCGCCAAAGCCTCCTGAAGAGTGGCGGGGCGCGACTGCCGAACCATAATCTGTAGGTCCACATCACTCAGTGCCTCCAGAAACTGATCACATGCCAGAGAATCCCTCAGCTCTTGTGAGGCTGAAGGGAAAGCCTGAGAAGCAAGCTTCTCGACATCCCGGGCTAATGCTGGCAGTGGCTCCCCGGCAGCTCGCAGCCTCCTACGGAACTGTGTCCGGAACCACGTATCCTGTCGACCACAGCCAAACCGCTGTTCCAGTGCGTTCAACAGACGAGCATAGTCCCGTTTATCCTCCAATGGAAGATGGGAAAATACCTCCAAAGCAGGTCCTCTCAAACACGCAACCAGCTCACCCAGACAATCTGCATCGTTCCATGCGTGCATTGACGCAACGGACTCAAACTGTGCCTGGAACGAGAGCCATGGAACAGAGCCGTCATAATCTTGAGGTTTCGCAAAATGCCGCCCCGCCGCAGATGCACCGGAAGCCGAAGCAGTGGAGATACTTCCTACAGGAAGAGGACGCTGAGGCACGTTCTGAGAGCCGAGATCAACGTTTGTGCAAGCCAGGGATTTGGAGATACCTTCCACCTGGTTTGTCAGTGCTGCATGGTTAGCAGCTTGCTCCGTCAGTGCCCTACTCATAGCATCCAATGTTTTAAGGATCTGTTCATCCGAAGCAGAATAGTCTGAAACAGACGCTGCAACAGCTCCCTCATCGTTGGAAACATGGTTCGAATTCTCCGATAGGGGTAGTTCAACTGGGTCATCCTCCGTTACCCTTACCTTCGAACGAGTTCCAAACATTATGACGTGACAGCAGGTGGGTTCGGAAACAACTTCTGACACCAATGTTATGTTTGTTCCTACTGGCCACGCAGTAGAAGTAGAAGAAATATACCAAGTAGGACCAGAGCAACGTAAAATCCCAGTAGAACACAACGTATAAGAGAAAATGACCACTATATTGGTTTTGGAGTCAATCAGTATTCAGGGATACACACGAACACCGAAAACAGTGAGAAACCACGGTGGCCAGAACTGGCCAGTACAATGCTCGGAGAGCCCAAGGCAATGCACAACAGTGTCCCAGGGCACAGCGCTCGGAGAGCCCAAGGCGGCGTGCGTACCCTCCCCCGTCTGGCACTCGGAGATCCCAAGGTAGCCAGCCAGAGAGAGAGAAGGGAGAACTTACCCCGAGTAGTCTCAGCCGACTACTGCCCACTCGTGGCTGCGCCCGACCTGAGGTCACCGCGCTTGGTGCGCACGTCACGTGACAACGACAGTGGCACCATCTAGCGCCGATACGGTCATTACAAAAAGTCGCGCCGTTAACAAGAATTGAACACACGTCCGCCGGGATACCACGCTAACACCCTAACCACTAGACCAGCGCACGCGGTGAGCACAGTTCTTCAATACAGCTGCATAACAATATCAAGCCAAGACTGGAAAGTTGTATTGTTTGCTGCTATTGTGGGTCCATTGTCAATGATCATAGGAGAGTGAGAGCAAGAATGGGAGGGTTTCCTGTTTCTTTTCAGGGGGTTCTGTGTTTGACAACTACCGGATGGGAAACTAGCTTGACCAGGGAGAGCAAATAGATTATTCTATTTGTCACTGATTCCTGTCTTTGTTACAAATGCTGTTTTTGTATTTCTGTTCATGTTCATACTGTTGTGTTTTTGTTATGTTCATTTGAGATTGCTTCTTTTGCTTGTGTTACTGTTGATGATCATAATAACATTGTGTTCTTATGATTGTTTTAGGTATTTTGATATAGTGGTATTTGGTATTTTGATATAGTGTCGCAAACTCTTTCCCTGTTGGAAGGTTTTTTCGGGAGCCAGCTTGCTCTTTATTCAGGGAAGCCGCCGGGCCTTGAACCCGGGTCGGCTGCGTGGTATCCAGCTGCGCTAACCTTTCCACTACCACGCTTCCTGCATTGTCCACTCACTCGGTCATTGCCTTCGCGGGTATGGTGGAGTTCTCAAACACTTCTCAATCCCAGTGTACGGTGGCAAATGCTGGAGCAGTCTGCCGGAAGTCTGTTTTCACCTCTGGGGCAGCCTCTGCACGGTTCCTGGTTTGCTCCAGGCGGGATGTGTTGTAAGATATAGTAAAATCCTTCAGATCTCCTCCGTTTGCCCTTACGTCCGCTAATAATGAGGCTCTCAGGCTGCAGATGCTCTGCTCTGCCCTAATCTGCCAGCCATGCTGTAAATAGTTTGAGATTTAATTCTGATTGATACTTGCAGGGTTATTGAGGTCGACTCAATGGTACAATGAAGCCAGTGACCGGTTTTTTCCAGAATGCTCAACATCTTCAGCACCAGGTTAACTGCCTCAAGCGTGCCCTGAGGTGGCTTCAGTGCTGGCGCGCTTGTGAGCTGGACTACAGACGCCGCAGCTGCTGCGGTCTCGCGTCCAGCTTCTGCGACCGTTCAGTTCATGGTGTCGTTATCCCGCTCTGGATGTGTTGTTCTGTGCAGTCAATTTTTTCTCATCAGCTTTCCACGGCTGTTGCGGAGAAAGCTAATGTCTGCTTTCTTTGCTTTATCTGTCATGAACATGTGTTTTTGCATTTGGTTTTCAGAGTTGGTAAAAAAGGCATCGAAGAGGTGATCCATCTGGTTTTGAAACGATATCCATCGTTTCTTGTCCAGATTCGTGTTTCGGCCCCCTTTCAACAGGCCGAGCAGTCTTGTGATATCCGCGTATCTTGGTTTTTACATTTCCTTTGGCTTGGAATTACAGCCCGGTGCCACATTTCGATCGCGATGCCGGCAGCAGGAATCAACCCCATGACGGATGTTACATGAGCTATAAATACCCCCAAGCCTGAAGAGATTGTGTAGCACTTGACATCGCGAAGGAAGGCGGCTCTCAGTTAGCTCCTTTGAGCTCTGTTTAATTTACCAGAGTCGGTGTCACTTCTGGCTAATATTGTACACCTCAGAGACATATTGGACAGAAACCCCTACCATTCTCGAGACGACGACGCAGTAAATTACTCCGACTTAAACTAAGGTCTTGAACTGGATATAAGTTAGGAGGTACTGGAACTGGTAATGAGACTAACGATTCTTTCGAATAAGTGCAGCAGCACGTATGTACAGCATTCTAAGAAGAAAATGGAAGTAATGCACCTCTTTATTACAGCCACTCCCAGCAGGGTCCCTTGCCCAATTACAGGAGGTATTGGCGAGCGAAAATAAGTGTTAAGCACCTTGTTACTTAGTCAGGCTAAGCTTATTCCATTTTCTATAGTGTGTGAAGTAATTTCCTGAGGTAAGATTCCCATACAATTCCTCAGTATACGGTTCAAAATAACAAAATAAAAAAACAAAATAACTTTCGTGAGAGCAAATAGGAAGCCTTTAACGTCCTACAAAGACAAAACAATTTGACAACACGTACAGAGGCGTCCTTTTTGAATTCGGTCAATGCAAACTTTCAGCAGTCTAGGTGACATAGGAGATTTGGAGAACATTGAGGTGAAATGCGAACCAAATGCGACCTTAAAACTGGCCAAATGCGTACAAATTTTAAAATTGGCACTTTTGACGGTTTTAAAATTTGCCTATTCCTCTAATCGATGAACAGTAATTAGTTTGGCTGCTCCTTTGAATAATTTAGAGCACTAGCAAAATAATCCGTTTTCAGCTGACCAACATATTTAGGTACCTGTATCAATTGTATCGCCTTTAAAGTTGTATTCTATCTTTGATTTATTTTATCATGTTCTAATTTTTACCTTTAACGTGACATGTCATGGTGATCAATACAAGATGTGACTTACCATGTTACATTCATCCATTACCCCGCGCCCCACCGGGTGTCAGTGCCACCTTCGCCCCACCGGGGGCATCGATGGCCCCCCTCTAACTCCGAAAATATGGGCGTTAGCGCAAATCTGCAAAGTGCAATAGAAAGCTCACGTGAATTCAGTACGAAATTACCTACATGTTTTAGTGCTCAGGTCAATGGTTTGACCTCCAGAGGTCAAATTAGATCAAGATTATTAATGATGTACCTTTAGAAAAGATTCAGTTAAAAAAATGTTTACGAAATTACTTCATTGATGCCTATAAAACATTGCAGGAAATCTGATATTAATTTTCAGATTGCACGCATGGGCCGTTGGTATCACTAACTTTTTTCTCCAAATAATGTTCACTTTTACCTTCTTCTCTTCTAAAAACACACTAGAGGTTTTTACCTATTAATAACTAACCCACTAATACCCTCTCTTAGTACCCGTGCACTCCTGAATGTTACTAGTGTTACTATTCTTTTCGGGGGCGCACGGGGAAATATTCTAAACAATGTATGTAACCTAGGCATGGAAAATATAAAAAAGTTGGAGCGGGGAGTGGTGCGACCCGTTAACAATGTAATAATACCTAACTGTCTAATCCTATGGAGCCTTAGTTATTGGGTCGCACGGGTAAGGAAGGGCACTCCTGCCTACCTAATCAATGGGTAGTGGGTTAAAAAAAAGAAAAAAGATCGGCTATTTTCACTCAAATCTGCAATGCTTAAGCAAACTAGGCATACCTCTTATGCCATTAGAGCTATTGAGGTCTGGTAAAGTACACTTGATAGGAAATTGTCAGTTTTTTCCGCTATGTAAAACGTAAAGACCTCCCGCCAGTGGTTTGACCTCCAGAGGTCACCTCGTGACCTATGATGACCTGAGGTCACGAAAGGTCAGAAAGTGACCTTGCCGTATAGAAAATGAAAGCCAATGACGAGACAAACACGATGGTGTTTGTTTCAGAGCTCTAGCTTATACAGGTCAAAAGTTATTGTCAAAATACTGTTTTTGACCCTTGGTGACCTTGGATGACCTTGGAGAGGTCAAATGGCAAATATTGCCCCTGGAATCCGTGAAAGGGTGTCCAAAAACGCTGTTCTGAGCAGTCTGAGTATGTTTTTTCAATGGGAGAGGTCGCCTCGTGACCTGACCTCAGGGCAAGAAATCGAAAAATCCCGGATATACACTTTGTATACCCTGGAGGGGTCATGAAGTGTAGGAAGTTTTAAATCGATCGACTTTGAAATGTAGCTCTTACAGAGCTATAAAGTTGAAGTAAGGTGACCTTGGTTGACCTCGTCTGGTGACCTGACCTTGGGTGACCCGGGGTAAAAATTTCAGGGATGGTGGCAAAATGATGCAGTGAGAGGTAGAGCCCTCAACCGCGGTGCTGCGCCTCTTCGTTTTTCTGTTATCCCGGAAAAACCTTAGGGGGGCATCGATGGCCCCCCTGTGGGGCGAGGGTTAAATATTAATGGTTGCGGGTACCAAAACCTAGGTTCCTGACGACAATGAATGCCCAAAAGAGCGGTCATATGGTACAATAAAAACTGTAAAATGGGTCAATATTTCTCTGAGCGTAAGGCGCACAGCGTTGGAGAGGTGCGGCAGAGTTGGCAAGGAAGACCATTGGTTCGGCACCGATAAATGGAAGCCTCGTTACATCGGCGATCGGGGCATGCATTTGTATCTGCATACAGCTCCTCCGGGCGAAAAGCGAACTGTTAAGTTAGATGCAAACCAAATGCGAGCTGTCTGACGGGAAAAGTTCGCATGCGGACCAAAGTTAGAAATGCGAACTCAAGGGACGCCTCTGCACCTACGGACCTTCACCGAGCGATGAGAATGAAGGGAGGCTGGGGACTTCAGCGCTAGACTGCCGATTCACACGCGCACTGACGGGGGCGGGTACCCCCTCAGGTTTTTCGGAGAAGGCACAAAACTGGCGGCGCGTAGCGCCGCCGTACTTGGCATACCTTTTCTAGGATCATTTTTACAACTTGAATATAAATGAATATAACTTTGAATATAAATGAACTTCAACCATACTTTGATCGACCTCTAGCTTTTACAACCCGGGCGTCAGTGGGCCTTAGATCCATGTTCGCCGTGGTGGAGAGGTGGTCTTGAGACCCCATAACTTTGGAACGGACGGGAAAAGAAAGATGGAAAAAACGTCATTGGATAGCTCTTTGAATTTTAAGAAACTTTAAGTGCCATTCTAAGAAAGGTGAAGGTCCGATAAGGCCCGACTGCTATGCATTCTGTAATTATTTATCCTGCAAGGAATATGTCCATGAACCAGCTTCTAATGGAACTAGTTAAAGGGAAATTGAGCCTTTCGTATGATGTGCGATAACGTGTTAAGGCATATAATGTCTGACCTGACCCAAGATCAGGTAAATGGCGGAATTTTCACCAATATAGTGATGTGGGGTATCATTGGACTAGCCAGCCCAAAACAGTGGAACTAAATGACCTACGATAGCCATATTTTGATTGATTCTGATTTAATCCTTAGAAAAACCTACATAGGCATAAATATACCTATATACGTAGGTCGATGAAGTATTATGAAGCAGGCAATAGTCAATCATCTTCATCTTCGGTGAAGAGGAGCACATTAGCTATCAAAATGCTGCTCAGCGTGTAAAGGTGTCTCTGATGTCAATGCTGTAGCTTAAATATGAGCTTATCCTGAATGACCTTATGCGAGGGGTCAAATTTACATCAGTAGAGAAGATGGACACCCAAGATGTTATTCCGCCCAAAAATGCTCTAGACACAGGTTTGGAACTACATTTCCATCTAAATTGAGGATGAGACCAAGCATGGCCTGAATTCACCCAGGTCAGGTCCCTGACTGACCAAATATCCTTCTTAGTTTTTTACCGATCCAAAATTGTAAATGAATAAGAAACAGATTCTAAAAGACCAATTCTGGACAAAAATGGTGTTGACGTAGTTCCCAATTGTTTTTTAATGGGAGGTCACGCCTAACAGCCGACCCCAGATCAATGATATACAAACTCCCGATACCTACCCTGAAGCTCTGAGTGTGCCTGCAACATACTATCAGTTTTAAATCGCTGTCACAAAATCTGTACGTTGGGCACACATTGGCAGTTTTTTTGGAGGTAGGGTCGTTTAAACGGAGCTGGTGCCCTGACCTAACATGACCGGATTTCCAATGTTTTAGAAAAGCTGCTGCGAACATAACGGCCCCTACATTCTTGGAAAACCTTAGGGGACGCTCAAATGAACTTCCCACCACTGGGCCAAGGGTTAGATTACCATCTGCTTATGAACTCGAGAAATAAGAACACACATAACACAATTCAAAATAAATGGTTTTATTTATTTATTTATTTTATTTATTTATTTATTCAGCAGCATCGCCAACAGATAAATCCAGTTACAGGCGAAGTCCAAGCATTAAAAGCGTATTTACAGTGGAACACATCAGACAGTATACATACTAACAAGAATAGGTAAAAATAAAAATGAAGACGATTCAAAACTAAAATTTAGCAATAGGCCTAAAAGAGATCGCGGTAAAATCGCGCACCATAAAAGTAAAATAAGACGAAAAAGGCCTAAAAAGATGAACCAGCACGGCCAACAAGCGTCACAACCTTGCTACATATCTTATAACATGGTTTCTGTAAGTGGCTAAGTCATTTGCAAAAATATCGGCTTCAACATCACGGCTGAATAAAAACATGTTTGAGAGCCTAGGAGGCACAAAACATGCCGCTCTGTACAGTATTTAAATGCTAGAAATATTTCACATATTCTGAGAACAAGTATAGATTTTGCCCGGCAGCAGGTTTTTAGGGCAGACAAATATTATTTTGATTGAAAAACAGTAGCACCCTGGTTGAATGTGTTCTTTTCAAAAGCATGTTAAAAATAAAATCCATTGCATTTCCGTATGCGTGTAATCCTCTTATTATAAGTTATTGTGAACCAAGAATGCTACCTTAAAATATCTTGCAAGCACTCCAGCATGGGAAGGAAAAAGCCTCAAACTTGTCGCCAACCTAATGTCTAACACTGAAGGCTGTCGCTCTAATCTTTTTAAAGATAGGCAATTACTAAAGCACAAATAATGTGACAAATAGTACCTATAACGATACAATACAACCAGGCAATACTCTGTATAATTCTGCCGCCTGCGTAAGCGCCGCCACAGACACTGCAAAACAGCACTGACGTCAAACGGAACATAGCGGCGCTCGAAAGTCGAGCCCGCAATCCTCAATTATCTACACGAGCGTCACACCGGCTGCGCTGCCTGCCACCTCGCAGACCGGCAAGCAGAGTTACATCCGATACTAATTAATAATTATCAATCAATGAGCTAACGCATCCGACAGAGAAGTGAAGTAACCAGTTGCCATGAGTTGGTGTCGTCTTATTATAGTAGCTGTCGTTGTCCATGCAAGCGGCAAGTTTTGACTGTCACACGCTGTCGCTGTCGTCCACCGCTGCACTGTGGTAGGTAACAGGTAGGGGAGGGATGGAGCTACTAAATATGTAATTGGTGTCTATTCACCTGCGTTCTAACCACAAAACATTAGCTGTGTTATTTTCAGGTTAGTCGTAGAAGCTAAAATTATATAAGCACGAACGGGGAAAGTTAATGACAGACCAATGTAGCATAATTAGCGTAGGGAAAAATTTACTAAGATGTGGATCCAGGGGGCAAAGGAGGGCACGTGCCCCCCCCCATCGACCCTCGGCGCCCCCTGAAATGGTCACGGTGCCCCCTGAAAGATCGATGGCGCCTCCCTGAAATGTCACTTCCCATCCCCCCTCAGGATGCGAAAATCGGCGCCCACCGATAGGATTTGGCGCCCACCTGATAGGTTTTGACGGTCAAAAGTGGCGAGCTTTCATTTCAAAATGGAACTCAGCGTGAGGCGAATCAATCCCACTTTGAACTTTTGAGCTCGGAAGAGTAAATTTTGAAACGTTAATGGAGGCCGAATTCGCCTGCCCGCTACCCCAACCCTTGACAGAATTGGGGGTAGCCAGTCCTGACAGGTATGGGGTTCATCGCCCCACGCTCCTCGCAACAACACCATAAAGGCCGCTGCAAGGGAGTGGAAGTGTTTGTAGTACATGATCATGACTAGGATTTCTTGACCGGGCCCTGCGGGCCTCTCGGCACTTGCACAGTTGCATTAAATGGGATCACGGCTCGGATAGTGCCCAATCGGGTACGCGCAGCCTTGCCGGCCGCTGGAAGCCCGCTCTGGTCCTCTGCTGGAGCAGAGAGTCACTGCAGGCTGGCTTTTCGACTGGGTTTCTGGATGTGTCGGTTCAGACAGCCGTTTGTTGAGCCCAGTTCTGTTTGCTCGGGTCGAGCTGCACTGGGAGGACTGCTGTAGCACGCCGTACCCAGCCTGCCCTTGGCTGGAGGCTGTATGTCCGAGTTGGAATGGACATGGCACTTCTTGACGTATAGCACCCGACCGTGCAGCAGAGGCAGACCGGGTCCGGAAAATGATGCCACAGACCGTGCAGCAGAGGTGGACCGGGCCCTGGAACATGTAGACTGTAGAGTATGCCATGTATTGGATACCTAAAGGGCTGGGTGCCTAGTCAGTCTGTATTCGAATTGTGATGTGATTAGATGTACTATTTGTCTCAGTCTTGAATGTTTTGAATTGCATTTGAGATGTGCTATTTAATTAAATTTTGCACATTTGAGCCCCCGAAGAAGCTGTAAAACCGAAAGGTTGAGCCCATTATTGATATTAGATAAGCTATAAAAGCGAAAGGTTGGGCCCATTATTATTTTAGACATGTCAAGTTATCTAACAATTCTAACGCAATTTACCCTTCAGTTACGCATTTTTCAACCTTAATGGATATCCGATCCAACCTTGTTTATAGACCGGAATGGATTGGATTGAATTAGATTTGAGTGGATTGGATTGGATTGGATGGAACTGGTCACATAATTTGGATAGTCTTGCATCTGGCTGTGAGTTTTGACAGTACTTTTGGCTTGTTCAGTCGTATTTGTGGACATGGATCGGACGTGGATTGGTCCGGATTCGTGGATTGGCAGCTGCGATCTGCACGTGGATTGGTCCAGATTTATGGATTGGCAGCTGTGATCTGCACGTGGATTGGTCCAGATTTGTGGATTGTGGATTGGCAGCTGCGATTTGCACGTGGATTGGTCCGGATTTGTGGATTGGCAGCTGCGATTTGTACGTGAATTGGTCTGGATTTGTGGATTGGCAGCTGCGATCTGCACGTGGATTGGTCTGGATTTGTGGATTGTGGATTGGCAGCTGCGATCTGCACTTGGATTTGTCTAGATTTTTGGATTGGCAGCTGTGATCTGCACGTGGATTGGTCCGGATTTGTGGATTGTGGATTGGCAGCTACGATTTGCACGTGGATTGGTTCGGATTTGTGGATTGGCAGCTGCGATCTGCACGTGGATTTGTCCGGATGTCTGGATTGTGGATTGGCAGCTGCGATCTGCACGTGGATTGGTCCGAATTTGTGGATTGTTGATTGGCAGCTGCGATCTGCACTGGGATTTGTCCAGATTTGTGGATTGGCAGCTGCAACCTGCACGTGGATTGGTCCGGATTTGTGGATCGTGGATTGGCAGCTGCGATCTGCACGTGGATTTGTCCGGATTTGTGGATTGTGGATTGGTAGCTGCGATCTGCAGGTGGATTGGTCCGGATTTGTTTGGTAAGCTTCGAGCACGGACAGGACTGGATTAGAATTTGTTCGACAATGGTGCACGCTTCTTCAAAGCCTGTCGGCAGGTTGCTCGGTGGAGCTGATATCAGCTACCAGCAGACGGGAAATCACCTCTGTCGCGACATCGACGCTGTGCCCGCTCGACACTCTAAGTGGCCAGTCGTGTCTGAACCAGTGCTATCACCACCCTATGACATGCATGCAGCCGCTGTAACATGGGCAGATCCAAGGGCCAAATGGGGGTCCTTGCCCTCGCCCCGATCAACCCTCGGCGTCCCCTGAAATGGCCAAAGTGCCCCCTGAAATGGTCACGGTGACCCAGAAAAGGTCGATGGCGCCCCTGGAATGTCGCTACCCACCTCCCTTCCCACTATGATGCCCACTAGGATGTATCGGCGCCCCAAAATAGGATTTTGCACCCACCTGATGGCTTGTAGCGTACAGAATTGGCCCCCTGGTGCAGGTGGCGCCCGCCCCCTCCGACCATGCCTCCCTCCTCATCGGAGATGCTGGATCCGCCTATGAGCTGTGACACTATACTATAACCAGGTGGGCCCTACCCAGACAATGTTGTGTGCCGCACGCTTAAAGTGCATACAAATCATATTGTTCTTCAACAAATTCGAATACAACCCGACAGCTTGGGTTGGCCTGGATTTGATTAGCCGCCCTTGGAGCCACCCCTGAAGGGCGTCGGGCTACTCACACCTGGTCTGCTGTAGCGTTAACCCTCGCCCGGGTGGGGGGTCTTTTTAGACCCCCTCGGGTTTTTCCAAAGGGACCAAAAAACGGCGGCGCGCAGCGCCAACTTGATCTAGCTATTCCTCCATCATTTTTACATCTTTCCTGGAAATTTCAGCTCAAGGTCATATCAGGTCAGGTCACTAGGCCAGGTGAAGTGACCTCGCCTAAAAAATGCTTAGGATCGCATAACTAAAAGAAGGGTTAATCGATCAAGTTCAAACTCATACCACATATTGGGCTTATCAGGAGCTACAACATATGTTCCGGGATTTTTTATATTGGTGACCTAAGGTCATGTGCAGAGCATGACCTTCCCGTTGTAAATACATGGGGAAAATCACAAAAGAGCTTTTCTCAGTAAGTATGGATGTAATCAACTTCAAATATCGGTTACGACCTGTTCTTAGTCCATTGCTGAAGTTGATGCCAAAAATTTTGACTTGTGACCTTTGAAAGGTCACCTTAGGTCAAAAAACATTTTTTGGTGTTTTACTCTATAAAATTTTAAATAAACTAAGATAGAACTTTTATTTTGTCACCAAAGTGTTTGTATAGTTACTGCAAGTCAAATGACAAATACGGGTTGTACATCATGACTTTTCCAGGTCAAGTTGTGTCAGACCGTTGATCTCGGGTCAGGTCAAATTCTTGAATTTGACCTGGCATAGCAATTGCATATATCATTCGATTTGCATTGACGAGAGGATTGTAATGGTGCATCAACTATGGCTGTATCTTGTTTGGTTTCGAAGCTATTAGCGAAAAAGTAAACGCCCTTATGCATGGGTGGCTATGGACATTCCCAAGAATATGCCCAATATTCAGTGACCTGTAGCTCCCTAGGCTTTGATCTGATACGAAAATGAATCTGAAATGAGAATGAAAAATGTCACTGCAATGAAAGAGCATCTCAAGAGCTTTCGAATGGTGTTAGAAAAATTTTTCTAGTTATCATAGTTTTTGAGATATATGAGGTTTTCTTAGCACACCTCATATTAGCGATTTTGACCTATTTTGACCTCTGGTGACCTTGATATTGACCTGAAAAGAAAAATAACCAAAGTACTTTCGGTATCATTTTTGAAGAGCTTTCGATTGCCGTTTTGCGCTTTTTTCTAGCTCTATTAGTTTTTTAGATCTGGTGGGGGTCTTTTTTAGCCCCCTACCAGGGCGAAGGTGGCTCGTACCCGCCACCGGGGCAAGGGTTAAAGGGAATATGGCACCTTCGTCGAATCCTGGAATTTAGTGTGATTAAGCGTGTTTTTAGCCGAAAATAATGAAACCACTCATTATTTCTCTGAAAAATGTACAATAAGCTCAAAATTTTTATTCTTAAAATACTCCTCTAGGAAAAGAAATAAATATCTGCCTGTGGATGATGTCATGATCTGATAACCACTACCATACTTGAAACGCTTTAAGGGATTCGATTGGCTGATGCTCATCGTTACGTCAGTATATGTCGTCACACCAATATGGCTGTCAACTGTGGCCTGCTCCTAGGGGTACATGAGGAGTACATTGCAGGTAGATTTTAGCTTTTTTCTACGGAAATCTCGAGTTCCATGACAAATGATATACGGGTCATTCCACGCCAATTGTACGCACTTTTTTCACTTCATGTCACCGATTTGGATGATTTTTGGTAGACGAGCTAGGAACAGCGAGAAACTAACATTCCCCAAATTTTTGTGTCATGCGTCATCAGGCTTCCAAATTATAGCCTCGGGGAAAACGGCATTCGTGGCCAAACTGGTCACACATATCGCAGCTTATCTTTCCTTCTATGGGACCAAGTTTAGATCAGTCTGCTCAAAATTGATGCGCAGTTTTGTTTTGAGATACAAAAATAATTTTTTACAATTATTTTTCCCCAAAAAAATCCGAAATTTTGTAAAGCAAAACTTTACAGCCAGGTCCCACTCGGATTATTTCCAAAGCTTGACTAGTGATACTTCAGAGAATTATGACCATACTTCAAAAGAGAAAACGATGGGACCTTTAACGAATTGCACTGCAGACGCGATAGTTGTAGCTGATGTGGGCGCACGAGTCCCGAACTTCCGCGCTTCTGGTCCAAGCGACTGGTTTTAACCGGTTTCGTGACACAAAGTGGGTCACGTTATTGGTGAATGTCGGGTCAGTGGCGGGTAAAGGGGGGCTAGGGGCTTAAGCCCCCACCCTACCCCCTCCCAAAATGTCTGAGCTCCCAAAAAAAATGCATAGGCGGAGGTGGTCAGGCAGTAATATTTATTGCTGGATTTGGCACAACAAAACATACGGTTTTCACACGATTTATCAAGAGTGTATTAAAAAAACAGCATTTCAACACTCATCATAGTGTATTTCACACAGCATATCGCAGATTAACGAACACCCGGTGCCCTGCCCCCACCCGGGGAAACCTCACAAACAGTCCTTCCTTAATACGCGCATTGACGGGGGCGGGTACCCGCCCCCTCGGGTTTTTCGGAGACAACAGAAAAACGGCGGCGCGTAGCGCCGCCGTACTTGGCATACCTTTTCCCTCATCATTTTTACAACTTCTGTAAAAATTTTAAGGTTAGGTCATCTCAGGTCAGGTCACCAGTACAGGTCAAGTGACCAGACCTCAAAAAAAGTTGAAGATAGCATAAGTCAGAGCAGGCTGAACTTATCCGATTGAAACTCATATCACATAATGGTCCCACCGAGTTCTCTAAAATATGTTCCGGTATTTTTTATATCGATGACCTAAGGTCAGGTACGAGGCATGACTTCTCCATTGGAAATACATGGGGAAAATGTTTCTTACGGAATAACTCAGTAACGGATGGTGATAAAGCATTTACTTTAGCTGCATTAGACTCGCCTGGGCTTTGCGGTTTTAATGATATGCATTTTATATAATTTGACCCTGACCTGACCTCAGGTCAGGTCAAATCCTTGATTTGACCTAGCAAGGTCAAATTATATATCATTCGATTCGGCTTGCTGAGAGGATTCATAAAGTTTAAGTCGTTTTGCTCTATCTGTACTTGTTCAGATGAAATGGCCGAAAAAAACTGAATTTACATGTTATCCCTATGACGGCATGTTTTGACCTCTCGTGACCTTAAATGTGACCTGACAAAAAAATGGTTCAAATGTTTTCGATGGAAAAGTGGATGGGCAACCCAACACCGTTTACCGTTTTTCGCTACCTACCGTGGTTCTCGAGATCTTAGGGGGGCGGGTTACCCGCCCCCCGTCAATGCGAAGGTGGCTCAGACCCCCGTAAATGCGCGTGTTAAACTAGTACGTCAGACTTGGACGGGGGGGTGTTGGGTGATTGATGATCCATTTGGTCATTTGTTGCAGCCCATGAGAGCTGCAATAAAAGCACGTGCTGGTACATTTTTACGTCCTGACTTACACTTGTAACTCGTCCGACTTACAACACCATCGCGTATAAAGAGGTGTACTGTGTTTTTCGGCCTGCATAGTGTAAATTCCATTTAGACTGCCGTCAAATCACTGTATCGAAGGCCAATTCACCGCATGCCCAACCCTTGCTCGGAGCTGGAGCGTCTGTTTGTGCTCGCAGCTGCGTCGGGTGGTTTTGCGGCTGGATCGGTTACCGGAATCTCGCTCCTCAGAAAACCTCTCAGCACACTTGGACGATTAGAATTACACAGCATCGATGTAAACAACACATTTCGGGACAGTAGGCTGTTAGCCGCTAAGATTTGTTCATATTTTGCAATTAGGCCAGTGCGGCTATAGCTGGTGTGAGCGGCTTTGTCTTCGTTAGTGCGCCCTACGTGTTTAACTGCATCAGATTATAAGCTCATTATGCATGCGTCTATTAATATTATATGTACTTCGCCTGAATATGTGAAACACGGAGTTGTTGCTATTATTATTATAAGAATTCGATTTGCGGGTAACACAAAGTATTACTGGGAACTAAGAGTGAGAGCAGCACACACTTTTAGCTATGAATTAGTGTCTGGGTCATAATTTAATATAAGGAATGTTTGTATCTCTTGCGCAATATTTCATGATTTTCATTCTGGACAAAGCCAACCCAGCTGGATATTTACCGTAGCGTCTGGGAAAAAGAAAACAATTTGGGACATTTTGGAGCGCGTTTTTTTATTTCTCACCCCTACACATTGTCTAATCCTCAGTAGTGGGCACGTCGATAACTCCCAACGATAACGATTATCGAAATCGTTATCGACGATAACGTGTTCCCAGATCTCAATAATCGATTACCGATTTTCAAAATCACGTTATCGAATTCGCAGTTTTGGGTACATCGATAACGATAATTGTTTTGCTGTTTGGGTCATTCCAGGACAAATCGTCCTAGTAGGCACCAAAACGTTCCCCATGGCCTCTCAGATTTCCACGAAATTGTATACCCGAAGTACCCTGTACAAAAGACAAATTTGGGCCCATTTTTAGGTCCCAATGTCAAAGAGGTCATCAGATTGAGGTCATCAAAGTTTCGAGGTCAACACAAACATTGAACCAGAAATAATTTTGTATCTTAAAAATGGCTGATTGAAATAGTTCAAAATTGATACCAATGTATAGACGATACAACGGGCTATATAAGAAAAATAAAAACTTTGACCTCAGGTCTGGTTTTGGTCTCGTGACCTTGTGACCTTTCTCTGAATTAAGAATTTTTGAAAAGTCCTATTTTCATTTTTTGTACTGGGTGATCCTCTATACCTCCATACCTCTATACCTCTCTATACCTCTCTATACCTCTATACTGGGTGATCCTCTATTAGCTTACGAGTGGTGGGTGATTTTCTTTGTAACTCAGTTTAAGTAACAGGTCACAGAGGCCATTGCTAGTACCTTTCGTGCAGATACATTAAAACATGGCTGATATGGATATCAAATGAAAGCTGATCACTCACTTACCACTGATTTCGTATCATTACTTGTGCCTAGGATCTGAAAAGACCCTTGTAACCTGACTAATTGTAGCTTGGCCTTAACCTAGCTTGACCTCAGATGCCATTTAAAAGAAAATTACTTAAATACACCACTACCGATTTAATTCAAGGCTTGACAGGTTCATGGTGTGAGTTGTACGCGTTCTGGAAATAATTATGCCATCATAAACAATACCGAACGACAAATCTGGAACAAAAAACAGCTTGTTTCAACATCTGATACGATGTCAACCGCCAAATTTGGGACAAAAACAGTTTGTTTCAGCGTCTGTTATGCATATAATTTCATTCATCATTTTTCACTTCCCTGCACACTTCATTCCTAGACAATTTGAGCAGAGAGCTCGTCAGAGAACGATATAGGATACGCAGCAGCTGTTGTCCTGTCCAGCGGCATGGTGCGGTGAAATTTGTCTAATGCCTTTTACCAGCCTGGTACCACGCAAACGCTTTTTAGCTTCTTGGCCATAGTGGCTATAACAGTGTTTGTCACAAAAAATAACTTTATCTTACCACTGTGCCTTGTTTTGCAGTAAGCTACAAATTATTCAGCACGTACAATTTATTCATTCACCATTATTTTGAGACCCCCGCGGTACACTACACACTTCTCAGAGCCACCGATAACATCACTAGCATTTGTTTTGGTGTGAAGTGGTGAGAAATACCACTCACGCACAATGCCATAAGTCGGTTGATGGTAACGGATGTTGTACAACGTGTCAGGTTTTTAACTGTGCGGTGCAACTCACTGGGAATTAGTGCAGTTTTGGATGCCCGGATGGGAGCATCTGAAGCATTGAATCAGAACAGAATGAAAGGCTGCACAGTCGCTGCGTTGTGAGCGAGAGAATCAGAACTAAAGCAAACAACTTTGCCGGCCCTTACGGGTGTAAGGAACGAATGGGTGTAGGGTGCACTGACGGTTGTCCCAATCAAAACCCTGCGTTGAATCTTGTGCGAAAAAATGCAGTTTTGTGAAAAATCACGTGACACCCTTTTACTTATTTTCCTGGAGCCATGTCGGAGATGTTTTCGAGACATGTACAGAAATCGTATGTGTTTGGTATGGGACACAGTCAAGGGCGTTGCCGTTGGATTTTTCCTGGAGGGGCGGGGGACACATCCCGGACTGGCGATGACGGGCGACTGATGGAAGGCAGATTCTGCCAATTATAGCTTACGAAACACTAACGACGATGCACTTCATCAACATATTTATGTGGATTCATGCAGGTAGCAGGGAGAGAATGCAAGCAAAGTAAGTCGAGTCCGATTTTTTTTGGGAGAGACGTCCCCCTGATTCACAAGGTAAGGGGAGTAGAAGTAGCCTTAAACCCATCGTCCCACTGCTACACACAATGAAACCACAGAGTGAACACCGCCGGCACTGCGCGATGGGGCTCGCCGCGGCCGCAAGTACCCAGGGGCCATCAACGGGGACCAGGCTGTTGACACATTATTTTCACGTGAAAGTCATGATTTACTCGACTATAGCTATATGAGTTATCAGCAGTGTTAGAGCAGCATGAAATACTGCATCGGTGGTAAATAGTTTCCGGTTGTTAACCGTCGCTCCGGTGGGGAGGGGGCGTGTTTGAACACCCCCCTCGGGTTTTTCCGGCGGCACGACAAAACGATGGCACAAAGCACCGCCGTGCTTTGCACACGTTATCCTTGGTCAATTCCGCAACGTCCCTCAAAATCTTAAGGTCGGGTCATCTCAGGTCCGGTCACCAGTGCAGGTCAAGTGGCCTCACCTCCAAAAATTTTTAAGCTAGCATAAGTAAGAAATGCGTGAATCTATCGAATTGAAACTTTTATCAAACAATGAGCCTACAAAGTGCTACAAAATCTATTCCAGGATTTTTCATATCGATGACCTACGGTCAAGTGCAGATCACCACCTCTCCATTAGAGATACATGGGAAAACAGAAATTGGGTTGTATTTGTGTAGATACCGCTGGGAACACCTTCTCCAAACCGTATTATCCTGGGCCCCTTTCCAGGTTAATGTTGCAATTTTTCACCTGTGACCTCTGAGAGGTCATCTGGGGCTAGTTAAAGGGAATGAGGCACCTTGGTCGAATCCTGGAATTTAGTGTAATTAGGGGAACTTTTCGCCGAAAATCATGGAAGTGTCCATGATTTCTCTGAGAAATGTACAAAAAGCTCAATACTTTGATTTTTAAAATGTTCCTCTCGGGAAAGAAAGAAATATCTGCCTGTGGATGATGTCAAGATCTGGCAACCACTACCATATTCAACAGGCTTCGAGGGCTTCGATTGGCTGATACTCACCGTGACGTCAGCATATGTCGTCACATCAACAGCCATGACAACTGTGGCCTGCTGGGGGTACATGCAGGGTACATTTGAGGTAGTTTTTAAATTTTCTCTACGGAAATTTTTTGTTTCAAGACAAATGATATATAGAAAACTGGGTTTTCCGGCATGCTTTACAACTTGGCTATCTCAGTTAAAATCATTTTATGAAGGTGCCACATTCCCTTTAAGCAGTTTTCAAACTTAGGGCAATATAACCTTGCATGAAATAATGATACAGCCTTTATTTTGATACCATTGCGTTTGGATTGCTGTTGCAAGTCGATCGATATGCATACGGACTATACTAGGTTAAAAATGACCTTGAACTGGCCCGAGGTCAGGTCATTTATGTGTTTTGACCTAGTATGGTTATATTACACATTATTCGATTGGCTGTGACGGGAGGAGGCGAATGGTGCCTAAAACATTATTCGAACTCAACTCTGGGTGTTGTGGGAATGACCTAGGACCCTAAAAAGATGATACAGATGACAGTAAAAGCGCTAAAAGACTGGCAGCCTAAAACGCCAAAGTCCAGAAACTAAAACGTCTAAACCCTAAAAAGCCCAAAAGGCTACGTCAAGGTAAAGATAAGAAGAAAAAAGCGTGGGATGAGGTAAATACAACGTTTCGGTCTTGGACCGTCGTCAGGCGAGGGGTCCCTCGCCTGACGACGGTCCAAGACCGAAACGTTGTATTTACCTCATCCCACGCTTTTTTCTTCTTATCTTTACCTTGACGTAGCCTTTTTGGGCTTTTAGGTTTAGACGTTTTAGTTTCTGGACTTTGGCGTTTTAGGCTGCCAGTCTTTTAGCGTTTTTACTGTCATCTGTATCATCTTTTAGGGTCCTAGGTCATTCCCACAACACTCTGCGGTTTATGGCACCCTATCTTCAGCAGGCCTTCCGAGAACTTATGAACTCAACTCTGTCAGATGCTAGAGCCCAAACACTTTACTCAAAATACCACCTTCTTTTACCTGTCATGGCCTCAATATTGACTAGAGCCAAAAGCGTACTGATGTAGCTTCTTCATGAATTTTTATGAGCTATCCAACAGCATTCGCGTTTTTTCGCTATCCTGTACAGTGGCCGAGTTCGAGGGGGAGGGGTGTTCAAACACCCCTCCTCACCAGGGCGAAGGTGGCCCTGAGGCCCACCGGAGCGCAGGTTAAGTTGATATTTGGGGTAATTATACGGTGTGCGTTGCAAGAGAGTTGGAAATAGCCTTGCTCCAACTAAATCACGCAGAACATAGCGCACGTCAAATAAGGTAGTAAATAAGTCATAGCGCACGTCAAATAAGGTAATAAATAAGTATCACGCCAGCTCGGAATTACTTCAAGTAATGTTTCCAATATATCCAAAGCACCATGAACCTGTCAAGCCGCAAAATGAAATCAGTAATGAGGTATTTGCGTACTTTTCTTTACAGTGCTATCTAAGGTCAAGCTAGGCCATTTAGTCAGGTTACAAGGGTCGTTTCAGGTCCAAGGCACGAATATTAGTACAAAATCTGTAGTAGGTGAGTGATCAGCTATCATTTGACATCCATATCAGCCATGTTGCAACTGCATCCGCACGAAAGGTGTACTTCCAATGACCGTTGTACCCTCGGTTATTATCTCTGCGACCTGTTACTAAATCTGAGTTACAAAAAAATCATCATTGGTTAGCTTATACCCTGAAGACCACTCAGTGAAAAAAATTGAAACCAAATTGAAAATACACTTTATCACAGAATTCTTAATTTAAAGAAAAAGTCACAATGTCCAGAGATCGAAATCACACCTCAGCTCAAACTTTTTCTTCTTTATATGACCTATCCAGTAATATCCATTTTTATTAATTCCGATCTGCCACTTTTGAGATACACAATTATTTATGCTTCAACGTTTGTGTTGACCTCTAAATTTTGATGACCTCTGTCTGGTGACCTCTTTGACCTTGGGACCTGAAAATGGGCCTAGATTTTTATTTTGAATCGGGGACACTGGGTGCAAAATTTGGTAGAAACCTGTGGGGTCATGGTCAACTTTTTCGTGCCTACCTGGACGGTGCTGTTGGCCCACAAGGTGTTCCAGTGTTGTTTGGCCACGAGGTGTCCCAGTGCTGTTTGCCCATGGTGTTGCAGTGCTGTTTGCCCACGAGGTGTTCCAGTGCTGTTTGGCCACGAGGTGTTCCAGTGCTGTTTGGCCCACTATGTTCCAGTGCTGTTTGGCCCACGAGGTGTTCCAATGCTGTTTGCTGCCCACAAGGTGTTCCAGTGCTGTTTGGCTCACGAGGTGTTCCAGTGCTGTTTGCCCACGGTGTTCCATTGCTGTTTGCCCACGAGATGTTCCAGTGCTGTTTGCCCACGAGATATTCCAGTGCTGTTTTGCCCACGAGGTGTTCCAGTGCTGTTTGGCCCACTGAGTTTCAGTAGTGTTTGGCCACGGTGTTCCATTGCTGTTTGGCCCACGAGATGTTTCAGTGCTGTTTGCCCACGAGATGTTCCGGTGCTGTTTTGCTCACGAGGTGTTCCAGTGCTGTTTGGCCCACGAGGTGTTCCAGTGCTATTTGGCCCACTGTGTTCCAGTGCTGTTTGCCCACGGTGTCCCAGCGGCGTTTGCCCACGGTGTTCCAGTGCTGTTTGCCCTCAGTGTTCCATTGCTGTTTGCTCACGGTGTTCCAGTGCTGTTTGCCCACGGTGTTCCAGTGCTGTTTGCCCACGGTGTTCCAGTGCTGTTTGCCCACGAGGTGTTCCAGTGCTGTTTGCCCACGGTGTTTCATTGCTGTTTGGCCACGGTGTTCCATTGCTGTTTGGCCCACGAGATGTTTCAGTGCTGTTTGCCCACGAGATGTTCCGGTGCTGTTTTGCTCACGAGGTGTTCCAGAGCTGTTTGGCCCACGAGGTGTTCCAGCGCGGTTTGGCCCACTGTGTTCCAGTGCTGTTTGCCCACGGTGTTCCAGTGGCGTTTGTCCACGGTGTTCCAATGCTGTTTGCCCACGGTGTTCCATTGCTGTTTGCTCACGGTGTTCCAGTGCTGTTTCCCCACGAGATGTTCCAGTGCTGTTTGCCCACGAGGTGTTCCAGTGCTGTTTTGCCCACGAGGTGTTCCAGTGCTGTTTGGCCCACTGTGTTCCAGTGGTGTTTGGCCACGGTGTTCCATTGCTGTTTGGCCCACGAGACGTTTCAGTGCTGTTTTCCCACGAGATGTTCCGGTGCTGTTTTGCTCACGAGGTGTTCCAGTGCTGTTTGGCCCACGAGGTGTTCCAGTACTGTTTGGCTCACATGTTCTAGTGGTGTTTGCCCACGGTGTTCCAGTGCTGTTTGCCCACGGTGTTCCAGTGCTGTTTGCCCACGAGATGTTCCAGTGCTGTTTAGTCCACGAGGTGTTCCAGTGCTGTTTGGCCCACGAGATGTTCCGGTGCTGTTTTGCCCACGAGGTGTTCCAGTGCTGTTTGCCCACGGTGTTCCAGTGCTGTTTGCCTACGGTGTTCCAGTGCTGTTTGCCCACGAGGTGTTCCAGTGTTGTTTGCCCACGGTGTTCCATTGCTGTTTGCTGCCCACGAGGTGTTCCAGTGCTGTTTGCCCACGAGATGTTCCAGTGCTGTTTGGCCCACGAGGTGTTCCAGTACTGTTTGGCCCACATGTTCTAGTGGTGTTTGCCCACGGTGTTCCAGTGCTGTTTGACCACGGTGTTCCAGTGCTGTTTGCCCACGAGATGTTCCAGTGCTGTTTGGCCCACGAGGTGTTCCAGTGCTGTTTGGCCCACGAGATGTTCCAGTGCTGTTTGTCCACGGTGTTCCATTGCTGTTTGCTGCCCACGAGGTGTTCCAGTGCTGTTTGCCCACGGTGTTTCAGTGCTGTTTGCCCACGGTGTTCCAGTTCTGTTTGCCCACGGTGTTTCAGTGCTGTTTGCCCACGGTGTTCCAGTTCTGTTTGCCCACGGTGTTCCAGTGCTGTTTGCCCACGGTGTTCCAGTGCTGTTTGCCCACGGTGTTCCAGTGCTGTTTGCCCACGAGGTGTTCCAGCCCCGACTACTCACGCTAACGCTGAGCGTGGCGAAGAACTCGGAGAGCGGGCACATGAATGCGGGCAGATTCCAGCGCTGGAGCAGCGCCGACTGGAACTGGAACGGGATGCTGAACATTCCGATGATGATGTCGGCCACCGCCAGGTTTCCGATGAAGTAGTTCATTGTGGTTCGCATTCTGCAACAAGCACAGGGCGCAGGTCAGACTCAAGGCTAGGACTGTGGATTGCCGAAAATGGTAAAAAATCGGTTGCGTGGAAAAGGAAACTTTTCACCCTCAAAGAAGTACCTTCCGAGCAGAGAAACCGCTTCAACTTTGTTCTTTAGGACACGCCATCCGCGCCAGGGAGCGGCATTGTTTTATACGGGAGAAGCTATCACGTGAGCGGCAAGTCCTATCGCTGGGACGCGGACACTGACCCTCGCATATCCTGGGGGAAGCGGAATTTCAGAGGGCACCGTCAAACACGCAGGGGAGGGGGTGACCTGACCATTTCAGGGGTCAGGTCAAAGGCTCTCATTGCCCCCCCCCGATCCGCCTATGGTAGCCCCTTGCACCATATTAAACGAAGCGAATCAAAGCAAAGAACGGTGGAGTTGAAGGACCAGGCAGCGTTTGTATCCTAATATGCTCGCGGAGAGCTCGAAAGGTGCCTCGATTAACACGCGCCCCGCAGGGGCCCTGGCATGACGCGCCCTGCTGGGGCTGCTGGGGAGGGGCGTATTTCGCCCCCAACCGTATCTCATTTCCCAGGAGAGCTAAAGAAAAATTACGGACGACGTTAGAAAGCTCTTGACGAGACGAAAGCAGATTATAAGGGCTATTTTTATGTCAGCACAATTTTGAGTTCAGCATAGTTTGAGGAAGGTTCCATAGGCTTACAACAGGGCAGTGTACGTTTCCCCTCAATATTTTTACTCAGCAGAGCTAGAACAAATCTTTATACATCATTGTATTTCTCTCATCGTGGCGAATCGAATGATGTACAATATGACCTTGCTAGATGAAATGGTGAAAATGACCTGACATCGAGCTAGGTCAGGGTCACAGGGTGACCTGATATTGTCATGTTGCATAACAATCGCCTCCCCGTGAAAAGATAAGCACAATGCGAGGAGAATGGAAGCTTTATCTCATTTCACTGAGAACATATTGGAAAAATAATCACCGTATGCTCCTGTGACCTCAAATGATCTTTCAGAGGTCAGATAGTCTAAAAAACAACTTTATGGTCAAGATTGTGGTAAGGATATACGGTTTGAGGATTTTCAGGTTAGCTATCCGGTGTTTACTGAGAACGAGCCCCTTCCATTTTTCACCATAGACCTATAATGGGGTGACAAAAAATTGACCCCACATTGGGTCAACAATATGTACGCTGCTCATTGAACTGTGGACCTGTTTGCCACTGTCATGAGCGTCGGAAAGGGGGGACAGGGGGCCTGCCCCCACTTTTTTGCTAAAAAATTTCTGATCTCAATCAAAATGAGAGAAAACCAGACATTTGTATAACAGTGGTTGACATATATTAACACTTAAACCAACACAGCAGGCAGATGAACGCGTTTCGACAAAAATTGTCTTCTTCAGCATCTATGGTAGGAACGATAAGGAATCCGTCATCAAGACAAGCAGCAGTTTCATCGTTGGGATTTTTGTGTGCAAAATTATCGTGCGACAGAACTATAACGGCACCGTTTTTGAGGATATTCCAATAATGCTTCTTGAATTATTCTATAATGTATACAAGCAAGCTTCGATATGAGACATTCTAGACTTATCACTGTTCTAAATAATTTTCTATTTTTATTTTATCATCTTTATTGTTCTTGTTATTATTATATTAAACTATTATTATTTCTCTCTCTTTGCTTAACCAACTCCTAATACAGCCGCAGATTTTGCCCATTTCATGAAACCTGGCCTAAGGTTAAAAGTATCATTTTTACTTATATGTGCTGCTTCTGTAGCTTTCCTATTATCTTTGTTTTTACAAACTGCTATAATTTTAGCTCTATCCCAGTTTGGTAGATGATTTGTTTTCATGGAATGTATGACAAATGCACTGAATTCTGAGTTGTTTTGAAGGTCTCTTCTATGTTCTTTTAATCTTGTTTTAAGACCCCTTCCTGTTTCACCTATGTGCAATTTTGTACACGACCCGCACGGCACCTGGTACACTACACTTTTTGGTTCTGGGTCATCTGATCTTTCTTTTCTCGCCAAAATGCTACTACGTTTTTTACCGGAGCAAAATGCTACTTTGCAACCCGTTTCTTCAAGCTTGTTTGCAATAATTTCAGCTGGTTTGGAGTAAGGTATCGTGACACATCGTATCTGTTCCTTTTTGTTGGATTTCGCGGATCTTTTCCTTATATCTAGAGCTTTCTTCTTCATAATTATCAGAAATCCTCTCGGATATTTTGGCTTCGTGAACGAGTTCATAATATGTTCTATCTCTTCTTGTAGGTATTCATCACTACAAATACGGAAGGCCCTAAGAAAAAAATCCCAATACTACTCCTCGCTTCACCCTATCACTGTGAGCCGAGTAATAATGTACATAGCATTCCTTGTTCGTTGGCTTTCGATATACTTTGAATTTAACTTCGGCATTCCTAACAATCTCGGTGTCAAGGAAAGCTAGGGTTCTCTGATGTTCTTTTTCAATTGTGAACTGGATTTTAGGATCAACTGAGTTTAGTTGATTTAGTTTCTAAGTTCATATCACTGGGGACTACAACTAATATGTCATCGGTATATCAAGCCCAGATCATATTTGACCCCATTATCTCTAGGTAATGATATTTTTCGAGCCATTCCATGTAGAGGCATGCAGCAACTGGGCTTAACGGTGAACCCATCGCAAGGCCACTGTGTTGAAAGTACTCATCCGAGTTGAAAGTGAAACCACCAAAATTCATGTACATTTTTAGCAATTTTGAATAGTCTTGTTTTGGTAAGGGCAGTTGGTCAGGGTTCATGTTCTTTGTTACGGATTCGATAGCTTTCATTGCCCCCTCTACTGAAACGTTCGTAAATAATGACTTAGCATCAAAACTGGCTAGAAACTTATCTGAGAAGTCGATGTCCTTAATTTTCATCATCAGCTCATCAGTATTCTGGAGGTGTGCGTCGCTGACGGCACCCAACGAGCTTGATAGGGGTCTTGCTAATACTTTGGCGATACGATGAGCACTGCCAATCCCTGACGTAATGGGACGCATCGGTATATTTGTTTTGTGCAGCTTTGGAAGACTGCGCATTAGGTAGAGTTGAAAATAACAAACATGCGATTTTCTCCTTTGCCTAATGTTTTTTGTTTGCCTCTAAGTGTGTAGAAACTGGAAGTAAAATTGTTATTTCCCCAAGAAATAATTTCGATTGGTGGAATTTCAGTTGAAAAGTTGGTGTTTTCCGCGTTTTTCTCTGTTTCGGCCGCCTGGTGCTAAAAAATACTACATATTTAACCGCTCATACAGGTAGTTATAAATTTCACTGGTTTAAAGATAATGCCAGTTTTGAAAACTAAAGAGCAAGAACTTTCTAAATATGGTTTTACTTTGTCAATACGGATTTATTTAAATGGGTAGAATCCCGATGAAACATGTTGAATATTTGGTATAATTTCCCAGTGTCGGCCGCCATTTCGGATAAAACATGCTACCTTGAACTAATTGCTTACTTGTTCTAATTATAATGCTCAATTCTCTTGGATGAAATTGTCTTTGCTGTTCTTACCTTCAGAAGTTACATTGCACTTTAAAAAAAATATCTCAATGTATTTCATGACGGTATGATCAGGAGCATTGCATTGTCTCAGTCCAGAGAGAAATCGAACAGAGCCTTGTAGTCAGCTTTGCTCTCTGGCCTCTTCAGTATCTTCCTAGAATTCTCAGCGCTTCCAGGGGTAAATCCAGCGAGGTCTCCAGCTGCTCCTTGGCGATGGTGCATATGTGAGAAGTGGCTCGCTTAGTTTGACTGAATCCCAGCAGATCAGAGCTTGCAGGGTTTCAGCCTGGAAGTTGATGCGGAGAGCTCGGAACTGGCGAGTCAGTGACAAACCGAGCTCAGAACCCTTCCTGATATTGTCTATCATCACCTTCAATGCCAACTTTTTCTCATCCTCTTCGTCTGAGGCCAGTATGGTGATCAGCAGCAGCTCCGGGTGGGCACCAGCGAGGTCACCAGCTGCTCCATGGCGATGGTGGATGTGATCAGCAGCTCTTGACGATGTAGGGCTCCATCACGGCATAGCTTCATCTGAGCAGCACTTTTGCGCTATCTGAAATTATCTCAGCATGTATCGGAGAACTGTCCACCGGCTTGCAGTCCTTCTTTATAGCAAATCACTGTTTTTAGTACACCCCGTTGATGAGCAAAGAGAGATACCTAAGGTCCGCCGGGTCCTACCCCACTAACACGTTCTCCCTGGTCCACAGGTCTAGTAACCGGTTTGCGGTAGTAAGCCAACGGCTGTGATCCGGGGGCCGTTCACATTGATCTGGAGGGATTGAGGGTCGGTGCCTGACTCCAGGGCCCGCATCATCTTGTACCCGCACTGCTGGTCCCAGCTTAGGTCTGCTAACACCCTAGGAGGGTGACGAGTGGTTCACCACAAGATATCGGTGGAAAGTCGCTGGTTTAGAGTAGGGGCTGGGTGTGCAGGAGGAGGCAGCTGGTAGGTCAGTCCAGGCTGGTGATCAAGTGTGAGGAAGCTGGTGATCCTCAGGGCGATCACCTGGCCTGGCCTCATCTCTTTCACATTTTCCCGGCTGTAGTGCATCAAGAACTCACCCTGGCCGTCTGTGAGCGTGACATGCTCTTCCTTGATATACCTAACGACCCTAGTGCCGCACTCCAGAGTGACCCAAGCCCTCGCCGTCTCCCTTTCCATCAAACTGTATGAAACTGATCCCAGCGGTCCTCGTTTATTCCTCCGCCTTTATCGTCACCCTCACCATTTCCCTCTCCGCTACCTGACCACCTTGGCCTGGTCCACCAGCAGACCGGGGTCCTCCGTGCTGACCAGCTTCATGTCCACGGTATAGGAGGAGAGGATGTAAGCCAGCGTCATCTGGGACACACCGTCCCTCGTGACCACCATCACCGTCTCAGGGAAATGCTCCCGGTTCTGCCGGCCGCTCCAGTTTACAGAAGCATTGGTATCATCATTGCTGGTGGGAAGCTCATGCATGGTGTCCTCCCACTCCTGGAGTAGCTTCTCCTGATTCTGCTGATGCTCCCTGTGCCTGGTGAAGAGCTCCTTCTCTCTTGTGGCTTCCTTGTGCTCCCTTTCCTCCCTCTTCTGCTTATCCAACAACACCATTTGCAGAGCCTTCTCTTGTCTTGCCGTCCTCACTGCATCCATTCCAGCAATCACCACCTTGCCCTTGAAGCGAACCTTACCCCGCTGGTCGTACATGAAATCCAGCTCTAACTCAGATATTTTGGACTTCTTGGGGCACCTGCACCGGATGTGAGCCATGGACTTGCAGCTGATGGGGCAGCCGAGCTCAGCGTAGAGAGTGATGGGGCAGTGGCGACTGGATATGTCAAATAGCTTGTCCAAATCTTCCAGGACGCTCTCCCTCTCCCCTCATGCTTTCCCATATTTCTTCCTCGTACCTTTTGGCTTCTATCCTCCACTGGCTACTCCCTTAATTTTGTTCCACAGCATTTACACTATCCCCGCTACCTCCCTTCTCTTCACCAGCGCCCCACCATATTACTGTTGACCTTCCACGCTGAGGGGACAGCCTTTTCTACCTTCTTCGCCACCTCCATGTTGGGGATGTACCTGCAGTACCTACCTACCTAGGATCCCTAATCCTTTCCAGCAGTATTTTCTGGAGGACACTCCTACTAGTGGGGTGGACGGCAATAAAAAAGCTTCTCAGAACTACCCACAATATTTGCCAGGTGAGTGTCAGCGGCTGACCTGGTCCTAGGACCACCAGACATACCAGCGGCTAGGAGAGGCTAGGATGCTAGGAGAGTATGAAGGGAGGCAAGTATATAGAGGAGAGTATAAGGTCAGGTTTACAAATTTTTAATACATATTTGAAAAAATTGCACTTAATTTACGTAAATAAAATATTGAACAGTTTTTATATTTAGGTGAAGGTAGTACATTTTAAAAAAGGTGGCGGCCGACACTGGGAAATTATACCAAAAATTCAACATGTTTCATCGGGATTCCACCCATCTAAATAAATCCGTATTGACAAAGTAAAACCATATTTAGAAAGCTCTTGCACTGTAGTTCTCAAAACTGGCATTACCTTTAAACCGGTCAAATTTATAATTACCTTTATGAGCGTTAAATATGTAGTATTTTTTAGAACCAAGCGGCTGAAACAGAGAAAAACGCGGAAAACACCAACTTCTCAACTGAAATTCCACCAATCGAAATTATTTTTTTGGGGAAAAACAATTTTACTCTCAGTTTCTACACACTTAGAGGCAAACGAAAAACACTAGGCAATGGAAAAAATCGCATGTTTGCTTTTTTCAACTCTACCTACTGCGCATTCGTGGTGCGGTAGGAGCCTCTTCCAGAAGGTGAAGGAGTTGTTTTCCCTTTTCAGACTTTTGTAATAGTTTTCTTGTTTCTTGGTTGAATTTCTTACTGAGTTTTTCAATAAATCCAGAAGCTTTTTTCTCATAGGTATCTTTGTCTTGTAAGAGATTCTTCATTTTGTTTATGTATGCAGCCTTATCCAATATCACAACTCCTCCCCCTTTATCCACTTGAGTAATGATTATTGACGGGTCATTGGCAAGGCTCTTCAACGCGTTCATGTATCTTCTAGGTAGTTTATCAGGTTCTTTGTCCGTTAGGGCCTTACAGCATAACAGAATGCCTTATATAAATCCCTTCTCTATATCATCCTCGTTATATTTGTAGTTCCTACGGACATGATCTACAGGGGATGAGGTGGCTTAGTGGATAGCACCCTTGTCTTCTAAGCCACCGGTGCCGGGTTCAAGTCCCGGCGGAGCCTCTGGAAAAGTCGATCTGATCCCCAAAATCCCTTCCAACAGGGTGAAAGTTGGCCACGCCGTATGACCCTGACAGTTGATGCGTCGTTAAACCCCAACAATTATTATTATTGACATGATCTAGATAATGGTCTTTGTACCTGCCTGTATCAAACTTGAAACCAAAAGATAACGCGTCCTGTCCCCATGTTCTTAAAGGCGAACTAGAGGGAATACAATTCTCGACATCATTAAGAACAAAGCTCAACAAATTCAAAGACAAACAACAAGCGAAACTCAAACTAAAACTGAAGAACCTGTGCGATGCTAGTCCATGGAAAATGGCTGGGAACGTTGACATATTTACAAATTTATCAACACGATCACTCAGTAATTATGAAAAAGAAGTGTTATCTCTTGGATTCAAGTTTGATACAGGCAGGTACAAAGATCATTATGTAGATCATATCCGTAGGAACTACAAATATAACGAGGATGATATAGGCAAGGGATTTATACAAGGCATTCTGTTATGCTGTAAAGCTCTAACGAACAAAGAACCTGATAAACTACCTAAAAGATACATGAACCCGTTGAAGAGCCTTGCCAATGACCCGTCAATAATCATTACTCAAGTGGATAAAGGGGGAGGAGTTGTGATATTGGATAAGGCTGCATACATAAACCAAATGAAGAATCTCTTACAAGACACAGATACCTATGAGAAAAAAGCTTCTGGATTTATTGAAAAACTCAGTAAGAAATTCAACCAAGAAACAAGAAAACTGTTACAAAAGTCTGAAAAGGGAAAACAACTCCTTCACCTTCTGGAAGAGGCTCCTACCGCACCACGATTGCGCGGTCTTCCAAAGCTGCACAAAACAAATATTCCGATGCGTCCCATTACGTCAGGGATTGGCAGTGCTCCTCATCGTATCGCCAAAGTATTAGCAAGACCCCTATCAAGCTCGTTGGGTGCCGTCAGCGACGCACACCTCCAGAATACTGATGAGCTGATGATGAAAATTAAGGACATCGACTTCTCAGATAAGTTTCTAGCCAGTTTTGATGCTAAGTCATTATTTACGAACGTTTCAGTAGAGAGGGCAATGAAAGCTATCTAATCCGTAACAAAGAACATGAACCCTGACCAACTGCCCTTAACAAAACAAGAATATTCAAAATTGCTAAAAATGTACATGAATTTTGGTGGTTTCACTTTCAACTCGGATGAGTACTTTCAACACAGTGGCCTTGCGATGGGTTCACCGTTAAGCCCAGTTGCTGCATGCCTTTGCATGGAATGGCTCGAAAAACGTCATTACCTAGAGATAATGGGGTCAAATGTGATCTGGGCTCGATATGTCGATGACATATTAGTTGTAGTCCCCAATGATATGAACTTAGAAACTAAATCAACTAAGCTCAGTTGATCCTAAAATCCAGTTCACAATTGAAAGAGAACATCAGAGAACCCTAGCTTTCCTTGACACCGAGATTGTTAGGAATGCCGAAGTTAAATTCAAAGTATATCGAAAGCCAACGAACAAGGAATGCTATGTACATTATTACTCAGCTCACAGTGATAGGGTGAAGCGAGGAGTAGTATTGGGATTTTGTCTTAGGGCCTTCCATATTTGTAGTGATGAATACCTGCAAGAAGAGATAGAACATATTATGAACTCGTTCACGAAGCCAAAATATCCGAGAGGATTTCTGATAAATATGAAGAAGAAAGCTCTAGATATAAGAAAAAGATCCGCGAAATCCAACAAAAAGGAACAGATACGATGTGTCACGATACCTTACTCCAAACCAGCTGAAATTATTGCAAACAAGCTTGAAGAAACGGGTTGCTAAGTAGCATTTTGCTCCGGTAAAAAACTTAGTAGCATCATGGAATAGAGATACCTGGAATGGAGACCTCAATGCAAACCCGCCCCGCTTTTGGGTGCCAATCTAGGACATGGTATCTTTATTCCATGGTAGCATCTTAGCGAGAAAAGAAAGATCAAATGACCCAGAACCAAAAAGTGTAGTGTACCAGGTGCCGTGCGTGTCGTGCACGAAATCGTACATAGGTGAAACAGGGAGGGGTCTAAGAACAAGATTAAAAGAACATAGAAGAGACCTTCGAAACAACTCAGAATTCAGTGCATTTGTCATACATTCCATGAAAACAAATCATCTACCAAACTGGGATAGAGCTAAAATTATAGCAGTTTGTAAAAACAAAGATAATAGGAAAGCTACAGAAGCAGCACATATAGCTAAAAATGATACTTTTAACCTTAGGCCAGGCTTCATGAAATGGGCAGAATCTGCGGCTGTATTAGGAGTTGGTTAAGCAAAGAGAGAGAGAGAGAAATAATAATAGTTTTATATAATAATAACAAGAAAAATAATGATGATAAAATAAAAATAGAACATTATCTAGAACAGTGAGAAGTCTAGAATGTCTCATATCGAAGCTTGCTTGTATACATTATGTAATTATTCAAGAAGCATTATTGGAAAATCCTAAAAAACAATGCCTTTGTAGTTCTGTCGCACGATAATTGTTCACAAAAATCCAAACGATGAAACTGCTGTATGTCTTGATGACGGGTTCCTTATCCCTCCTACCATAGATGCTGAAGAAGACAATTTTTGTCGAAACGCGTTCATCTGCCTGCTGTGTTGGTTTAAGTGTTAAAACCAGACATGTTTATAACCAGCCGCTGCGGAAGGCAGCGAGAAGCCCAAATTCGAACAGCTTTTTGTCCTAACGTGGAAAGTTTGTTGTCAGTATCAGGTTGAAGTTTGGCAGGGCTCCCTCACTTTTGTTCCGTTGGCGACGCTTATGGCCTCTGTAGTCCGCCTGTTTTTATGGGGAATTGAGCCGTGAATTCTGGGGCCCATGGTCGTCTTAACACCCGCACTGGAGAAGGGTCTGGCATTAACGCACACTGGAGGGGGGCTGGTAGGCCCCCAAAGATCTCGGAAATAAGAGACGTAGAAAAACGCCGGTTGGAGGCTGGATGGCAACTATGGTGATCTACATCATGACCAATTTCAATTAACCTAGATCGATATCTACAAGGTCGAAAAAGGTCATAAAAGTAAAATTATGACTTTAGTGAGACTCCCGACTCCAACAGTCGTACTGGGAACAACTGGGACACAATTTATAAAATAATATTGGCCATGCTGGGAACTTGTTGAAAGTGCCGTGGTTATGCGGGTAAAAGGCGGGATAAGCTAAAGGTCGACTCGGATCATAGAGGAAAGCGCACAAACAATATTTCTTACAATTCTGGGATGAAGGTCATGTAAGGTCATTGACCTATGAGGTAGCAATATATTATGCTACCTCTAATGCACACTATGACTAGCACTATACCAACTGTTTGGTGGGAAATGAGCAATGATCTTTACCAATGACCTTTGGCCTTGAACTTTACACAGAGGTATCTTAACACGCGCCCCGCTGGGGTCCCTGGCATGACACGCCCCAGCCGTCATGCCAGGGAGGGGGCGTATTTCGCCCCCCTCCGTATCTTATTTTCCACGAAAGCTAAAGCAAAATTAAGGACGGTGTTCGAAAGCTCTTGACGAGACGAAGACACATTAAAGAAGCATTTTAGGTCAGGTCAATATTGAGGTCAGCATAGGTCAAAGAAGGTTCCATAGGCCTACAACAGGGCAGTGTACGTTTTCCCCTCTAGATTTTTACTCAGCAAATCTAGAGCAAATATTTATGCATCATTGGATTTCTCTCATCGTGGCAAATCGAATGATGTATAATATAACCTTGCTAGGTCAAATTGTGAAAATGACCTAACATAGAGCTAAGTCAGGGTCACATGGTGACCTGGTAGCATATCAATCGATTCCCCGTGGCCAGATAAGCACAATGCAAGCAAAATGGGAGCTTTATCTCAATTCAGTGATAAGTTATTGGCAAAAAATCACTGTGTGCTCCTGTGACCTGACAAGAACTTTGAGAGGTTAGATGTTAAAAAAATAAACTTTATGGTCAAGATCATGGTGAGAGTACATGGTTTGAGGATTTTTAGCTTAACCCTTTCGTTCCTAGTGGTCGAGATCTCGACCACCAAAAAGACTTCAGGGCTAAGCTCGCCACATATTTCCAAATTCGGCAGAGTTCTCCAAACTCCCTTGTCAGACGAAAGATGGACCAGGCTATCATCACAGCTGCAAAATTTTGTTCTGTCATGTTTAGGGGGAGTGGGGGGCATATCAAATCTGGACATAGCTAACGACAGCATTTGTGGGAAATGACTACATTTGTTTCTCTCCGGCTATCAGACAAAAGTCATAATTATTGATTCATTTTTACTTGATGTGGTAGCCAGAGAGTCAGACAGAACAACAGTATTCACTGTTTTGCTAGGGCTTCAATTTATCGTGACTTAGAAGCGAAACAATTTTGGTGGTCGAGTATTCGACCACTAGGAGGATATCCGTCAACTAGGTTCAGTCATAATTTGGTTTGGACATTCGGCAAATCTAGAGCCAAATGTGAGCAGGTATTGCAAAAACAGCCCAGTTTTGAAAATTTTGACATAGGCAAACGTAGGGGGGGCGAAAGGGGCAGGCAGTGGGGATACAAGGGGGCTAGGGGGGGCTAAACCCCCCCCTCCCGAAATTTAGAGTACCTACGGTAAATACATAGCCGGGGGCCGATGAGAAGCACTGGTAGGAAAGGTTCAAAACCCCAAGCCCCTCCAAAAAATGAAATCCTGGAACCGCCACTGGAGGCAGGTGATCCCTCTCTCCCTTCGTCGAAGTTCCGCCCACCTGAAACGTCATCGGCGCACTTATGAAAATTCGCTTTCCACCCCAACCCTCTTCCTAGGACGGGAGTACATGCTCCTCTGCGATAATATTTGGGCCGTGATGACCCCTCCCCTTCCTAGGTTCAGGGGCGTCGCCACGGATATGTCCCGAGGGGAGCGGACTACGATTTTGTTATGATCGGAGGAGAGGGAAGGGGTGGGAAGCGAACCCAAAACTCAAAGATCGGAGGGCATTAGAGAGGCTGCAAACCAAGACTTTGCGTAAGCATCTTAGGGGAAAATCTTACAAAGGGCAAATAATGTAAAAATATGGCTCGAGGCCCACAACTTGGGGGATGTCCCTTCCTGGCTTCCAATCTGAGGACAGCCGTCCCCTCCCCCGGCAATCATCAAGTCTGCGATGTGGAAGAACCGCTTTGAGCCTAAATGCAATTCCTGCACTTCCAGGACAACACAAAGCTGGACATGAGTGACCGCTACTCCAAGCTATGTCCTCGGGCTGATCGCATCCATAAGAAATTGCTGGAACACTTCGTCCAACAACATCTCCCTACCTGTAAGATTCGGGTACGAAGTTTTCTGCTTGAACCAGGCAATGGATACATTGTGGCGTTTGATCTCTACCAGGGATGCAAAGGAATATATGATGTAGATCTCGTCACCGAGTTCGGGAAGAATGCTACCACAGTGCTTGTGTCGCTCAACAGGCTGCCGGAGGGGAAGAAACTAATTCCATACCACCTCACCTTCGACAGCAGCTTCACTCTGCTTGATCTGCTGTGCGAACTGAAGATACGAGGATTCGAAATCAAGGGGACGATACGGTGGGACCGGTTTCCGAAGGGATGCAAGCTCACCTTAGTGGAAACTATAAGGGAGGCAGAACGTGGCTCATTCACCGCAGCTTTGACTACATCTAGAAACAGTTGTGCTGTGGAAATGGTAAGCTGGAAGGACAACAACGTATCGACCATATCATCTGCTCTACTGCTTTCGGTTAAGGTTCGGTCGCCTCTGTTGACCGATACTCAAAGCAGGACCAAGGGTGAACCCAACTGCAAAGGCTAAATTATGTTAAAAAATACGAGACAATGGGAGGCACAGTTCAGCAGGATCAGCATGTCAACAGCTACCGCGCTTCAGCCAGAGGAAAGAAGTGGTGTTTTCCGACATGAGGGGGGAGTTGGAGGTCAGGACCCCTTCCTCAACAGGCTGGTACATTTACATTTACAGTAGTCATGATGAGTTAGGTACTGTTTGGTTTGCGAAGCTTCCTATTCCTTCTATGTGTGCTCGTGACTTAGGCTGAAAAACCATATATTATGGATACCTCAATTACGTCTCCTCTACTCTACTCCTCCATTTCGGGTTTCTCATAGGTTTTGTACCCCAGTGACGGATCTAGGATTTCGTTAAGGGGGGGCAGGCTCGGAGGGCGCCGAACCTGGGGGGGCGCCGAACCTGAGGGGCGCCAATTTCAGTGGCAGATCTAGCCGGTCGGTTTGGGAGGGGCAGACCAAAGTCGAAAAGCAAAAAAAAAAAACGTCACGCAGTAAAAAGCTGCGCTAATAATATCACTTGCCGGTAGAATTTTGGGTTTGAGGCGAAAAGCTAAAAAAAACGTCACGGGGTGAAAAAAAACTATGGGCTCGAGATACTTCTCCCTATCCAAGGCTGGCTATACTATGACTGGTTTTATTATAACTGAGAATTATTGATATTTACTCCATGATTCTGATGAAGGGCTGTGCCTGAATATATAATCTTCAGTGTTTTTTACATTTCCGGATTCGAGGGGACAGGCCAGGGAACATCTTATCAACTTATGTTCTGTTTGAAGTTGAGAGTTGAAACACCAAAATCTTGCTTATAAACTAAAAAGGAGTAGGGGGAAAAAAGGAGGTCGATCGCTTTGGGGGTCAAAAACATAGTGTTGCCCCGAGCTTTTCCGTTTAGGGGAATGCCTTTTTGCCCCCCTTGGATCCGCCACTGGCCAATTTACCACCCAAAAGGCGGCCAGTGTCAATGTAAAACGAGTTTAAAAAAGGATTTGTAAATGCTTATTTTCATGAAAGCTTCCTCTTAGTGAGGACATGTTCACGTTTACCATCAAGCATTTTCGGGCCAGCTAACGACTGGCACCTTGGTAGAAAATGCTGAAGGCACCCACTGACACTAACTGAAGCACGATGAGCAAATAATACAGTTATATTCGGTCATGGCGAAAACTGAGGTGTCGTATCCACCACCTCCACTTATCACAGTTGTCCTGGCCAACTGCTCCATACTGAAATAGCCGATTTACGCTAACCTGAGCCTCATAGGCCGCAGAACCTCTGCGGGCCTGGGCCCCTGAGTTTTTGGTGACTTCTCTGAGTTTATATCGAGTCCCCTCAGCTAATTTGGGACCGCTTTAGTTAACCAGGCCCTCACACTGAACTTGAAACCTATGTGTCGCCGCTGAAGCCTATTCAGCTTTTCGGGGCCCTTTTATTGATATAGGGCCCTCTCAACAGATCCTGGACCCTCTGAGCTAAAAGTTGGAGCTCTGAGCTCTGAGCCCCAAGCTGGATTAGTGTCCCTTAAGCTGGTCAGGGTCCCCTGGGTTGGTACCGTTTTCGTTTAACTGATATAGATCCCTTCAGCTTGTTTGGGGCCCGTTGTGCGTATCTGGGCAATAGTTCGTCGAGGCACCCAGCTAGTCTGGCCCTATTAGTTTTATTGGCCTTCTGAGCTGCTGCAGGGTCCCCTCAGAGTGTCTGGGCCCCATGAGTTGAAAATTGGACCCCTGTGTCAATTTTGAGTCCCTGAGCTTATTTAGAAACCGTTTAAAGAGGTAGACACCCCACGCTGGTCTTGAGAATCCTGTGTTGGCACTGAGGTCAAATGAGCTCGTTGGGGGCCCTTATCTGGGCCCCCTTAACTGGCACGGGCCCCTCAGCTGATTTTGGAGACCCAAAATCCCTCCTACCGGATTCCACCCACGCCAGATTTCCTGACTCCCTGAGGGATCCTGGGTGCCATTGGGGATTTTTCCCGCGATCAGCGCTGGGGTCCCTCCCCCGAGACAAAGCTTACAACATGTCTCTGTCTCTATACTCTAGCGTCTGCCAGAGTTGAGCTAGAATCATTTTAGGCACAATTTGCTTCCTCTCGTTACGGCGAATCATCAAATAATGTATAATATGACTATACTAGGTTAAAACATAAAAATGACCTCACCTAAGGTTAGGTCAAGGCCACCATCTAGCCTAGCATAGTCAATATGCATATCAATCAACTCACAATAACAATAAAAAATGGTATCAAAATACGGGTTTTATCAATATTTCCTGCAAAGCCATTGACCCAAGTCTTAAAACCTGCTTAGGAAGCCCCAGATGAACTCTCAGAGGTAACATGTCTAAACTTGCAACATGTACCGATAAAGAGACCTAGGGTACTATGATTTGGGGAATCCGAAGGTATTTCAAGCGGCGTCTGCAGACATAGAGCAATTGTTCGGCAAATTTCCGTTTTATCCCATGCATTTTCAATGGAGAGGTCATGATTCGTACCTGTCCCTAGGTCATCGATGGAAAAAATCCCGGAATAAATTTATTAGTACTTTTTGGGCCCATTATATGGTACAAGTTTGAATTCGATAGATTCACCCTTTTCTTACTTACCCCAACAAACATTTTTGGGGTGAGGTCACTTGACCTGCACTGGTGACCTAGCCTGAGATGACACAACCTTAAATTTTGAGGGAAAGTTGCGGAAGTGATCAATGGTAAGGTGTGACAAGTACTGAGTCGCTTCGCGCCGACGCTTTTTCTTGCCACTGGGAGACCTCGAGGGGGTGTTCAAGCACACCCCAACGGGCCGGAATGGGGCGCCAATACTCTAGAACAGGGCTGAGGCCAAAAGGGAAGGCTCTAAACAATGTCTGAAATTGTGGGGTCAAGGTCCTTCAAGGTCATTGACCTATTACGACACAACCCAACATATTATGCCTAATTTACGCTATAACTAACGCTGCGCCCAAGCTTACCAATGACCTTTGATCAAGCCTTGATCATCAAGACCAGTCACCTTTAAAATTGACCTGTGACCTTGATCTAAACACTGAATAACCTTAACTTTGATGTAATAGCATACGTTATAATAGGTGTCGTAACGTTATGCAACGTCATTTAGGGGCTGTCCAGGAGTAACTGTGCTCATCAGGGACACCTATGCTCTCTGGAGGGGCCTTTGCTTCGATGAGGCACCTGTGCCACCCAGGGGCGCCTTCGCTCCTCAATGGACGCGACCTAGCTATCCAGGGGCATCTTTGCTGTTCTGGGGGTGCATTTGATACCCAGTGCCCAAGGAGAGCTTTTTCTTATCCAGGTTCACCTTGGTATTGAGGGGCGTATTTTTATTCAAGGTAACCTATACTACCCAGTGGCGCCTACCCTATGCAAGGGGCGCTTAGGCTATCCAGGGGGCGGCAATTTGCTATACATAGGGCGCCCTTATGCTCTCCATGGGCACCTCATTCAGAAGGTGCCTCTGATATTCAGGGGCGCTTTTCCTATCAGCAGGGTACCTGTGCCATCTTGGGGCTATTCTTATCAAGGGACGCTGCTGTTATTCAGGAATACCTACACCACTGTCGAGGGTCGCCTTTGCTACCCAGAGGCGCCTTTACTTCTTAGGAAGTTTGGTGCCCATGCTTTAAGGAGTGCTTTGGCATCGATTGATTGCTCTATTATTGGGCTTAGGTGCGCGTGAACCTTGAGCTCATGTAGCGCCCATATTGTTGCTAAGGAACGCTTATGCTATCAAAGGGCGGCTTTGCTATCCAGGGCCTCTGTTTTATTCAAGGCAGTCTGTTCTATCCACGGGCATCTGATATTTCGGGGGCGGTGCCTAGGTTATTCAGGAGGCGGCTTTTTTCTCCACAGGGGCGCACTATTGCTTTCCAGGGGCGCCGTTACTGCCCAGGGGTGTCTTTCTATCCAGGGGCGCATATGCTCTCTAGGTGTATTTTTCAATCACAGACATGATTGAAATACATGCCCCTACGTTATCCTGGGGTGCTTTTTGTCTCCGGTAAGGCGTTATTTGTCTCTTCCGGGCACCAGTTTATCCAAGGCCACCTATGCTGTCTAGAGAAACTTTGTTATCTAGGGCTGCCTTTGCTGTTAAGGGTCACCTTTGCTACCCAAAGGAAGCATTTTACTTTCCTGGATTGCCTATTTCCATCTAAGGGGCGCATATGCTATCTTGGAGCGCCTTTGCAAACATGGGGCGCACTTTTCTATCCAGGGGCGCCTTTGCACTTGAGCGGGCGCCTCTGCAATCCAGGAGGAGCCCAAAATAGATGGAGAATAACAATTCTGAAATAAGGCGCTCGAACACTGAAATAAAGTGCCTAATTATCAGAAAAAGGCGCTCATCTGCTGAACGGGGAGGACTGCTGGTTGGTGAGGGCAACGTTCTCGGAAGTGAGGCGCACATGCTGAAAAAGGCACCCGGTTGCAGCGATGGAGCACTAAGCCTTCAGTTATAGGTTAATGAAATGTGGTTAAAGGCAGTCCATGCTCAAATTGAGCGCTCGAGCCCTGTAACAGAGCGCGCGACTGTCGGACAGGTGTGCCAAACCATAGACAGTAGGGCAGCTGAAGATGGAAAGGGACACCTATGATATCCTGGGGGCGCCTGTACTCTCAGGTGAGGCGCTTGTTTTCTTCCTCAGGCGCCTAGTTTATCCATGGCCGCATATGTTGTCCAGATAATCTATTTCAAGAAGGGTTAACTTTGCTGTCCAGGGGCGCCTTTCCTAGCCAAGGGCGCATATTGTATCCGTAGGGCACTTCATCCAGGGGGCGCCTAGGCTATCCAAAGGCGGCTTTTCTATCGAAGGTTTGCCTTCCTAGGGGCGCCTTTGCTACCCAGGGGCGCCTTTGCTGTGCACAGCACTTGTGTTATCCAGGGTTGTCTTTGCTGTCCAGGGGCGCCTTTGCTATCCAAGGGTGCATATGACATCCGTAGGGCGCTTTTTCCGGTGGGCGCCTAGGCTATCAAAGGGCGCCTTTTTCTACCCAAGGTGAGCATTTTATTTTCCTAAAGCGCCTATTTCTATCTAAGGGGCGCTAATGCTGTCCAGTGCACCTATGTTACCAAGATTTGCCTTTGCTGTCCAGGGGCGCCTTTCCTAGCCAAGGGCGCATATGATATCCGTAGGGCGCTTCATCCAGGGGGCGCCTAGGCTATCCAAAGGCGGCTTTTCTATCGAAGGGGTGCCTTCCTAGGGGCGCCTTTGCTACCCAGGGGCGCCTTTGCTGTCCACAGCACTTGTGTTATCCAGGGTTGTCTTTGCTGTCCAGGGGCGCCTTTGCTATCCATGGGTGCATATGACATCCGTAGCGCGCTTTTTCCAGTGGGCGCCTAGGCTATCAAAGGGCGCCTTTTTCTACCCAAGGTGAACATTTTATTTTCCTAAAGCGCATATTTCTATCTAAGGGGCGCTTATGCTGTCCAGGGCACCTCTGTTACCAAGATTTGCCTTTGCTGCCCAGGGGTGCCTTTCCTAGCCAAGGGCGCATATTGTATCCGTAGGGCACTTCATCCAGGGGGCGCCTAGGCTATCCAAAGGCGGCTTTTCTATCGAAGGTTTGCCTTCCTAGGGGCGCCTTTGCTACCCAGGGGCGCCTTTGCTGTCCACAGCACTTGTGTTATCCAGGGTTGTCTTTGCTGTCCAGGGGCGCCTTTGCTATCCAAGGGTGCATATGACATCCGTAGGGCGCTTTTTCCAGTGGGCGCCTAGGCTATCAAAGGGCGCCTTTTTCTACCCAAGGTGAGCATTTTATTTTCCTAAAGCGCATATTTCTATCTAAGGGGCGCTTATGCTGTCCAGGGCACCTATGTTACCAAGATTTGCCTTTGCTGCCCAGGGGCGCCTTTCCTAGCCAAGGGCGCATATGATATCCGTAGGGCGCTTCATCCAGGGGGCGCCTAGGCTATCCAAAGGCGGCTTTTTTATCGAAGGGGTGCCTTCCTAGGGTCGCCTTTGCTACCCAGGGGCGCCTTTATTGTCCACAGCACTTGTGTTATCCAGGGTTGTCTTTGCTGTCCAGGGGCGCCTTTGCTATCCATGGGTGCATATGACATCCGTAGGGCGCTTTTTCCAGTGGGCGCCTAGGCTATCAAAGGGCGCCTTTTTCTACCCAAGGTGAGCATTTTATTTTCCTAAAGCGCCTATTTCTATCTAAGGGGCGCTTATGCTGTCCAGGGCACCTATGTTACCAAGATTTGCCTTTGCTGCCCAGGGGCGCCTTTCCTTGCCAAGGGCGCATATGATATCCGTAGGGCGCTTCACCAGGGGGCGCCTAGGCTACCCAGGGCGCTTCATCCAGGGGGCGCCTAGGCTACTCAGGGGTGCATTAGTTCCCCATGGCGCAATTCTGCTATCTAGTGACGCCTTTTCTTTGCCGGGGCGCTTTTGTTAGCTTTCTAAATTTCATCTTCAAAATTTTACTGGGGCGCAAAAGACCAGTAAAGGCGTCTAGTGTTTGGGCAGGGGCGCTTTGCCATGGTTTTAAGGACTATGTGTTAATTCAAGTGGAATAAGTGGTATCTACCACCTTGGCGCACGAAATGGGTACAGGCGCGCCGCTCATATCGGGCGCCTTCGGCGCCCGATATGAGCTAAGCTATGCTGAGGCGCTTCGGAGCTAAGGGGGGCCCGGGCCCCTGGGCCCCCCTTGGATCCGTCACTGTTGTACCCTACCCCTTCCCCCATAGGTTTGTATTGTTGTGCCAGCGTTAACCCATCCAGGAACCCCCTGGGTCGAGAAGAGATCTCCAGTCTTGGTTTCCGATCTTTGTGGTGGTAGTTCCCAATGAATTTCTACCTCGGTCAGCTTGCAGAGGCACCCAAGGTTGTAGGTAGACCTGCCACGAGCAAGCCTGGCTGGGGGACACAGAGTGCGCTTTTGCACCCATTGGAATACAGATATGGCTCTGTGATCCCGATTTTGTGAGTTTAGTCCATAGTGGATGGAAGCTGCTGTGATATTTATTTCCAAAGTTGAAAATTTGACCCGTTCCAACGCATACTGGTCCTGCCCTCTTTTAAATTGAGTAGCTGACAGGTGCAAATCAAGTTTGGTCAATCCTGTCGTCAGCACGTCCGCACATTTTATGATGCTTGCCATTCATTTAAGGCTCAATTATGAACTAAACCGTATCTGTATGCTTGTGGAATTATTTCAGTACCGTTAGAGAAGACCAGCACATGCAATCAATGGCAAGTGGGCATACAAACCTAACTGACGGATATCCTCCTAGTGGTCGAGATCTCGACCACCTCAAAATTCCAAATTTTGGGAGGGAAGGGGGTCGGAGGTAAAAATGAGAGATGGCACTGTTAATGACTGACCCAAGCAAATATTTCTGTAAAAGGAATTCGAAATCCTAGCAAAAAAATTAATTCAGGAACGAAAGGGTTAATCTATCCCGAATTTACTGAAAACGAGTCCTTTCAATTTTCACCAGACTTATAATGGGGTGACCAAGAAATTGACCCACCTTAGGTTAAAAATATCATAATTCCGAGATAGCATATTTGTAGACTCTAATCACCTCATCATATTGTGAAAGTCTCAAACTGATCGATTGGCTGATGTTCCTTAGGTGCCGCTTCAAACTCGTGATTTTAGGTTTTGAGGTTGAGTCACTTGACCTTGAACAGCTCCTTGACCTGACATGACCTGACCTAAAAAAATTATCAGATGCGTCAAATGTATCATGGATAATGTACTGTAAGTGCCTTTGTTCTGCGTCTTTTCGTTTTTGCGTTATCTGGGGAACCCAGGAGGTCACCCCCAGCGGGGTGCGTGTTAACTATGACGTAATAGAGCATAATATACGTCAGACAGGATAACGCCATTTGACCAGAAGCACTGCGGTCAATGACTTTAAACTTTGAAAGTGTTTATATGGCCTTGACCTGTTCCTTAGGTGCCGCTTCAAACTCGTGATTTTAGGTTTTAAGGTTGGGTCACTTGACCTTGAATAGCTCCTTGACCTGACATGACTTGACCTAAAAAATTGTCAGATGCGTAAAATGTATCATGGATAATGTACTGTAAGTGCCTTTGTTCTGCGTCTTTTCGTTTTTGCGTTATCTGGGGAAACCCAGAATGTCACCCCCCAGCGGGGCGCGTGTTAACTATGACGTAATAAAGCATAATATACGTCAGACAGGATAACGCCATTTTACCAGAAGCACTGCGGTCAATGACTTTAAACTTTGAAAGTGTTTATATGGCCTTGACCTGTGACATTTGACTTTGACCTTCATTTGAGGTGAGCTTGACGAATCATCCACTTAAATGGCGTTATGGTGTCACCACTCGGTCTTCAATGCAAGCGAACTGGTGCAACCGCGCGATTGTGGCGATCTCAAAATGCAGCCCTGACTTTGTCCTATAAATAAAAAATTGGACCGAGTTTTAAAATTCCTTCACCAATCGAGGTACCGTTAAATTCTCTCACATGAGGACAAGTATCGTTTTTCGGCTGCCTCAGAAAAATAGGTGGGGGCCCCGGAGGCCCCCTCCAGTGAGCGTGTTAGTAACCGTCCCGGTGAGCCTCCAAGCCACCTTCGCCCTGGTGGGGGATGGGACGTTCTAGGACAAATCGACCAGGCACCGCCGTGATTTTACATACATGCCATAGTCTCGGATCTTGTTCTCGTCTCGGACTCGTACACACGGTTATCAGTAGCGTAGAAATCGAATTAAAATTGCATTGATTTCAATATTTCGTTGAACACGCGGTTTTTTGTTTTTGTTTCCCACCTTGAATCATGCCTACGAGAGTCCATACGCTCCTGAGTCAATCAACTGTCCGTGCCCACGCACCGGCGGCCGCGCCGAGAGTCCATACGCTCCTGGTCAATCAACTGTCCGTGCCCACGCACCGGCGGCCGCGCCGAGAGTCCATATGCTCCTGGTCAATCAACTGTCCGTGCCCACGCACCGGCGGCCGCGCCGAGAGTCCATATGCTCCTGGTCAATCAACTGTCCGTGCCCACGCACCGGCGGCCGCGCCGAGAGTCCATACGCTCCTGGTCAATCAACTGTCCGTGCCCACGCACCGGCGGCCGCGCCGAGAGTCCATACGCTCCTGGTCAATCAACTGTCCGTGCCCACGCACCGGCGGCCGCGCCGAGAGTCCATATGCTCCTGGTCAATCAACTGTCCGTGCCCACGCACCGGCGGCCGCGCCGAGAGTCCATACGCTCCTGAGTCAATCAACTGTCCGTGCCCACGCACCGGCGGCCGCGCCGAGAGTCCATACGCTCCTGGTCAATCAACTGTCCGTGCCCACGCACCGGCGGCCGCGCCGAGAGTCCATATGCTCCTGGTCAATCAACTGTCCGTGCCCACGCACCGGCGGCCGCGCCGAGAGTCCATATGCTCCTGAGTCAATCAACTGTCCGTGCCCACGCACCGGCGGCCCGCGCGGCCAGGCGGCCGATTTTTGCGCGCATGGCGTCATTGTATGGCTAATTACACATTAATAAATTATAGAACGCAACAATTCAATTACTTCACCAAACAGACGAGATATGGGTGCATATTTCATCTATTGATACCTTTAGCATGATATACTAACCACAGTGTAAAAAAACGTTGGAAAATATGGCCAAAACATCTCTATAATTTTAGGAAGTATCGAATAAAAACGAGATCCTACAACTTTGCTTGTTAAATGCTCAATGCAACCCCGTATAATTTGAAACTTTGAAAAAAGAAGTGAAAGTTGACGCAAAAAATCATTGTATATTACCATGTTTTGACGAAATTGGCGAATTTCACTATTTTCTTTAACCTATAACTCCGAAACCGCACGCCTGAGGAAAGAAATAACCTCAGATCAGGAATGCACGCTACTAACAACGAAATGGACGAAATTGGAACAACATCTGTTGCTATGCTATGTAGGGGTCTGGTTGATCTGTGCTGAAACACCCCCTCCCCTTCGAACTCGGCTCCTAGACGGGGTAGCGAAAAAACGCGAACGCTGGTAGATAGCTCATAACAATTAATGAGGAAACTACATCAGTCACTTTTTGCCTCAAGTTAATATTGAGGCCATGACAGGTCAAAGAAGGTGACATGATAGAGAAGAGTTTCTGGGCTCTACCGTCTGACAGAGTTATGTAATGATTGCTCCCCCGATTGTCTGCAGTTTTGTTTCACTCTTGGTCGGCTCGCCAGTGTTGTGCCTGCTCAGGGTTCTTTCTTTTATATGGCTTTCCTGTCATTGTGAGCCATGTCCAATATCAGCGGGCCGCGACCAGCATACATACGTCAATATTAGTTGTGAGCGCGATTTACAACCTATTGCCACGGGTTTGTGATGAAGAGGTCATCCCAGGCAGGCGTGCCACGGTACATCATGGTTCAAAGGTCCAAGGACTACGTCGGGGAACAAGTACCGTGTACGTACTGGTGTACGACGATGCTGTTTCTGGAATGACTAGCATAGTCAAAATGCATATCAATCGACTCGCAATAATAATCCAATCATAACTGTATCAAAATAAAAGCTTTGGATGGGATCTCGGCGGCGATGGTAGGTACAGTATTGAACGGGATCTCGGCGGCGATGGTAGATGCAGTATTGAACGGGATCTCGGCGGCGATGGTAGATGCAGTATTGAACGGGATCTCGGCGGCGATGGTAGCTGCAGTATTGAATGGGATCTCGGCGGCGATGGTGGATGCAGTATTGAACGGGATCTCAGCGGCGATGGTAGATGCAGTATTGGATGGGATCTCGGAGGCGATGGTAGATGCAGTATTGGATGGGATCTTGGCGGCGATGGTAGATGCAGTATTGAACGGGATCTCGGCGGCGATGGTAGATGCAGTATTGAACGGGATCTCGGCGGCGATGGTAGCTGCAGTATTGAACGGGATCTCGGCGGCGATGGTAGATGTAGTATTGGATGGGATCTCGGCGGCGATGGTAGATGCAGTATTGGGTGGGATCTCGGCGGCGATGGTAGCTGCAGTATTGAACGGGATCTCGGCGGCGATGGTAGATGTAGTATTGGATGGGATCTCGGCGGCGATGGTAGATGCAGTATTGGATGATATCTCGGCGGCGAAGGTAGATGCAGTATTGGATGGGATCTCGGCGGCGATGGTAGATGCAGTATTGAACGGGATCTCGGCGGCGATGGTAGCTGCAGTATTGAACGGGATCTCGGCGGCGATGGTAGCTGCAGTATTGAACGGGATCTCGGCGGCGATGGTAGATGCAGTATTGAACGGGATCTCGGCGGCGATGGTAGCTGCAGTATTGGATGGGATCTCGGCGGCGATGGTAGATGCAGTATTGAACGGGATCTCGGCGGCGATGGTAGATGCAGTATTGAACGGGATCTCGGCGGCGATGGTAGCTGCAGTATTGGATGGGATCTCGGCGGCGATGGTAGATGCAGTATTGAACGGGATCTCGGCGGCGATGTTAGGTCCATGATGGACTCTGGTGTGGAATCCCGGTCCATAATGGACTCTGGTGCTGAATCCCAGTCCATGATGGACTCTGGTGCAGAATCCCGGTCCATGATGGACTCTGGTGCTGAATCCCGGTCCATGATGGACTCTGGTGCTGAATCCCGATCCATGATGGACTCTGGTGATGAATCCCGATCCATGATGGACTCTGGTGCGGAATCCCGATCCATGATGGACTCTGGTGCGGAATCCCGGTCCATGATGGACTCTGGTGCTGAATCCCGGTCCATGATGAACTCTGGTGTTGAATCCCGGTCCATGATGGACTCTGGTGCGGAATTCCGGTCCACGATGGACTCTGGTGTGGAATCCCGGTCCATGATGGACTCTGGTGCTGAATCCCGGTCCATGATGGACTCTGGTGCAGAATCCCGTTCCATGATGGACTCTGGTGCTGAATCCCAGGACAGCAAACGTCCGCCTCACTATCGACCACATGCCAGGCCAAAGACCTCCTCCCCAAAGTGGGCATTTGACACGGTGTCTGTGAGCAGATTGAGTGATCCGATAAAGCTTGGGCGGACTCATTTCCAAGGTATTATTTCGAGTTGGAGCTTTCCATCCGTATCACAGAGCTCCGTGAGCAGGATTGAATCAGAGTAAATAGGCTCGCTATTATGAGCCAAGACAGAAGGCAAGGTTTGGTATAGTTGCGTGACAGTAATAAACAGTAACTTCTGGCGCAACAGTTTAAAAATCTTCAATACAAGAACTTAGCATACCAGGAGTCTCAAATGATTTAACAAGTGCAAATGCAGCAAATGCTAGATTTTAGAAATTAAGAAGTACGATAGTAACAAGCGAACACACCACCACCTGCTTTGTGTGACTGTTTGACTCCACACTACCTGGTTTGTTTTATGTCTGCATGGTCGCATGACAATAAACTAGTTTCATTGTACTTCGAATTTTGATAAGTTTTGAAGTGCTGCGGCGAGGAGCATGATGATGAGTTGCTAAGATGTTCCCTGGCCTCTCCCCTCGAATCCGGAAATGTAAAAAAACACTGAAGATTATATATTCGGGCACAGCCCTTCATCAGAATCGTGGAGTAAATATCAATAATTTTAAGTCCAAGTATAGCCAGACCTCGAATTGAGCTTCACACAAAAATGCCTTTTAGAATGAATCGTTAAAAATAAGATTGGATTCGAGGTCTGGCTATACTTGGACTTAGAATTATTGATATTTACTCCACGATTCTGATGAAGGGCTGTGCCCGAATATATAATCTTCAGTGTTTTTTTTACATTTCCGGATTCGAGGGGAGAGGCCAGGGAACATCTTAGCAACTCATCATCATGCTCCTCGCCGCAGCACTTCAAAACTTATCAACGCTATCCGTACAGATTTTAGAAGAACTAAAAGACCATCCTATGTTATGTTATGACCACCACAAAGACCACCACATTGTGTTATGTTGCCGATAAATTCGAGCAAACTGAGACAGAGCTTCCGTTTTGCTTACATAGTGTTTATCTTGTCACGGGAGTCCATTGATATGCAGCATGACTACACCAGGTTATCATGTGGTCCTGACCAAGCTTGAGGTCAGGTCAGTTGTCATTTTCACCATCTAACCTAGCATGGTCGTTTGTAAGAGATGTTTCATTTAGCGTCACAGAGCCGTTGGTCCCCGGCTGGTCTCCGTTGGTTTGGGAGGCTGACCTGGTCGTGCACGCCTGAGGCGGCCGTGCACGCCTGAGGCGGCACTGGTCACGTGGTCCGGCGGTTCCACTGCGAAGCGCCAATGAGAGTGCGGGGGCCATGAGGCGCGAGCCTATAGGGGTCATTTTGGTGTGATTTATCCTCGAAATACGGCACAAAATGAGAAAACATGCTAGGAATAAACACTGCTTGCTCTCTCCAGAAGTTCCACATTTCTAACTGTTTTGGGCTGGTTGTAACCAGGACAGTCAGTTTCAACAGGAAATGGCCGAGGAGCCAATCATTTCGGAAGAAGTATAGGCCGGGGGTAGCCCTCACCATCATCTTCCGGTCAGCACCTCTAGTTTGCCAGGTCACATTTTTGTCAGGGTAACCGATCACATCTTTATCAGGGCAGCCGGTCACATCTCTGTCAGGGTGGCCGGTCACATCTCTGTCAGGGTGGCCGGTCACATCTCTGTCAGGGTGGCCGGTCACATCTCTGTCAGGGTGGCCGGTCACACCTCTGTCAGGGTGGCCGGTCACATCTCTGTCAGGGTGGCCGGTCACATCTCTGTCAGGGTAACCGTTCACATCTCTGTCAGGGTGGCCGGTCACATCTCTGTCAGGGTGGCCGGTCACATCTCTGTCAGGGTGGCCCGTCACATCTCTGTCAGGGTGGCCGGTCACATCTCTGTCAGGGTAACCGTTCACATCTCTGTCAGGGTGGCCGGTCACATCTCTGTCAGGGTGGCCGGTCACATCTCTGTCAGGGTGGCCGGTCGAATCTCTGTCGCGAACAGTTCAGTTGGAGTAGAGCGTGCCAGCCATGAAATATCCAAGTTTGGACTCAGCAGATTAATCAGGAGAATATCTGTAGAATCAGCGGATCAGTCTGCACAATCGTCTGCGGGCTAGACCGGATTGGCTGGATGATTGGGTTAGTTTCCGATATGGATACCGAGTGAGTTTTTATATTTTTTCTACCGTGGTAGGAAAAGAATCGGGACTGTCTCGCGGGGAAAGTTCAGCCGTGGACCGATTCGTATCGGAAGTCCCCTGGCCATGAACACTCGAATTGCAAGCAGGTGATCTCTCACCGGACTGGAGAAGCGCTGGCAGGCGAAATCCTCAGCCTTCAGCTTAGCGTACCGAGCAGCCTGATCGATGAAGACAAGGGCGGATCCAGGGGCCGAGGGTAGTGGGCATGCACCCCATCCAGTTGAACAGCCCGGGGCCCCCACGCTACGCCCCAGTGCTTATGAAACCTCCCCGGCTTCCCCCCCAAACGTCCATGGCCAGCACCAGCCCCAGGATGCACGCCCCTCTGGCAGGTAGAACATTAAGAATGGGCGTCACTGGCAAAAACTCCGCCCCATCCAGGCCGAATTGGCACACTCCTAACCAGTCAGTATTCCTACCCATCGGTAATTCTGGATCTTCCCATGGCCATGGGTGAGAACCTGGAATCTCCATGTTGGAGGTGGCAAAATCATCCCGTGTCACGTTCCATGCTTACCTTCTTGTATATTCTTGCATAAATACAATGTGAGCTAGGGCTGTGGAGTTGATTGATGTATAGGAATTTAGGTACTGAAAATTCATTGTGGCATGTTTTGTCACGTGGAACAGTTGAAACCAAGACCGGTATAAAATATAAGTAGTCTGCCTTTCTGTGTAAATGAAGTGAAGGTTCCAGACCCACCGAGGCAATGGTCAACCTCACACATCATTCATGTATCAAGCACTTCCCCTCTCGTCAGGTGGCTTTTCCAGCGTTTTCGTAATGAGTATGAGGTGACATGAAGCTACCCACGACGCACGCACTTGCCAAGCGTCACCTGGGATCCCTCAACTCAAATGACGGCATGAAAATAATGGTTGCTTCGATTTCGTCTTCGTCCGTCTTTGATTTCACCAATAAAAATCGTTTTAGTATAACGTCGGAATAAGAATGCACAGTGGCATTAGGAGCAAGAACCTCGGGAGCCAGAACCCCTGTTGGGATCGTGTCCCTTCAGCGGCAGCAACGCCGGCTGCAGAAGAGACACGGTCACTTCCTGTTGAATCGAGAAATACCCACGCTAGGCACGCCTATATTTGAGCTAGTCATGTCGCGAAAGAGTGTCGGCGTTGTGGCAATAGATTCATCGCAAAGCATGTTCTGGCAAAATGCCGGGACTTTGAGATAGAGAGGACTTGTTATCTGCGGGGGTCTCCTACACTGGATTCGCTCCTGGGAGCATCTGTCGGTTGATATCATCAGCATAATGTATTGCCTGAAGAGCATAGGCTGTATCGCTTATACTTTCCTTCAGAGCCGTTTAGGTTTTTTGCGAGGGATAAACTCTATTTACTATTTCACACACACACCGGTTATTTGGTGTCCTTTTTTGGTCTCGTAGATGACGACGTTGCCGCAGCTTGACAACTGGATTTTGTCTTTTCACTCGTCTTTATTATTGTGGGCGCAATAAAACTTCAGAAGTGGGCGTGGCATAAAACACAAATGATGCTGATGAAGATTCTGATGCCATACGGAGGCATTGCGGGGCTTTCCTCCCACTGTTCGCAAAACTTCACCTATTTCAGTCAACATGGTGAAAAGCTTGTAATAAGCAGCCAGAATCCGACGAGCTTTGGATTCTAGAAGTGCGGTTTTCTTGCCAACAGAACGTGGTATATTACTTGGCCCCTCCAGTTTTTCTGTTGGCGACGCTCATGGATAATATAAACACTTAAAGGGAGATACGCGAAAAAATTTTCTTTGGCCACAAAAGGCCACAAAAAGTTGTTTCAGAAGTCCTATTCTCATGTTTGCGAATTCGGCATGCAAATGCCTTAAAATTGCTCTCAAAGTCAACATTTCTAGACGACTTTACCGGTTCACCTCTTATCGATGTAAATAACGTACCCCCGGCTAAGGCTATCAAATTCTCTTAAAAACCGGTCCCATTTTTCCTAAGCAGTGACTGGAAAGTTTAAAACTATTAAATAAAAGCTATTTTAAAAAAGCTACAGCCAAAAATAATATTAAAACAAAAATAGAGAACTTTTAAGAAATCACAATTGACCAATCAGAACGTACAGCCACCTCATAGGGGGGTCATGTGACCTTTCAAACGCAAAAGTTTTGTCATCCTGGGGCTGAAGCAGAAAACGACTCAAGACCCGAGGTACGAAACGGTGGAAGACTTTAGTAATTATGCTTTTTCGTTTCTAGGGCAAATTAATTCATGTTGTATATTTTTAAAGGCTTTGTAAAATTAATTCAAATACAAATACAGGAGTTCAGACATTTTTATTAAAAAACATTACTTTTCAACTTTAAATAGTTTTCGAAAAGTAAGTGATGGGTGAAGGTCTCAGTATTTTATCGGAACTGTTGACCTATTTCGATAATAAGTAAGTGGCCTCCCAAAATTTTGCCGAAGTTACAAAAATAATTGGCAGTTTCGTAATTAGAATTTTTCAAATAGCAAGAAACCACAATAATAATTGTTTTGCGTATCTCCCTTTAACCCTTTTTGGTCTATTTTAGTTCTGTATTTCGTCACCAAGTTTATATCTTCCCACCATGGCCCGCCTTAAAACTTTTTTGTTGATATAATGATAAAACCAGGAAACACCAGTTCCAACAGCCAGGCACTCCATTTATCACGATGTTCCTCTGAAATTTTTGCTATTTTCTACAGCTCAGTGTTATGGTGGACAAATAAAAGAACGGAACATAAGCCACGGCAGCGGGGCAGGACGAGAAATAACGAAACATCGATGTTGCTTCGTTTTTCCCCGTTTTACTCAAAGACATAGCAGCCAGGAATGCGTTATCATCATTGAAATCGTTTGCTCTCGGCCCTGAGAGTAAAGACGCTATACCACTGTGGTGTGGTGGTGGTGGTAAGTTTGTGTTAGGGAGGCGTCTCTTGCAGTGCCACTGCATTCCATAGAGCTACCTGCCAGACATCTGGACATCCAAAATTATTCTTTTTCAATGGAGGAACTCGAGTAACGTAACCAAAACGGTCATTCGATAACAAGGAACAAAATTAAAAAAACTAATCTTTACGCTGGCAAGCCTCTTCACGTACCCTTTTAAATCCTACCTGTGCCCCAGGCTCGGCATCTCTGCCGTAGCAATCCCGTTCCCTCGCAAGTGTTGCTACACTTCGCGACCCATTCCTTGAAATAAGATTCGTCCCTTTGTTCTGCGACATTAAAGTAAACACCCCTCCCGGAAAATTCTCCCCCACACAGAAAGAATTTATTACGAGGTACAAGCTTAAAATTGTGTTTCTACAAGTTTTACCATTGCAGAACAATAGTTGCACCGTAGTTCAATTACCGAAGTAAAACAACCCTGGTTACGTCACTAGCATAAAGCAATACAATTACTACGGAATGACAACCTTGCCTTGTGCCACAATAGTGCGCGCCTCGTTCATACCTGGTTCATACCTTGCTTGCGCACCAGCGTTGCAATAACTGAATACTAGGCGTTGTAGTGGCATTGTAAATAGCTGGTAGGTAAAGCTAGGACGTTATTGTACCCTTGCTCGTCCATTGTCGTTTGACTATGGTTTCAAATACCTGCTCGGGTTACGGTCGCCATCTTGCTTTCTGTTTACCCGTGGCAATACACAGTGGCCTGGCACGCATGCCGTGTAGGTTAGAATAAATGTGACTTATTTTAATCAATCGTGGAACTTTGGAAGCTGTCTGGAATATTTGTCAGTGATCTGCGAGCAGTGGCGGATCTAGCCGGTTGGTTTGGGAGGGCAAACCAAAGTCGAAAACAAAAAAAAAAAAAAACGTCGCGCAGTGAAAAATTGCGCTACAGTATGCCTTTCGGTAGGATTTTGGGAACTGAGACGAAAAGCAAAAAAAAAAAAACGTCACGGGGTGAAAAATATGGGCTCAAGATACATTTTTCCTATCCAAGCCCCAATATTTATACTGAACTTCTCTAATTCTGTTTGAAGTTGAGAGTTGAAGCACCAAAATTTTGCTTACAAGCTAAAAGGAGTCGGGGAAAAGGAGGTCGATCGCTTTGGGGGCAAAAACATAGTTTTGCCCCGAGCTTTTCCGTTTGGGGGCAATTGCCTTTTTGCCCCCTGGATCCGCCACTGTCTGCGAGTGGCAAGTATTGTTCTCTGTTCCAATAGTTGAAAAGTGAGGCATTTTGGAATGGTCAATCCAGGTCCAGGTGAGTAGGTATGTGGTTACTTCAGGCATGTATGCCATATTGGTATTAAGGCTCATATTTTCGTGTCAAACGAGCACAGACTATTTGATCATATGGCTTAGGTACCTGCAGTGGGTAGAACCTAATTGTGTTGCCTTATGGACCCGTTTGAAAAATAGGATGAGTTGAGTTCCAATATGATCTTGTTGGTGTTTTCAGATGGATGGGCGCCTGATGAGTGATGCTGTGTTTTACCGATATGGGTAAGACAACGTGCGGGTTATTTTCTTGCTTGAGAGGTGGCTCAATGCTTTGCTCACAGAAAGAATTTATTACAAGGTACAAGCTTAAAATTGTGTCTCTACAAGTTTTACCATTGCAGAACAATAGTTGCACCGTAGTTCAATTACCGAAGTAAAACAACCCTGGTTACGTCACTAGTATAAAGCAATGCAATTACTACGGAATGACAACCTTGCCTTGTGCCACAATAGTGCGCGCCTCGTTCATACCTGGTTCATACCTTGCTTGCGCACCAGCGCTGTAATAACTGAATACTAGGCGTTGTAGTGGCATTGTAAATAGCTGGTAGGTAAAGCTAGGGCGTTGTTGCACCCTTGCTCGGCCATTGTCGTTTGACTATGGCTTCCAATACCTGCGCGGGTTACGGTCGCCATCTTGCTTTCTGTTTACCCGTGGCAATACACAGTGGCCTGGCACGCATGCCGTGTAGGTTAGAATAAATGTGACTTATTTTAATCAATCGTGGAACTTTGGAAGCTGTCTGGAATATTTTTTCAGTGATCCGCGAGTGGAAAGTATTGTTTTCTGTTCCAATAGTTGAAAAGTGAGGCATTTTTCAATGGTCAATCCAGGTCCAGGTAAGGAGGTATGTGGTTACTTCAGGCATGTATGCCATATTGGTATTAAGCCTCATATTTTCGTGTCAAACGAGCACAGACTATTTGATCTATGGCTTAGGTACCTGCAGTGGGTAGAACCTAATTATGTTTGCCTTATGGGCCCGTTTGAAAAATAGGGTGAGTTGAGTTCCAATATGATCTTGTTGGTGTCTTCAGATGGATCGGCGCCTGATGAGTGATGCTGTGTTTTACCGATATGGGTAAGGCAACGTGCGGGTTATTTTCTTGCTTGAGAGGTGGCTCAATGCTTACCCTTTTTACTACCGATGATCTTCCGGTTGCATTTGGGGCCAGAAAACGCTTTAGCTTTCGCATAGAGACTGAAAAGTTCCTTTTGAAATAGAGGTAGGTACAAGGGGAGGGGCTAAGAGGGCTCAAGCCCCCTTCCACACCATGAAATGTCAGAGTGCCTAAAGTAAATGCATAGTCGGATGCTGTCCAGACACTATGGCAGGGGAGGCGCGAGCGCCCAAGCTTCCCCCTCCCCCGAAATGAAGTCCTGGATCTGCCGCTGTTGTAAAGACGTAATCCGAGTCTCGTTTTATCCTTGTAAGAAGCCTTGCAACGCCCTTGTTCCCTCCCCGTTACACACTGGTAAAGCGGTTGTGTAAGCAAGGTTCTAATCTCGTCACGCTCTTGTAGGAAGGCTGCGGTTGCGTACAAGGCGGACACAAGGCTTTGTTCTACCCTTGTTATGGGGTAATCATGACCTAGTAGAGGGCTTGTGGGGACGTTGTCAGCCATTGTCTTTGCCATGTAGGTTAACCATAGTTAAGTTACAAGGTTTTTACAACGTCTTCTAGCAACCCCTGTCGTACTATGGTTCTACCATTGTCCTACATGGTTTTCCTTGTATTTCCCTTGTTTTCGTGGCACGGATTTTGAACGTACAAGCTTTGCGTTTTACCCTAGTAATTTTCCATGTAAACAAGGGTCTGACAAGGTTTGCCCTTGTAAAAATTTCTTTCTGTGCTTTGAATGCTTTGAGAGGTGGCTCAATCTACCCTTTTTCTACCGATGGTCTTCCGGTTGCATTTGGGGCCAGAAAACGCTTTAGCTTTCGCATAGAGACTGAAAAGTTCCTTTTGAAGCAGAGGTAGGTACAAGGGGAGGGACTAAGAGGGCTCAAGCCCCCTTCCACACCATGAAATGTCAGAGTGTCTAAAGTAAATGTGTAGTCGGATGCTGTCCAGACACTATGGTGGGGGAGGCGCGAGCGCCCAAGCTTCTCCCCCCACCCCGAAATGAAGTCCTGGATCTGCCGCTGTTGTAAAGACGTAATCCGAGTCTCCTTTTACCCTTGCAAGAAGCCTCGCAACACCCTTGTTCCCTCCCCGTTACGCACTGGTAAAGCGGTTGTGTAAGCAAGGTTCTAATCTCGTCACGCTCTTGTAGGAAGGCTGCGGTTGCGTACAAGGCGGACACAAGGCTTTGTTCTACCCTTGTTATGGGGTAATCATGACCTAGTAGAGGGCTTGTGGGGACGTTGTCAGCCATTGTCTTTGCCATGTAGGTTAACCATAGTTAAGTTACAAGGTTTGTACGACGTCCTCTAGCAACCCTTGTCGTATTATGGTTCTACCATTGTTCTACATGGTTTTTCGTTGTATTTCCCTTGTTTTTGTGGCACGGATTTTGAACGTACAAGCTTTGCGTTTTACCCTAGTAATTTTCCATGCAAACAAGGGTCTGACAAGGTTTGCCCTTGTAAAAATTTATTTCGGTGCACACTTTAGAGGCGGGCAAAGGTGCTTTGCACAGAACGCCTTATAAAAAGCCCTTACCTACTAACAGTCGTGCATGATACAATGGCGCTTTTGGAGGGATGGGGCAAAATTGGCTGAATGGGGGTGGGCGCTCGAATCTCTTTTACTTGGACGTTTTTTCAGAACAAAAGGGGGCTTGCGTTACCTGTGCAGGTATGCTCAGGGGCACAGCCAGGGGGCACAGGGGCACGTGCCCCCCATCGGTGCCGGGGTGCCCTTTGATTGCCAGGTGGTGTACCCTCTTTGGGCCGTGCCGCTCGAAATTTAGTGCCCTACGCCGTTGAGCCTAGATGGAACTAGACTGCATTTGGCGATTTAAATTATTGTTTGACAATTAAGTGCCTTTTTGGTCAGTTAGGGCATTCTGTCGCCTTTCCAAAGCACCAGTGAAGAGTATAGGCACGTAATCCGTTTCCAGATAATGCCTCATCGTCGCCAATCATCTTACGGACGGAGCTAATCTGGTGCCCCTTGAGCTCATCAGGGTGCCCCCTGAGCTCTGGTCTTGGCCCCAGGAGCTGATCATGTGCCCTCTGAGCTGATCTGATGCCCTCGTAGTCAATCTGGTGCCCCCTGTGAAACTAATTGTGCCTACTGAACCTATATAATGCTCTCTGAGTTAATCTGATGCCTCCGAGCTTGCCTGGTGCCCTATTAGCTGTTTTAGTGCCCCTTGAGCTGATCCGGGCCCCCTGAACTTATTTAATGCCTCCTGGAGTTTGTCTACTGTCCAGGGGGGGGCACACGGGGCACGTGCCCCCATCGATGCCGGGTGCCCTTTTGATTTCCAGGTGGTGTACCCCTTTGGGCCATGCCGCTCGAAATTTAGTGTCCTACGTCGTTGAACCTAGATGGAACTAGACTGCACTTACCGATTTCAACTATTGTTTGACAATTAAGTGCCTTTTTGGTCAGCTAGGGCATTCTGTCGCCTTTCTAAGCACCCGGGAAGAGTATAGGCACGTAATCAGTTTCCAGATAATGCTTCATCGTCGCCAATATTCGTACGGGCAGAGCTCATCTAGTGCCCCATGGAGCTGACCATGTGCCCTCTGAGCTGATCTGATGCCCTCGTAGTCAATCTGGTGCCCTGAGAAAATAAGTGTGCCTTCTGAACCTATATGATACTTTCTGAGTTAGTTTAATGCCCCCGAGCTTGCCTGGTGTCCTTTTAGCTGTTTTAGTGCCCCTTGAGCTGATCCGGGGCCCCTGAGCTTATTTAATGCCTCCCGGAGTTGATCTACTGTCCAGGGGTGCAGCCGGGGGGGGCACATGGGGCACGTGCCCCCATCACTGCCAGGGTGCCCTTTTGATTGCCAGGTGGTGTACCCAATTTGGGCCGTGCCGCTCGAAATTTAGTGTCCTACGCCGTTGAGCCTAGATGGAACCAGACTGCATTTGGCGATTTAAATTATTGTTTGACAATTAAATGCCTTTTTGGTCAGTTAGGGCATTCTGTCGCCTTTCGAACCACCCGGGAAGATTAAAGGCACGTAATCCGTTTCCAGATAATGCCTCATCGTCGCCAATAATCGTACGGGCGGAGCTAGTCTGGTGCCCCTTGAGCTCATCGGGTGCCCCCTGAGCTCTGGTCTTGGCCCCCGGAGCTGACTTCTTGCCCTCTAAGCCGATCTGGTGCCCCTGAGTCAATCGAGTGCCCCACTGAGCAAATAATTGTGCCCCCTGAACCTATATTATGCCTTCTGAGTTAGTCTAATGCCTCCAAGCTTGCTTGGTGCCTTAATAGCTGATTTAGCGCCCCTTGAGCTGATTCGGGGCCTCCGAGCTGATCTCATGCCTCCCCAAGTTGATTCTGTCTCCTAAGTCAATATGGTGCCTCTTCAGCTGATTAGGTGCCCCCTCAGCTGATTATAGATGTCTCCTTAGATGGCCTGGTGCCCCCTGAGCTGGTTTGGTGGGCCCTGAGCCCACCTTGTGTCCCCTGAGCTGTTATGCTGCTCCCTAAGCTGATTTAGGCTCCTGCCATAGTCTGGGGGGCTGGGAGCTGATCTGGCCCCCCGAGCGGATCGATCTGGTGCCACCTGAGCTGCACTAATGCCCCTGAGTCGATCTGGTGCCTCCTGAGCCCATCTGATGCCCTCTGAGCTAGTCTGGTGCCCCCTGAGCTAATATGGTGCCCTTTAAGCTGATCTGGGCCTCCTTACGTGATTTCATCAGCAGCTCTTAAGCCCTGAGCTGGGCCCACAGAGCCTGATGAGGGCCCCTGAGATGGTATAGGGCCCCTGAGCTAATTAAGTGCCTCCTGACTTGATCTGGTATTCCCGAGCTGATCTGGGCCCCCAGCTGGTCGGGGACCACTGATTTGATTGTTTGTCCCGAAGCTGATCTGGTGCCCTATGGGCATCTGGTGTCCCCTGAGCAGCTTTTGGGCTTTGGAACTGATTGGGCCCCGAGCTGGTGAGGGATCCCTGAGCTGATTTAGTGCCCCTGACTTGAACTTGCCCCCTGCGCTGATCGATCTGGTGCACCCTGAGCAGATATACTGCCTCCTGAACTTAACTAATGCCCCCTGAGTCGATCTGGTGCCTGCTGAGTTATCAGTGTGGCTCCTGAGTACATCTTATTCCCTCTGAGCTAGTCTGGTGCCCCATGTCTAATATGGTGCCCTTTAAGCTGACCCGGGCCTCCTTGGTTGATTACGTGATTTCCTGAGCAGCTCCCAGGTCCTGAGCTGAGCTGGGTCCACAGGGGCTGGTGAGGGCCCCTGAGATGGTATGGGGCTCCTGAGCTGATTAAGTGCCTCCTGACTTGATCTGGTATTCCCGAGCTGATCTGGGCCCCCAGCTGGTCGGGGACCACTGATCTGATTGTTTGTCCCCGAGGCTGATATGGTGCCCTATGGGCCGATCTTGTGTTCCCTGAGCAGCTCTGGGGCTTTTGAACTGCTTGGGCCCAGAGCTGGTGAGGAATTCCTGAGCTGATTTAGTGGCCCTGACTTGATCTTGCCCCCTGGCCTGGCTTGAGGCCCCTGAACTGATCTGGGGCCCCAAGAACTGATCTGGGGCCCAAGAGCGGGTCTAGGTTCTGAGGGTACCCTGAGCTGGTCTGGGCGCTGAGCTTGTGAGAGCCCCTTAAGCTGTTGAGGCCCCCTGAGGTGATCTGGCGCCTTAAACTGTTCTGGGGCTTCTTGAACTGGTTTAAGGCCCTATGAGCCTATTTGTGGCCCGTTGAGCTTGTCTGATGACCTCATCTCTGGGACCGATGAGCTAGCCTAGTCCCTCGGTGAAGCATGAGCTGCTCTGTGGTCCTGATCTACATCAGGGGCCCCTGAGGTGGTCTTGAATAGACAGATAATAAGAACACAAGGCCAACTCCTATCATCTCGGGGCGGGTGTCACGGGTGTCACTCACTGAGCTAGTCTAGTCCCTGAAGGCACAACTGGGGGGATGGGGGAAGCTGCTCTGGAGGCCTCTGATCCACACTTGGGGGCCCCAGAGGGTCTTGAATAGATGGGGAATAAGAACACAATGGACAACCTCCTTGTAAAACGGAGCTAACGAGGAATGAGGAATCTCTAAAACGGCTTGTGATACCTAGGCACCCCTGATTATATAAATTGCTTATTATACTGGTGGATTCTGGGAAGGGATGATAAAAAGGCATGTGCCCCTGAGCTCAGAGTACAGTCCCCTAAACCAGGATTCATACTAATTAATTTAAATAAAGAACTAGTTTTCACAATTATCAGCCCTACCACACCATCCCAACCCAAACCACCGACCTGTTCACCTTTTATGTACTCTTATCTGGGACCGATCCTTGAGAATATGGAACTTAATAAACGCGTTCAAAAAGTATCTCCCAAATTTGTCCGGCAGCAAAATGTGTTCTTCCAAAGACACTATGCCACTCCTCGTCCCACGGCGATTGTGGGAGGCAAGGAACTTAATCCGCGTTCAGCCAGGGCTCACTCGTCACGACAAAACCAGTGGGCATAACAAATGCATTTTCGACTCCAATATGCCTTAACCTGCACACTGTCACAGATATCACATGCTCCGCTGATTTCTCCGATGTTAAGTACTTGCATGAGTTGGCTAATTTGTCCTTAAATCTATCCAAAACAGTCGTGTTTGGGCTACTTCCATGACATTTTGGTGATATTTTTCTTTTTTGGTTTTAATCGCGTTTTCCTTCTCCTTCAATGATTTATTTGCATTTTTATTGAAGCAAAGATGCCCAAAAAATGGTATAAACAAAGATATAGTATGTTTTTAGGTTACGTTAAAAAGTGCCCTTTTCCCCGGGCTGCAATTCAAAGTTGGTGTGCCCCCCATACCAAAACTCTGGCTGCGCCCCTGGGTATGCTTTTCCCTTTTGGATTTACCCGGCAGAGGATTTTTCTGATCAGTTGGGCAACATTGGATGGTGGGGTAGAGGGTCGAAAAGTGGGCCTTATATTTTAATTAGACACAAGGGAATGACACACGACATATGCGGTTATTTGACGTACTTTAGTCTAGACCAAAGAGACGCAGGTAGTAATAAGGACCAATGTGTTTCCATAAGGAGGGACCTCTCAAAGGCTCATAAAACTTCCTCGCCGGGAGAAAATTTTTGATAGGAGAAAATTTCGATGGGAGAATATCAAACAAAACCCGATGGGGGAGCAGAGCAGCAAAATTCGGCCGCCCACGCGGAGGCCAGACCCCCTTGCCTATATGATGACTCGAACTGACCCTCCTCATAGAGAGCAAGCTATTTTTAACATCGCCGGGGCAGCCTCCGCTCTCAATATAAATATTTGTTTGTCGTGTGGGCTCCTTGTGAAAAAGGAGGTCCCATCACTTAACTATTTATATAAGTAGGCTTACGAGTAAATGCTTTCCATTGTGTGATTATGACTGTATAATGGAAGAGAGGCACCCAGACTTAAGCTGCGGCTGTTGTGCCGATCTCTGACGTAATTTTGCTGTAACTATGTTGGAAATAAATGTATCTATCTATAAAAAATCACTGCGCAAGCGCACTAGAGCTTGAGGTACCAGAGGCCAGTTCGGAGCCAATGGGCTTCTTTGGCAAATATGTTACGGTTATTAGTAGAACAACGCGTGCAAATAATAGGCTAAGTCATATTGTTACATGATCGTTCTGCACTTGTGCAATATATAATTAAAATTGTTTCATTTGTGAGTATAGTTTGGGGATGACATGACGGGGGACAAATGGTTCAATGTGCGGAGGCATTCTCAGCTAGCAGAACAATGGGTTCCATGGGAGCCAATACAGTCGTGCTGAGGCAAATAAGGACTGGGTCTCCAACATCAGGTTCCTGTAACTTCAATACTACTGATTCTACTCGCCTGCTAATCGAAATGTCTGGTTAGTGAACATTGTGAGGGGCTTCTGCTCCGGAGTGGTACAATCCCAGGCCATTATGAGGGGCTTCTGCGCCGGAGCGGTACAATCCGAAGCCATTATGAGGGGCTTCTGCGCCGGGGCGGTACAATCCCAGGCCGTTATTAGGGGCTTCTGCGCCGGAGCGGTACAATCCCAGTCCATTATGAGGGCTTCTGCGCCGGAGCAGTACAATCCGAAGCCATTATGAGGGGCTTCTGCACCGGGGCGGTACAATCCCAGGCCATTATTAGGGGCTTTTGCGCCGGAGCGGTGCAATCCCAGTCCATTATGAGGGGCTTCTGCGCCGGGGCGGTACAATCCGAAGCCATTATAAGGGGCTTCTGCGCCGGAGCGGTACAATCCGAAGCCATTATGAGGGGCTTCTGCGCCGGAGCGGTACAATCCGAAGCCATTATGAGGGGCTTCTGCGCCGGAGCGGTACAATCCGAAGCCATTATGAAGGGCTTCTGCGCCGGAGCGGTACAATCCGAAGCCATTATGAGGGGCTTCTGCGCCGGAGCGGTACAATCCGAAGCCTTTATAAGGGGCTTCTGCGCCGGAGCGGTACAATCCGAAGCCATTATGAGGGGCTTCTGCGCCGGAGCGGTACAATCCGAAGCCATTATGACGGGCTTCTGCGCCGGAGCGGTACAATCCCAGTCCATTATGAGGGGCTTCTGCGCCGGAGCCGTACAATCCGAAGCAATTATGAGGGGCTTCTGCGCCGGAGCGGTACAATCCGAGGCCATTATGAGGGGCTTCTGCGCCGGAGCGGTACAATCCCAGTCCATTATGAGGGGCTTCTGCGCCGGAGCGGTACAATCCGAGGCCATTATGAGGGGCTTCTGCGCCGGAGCGTTACAATCCCAGTCCATTATGAGGGGCTTCTGCGCCGGAGCGGTACAATCCGAAGCCATTATGAGGGGCTTCTGCGCCGGAGCGGTACAATCCCAGGCCATTATGAGGGGCTTCTGCGCCGGAACCGTACAATCCGAGGCCATTATGAGGGGCTTCTGCGTAAACCGATCTCTTATGTTGTGTTCCTCTTCCATATTGCATTTCTTGTGTGTAAAAGTTGGTTTTCATGCATTCTGTGTGATTTTAAAACATGCTTAAAACAGATTGAAATTTCGAATTGGAATTTGGAAATATTTCCCGGTAGTTTCATATTCCTTTCTAGCTTGACAAAATATCTGCAGGGGCACTGTAAGTACCTTGGTATGGGAAGGCACACCACCTTTGATAGGCACTCCGGGAGAAAAGAGGCACTTTTTATATAAAAAAAACTTGCCGTATCTTAGTTTTTATCAACTTTTGAGCACCTTTGGTCCTAGAAAAATGCAAATCAAGCATTGACGGAGAAGGAAGACTCGACTACAACCGATAAAAAATCACCGAAGTCTCATTAACGTAGCCAAAACACAACGGTTTTATTATATTTGAGGACAAGCCGGCAAACTCATGGAAGTAGTTAACCCGCGCCCCACCGCACAGTGGGCCAGGTGGCCCCAAAATCGCTTTTATTCAGATAATTAGCCGAAAGCATCATCGAGGTGAGCAGAGAGGTTATTGGGTGCCCTAATTCGATTTCAGTATCTATTTTTGTGTGGGAGTGATCAGTTGACCTCACCAGCCCTTTTAACATTGCGCGTTTTTAGTTCGAAATTAGCCATAAGGTCTGCTGTCGAATTTGTGAAATTTAAGACCGTTTTGGCATCATTGAGCTTTAAAGAAAGTTTATATTGTCAACTAAACTTAGAAGACTAAGAAAAGTTAGACTTAGTGATTGCGTTGTAGGCGTTTTATGGAAAATAATGATATCAATATTACTTATCTCATTCTCCAAGCGTGAATGCTACCAAACGAGCTTCGTCAGCAAAATACTACTTGTGATATCACGATTAAACGTCAGCCAAAAGAATTCGGCTCGGACCTGTATTTGTTCTATGATTACAAGGAGAACGCTTTCATTAAATCAACGCCCCGGTTAAGGTGATATGGACCAACCTGAGGTCATTGTGCGCTGCCTATTCCTCATCACTCATGCGAATCAATGCTTGGAGCTCCAACCGCTGCAGACGTGGAAGGAGTTGATCTTGGAAGCTCCAGGGAGATGTCCTTACCAGGAGAGCTAGAGCATCAGATGCCAGCCGGTGCTTGTTTGAGCTCTTTCCAAAGGCGATCAGAAGCAGAAGAAGAGCCACGACCGGCAGCAAAGACTACAGAGTACCTCGGCCGGTTGGGATCCACATTTATACTGTCGGGTAAACAAGCAGCTTGGCTTCCCGGATTATGTTGTATGTGGGATAGACATCCACCTTGCTGCTTTGCCGACAGTCGGGTATACTGCCACGTGAATTTGGTGTGCCCAGCATCGATAAATACAGCTAGGGCCTCATCCCTGCTATATATACGAGGCTTAGACACAGACCGTTGCAATAGTCTCCACACTTTTGTGGAGAGAGATGGTGTCACTGTTGCTTCCTTTAATACGTAAGACAAATCTCTTCTTCCTTCAGAGCTTGATCGCCTTTTCGCTGCATGCAAAAGCTGATCAGCACGGTGCGTGGATAGTTTTGCTGTTGCACGTCACTTGGCGTCTGCTGACTTCAGTCGGTCAAAATCGGGAACGGGCCGTCCCCGTATGACGAAGGTCGTTGCCTCTTGAGGGCAGAAGATCCCATAAATATGCCTTCCAGTTCTGAATCAAGTCATGCTTTGTTGTTGCTAGAAAGCGCTCCTTGTGCCGTCCTGTTTCGTTCCAACGTGCTTTTGCCTTTGTCAGAAAAACACGAAGCGCAGCCTTGCATTTGTGGAGCTCGGAACTAGATAAGTTAGAACCTCTTTGTTGTCAACATAATATTGCAGGTTTTCCAAGGTCACCTTATTTACACCACCACTCAGTTCCTTTCTCAAGTGTTCCTTAGCGGTAGATTCCTCTTTAGATAAAATGGTTAGTTCACAATATTTAAAGCAGGTGTCCTAGTTATCAACAACGCTGGGAGAACCTCACACCACTGCAGTGCCAGAACAACTGACTTGCCAGCAAAGGCATACGATATACGAACGTACCCCATGAATATCGTATTTGTTCTGTCCATTGACCCTAGTTGTCTGACAAAAAACAGAGGGACACTTCTAGGTTTCTCCATACGGCGCAATCACAATCAGACGCCCGTGACTAATCTCCCTGTGTGCGTCGGTCACTTTTCAAACACACCCTTTGTTTGAACTCGTCATCTGAACCCGCCAGGAAGACAGAAAGCCCAGGAACCATAGAAAAGCTCAAGAAGACAAGCCAGTACAGGTCAAGTTCAGTGAGAAATAGGTACTGATAGACAGCGCTATACTCTTGGAATCATGTCCTAATTAATCACTTTGTGTGTTCCCCAAAACAGAGTGCCGGAAACAAACCTATCCATGACTTATATTTGAGGTTACCATTCAATGACTTATTTTCTCCACCCACAGCAATTGAAATGTTAAGTAAATAGCTTCAGCCATATCCAGTGCTTGGCAGTAGTAGAGCAAACCGTCGCAGCTCAATGGGACGCGGGGCCCGTGGGCCGCGCGCATGCCACCATTAAAACCAAAATATTTCGAATTGGCGCAAAAATGCGCAAAAATAACTGCTCACCCATCATGGCAAGATGTTTCTGGTACCAATGACGTGACAAAACCTCTGGACACCCGTGGAAAATTTTTGAAACTCTATTTATATTTGGAAAAGCGTTAATGAATTATGCCCCTTGAACCTGTATCCACCAAAGGCGAAAAAAGTAGGTTTCATTTTACAAATGTATCGTCTTTTTGCTTCCAGATCATAAGTTAACAAGAGCTGTGAGCAAGTCCAGCAGTTATTTACTTCTTACCAACGTAATATACGGCGCAGGAGCGGAAGAAAGATGGACCGCGATTTGTAGACTTGGGAGGCTGTCTCGGAACAACACAGAATATGTTGACTTTGACAGCGTTTTTCACCAAGAAGATAATATTTCTGATGAAAATCAATAGTACCACGCCATGCACCGTTCATTTCTACGTCGGAAACTGCCAACAAAGTTTGCAAAGCGGAAAAGTCGATTCTCGATTAAAAAGCGATTTTGAAGCCGACCTGGCCCATCGTGCACCGGGGGTCCGGCGCCACCTTCGCCCCACCGGGGGGCCATCGATGGCCCCCTCTAACTCCGAAAATATGGGCGTTAGCGCAAATCTGCAAAGTGCAATAGAAAGCTCGCGTGAATTCAGTAAGAAATTACTTCACATGTTTTAGTGCTCAGGTCAATGGTTTGACCTCCACAGGTCAAATTAGGTCAAGATCGGCTATTTTCACTCAAATATGCAATGATTAAGCAAACTGGGCATAACTCTTATGCCATTAGAGCTATTGAGGCCTGGTAAAGTACATTTGATAGAAAATTGCCAGTGCTTTTTCCGCTATGTGGAACGTAAAGACCTCCCTCCAGTGGTTTTACCTCCAGAGGTCACCTCGTGACCTAATATGACCTGAGGTAACGAAAGGTCAAAAAGTGATCTTGCCGTATATTAAATGAAAGCCAGTGACAAGACAAAGGCGATGGTGTTTGTTTCACCGCTCTAGCTTAATTAGGTCAAAAGTTATTGTCAAAATACTGTTTTTGATCTCTGGTGACCTTGGATGACCTTGGAAAAGTCAAAGGGCAAATATGACCCCTGGGATCCGTGAAAGGGTGTCCAAAAACGCTGTTCTGAGCAGTCTGAGTATTTGCAATCATTTTTGTGGCTTTTATATTACGAAACAGCTTTCCTCCATGCTTTTCCAATGGGAGAGGTCGCCTCGTGACCTGACCTCCGGGCACGAAATCGAAAAATCCCGGATATACACCTTGTAGACCCTGGAGGGGTCATGAAGTGTAGGAAGTTTCAAATTGATCGACTTTGAAATGTAGCTCTTACAGAGCTCTAAACTTGAAGTGAGGTGACCTTGGTTGACCTCGTCTGGTGACCTGACCTTGGGTGACCTGGGGTAAAAAATTTTAGGGATGATGGGAAAATGACGCAGTGAGAGGTAGAGCCCTCAACCGCGGTGCTGCACCTCGTCGTTTTTCTGCTATCCCGGAAAAACCTTAGGGGGCCATCGATGGCCTCCCGGTGGGGCGAGGGTTAACAGAGAAATCAGCTCCCAAATCCCCCAGAGCTCAGAGAAATCAGCGGAGCCTGTGATGTGTGTCACATGTGCATTGTGCAAGCTAACACGCATTGGATACGAAAATTCATTTGTTATGCCCACTGGTTTTGTCGTGACAATGGAGCCTGGGTTCAACACGGATAACTTCTGCGGCTCCCACAAGGGCCCTGGGAGGAAGAGTGGCACTATGACATTGAACAAGTAAATTTTTGCTGGCGGAATAATTTGAGGGATGCCTTTTTAACGCGTTTATCAAGTTCCATATTTTCAATAATCGGTCCCAGCAGAAGTAAAGAAAAGGTACACAGGTCTGTGGTTTGGATGGGGATGGTGTGACAGGGTTGAGAATATGCTACATAGGGGCACATGCCTTTTTACCACCCCTCCCCAGAATCCGCCAGTATCATAAGCAATTTATATAATCAGGGGTGCCTAGGTATCATAGGCCGTTTTAGCGATGGCTCATTCCTTGCTAGCTCCATTTTACAAGGGAGTTTGCATTGTGTTCTTATTCCCGTCTATTCAAGACCAGCGCACGGCTCCCCAGTGTGGATCAGAGCCCTCCAGAGCAGCTGCCCCACAGTTGTGCCCCATGGACTAGACGTCTAGTCTGAGCTAGTCCTAGCTCAGTGGCCCCGAGATTATGAGAGTTGGCCTTGTCTTCCTATTTTCTGTCTATCTAAGACCAACTCATGTGATCTGTCTGTCTATAGTGATTTCATGTCATCTCATGTTTATTCAAGACCCCTGATGTGGATCAGAGCCCACCAGGCCAGCTCAAACTTCGTCCAAAGACTACAATAGCTCAGTGGCCCCCAGAGATGGAGTCATCAGACTAGCTCAATGGGCTGCAGATATACGCATAGGGCCTTGAACCAGCTCAAGTAGCCCCAGAACAATTTAACCCATTAACGCCCGCACCTACTTCCAGCTTTCAGATTGGTGAAACAAATGTTTCCCTATATTTAGATGATGCCAAATAAGATATTCCAAAAGTTTTAAACCGATAACACTTTTAGATTCTGAGATATGACACCGGACAAAAATGACCCGCTGGGCGTTTGGGACATCGGCTGGCACTGTGCGGCCGGCTCCCAGGAGGCGCAGTCACCGCACTCAGCGGCCCGATACGCATCGCTTTTACTGCAGTTTCATGAAGTGTTTTTATTTCCTCTTGTATATTGGCCATAGTTAAATGTTTAGACATTTTTATGCTCGCCAGGTTTAATTATAGACAACACTAACCGCATATTTGCTTACAGTATACAATGGTGGTTAACCTAGAATAATGGCTTGAGGAGATGGACTAAAATTGCGAAAATCATAGTATTTTAAGAATATTGGTGAATATCTAATGTTTTGGAAAACCGTTTCATTTGTCACTACCACTTCCTGCCCCGTCTCCCGGACTTTGTGACTCATGCTCAAAGAGATTTCAACGAGAAATCGTAATATTCAGCATACAGATGTAAGGTTTTGGAAACTCAATCCGTTAGCTCCCCACGGGGTGTACATTAGCTTGATTAATCTCCAAATCTCCAAACGGGTTCATTTCCATCTTTCAAACTTTTCTTTGGAGCAAGTAGCGTGCTCCACAGTTGCATCAAAGTGAACCTCCGCATTTCCGGCCACGCCGCTGATCATTGTAACGCCGGTCAGCGCATCATGTTTCTCATCCTCATGACTAATATATTTTTGTGATGGCATAATTATGATATCCACCTGATCCGCTCCGCTATCTTGCGCATTTCAAACAACCTATTTTGTTTCCTTTCCCGCAAAAACATTTGATCTGTGGCATTGCTAACAACTAGGCTTTCGATATATCTAAGTCTCCATGGCTGGATATTTTTTCTCGATCCAGGAATGGTTCTGGATGGTTTAACGCTGGCACTGCAATACAAGCCCTAGACAAAGTCTCTGGGAGACCAAAAATCCAGGGGTCCTGAGTCCTGACCCCTACCCCTAAAACCCGGGATGTTCACTAATGGTTGTTTCACTTCACTAAAACCAAGCCGCGAGAGTAATAATTGCGTTTTAGACAGAAGCTCTAAAACTTCCCACGCTTTCGCCCCTTTTATACTGCACTGGACGTTTTACACTGCACCATCTTGTCACAACAAACCAGCGCGGCGGCCGCGATAATTCTAAACTCATTTTGTCAGCTCGTCATCGGCTTTCAATCAGTGGTGGACACAAGGGGGACTAGGAAGGCTCAAGCCCCCCCATCGAAATTTCAGTGTGCCTATAGTAAATGCATAGCGGAGGGCTGTTCCGAGGCAATGGTGGAGGAGGCTCGAGACCACTAACCCCTCCTCCTACCCAATGAAGTCCTCAACCCACCACCGTTCCCTATCCTCTATCCACTACACACAATCCATCAAGAGGAAAAGACAAGGCTCCGCTAGTTTAACAGTGAAGTCAGTGTTAATATTTCGATAAGTTTTCAAACCCCTGAAAATTTTCTTTGATAACGCCTTCAGAAAACACGAACCATCCTTCATGTTTTCGTTAAAAATATTTGATAATCACTCTAAAAATAAGAATGACCTGAAAACGTTGGAAAGCATTTCATGAACTTCAAAGTTTTTAAACGTATCGGTATTGCACTAAAAAGCTTCAGATTTGATGAAAAACGTCTAAACTGGTAACCCTGAACTTGCAGGCACCACAATGCCTTCCTTCCCTCTAGGTAACACTATGCACCTAACCCACCAGACATGAGAACAGGACACATCCCTTTCCTCCTTCTCAGCGGCCCACAGATGTCCGCAACGCCCAGCGGGTCATTTTTGTCCGCTTCATATTTGATGGTCTCTTATGACAAAGCCGTTCTAGAAAATCTTACTATTTCTTCACCATCTGACTCCTAGTGGTCTTGGCTTAATGTCAAACATACAAACTGTTTTCGGCTTTCCATATGTTATGGTGAGAAACAAAATTTGCAAAGCTATCTCACGTTAACCTAAGCCTCGCCAAAATAAGTTCCACCAAAATCTTCCCATGAAAACCTAGGATTTTACAAATGCATTTTCCAGCTTGTAAACGCTCTCAAACACACATCCATATCATAAGCATGAAGATCACTTCACTGGTACCGATTCTGCAGCCTGTCAAAGTCAGAGGACAAAAATGACCCGCTGGGCGTTAATGGGTTAAAGCACCAGGTCACCTCAGGGGTCTCAGGACAACTTAAGCGGCTCTCACAAGCTTAGCGCCCAGACCAGCTCAAGGTATCCTCAGGGCCCATACCAGGTCAGGGTACCCCCAGTACCCAGATTCGCTCGTGGACCCCAGATCAGCTCTTGGCTCCCAGATCAGTTCAGGGGCCCCAAATCAGGTCAGGGAACCAGATCAATTCAGGGGCACTAACTCGCTCAGTAGCCCTTAATCAGCTCAGGGATCCTTCATCAGCTCTGGGACCCAATCAGCTCAGGAGCCCCAGAGCTGCTTAGGGGACACTAGATCGGTCCATAGGGCGCCAGATCAGCTTGGGGGACAAGGAATCAGCTCGGTAGCCCCCACCAGCTCGGGGCCCAGATCAGCTCGGGGGTACCAGATCAGGTTAGGAGGCACTTAATCAGCTCAGGAGCCCTATACCAGCTCAGGGGCCCTCATCAGCCTGGGTGAGCCCAGCTCAGCTCCGGGCCCCAGGGCTGCACAGGGAATGACGTAATCAACTCAAGAGGCACAGACCAGCTTAAAGGGCACCATATTAACTCAGGGGACACCAGACTAGCTCATAGGATATCATATGGGTTCGGGTTGCGCAATGATGGCTCAGGAGGCGCCCGCAGATCGACTCAGGAGGCACTAGTTTAGCTCAGCGGGCAACATATCTGCTCAGGGGGCACCAGATCGTTCCACTAGGTGGCCCACATCAGCTCCTAGCACTCAGACCAGAGCAGAGGCCTAGATCAGCTTCGGGAGTACCATGCTAGCGTAGGGGACAAGGGATCAGGTCAGTGGTCCCCAACAAGCTCGGGGCCCAGATCTGCTCGGGGGACACCAGACCACCCAAGGAGACGTCAATAATCAGCTCAGGGGGACACCTGATCAGCTCAAGAGTTACCATCAGAATCAGAATCAGAGTCAGAATATATTCGGAAGCGTCCACACGCGTTGATCCAATAAGTAGGTGGTTTTTCACGTTTCCACGTCATATGATAAGACAGAGAAGGTAAAACTCGCGATAAAATCTAAGGATAAGAGTATACTTAAAATTAAGATAATATCACACACACACACACACACACACACACACACACACACACACACACACACACACACACACACACACACACACACACACACACACACACACACACACACACACACACACACACACACACACACACACACACACACACACACACACACACACACACACACACACACACACACACACACACACACACACAACGCGCACAACGACAGAAACAAAACTTGTGTTGATCAGACTCTCTCAACTGTCTCTCCAATAGAAGGGCTCTCAAAGTGGGTCTGAACGGTTTGTCCTCCCCGATGTCCAGCGCGTTCAGCAGAGCTGCCCCTCGGTACGCAAGCCGACGTCGGCCTGCCTCCATGCGTATTCGCGACAGGGACAGCTCCGCTGACCGGCGTGTTGCGTGGTTGTGTATTGTACTGCGTGGAGGGCCTACTGTGTGTACTATTTGTGGTGGCGTGCGAGTGTGTATGGTTTTGTGTACTGAGCATGCAGTGTGATACTGAATGAGGTGTTTGGCGTCCAACCACTTGAGCCGTTCAACGACGTCGGTAATGTGGTCTCGCTTTCGGCGCCCGCTGACTACCCTTGCGCAGAAGTTAATTATTTTTTTAATTTTGTGTACCTGGGTATTGTTGCATGTTCCGTAAACACAAATACAGTAACGAACAACGGAGAGCACTAAAGATTGAATGATTTGGGGCATGAGCTGAGCAGGGACGACATGACGGATGTTGGTGAGAGCGATTAGTAGGCCAGTGGTTTTGTTTTTGACTGAATTTACGTGTCGTTCGAAGTCGAGGTGTTGATCAAGCAGAACACCGAGACTCCTTACGAATTTTAAATCGATGATAGTTGAATTTCCGAACTTGAGGCTAATGGGAGGAAAATTTCGAAGCATCGCTTTAGTGCCTAAGTGTAATAAAAATTTTATTCATCCCTTTGAAACTACTAATTTCTGAATTCATAAAGCTTAAAAACATCTCTCTCCATAGTCAAACCTAATGCTTTACACCCAGTCAAAGCATGCTTGAGTACTTGCACCGACGTGTTCGCAAACTTGCACCGACATGTGCCAATCCACGTGGCCGCACCGAGCGTTAACCCTGCTTAGAGGTGACCGCTTCAAGGACAAGACGCTAAATCCTCGTGCCTTTGGCATGGGAATGGCAGTCACTGAGTTCATAGCGCCCATAAAACTAATGGACTTCCATTAGTGCTATGCAGATCTAAAGTGCCGACAGGATATTGCATTAAGATTAGACCCCATCACACGCCAGTTCGCAGACACCTGGCGTACTCTGGTACCCAGTATTCTCGGAAATCCACAGTTGCCCTCATTTCTGGATGATGAAATGTTCTCAGTCAAATCGTCAGCATCCGGTATCAAACCGTATATAAACAGCCACCTTCAGCGCTGAGTAGACAGTCGTGTTTCGCATTCGCCATTGCGACGGGGAAATTCTGCCAGTCAGCTCCGTGACATGTGACGAGTAGTGACGAGGAGGCTGCTGACAGTGCAGAGTGTTGGAACTGCTGCTGAGTTACGGCCTGTTCACAACGCCAGGCTAAACGTGGGAAAATAAATTGGACCTAGTACAAAAAGTATCTTCATCGCCCACGACGAGGTCCTAACCGCTACGCAACCATAATTCACAGCCACACCAAAGAGCCCATCTTGGTGACACTAAGACCATCATCTGCGCTTTTGGCGGTGTTTACCTTCATACCGTTTGCACAAAACCAGGCTTCCATGCGTCGAATGAGATATTGTAAGCATTGTTTTTTGCCCGTAATGAGAACAGAAGTGTCATCGGCGAACTGAGTGATCGTAACGTCGTCTTCGTGAAGACAGAGGTCGTTAGTGAAAAGTATACAGAGTATGCAAGAGAGACTTCCACCTTTGAAAATGCCAATGTTGTTTTTTTAGCCAGATCTGATGATTGTGCCGTCTTGAGGGGATTTTATCTGGACTTGTTGAGTATGACCTTGCAAATAATTTCGAAACCAGACTGTGTCTATGCCATAGAGTGACATTTTCTGCAGTAGGATGTGATGGGGAACCACATCAAACATTTTCGACAAATCCAATAGAACAAGGATGCTAATTTCACCTTGGTCCATGGCGCGATAGACGCTGTCAGTGATCAAGTTCAAGGCGGACTCTGTAGAAAAATTTCGGCGGTAACCATGTTGAGAATCGGACAGTAAATGAGCAGTTTCGAGATAATTTACAAGTTGGTTTTGGACTACCTTTTCAAGTAGTTTCATGGGTGGGGGCAAAATTGTAATGGGTCGCGTGCCGGCCGGGCTCGAAGGTGATTTATTTTTTGGAATTGGGGTTATCAAAGCGTGTTTCCATTCCGCTGGGACTTGGCCAGTGAGAAGACTAGAATTAATGATATCTAGAAGGAGAAATCCAATTGAAGAAAAGAATTTGGTGAACATAGACATCGTGCGCCCATCACTTCCGGCGTTGTTGGACGGCTTCATGCTGAGTATAGTGGCGTGTAGGGTTTGTATGTCGATGGGCTGGACGGTGAAACTGGATGTGGTGACGCGAGGCAGTCGCACTGGGACGGGGATCGTCGGGGCGGGTACGGAAGCAGCAGTGGTTGGTCCTACCGAAACGGAATAATCGTTGAGTACATCTGGTGCCGCGTCGAGGAACATAGAGGTCGTTTGCTTTTTGCCTAGAACGGGTTTCAAGATTTGCCAGAGGTGACTACGACCCTTCCTTATAATTTCGCGTTGAAAAAATTTGCGCGAGTCACGCCGAATCGCAGATTTACTTACACGGTTTAATTGTTTATATTCTGGTCCAGATCCCCGGACCAGAGCGAGCTGCCTCGGCGAATGATCTGCCGTGTATGGTGTGTGAGTGGCAACACGATCGGTTTACGAGCCGGGACGGAGCGGAGAGGGGCAACACGATCTAACTCAAGCAAAAAGGCCCTTTTAAATATTTGCCACTTGGTATCGGTTGATTCACACATCAACGTAGGTGACCAGTCGATCGACGATATCTGCAGTTGGAAGTCATTAACAACGACGCGCGCCAAACATCGTTTCCTTAGCCTACAAGCTACTTGTCGCGTCTGTGTGACGGGACCGCGCAGGACAATGCGCGTAAAATCATGCGGTCCACCGAAGTGACACCTGGTCACGCCGCTCCGACGGACACGTTCAGGATAATAATAATTATTGGGGTTTAACGACGCACCAACTGCCAGGGTCATACGGCGTCGCCAACTCTCACCCTGTTGGAAGGGATTTTGGGGATCAGATCGACTTATTCAGAGGCTCCGCCGGGACTTGAACCCGGGACCGGTGGCTTAGAAGACAAGGGTGCTATCCACTAGGCCACCTCATCCCCGGACACGTTCAGGACAGTTTGTGGCTATAACATCAAGAATAGTAACAGCTGGTCAGGTATTAGGACCATGTTGGCTCAGAGGACAGTATATCAACTCCGAAAGATCTGAGAGCAACTCAGGGGGCCCGGATCAGCTCAGGAAGCACTAAAACAGCTAATAGGGCACCAGACAGCTCGGAGGTATCAGACTAACTTAGAGAGCATTAGATAAGTTCAGCAGGCATAATGATTTATTATACTCTTATTCTCGATACTCTTCCAGGGTGTTTGGAAACGCGGCAGAATGTCCTAGCTGACAAAGAAAGGTACTAAATTGTCAAATAATAGTTTTAATCGCTGCATGCGGTCTAGTTATATCTAGGTTCAACGGCATAGGACACTAGATTTCGAACGGAACAGCCCAAACGGGGTATGCCACCTGGCGATCAAAGGACACTCCGGCACCGAGGGGGGGCACGTGCGCCCTGTGTCCCCTGGCGGCGCCCCTGCATATCTATTTGGCCTGTTTTATAATATTATTTTAACTTAAACGGAATTTGTCTTCAATTCTACGTAATGACTACGCTTAATTTATTTATTTCCCATCTAAACGAATGGTAACTCAGCAAGAAGTATTGGTGTTTCGACCCAGGGGTTTGCGCACGTGGGAGTGGACGGTAATGTGATGTATGCTGGCATGCTTTGTACGCGTCATCGCTTTTACCTCTATTTCACTCACTTTGCTTTTACTGACTCGTGTCCTAGAATAGCCCCGTCAGCATTTACTGTATATCGTGGATGAACCTACGGGATGTATACAATACAATACAATGTAGCGTACGGTGATCGGTTTTGAAATTTTTACTTCAAAATACATCGTGGCTTGAAATGATTTGTAATCGAAAGCTCCTTTCCTTTTGTATTTGATAATGTATTTTGATTATGTTTCTGGTCCAAAACTATATAAACATTGACATATGATGGTCACTGTGAACATCAATTTAATTTTGGGAAGATGTTGTTCTTGGATCAACCCGAATACAGATAGTAAATATCAGCATGGTGGGATTCAGAGTTTCCAAACAACAGCGTGGGGTGAAATTTGTTTATCCCTTTCTCGTGTACCTCACGCAAGCGGCTGCGTCTAGCACTGTACTGGCCTCAACTCATTGCACTGGTGTCTCCTCACCGCGCCTGGCCTTATTCGGCTGAGCCGGAACTGAATTATGCCAAATTTCCACGAATTCACATGACCGAGGGTGTAATTTTCTATATCTTTGGGAGTACCCAAGCACCCCCAATTCTGTTTCGAGCACCCCCAAGACACGTGATCCTCCCGGCCCAGCATTGCTGCACTGATTCATGCGGCCCCGTCTTACCAGGGGCCCTGATTCATGCGGCTCCCGGCTCATCGCTGCCGCTTTGATTCATGCCGCCCCCGATTTATCACTGCCAACCTAACATGTACCGTCTCTGGCTATATGTGTCGCCCCCGGTAATCACTGCCGCCTCCGGCTTATCACTTCCGCCCTGATTCGTACCACCCGTAGTTCATAGCTTCTACCCTCAACCCACCATTCCCGTCCTCGGCTATCATTTTTGCCTGATTCGTGCCACCCCAAGCTCATCACTGCCGCCTCCAGCTTATCACTTCAGCCCTGATTCGTACCACCCCTGGTTTATATCTACTACCCTCGACTCACCATTCCCTTCCTCGGCTATTACCTTTGGCCTGATCTGTGCCGCCCCGGACTCATGACAGCCCCTAGCTAATCACTTCCGCCCTGATTCGTGCCGCCCCTTGTCCATAACTGCCGCCCTCAGGTCCTCACTGCCGCCCTTGCCTTATCACTTCTACAATGACTCTTGCTGCCCCTTGTTCATAGCTATTGCCCACGGCTCATCACTGCCGGCAGTAGTGCACCCAAGGGGAGGGCCAACGGGCCCTGACCCCCTCCCCGAACGCTTGGGCTCTAAATTGCCGCCCCCCGCTCATTTGGGGCGCCGAAGGCGTCCAATATGACTATCAGCTAATTGCGCGCCGAAGACGCCCACCGAGGGCAAGGATGGGCCTCGACCTGGCTTTTAGTGCCAGTACTACACTGACCTTGCCGCCCCTATAGTCAACACGTCACCATCCTTACACTAACCTTTCCGCCCCTGCACCCAACCTGCCACTCTCTCGCACTGACCCTGCCGCCCCTGCACCCAACCCGCCGCCCTCTTACACTGACTTTGTGGCCCCTGCACCCAACATGCCACCGCCCACACTAACCTTGCCCCCCTACACTGACCCTGCCGCCCCTGCACCCAACATACTATCCCTTACGCTGTCAGTTCCACCCCTGCACCCAACATGCTATCCCTTACACAGACAGTTCCGCCCCCACCCAACATGCATCCTTACACAGACATTTCCGCCCCTGCACCCAACATGCTATCCCTTACGCTGTCAGTTCCGCCCCTGCACCCAACATTCTATCCCTTACACAGACATTCCGCCCCTGCACCCAACATGCTATTCCTTACACGGACAGTTCCGCCCCTGCACCCAACATTCTCTCCTTTACACAGACAGTTCCGCCCCTGCACCCAACATGCTATCCCTTACACAGACAGTTCCGCCCCTGCATCCAACATGCTATCCCTTACACAGACAGTTCTGCCCCTGCACCCAACATGTTATCCCTTACACTGACAGTTCCGCCCCTTCACCCAACATGCCATCCCTTACGCTGTCAGTTCCGCCCCTGCACCCAACATGATATCTCTTACGCTGTCAGTTCCGCCCCTGCACCCAACATGCTATCCCTTACACAGACAGTTCCGCCCCTGCACCCAAATATCCCTTACGCTGTCAGTTCCGCCCCTGCACCCAACATGATATCCCTTACACTGACAATCCCGCCCCTGCATCCAACACACGGTCCCCCTACACTGGCTTTGCGCCCCTGCACCCAACCCGCCGTCCTCTTACACTTGGTAAGAGGGCGGGGGTCCTTGTGGTCCCTACACTCAACACGCCGCTCCCTACACTGACCTTGACGCCCCTGCAACAAACACGACGTGCCTCCTACACTGAGCTTGCCCCCTGTACCAACACGCCACCCATACATTGACATCGGCGCCCCTGCACCCAACACGCCCCCCTACACTGACTTTCCCACCCCTGCTTCCAACACACGGCCCCATACACTGACCTTGCCGCCCAAGCATCCAAAATGCCGCCCTCGTACCGCTCCGGGTACCAGAGGCGCTCCTAAATAATAACAGTGCCCGCTGAATAGCATCGAGGCCCCCGGGTTCAAAGGCGCACCCCGGGATAGCCAAGTTGTCCCTGGATAGCACCGGCACACTCGGGCAAGCAACAAGGCATCTTCTGTGGATAACATAGGCGCCTCCTGGTCGCCTGGATGGTAAAGGCGCCCACTGAATAGAAAAGTTTCTCCCTGAATAAAATAGTCGTCCCTGGATAGCAAAAGGCGCCCCGAGGAGAGTATGGAGCCCCCTGGACAGCACAGTTACCTCCTTGAGAACAAAGACGCCCCCATGCAAGGGAGCCTTTCCAAGGCCTTGGCAGCAAATGCACCCCCTCCGATAACAAAGGCGCCCCCAGATAGCAAAGGTGCCTCTGGATAGCAAAGATGCCCCTGAATAGCATAGGTGTCCCTGGAAAGCAAACGCCCCTCCCGCAAGGGGAGCACAGCCCTGGATAGCTTAGGCACATTCAGACAGCATGGGTGCCCTCTGGATAGCGGACGCGCCCCCTGGATAGCAAACACACCCTCTGGATAGCAGAGCCCTCTGGGTGGCAGCTGGGCAATGCTCTATTCTGCAAGACTGTTTTCAGGGAACCAATTTCTCCTCCACGGCCAAAGTTAGCTTTTAAAGGGTTTCACTCTTTCACGTGCGTTGGACGTCATTTAGCAAACTCGCTTGAGGTGTCCCAAACCCCAAGACACCCGTTCATGCGTTTCACACCATAATTAAAATATGTGATTTTCGCGTTGTAATTACCCTGTCTAGCCAATCTTATCCTCTCCAATGTCCCCCACTCCCACCCTACCCTCCCCCAAATTTAAACATGCCGCCCTTTTCATCAGTTTGCTGCAGCCTTCATCTCCCGCCACCCCATCCCCCAAGGTAAATCCTGGGCGCGCACTTCTCTCTTATGACCTGCTCACAGAGACAGATCGAATCGGAAAGTTGGCGGGTACGGCGCAACTCGGAGAAATTCATCGAATATTCTTTTTGAAGAAAACTAGGCTAAAAACGACCAAAAAGGTAATAGCTTCTTCAGGGGTGTAATTTTCCAAAAAATATTTGGGGGTGCTCAGCCGGTGGGGGGCGGCATCCCATAGGGGCGGCGGCATTGCGGGGGCGGCACCCCTTCATTGCACCAAATCTGTCGTTCATCGCTTGTTTGCGCCTTCTATGCGCAGGGAACATTCTATTGTAATGTTGGGCAGGTATTATACAGCTTTTTCCAGACATGTTTGCTTTTTAGGCGACATCCCAAAGCTACGTACACGTCTTAAAGGAATCCAATCTGAGTCGTAAATTTATTCACCACTGAAGTATATCGGTTTTGCGGGATCAAATTTTAGGTTTGGAATGGCAGAGTGGATGGATATTGAAATGAAATGAAAGCTAAGGATTTATCACTACGTGAAAAGAGAGCACAGATACTGATACTGCTCCAAACAACGCGTGTATTTTCCTGTAAGTATTAACTACAAACCTCAGTTAGGACATTTACATGCGGGTAAAACCGCCAGGTTAAAGTAGCCGCATTTATTAAACAGCCGGCATACACCAACAGTCCTTTTTATTAGGCGTGGGTTGAAACTTTCATAAAGTCCATCAAACAATGTATTCAAATACAACCTATCAGCAAGGTGCTTTCTCGCAAGCAGTAAAACGTCATGTTCAGGTGCGATCGGGGGGTAGGCACACCACCGCCGAGCATACAAAGGCCGGCAATAGGGAACTCCCTACGGCCGGGAGGTCCCTATACGGATGGCCCCGATCCACCATGTTACCTAAACCCCATGCCCATGGCATTGGATCAGCAGGGCATGTTGTGTGCAAAAGCCCAAACCAACGTAGTAATACGCGTAAATCAAACTTATTAAAAACAAAACACACCACCCATGATTATTCACTTTAACCCCAATAAAAAAACCAACGGGCCCCACAATACGCAAAATTCATCCCCCCGTCCAACATAACCCACACCGATGTCATCAAACACACCAGTCCAATGTTTCGGTGCCTTCCAAACGTAGGCCAGATCCGCCCCTGTCCTAATAAAAACAATGATCAACCCGCTCCTCCAAATGTTCAGGCGGTGCTGGGGCATGTCCCGAAATGTCCCCACCCCCATGAACGGCCCGAAAATACATCCACATATAGGTTTGTCGCCTGCCGCCCCCTATCGGTGGCGCCCCCAACATGCCCTCGATCGACCCGGGATCCTACCCGCAAGTCGTACAATTCGGTCGCGTACGCACCCACATCACACCTCCAATACCACAACAAAACAACAAAAATAATTACACAATGCACCTGTCCTTTTGACAAACAAAACCACAGTCACCACGCAGCCGTTTTACCTTATATCAATGTACTAAACAGTATTATTTTGGCATATTCCAGTATACTATACTAAAACGTACAAACAATCGATCACTTGGGTACAAAACTTACCCGTTATTCAACCCCGGTATTAACAAATATGGCAGCTCCGTTGTACCCGTGCGTACCTTTTATTTTTGCCCTAACGCCCTTTATTTTTCCCCTTACACACAGCGGCGGTCAGATTCAGTGCTGCAGTGATGAGCCCAGGGCGGCAGTTATGGACTAAGAACGACACAGATAAGGATGGAATTGATAAGCTGGGAGCGACAGTGACTGGCCCGGGCCGCAAGAAACAGGGTAAAGTCATAGTCGAGGGTGGCAGTGATGAGCCAGGGGCAATAGCTATGAACTCGGATTGGTGCGAATCAGAGTGGAAGTGATAGGGCGATGGCGGCATTGATGACTCGGGGGCTGCAGTTATGAACTAGGGGCGGCACGAATCAGGGTGGAAGTAATAGGTTTGGGAGAAGGCGGCATTGATTAGCCGAGACGGCACGAATCAAGGCAAAGGGAAAAGCCAAGCACGGGAATGGTGAGCCGTAGGTAGTGTTTATAAAATACAGGTGGCACGAATCAGGACGGACGAGAAAAGATTGGGGCAGGGACGGCGGATTCCGGGGGCCAGGGTGTGCAGTTGCACACCCTGAAAGAATGAGGGTATGCAAAAGTATATTTTTGCACACCCGGTTCTGGCTTGGTCCGGGGAAGTGCCCCGGATTTGGGCGGTGCCCCCCGGGGGACGGTAGTGATGAGTTGAGGACGGCAATAATAAGCCGGGGATAGCACTGGTGAGCTACTGGCAGCAGTGATGAGCCGGATGCTGTTTGAATCAGGCCGGCAGTGATAAGTCAGGGCTGGCACAAATCGGGGTGGCAGTGATAGGCATGAAGCGGCAGTGATGAACCATGGCGGCATAAATCAGGGTGGTAGTGATGAACTGGCGACGACATGAGTCACAGCGGCAGGGGTGTAATTTTCTATCTCTTTGGGGGTGCCCGAGCACCCCCAATCCTAATTCGAGCACCCCCAATCATGTGCTGAGGACCCCCATTACATGTGCCGCCCCTCACAAGTTTTTCCCGTCCCGGGTTCATTACTTTCACTCTGATTGGTTTCACCTCCAGCTAATTAATGACTTATCATTTCCTCTGATTTATGACGCCACATCACTGTTGCCCCCGCCTGATTACTGTCGCCAGCAATTAATCACTGCCGCCCCCCTCCGGATGGTTACTCCTGTCTTTTGTTCATCACTGATCAGCTGGCTGATCACTGACACCCCTGGCTTATCACTGTCGCCCCTGGCTAAACACCCCGGTTTATTTTAACACCCATATACTTGCCCCTCCTGGTAAGTCTCTGTCGCCCACCGAATCATCTTTGCCGCCCCCGGCTCATCACTGCCGCTCCTCGTTTACCACTGCCTCCCCTGGCTGATCACTGCCGCCCCCTGGCTGATCATTGCCGCCCCTGACTGATAACTGCCGCCCCATGACTGCTAACTGCCGCCCCTGGCTGACTGCTGCCGCCCCCTGGCTGATTATTTCCGCCCATTGGCTGCTTACTGCCGCCCCTGGCTGACCGCTACCGCCCCCTGGCTGATCATTGCCGCCCCCTGACTGAAAACTGTCGGCTCTTGGCTGATAACTGCCGCCCCCTGGCAGATCAATACCGACCCCGGCCTGATAACTTCCGTCCTTGGCTGATCACTGCCGCCCCTGACTGATGACTGCCGCCCCTTGGCAGACCACTGCCGTCCACCGACTGATAACTGCCGCTCCCTGGTTGATCACTGGCGCCCCTGACTGATAACTTCCGCCCCTTGACTGATCCTTGCCGCCCCCTGACTGATTACTGCCGTCCCCTGACTGATCATTGCTGCCCTGTCGGATAACTTCCGCCCCCTGGGCTGATCATTGCCGCCCTCTGACTGAAAACTGCCGGCTCTTCGCTGATAACTGCCGCCCCTGGCTGATCACTGCCGCCCCTTGACTGACAACTGCCGCACCTTGGATGCTAACTGCCGCCTCTGGCTGACTACTGCCGCCCCTGGCTGATTATTGCCGCCCCTTGGCTGCTAACTGCCGCCCCTGGCTGACCGCTACCGCCCCCTGGCCGATCATTGCCGCCCCCTGCCTGAAAACTGTCGGCTCTTGGCAGATAGCTGCCGCCCCTGGCAGATCACTACTGCCCCCCGGCCTGATAATTCCGTCCTTGGCTGATCACTGCCTCCCCTGGCTGATCACTGCCGCCCCTGGCTGATCATTGCCGCCCCCTGGCTGATAACTGCCGGCCCTTGGCTGATAACTGCCGCCCCTGGCTGATCACTACCGCCCCCTGACTGATAACTGCGGCCTCCTGGCCGATAACTGCCGCCCTTGACTGATAACTGCCGCCCCTGGTTCATCACTGCCGTCTCCCGGGGCAGTGAGCATCCTGGGGATATCTGGGCGGTGAATGTTCTGGGGGAGCATCCTTCTGTGGATATCACTAACATCATGTTATATCTGAGGAGCGTTAGTTTTAATGTCTTATATTCATCCTAGTAGTCTTTCAGGTTTTACATAACGTCAAGTTTCATGTTACCTATAGTCTCTGAATTTAGTATACCGTGTGAAATTGTCGGTGTCATTTTTCAGTATTTGTATTTCATTTCATCTTTTATGTGTTTTGTAAAATCTTCTGATACAACTTTCACAACCTGACCTGTTTTACCACCTGACTTGTTAAAATTTTGTTTTTTATTAACCCATATATGAGCGGCCTCTAGTTAGACACTTCCTCCCTCGAATCTTCACTGCCGCACCCGGCTGATCACTGCCGCCCCTGGTTTATCACTGCCGAGGAATCCAGTCCTGCCATGGCCCCCAAAACTGGTCAAACTTAGGCCCTGCTGTCTGCACAGTTTCTGCACATTTTTTTCACAGAAAACACCCTTCCAGAAAGCAAACAGCAGCCCAGAATCGTCTAATCGTTATTTGTTTGTCTATTGGAGGAATTCTCCGAGCCGAGTAAATGGTAGACTGCTGCTGCCGTGTTTTTACTCTTTTAGTATCAGCCAGGGCTGAATTTGTTATCTATTTGGGGTGTCCGAGCACCCCTATTCACAATGAGAGCACCCCCAATACATGTGTCGCCCCTCGGCTCAGCATCTCTGCCTTCATGCCGCTTCCTTCTTACCACTGTGATCATGTCGCCCCCGGTTCATCACTACCATCCTGGTTTATGCCGCCATGGTTCATCACTGACGCCTCCCACCTATCACTGCCACCCTGATTCTTGCCAACCCTGACTTATTACTGCCGCTCTGATTCGAACAGCACCCCGCTCATATCTGCTGCCAGTGGCTCACCAGTGCTATCCCCAGCTTATCACTGCCACACTGTTTCATGCTGCCCCCAGCTCATCACCATCACCTCGGTTAATGAACGTCATCCCTGCCTTATCACTTCCGCTCCAACTCGTGCCGCCCTGGGTTCATGACTGCCGCCCCCAGCTCGGGGACGGTGGATTCCATTTTCGGGCGGTTGTACAAGATTTTCGGGAGGGGACGCCTTCCTTTTAATGGGAAGGGGGCGCCTCCATTCCCAGGGGGCACCTTTGGCTACTTAGGGGCACCCACTCGGGGGAGGGCGCCGACATCATTTCCCTGCGTTGAGTTAATAAATTGGGTCTATTTTCTCTCCATGGGGTGGCTTTGATGAAAGTGGGCACCATTCATATTTGAAATTGTTTTTATTTTGCCAAGAGGGCCCTTCATCTTCAGGTAGGCGGTGTTTAGGTCTGATGTTTTCTTGGCCGTCCGGGGGCGCCACCCAAATCCGGAGGCGCTTCCCCGGACGAAGCCAAAACCGGGAGTGCAAAATATACTTTTGTACGCCCTCATTTTTTCAGGGTGTGCAATTGCACACCCTGCCCCCCCCGGAGTCCGCCGTCCCTGTCCCAGCTTATATCTTCCGCCCTGATTCGTGCCACCCGTAGCTTATAATTACTACCCATAATATAACTGGGTCCTTCCACCATAAATCGACCAAGGCATAAACCCTACTATTCTTAGTTTCCTCCAAAATTGGTATATTGGGACTTGCAAAGGCGTAGAATCCACCCATGGCACCCAAAAAATTATTTAAAAATTGGTTTGAGAGAAATGGCCTCCGGAAATTTCTGAAAGTCATTATACAGGCATTGATGAGAATGCCTATAGCTCCAAAAAGCTTCCAAGTGATTTCTGAAAATTTTTATAGTTTTAGGATGTAAATGGTAGGAGCAACATTTTGGCTATCTTCAATTTTCAAATTTAAACAAAAAATGTTTGGTGACCTCATGACCTATTTTTATAACGGTGACCTTGACCCATAGTACAGTGAAATTCAAAAATTCTCTTGAAAGCGTTTTGACATATGGTAGTAGTCTTTCATATCAAATAAAGAAAAAATGGCTTTTGAAGTGCATATACTACTTTTAGCTTCATATATATAACACTAGGTGTCACTGTGGACCTATGCTATCGTAGCTCATGTCCTAATTGACTTGCAACTTTAAAATAAAAACATTTGAAGAATCAAAATCAAGCAGTCAACCTAGAGTTGAAGCATTTTCACACAAGCACAGGAATAGGGGGTTACCTTCCCCTATTTTGAATTTACATTATTGTCCCTTTCGGAATGAACTTAGCTGTTGTAAATGGCATGTATGGTTGCTTAGATTATTGTACATCTTATAAAAATAAATGTGTTCCCGTCACATTGAATCACCGAACTATGATGTCATTTCCAGAAGCATTTAACCCGCGCCCCACCGGGGTCCGGCGCCACCTTCGCTTGGGGGACTATCAATTCCCCCTAACTCCGAAAATATGGAAGTTTGCGCAAAGCTGCAAAAGACATTAGAAAGCTCATGTGAATTTAGTAAGATTTTACTAACACGTTCAAGCGCTCAGGTCTATGTTTTGACCTCCAGATGTCAAGTTATGTCACAATAGGCTATTTAAGTAAAACATGCAATCCTTAAGAAACCTGAGCATAGCTCTCACGTCATTAGAGCTATTGAGATCTAGCAAAAATCGTTTGATAGGAAAATGCCAGGACTTTCTCCGCTATGTGAAACATAATGACCTCCCGCCAGTGGTTTGACCTCCAGAGGGTACCTCGTGACTTAATATGACCTGAGGTCTCGAAAGGTAAGAAAGTGACCGTGTTGTATATCAAATGAAAACTAGTGACGAGACATACACGATGACCTTTGATTCAGTGCTGTAGCTTAATTAGGTCAAAAGTTATCGTCAAAATGCTGTTTGACCTCTGGTGACCTATGATGATCTCAGATAGGTCAAAGGGCAATATCACCCCTGGGATCCATGAAAGGGTGTCCAAGAAGGCTTGTCTGAGCGAATTGAGCATTTACGATTATTTTGTGACTTTTAGCTCATAAGACAGCTTTTCCCATGCTTTTTCTATGGAAGAGGTTACCTGGTGAACTGACTTCAGGTCACCAAATCGAAACATCTCGAAGATACATTTTGTAGACTCCAGAGGGGTCATGAAGTGTCGAAAGTTTTAAATCGATCGGCTTAGAAATGTAGCTATGATAGAGCTCAAAAGTTAAAGTGAGGTGACCTTGGTTGACATCGCCTGGTGACCTGACCTAGGGTGACTCGGGGTAATAAATTTCAGGTATGATGGGAAAATAATGGGGTAAGAGGTAGAACCCTCAACAGCGGTGCTTCCCGTCGTTGTTTTTCTGTTGTTCCGAAAAAAGCCTTAGGGGGACCATCGATTTAATTATTGTAGGTGGGGCGAGGGTTAAGGAAGATTTTTTGGATTTTGAGGCTTTGTGTCGCGTTCCCCGGACGTAGCTTCAATTTAAAACATGTTATGGCCTCAGTTCGGCTTCTATAGCCTTTGGTAATCTCTTGTGGCATTTTCAAACGTGTTTAAACTTGACCTTTGGTAATCTCGTTGTGAATTTTGCTCAGCATACTCATTATTTTAGCTCTTTTATAATGAAGAAATTTTATGCACTAAAAACAAATCATTGGTGACTTTTAGTGGTGCATTGCATTGCATGGGACTGGTTCAGAGCTCAAAAGTACTCCTTAGAAGTGAAAGTAACTAGTTCAGTGTCCAGATCATTTAAATTGACTATTCGTAAGCCATTCTGAATTATTTTCACCAATTTAGTGAGTTTCTTATCATCTGTCACTGCCTTCGAGGTCAAACTAGCTAAAAGGTCGAACAAGGTCAAATCCGTATTGGAAGAGAAACGTCTTGTTCAGCGTCCTTCTCATGCTGCAAATTGACTATTCATAAGAAATTTTGCATCAGTTACGCCAAGTGCCTGCTTCATCATCTGTTATTGCTTACAGCCTCTTCAAGGTCAAATAAGGTCAAATTTCGAAAAAGGTCAAGTCCATGTAATATGCAAACCAACTAGTTTAGTGTCCATTTCATTCAAATTTACTATTCATAAACCATTCTGCATCATTTACTCCAAGTAAGTTTGCTTCATCAATTGTTATTGCTGACCCCCTTTCAAGGTAAAAAAGGTCACAGGTCGAAAAAGGTTAAGCTCGTATCGGACTCAAGCCAAATGATTCGGTGTTCATCTCATTTAGAAATTCCGAATTGAAACACGCATCTGTAGTCGTTATTCGACACAGAGTTATCACTGGGGTCACGCAAGGTCAAATAAAGGTCATATTGAATGCAAAAAGGTCATAAAAGGTCTAACCTGATAAAAATGAGCCTCGAAGGCTCGAAGCTGGAAAATATTCTGGGACAGTTCATGAGCAAATGATGCAAAAGAACGACAAGAGTCTGGAGCATTCACGTGAAAACGGATACAGGCGCCCAAATGACCCCAACATGCCTCCACTCTTGAGGTCATAACTCCGTGACCTTGAAGGGTAGGAACAATTCTTTGCAAGATGTCCGCAATGAATGCGTCAGAGGCTATACAATATTTCAAGACTGTAACTTAAGAAGCTCGTTTTAAATTATTGAAAAACCTGAGGGGGTTGCACCACCGCCCCCCCCCTGCACGTGTAAGGGTTAACACCCCTATGGCGTTGACGGGAAAGAAATTGGTTGAAAAGTCTATGGCGCTCCTCTTCAATTCGGACGTTCCGTCGTCACTGGCATTAACCATACCGCGAGTTAAGATGGTACAGCTCCATAGTGACACCTAGTGTCATGTTTCGGAAGTAAGAAGTAGTATATTTAGTGCGAAAGCCATATTTTTTATTACTTTACCTAGGTACAGTATGTTGGCAGGTTGGGACTGTTTCTGACCTCTGGTCGGGTACAGTGTGCTCGCAGGTTGGGACTGTTTCTGACCTCTGGTCGGGTACAGTATGTTGGAAGGTTCGGACTGTTTCTGACCTCTGGTCGGGTACAGTATGTTGGAAGGTTCGGACTGTTTCTGACCTCTGGTCGGGTACAGCCGGGCCGAGTGGGCCGGGCTGCTCTTATGTGACTTGCCATCTATAATATGGAGCGAAATGTTTTGCTGCTGCTTCGCGCCTGCTCGGTAAAAATAGCAATGACACGAAATCAGCAGAATATTTTGTCACGTGAAATAAAATTGGGATTCTTCAAATAAAGAAAGCTTTCTTGAAATCTGATTCAATCTTCTACTGACTTCAACAATGATCGTGAGCAAACTTCCTGTACTGCAATAAGCGGAAGGCGGAGGAGCGGCCTCACCTCCTGCTGGTGCAGAGGATCCAGATGACCAGACCGTTGCCGAGCACCGCCAGCAGGCTGACTGTACCGTAGAACAGCGACAGCACCACTACGATGGAGGCGGGAGGCTTGTACAGAGGCTCTCCGGTGGCGTTGGTGAGGTTGCCTACCTCGAAGCTGGCCTCCTGGGGACACTTGTGCATGCTGGCGTCGGCAGAGGAGAGTGGCCGCTTGCAGGAGCGGTTGAGCAGATATCAGTCGACGCACGCGATGACTCTCACAAGACTGTCGATATTATTTTCTGTTGAGGGTGCGGACTGGGGGTGCTTCAGCTTCAGCAGCGCTGATTCGGAGGGATTCCGGTCCCTCACGGCCGCAAGTCACACCAGAGCGCACAAGAAGAAAACTGAGTTGGCGGCTGCGCGATTCTATCACATGTATGTACACTGTACAGCACCCGCAGCCGAATCTGTGCACACCAGGCTCGCAGGATTTGGCTAAATTGCTAGACAACTATTGCTCACATGTCATGGTTGAACTTACAGTATGCGTACTTTCATCCCGGTTATCGATTGTACACCCACCAATAGCTGGCAGCCTCATATTTGAGCAATTACTAGCGAAAAAAAACTCATTGTCACGACAGAGCCATGGAAAAAGTTTTCTGCAAATAAATATCAAAATATGAAATCTGCAGCCAGTTTTAGGTTAGCAATCAAATCAAGGACAAAACGCGCTAGTTGTGATAGTAACCAACACCAAGGTAGCTATAGTTGGCCGGAAAACAGCCGGAGCCGCCGAGCCTGGCGTGTAGAGATTGAGGTTGTCGAGAGCTGTACCTTCCTGTTGCATGTACGCTGCCAGTCCTAATCACAGACCGTAGCGGAAGGGACGAGCTCACTGGTGTTCACGTGTAACAGGTGCCAGCAGCGCTGCCCGCTGTGTGCCCGACGCTCGGGCTGTGGCCGATGCAGTCGTACCGCCGACGAGCAGACTGTCCATCCGCGGAATCAGCGCGTCTCCTCCGCGGAGGCGCACTCCTGGCGCCGGCTATCGCAGCCACATGGCAACCATCTCTTATCCTTGTTTCGTATCCACGTCACAGCTTCAGTCCGCGTTTTCAGCGTATACACATTTGCACGTCCCCAGTCGGCGGAGCGCCGGACCCACTCACTTCAAGTGGAAACACCAAGACATGAAAGTGGCATTTCAGATCTGCCATGGTGCGACCGTTTCCCTCTGGCTTCATTCACTCCCCACGGTCGAGTTCACTCTCCAAGGTCGCATTCACTCCCCGCGATGCCATTCACTCTCCGCGGTCGTATTCACTCCCCATGGTCACATTCACTCCCCGCGGTCGTATTTACTCCCCGCGGTCGCATTCACTCCCTTCGGTCACATTCACTCCCCGCGGTCGCATTCACTCCCCACGGTCGAGTTCACTCCTTACGGTCGCATTCACTCCCCGCGGTCACATTCACTCCCTTCGGTTGCATTCACTCTCCGCGGTCGTATTCACTCCCCGCGGTCACATTCACTCCCTTCGGTTGCATTCACTCTCCGCGGTCGTATTCACTCCCCGCGGTCACATTCACTCCCTTCGGTTGCATTCACTCCCCGCGGTCGCATTCACTCCCCACGGTCGAGTTCACTCCCCGCGGTCGTATTTACTCCCCGCGGTCGCATTCATTCCCTTCGGTCACATTCACTCCCCGCGGTCGCATTCACTCCCCACGGTCGAGTTCACTCCCCACGGTTGCATTCACTCCCCGCGGACCCATTCACTCCCCGCGGTCGTATTCACTCCCCGTGGTCACATTCACTCCCCGCGGTCGTATTTACTCCCCGCGGTCGCATTCACTCCCTTCGGTCACATTCACTCCCCGCGGTCACATTCACTCCCTTCGGTTGCATTCACCCTCCGCGGTCGAGTTCACTCCCAACGGTTGCATTCACTCCCCGCGGTCACATTCACTCCCCGCGGTCGTATTCACTCCCCGCGGTCACATTCACTCCCTTCGGTCACATTCACTCCCCGCGGTCGCATTTACTCCCCACGGTCGAGTTCACTCCTTACGGTCGCATTCACTCCCCGCGGTCACATTCACTCCCCGCGGTCGTATTCACTCCCCGCGGGCGCATTCACTCCCTTCGGTTGCATTCACTCTCCGCGGTCGTATTCACTCCTCGCGGTCGCATTCACTCCCCGCGGCAGCCGTCCATCAACTCGGTGGGCGCGTCAGCAGCGGTAATTAGTGTGTGGTGGTGGTGAGATGTGGCAGCTGCTCGGACCCGTGGCGCTGACGCAAATCACGGCCCTACCTCACAAGCTCACTGCCCGACGCTGCAGCGGCGGCCGCCGGCGGCAGAGTGGGGACCGGCCAGCAGAGTGGGGACCGGCCGGCAGAGGACGCCCCGAGCCGACGACTCAGGGTCGGCCACTGGGCCCAGCTGACGGAAGGGCTGCCCATTCTACTTGCTGCTACCAGGCCCGCTAAATAATCCGCCAGATTCCCATTGATAAGCCAAAATACAACACACAACTGGTTTTGGTTTCGTCGTCACTCTTAGATTAGCCATGCGCAGCGGCCATATGAAAATACCAAACAAAAGCACGAAGCTGCGCCTTTATGCCTGCAACCAACAAACCGTTTGCAGCGACATGATCATCGTTTTTTATGTAAATTAATCATATATTATGCTTCTTAACACACGCATTGACGGGGGCGGCCCCCTTCGGCTTTTTATGCACGCTCCGTAGCGCGGCGCGTAGCGCCGCCGTACTCGGCATGCCTTTTCTCTCATCATTTTTACAACTTTTGTGAAAATTTTAAGGTTAGGTCATCTCAGGTCAGATCACCAGTACAAGTCAAGTGACCTGACCTCAAAAAAGTTTATAATAGCATAAGTCAGAACAGGTTGAACTTATCCGATTGAAACTCATATCACATAATGGGCCCACCGGGTTCTCTAAAATTTGTTCCGGTATTTTCGATATCGATGACCCAAGGTCAGGTACGAGCCATGACCTCTCCCTTGGAAATACGTAGGGAAAATGGTTTTAACTCAATCACCTAATAACGGATGGTGAAAGAGCGTTTATTTTAACTGAGTTAGATTTGTCTTGTCTTTGCAGTTCTTATGATATGCATTTCATCTAATTTGACCCTGACCTGGCCTTAGGTCAGGTCAAATCCTTGATTTGACCTAGCAAGGTCATATTATATACCATTTGATTTGGCTTGCTGCGAGAATTCATACGGTTCAAATTGTTTTGATCTATCTTTGCTTGTTCAGATGCAATGACCGAAAACCTGCTGTTGTATCTGTTGTATCTGTTGTATCTGTATTAAATCACCAACAGGTCTTTAAAAACCCAATAACAGGTGAAGTCAGTAGAATTAAAAACACATGGAGGCCTAAATACAACATAAATACTCACATCACACCAGTACTGGCTCGGCTGCCGCAAACACAGCTATATTTTTCTTCAGTACCCCGAGCGGATCACAGAATATATCACTGAGGGTTGACACGTTTAAAAAGCTGTTCACCAGACGAGGTAAGCGATTAAAAGCTCCGGAAGCAACAGTGTTCACTCTAGCCGGCGGTACACTAAACAAAGTAGAACGTGAAATCCTAGTGGTTCTGACCGGCACATGTACCGTAAAACCTTGTAAAATATGTGATGATGAGATGAGGCCTCTAAAAACTTTACATAAAAACAAGATATCACTTTGGTGGCGCCTAGCCTGAAGGGATTGCACATCGTACAAACTAAGGAGGGACTTGTAGTCCAGGACAGCACTGGCAGGCTCAGTATGGTTGGCTAGCCACATGAGGATTTACATGTCATCCCTATGACGGTATGTTTTGACCTCTAGTGACCTTAAATGTGACCCGACAAAACTATGATTAAAATATTTTCGATTGAAAAGTGGATGGGCTACCTAACGCCGTTTACCGTTTTTCGCTACCTTGCGTGCTTCTCGAGATCTTAGGGGGCGGGTACCCGCCCCCGTCAAAGCGAAGGTGGCTCAAAATGCACCGACGTGATTACAAGTTTAAAGGGAATGTGGCACCTTGGTTGAATCTAGGAGTTTAGTGTAATTAGGGGCATTTTTAGCCGAAAATTATGAAAACGTCCATGATTTCTCTGAAAAATGCTCAATGAGCTCAATATTTTTATTTTAGAATGCTCCTCTACGGAAAAAATAAATATCTGCCTGTGGATGATGTCATGATCTGGCAACCACTACCATATTCAACAGGCTTCAAGGGCTTAGATTGGCTGATACTTGCCGTGGTGTCAGCATATGTCGTCACACCAACAGCTGATAACTGTGGCCTGCTGCTAACGGTACATGTAGGGTAAATTTCAGGTAATTATTAGTTTTTCTCTACGGAAATTCTGAGTTTCAAGACAAATGATATATAGAGTACCGGGTTTTCCGGCATGCCTTACAACTTGGCTATATCAGTTAAAATCACGTTATAAAGGTGCCACATTCCCTTTAACTGTTACATGTAGTTTTATTTTCATATGCATATATCTAACATGTATGTTATACATGTATATGAAAATAAAACTCCCAGTCCGAATAGCAATATGCATGGAAGGCTTCCCGGCATGTTACCCCCAGGCCACCGCCGCTAACCATTCAACTTTCCGTGTTAAGCAGTTTTTCAAATCAAATCAAGTTCTGATTCAAATGAATTTTCTATATTTTGAGCCTGAATGGGGGCAGATACGAAGGAGTGGTCGGGGATGTCTGATGTCAGCGGGCCCCCAGTGATGTCTGACCGTGTCAGCGGGCCCCCAGTGATGTCTGATCGGGTCAGCGGGCCCCCAGTGATGTCTGATCGGGTCAGCGGGCCCCCGTGATGTCTGACCGTGTCAGCGGCCCCCAGTGATGTCTGACCGTGTCAGCGGGCTCCCAGTGATGTCTGATCGGGTCACCGGGCCCCCAGTGATGTCTGATCGGGTCAGCGGGCCCCCAGTGATGTCGACCGGGTCAGTGGGCCCAGTGATGTCGATCGGGTCAGCGGGCCCCCAGTGATGTCTGATCGGGTCATCGGGCCCCCAGTGATGTCTGATCGGGTCAGCGGGCCCCAAGTGATGTCTGACCGTGTCAGTGGGCCCAGTGATGTCTGATCGGGTCAGCGGGCCCCCAGTGATGTCTGACCGGGTCAGTGGGCCCAGTGATGTCTGATCGGGTCAGCGGGCCCCCAGTGATGTCTGACTGTGTCAGCGGGCTCCCAGTGATGTCTGATGTCAGCGGGCCCCCAGTGATGTCTGACCGGGTCAGTGGGCCCAGTGATGTCTGATCGGGTCAGCGGGCCCCCAGTGATGTCGGGCCTCCCCAGTTTTGGTGTCGTGGTTTTCCGAAGTTTTGGTCTCGTGAGCACCCTGACCTGGTTTCGTGGAAGCTTTATAAGCAAGTTCAAACAGGTCCGCACCGAACAGGCAGCGGCCGAGATATCCATCCGCATCCCCCTCCCCAAAATCCTGTCGAAATTCTGAATCCATCTTTAAGCCTAGAATTGCTATGGATTAGTGCCTGGGGAGCTCCCAGTATGCCCAGGCGATCCAGAGCATTTCCCCAAACTCATATTAATACTAATGGGCGATCCAGAGCATTTCCCCAAACTCATGGTAATACTAATGGGCGATCCAGAGCATTTCCCCAAACGCATAGTAATACTAATACATAGTAACACTATACCTGGAAGTTACTTTACTTCGCCTAAGCAGGCCAAATCCTGGGGGCTCCACAAGACCAGACCAACTCCTGGCGGCTCCACGAGACCAGACCAACTCATGGCGGCTCCACGAGACCAGACCAACTCATGGTGGCTCCACGAGACCAGACCAACTCATGGCGGCTCCACGAGACCAGCCCAACTCATGGCGCCTCCACGAGACCAGACCAACTCATGGCGGCTCCACGAGACCAGACCAACTCATGGCGGCTCCACGAGACCAGCCCAACTCATGGCGCCTCCACGAGACCAGACCAACTCATGGCGGCTCCACGAGACCAGACCAACTCATGGCGGCTCCACGAGACCAGACCAACTCATGGCGGCTCCACGAGACCAGACCAACTCATGGCGGCTCCACGAGACCAACTATTGAGACCCCAGGCCAACTGCTGGAAGACCCTGAGACCAACATTTGGATGCCAGTTTGGTTCCTCAAATCAGCATTCAGAATGCGCTTCAGACATCATTAGGCCAAACTGCAGGCTGTCTTTTTATTAAATTCAGCCCAAGGAAAGCAGCATCCCCCTCCCCCACTTTTCCATAAGAACGAGTTCTACTCTTCAGGAGTAAATGAATGAGTTTCCATAAAAGCACTAGTCATTTGGCAGCGGACGGTTTGTTAGCTGTCGACATAAGGGTGTAGTTTGGGTCTTTGGTGCGGCACAGCCGACATCTTCACAGCCGCTTCGCATGACCAATTTTAGAGGGTCGATGAAAACTAGCTCTGTAGTGCATGTAACACGCGCATTAACGGGGGCGGGCGGGTGCCCGGGGTCACCAGGTCACCAGGTCACCCGGGTGCCCAGGTCACCAGTGCAGGTCAAGTGACCTCACCTCAAAAAAGTTTAACCCTATTTCCGTCAGGCTCCCGGCTACCCCCTATTTCCGGCAGGGGGGCAATATCGGCCCCCCTAAGATCTCGTAATCTAACCGGCCGATTTTGAAAATTCAAAGTGCTATAGATTCCCCTGACGCTAAACTTTATTTTGAAAAAAGACAATTTCAAAATTTTGATTTTTAAGGAGAAGGTCGTGCAAAATATACAATTTTTGTGTATTTTTTAGATTTTCCATAACCCTTGTCTCTCTTGTACGATTTTCACAAAACTAGTTCAGATTTACAAATAATTGACCCAAAATTGTCATATACTCGAGTTACGCAAAAATTCGAAATTCAATGGCAGTTCCAGGACCAGGACTATGAGGGGAAATATATACAACCTAAAAAGTTTTTGTTACGCGGATTAGAAGCCGTGATATACTGCTTGGCATCTTTGACACATAAAAAATGAAAACAAGTGAAAAACTCATCAGGGGCGGATGCAGTAAGGTAAAACAGTGGGGTAAAATACATACCAACAATATGCGAGTGGTATGCATGAGTATATTAGTCCCTCGACTAGTTGAAATTTATTTCTGATAATTTTTACCCTCCCATGGCAGCTCTGGGAAAGGGGGTGACATACGCGGATCAAGGACTCTCGTCGTGGGGGGGGCGGATGGGGGTGATTGGAAACACATTTTTAATATACAACGATATTGAGTCGCGGCGGTGATACTGGCTGGGAATATGCATTTTGAAAATGTGTAGTGACTGGACACGCCTCTGGTAATCTAGAATTTGGTTATAACTATTTTGAATTTTCATATACCCAATTGTATTCGCCCTGGCACGGCTGTAAGCAGTCTTCTCACTTACTAACGTTTAGTCCTTCTTGATAACATTCCCCCCATTTTGAACTGCTGTAACCGCCCCTGATGAATACAAATAGTGACAATTGTGAATGCACTATCATCTCACATAAAAAATGATATAATAAAACCATATAACTGGTATCAGGATCAGCAGAGACGGCTTCCTTTTACAAAGAACCCATCGCATACGATAATACTTGGTTTGTGGATAGAACCTCCCCAAAAACCCAGCCATACCTCCGCCCCTGGTAAATATATAATATTGACAATTTCAGAAAACCTGCCTGTACTAGTTTTAGGAAAAGTCAGGAAGTTTCAAAGTTCTATCGCAAGCCGTTTCGGAGATATTCTTGAAAAACCTGAGGGGGGCAATATTAGCCCCCCCTGCCGGAAATAGGGTTAAGATAGCAAAGGTCAGAACAAGGTAAAGCTACCCGATTGAAACTCATATCACATAATGGGCCCACCGATTTCTCCAAAGTGTATTCCACCATTTTTTATATCGATAACCTAAAGCCACGTAGGAGCTATGATCTCTCCATTGGAAATGCATGGGAAAAATGGTTCAACCCTTGTACCGGTGGGAGTGTTTGAACATCCCCTCGAGCTTTTTCGGCGGCAAGAAAAAACAGCGGCGCGAAGCGCCGCCGTACCTGGCACACTCTATCCTTGATCAATTCCGCAGCTTTTCCCAAAATCTTAAGGTTGGTTCATCTCAGATCAGGTCACCAGTGCAGGTCAAGTAACCTCATTTCCAAAAAAATTTAAGGTGGCATAAGTAAGAAAAGGGTGAATCTATCGAATTTAAACTTATACCACATTAGGGGCCCACGAAGAACTACATCACATATTCTGATATTTTGCATACCAATGAGCTAAGGTCAGATACGAATCATGACCTCTCCATTGTAAATGCATGGGGAAAACAGGAATTGAGCTGTATTTGTGTAAATACAGCTGAGAATACCTTTACATTCTCCACATCGTAGTATCTTGGACCCCTTCTTAGGTTCATACTGCAATTTTGTACCTGTGACCTCTGAGGTGGGTCATCTGGGTCACTTCAACTAAAGCTGCTAGCTTGTACACAATGTCAGGCAAACATGTCGCGCTTTATTATTTATTAACTTTTGATCTCCCTGTTTCGGAGTCAATGTTATCACCCCTCTTCGTTGAGTGTCAAAAACTCCTTATTTTCTTTCACTTGTCTAAGGTAACTCATGAGATTTTTTTCCAAATGTGGCCAGAAAAACCGCATAAATTATTTCGAAAAACCTGAAACGAATGGGGATTTATTATTCATAATTGCATCCAATGCAATTTACATTCTGCACTAGTGAGTGGTTCTTCACAAATATCATCATCTTGACTGAGCCGGGGACATTCTATTTGATCCAGAAATTCCTCACCCAATGATTCAGCATTACCATTTTGACATTTGGCACTCCCAGAATGCAACTTGTCGAAGTAGTTGTTGCAAAACTTTAAGATATCCTTGTTCCCTGTTATAAGCTGATTGTCACCTGACTGTAGTACCTTAATTTGCTTTTTGGCACATCGAACTTCATTTATATTTAAGAAACAGCCATAGGCTTTTTGCCCTCTTCAATCCATGTAGCTCCTGAATAAATCATTGCTCGTTTGCCCTTTTCTTGCTCTATATCATTAACCAAGCTTTTGAGCTCCTGGGTTTTTCGTCCCTCAACGAAGGGGGTGATAAAATTGATTCCTAAACAGGGGGGATCAAAAGTTAGTAAAGAATAAGGGCGCGATATGTTTGCTGCCATTGTGTACAAGATAGCAGCTAAGGCACTGGCGAACATAATAATGACGGTTATAGATAAGTTAGTGGCACCAGACCAAGCAGGCTTTATACGCGGAAAACGTGTTAATTTAGAAGCGACAAAGTTCGGGCGGGTCGGATGCGTTTTCGTCACCCTGGATTTACGCGCGTGCGCACAGAAAGTTGGTATCAGGTGTAGAAACGTTGTAAAGCTAGAGGGAGGGAAGTTCTCGCCGTTGTTGAGCCAAGTGTGATAACGCCTTCGGCTTCATTTGTTTACTGAAAAAGTCCGAAATTGGCTCAAATTTGGAGAGACATTGCCCCCAGTGAGAATTTGTCCCCCTCTGTTGCCTTCCTGCTGCGTTCCGCCCCTGTCCCCTATCAGGTAAAAAGCCTGGGCACGTCCTTACCTCTAGGCCAATCGTACTTAGGCCGCCATAATGTTCAAGCACCGCAATTGGCACGTTGTCGTGCAGTCTCAGCAGTTTTATCTGCCGGTTCATTACCGCTGATGCCACAGTGACAGTTTCCATTCTCCCATAGGCTGTGCAGTAGGCTGCGTCATGCTGACATTTTTTGCCAAGGAAAGGAGGAAAAATGCCAGGGTGAGGTTTTACGGGGGCGTTCGTAACCAAGCCGTTGGTACCCAAAAATGTTATTTCTGAGAAACCTGCATCTTGCTCCAACGGATAAATCCGTCACCGCCTGAGCTCTTTTTGCATCCACCACCGCCTGGAGGAGTCCGATCGGACCCGTCTACGATCTCAGGAACTGGAGGTGATACGGAGTGCCTTGCCATGAGCTGGAAGTGCCTTGCCATGTTCTACTCCCAAGCCGAGTTTGTACCATATCCGTTTACCCATGACGCCACAGGGGACCAAACTGTTCAAATTTTGACCAATTTAGAAAATATTTTAGAACACAGAAACCATTAGAGTTAGAACAGATCCAAAGATATCACTGTGTTAGTCTTCACCCAAGAATTTGAATGATGTGAAACATGGCCTTAAAAGTTCATGTGACCTTGACCGTCAAAAATGACATTTTAGGGTCATGTTGCACACCTTTTAAATTGTTGGGCCAGCTTGTTTCTATGATACCAAATTCATTGTTTTACCTTACCTTGTTCAAAAGTTAAAGACACCAAACAATTTCGGAAACTGTGCCATTTAGTGGCCTCTGGTGACGTTGTTATTGACCTGACCTCAAAATGAATCGCAGCGTGCAGATTTCTCTGTTAAGTTCTCGTAGGGCTTGTTCCAGACAGGGCACCATGCTGGATATGTCAAGGGAAATGACCTAAGACCCTAGATGAGAAAAGTAAAGATTAAAAGGCGAAAGGTGTGAGAAGATCCATAAAAAAACTAAAAATACTTGAAATCCCACAAAACATCTCTGCCGAACACCACGAAAGTAAAAAGAGCATAAAACAGCTTAAATGAACCTGAAAAGGGTGGAAAAGCACAGGTGAGATGTGGAATAAAACTAAAACGCTGCTAAAAAAACAAACTCGGTCGAAAAACTAAGTTTCTGTGCGTAAACTAGAACTGTATATGTGAACTAAAATACAAAGTATACACTAAAACTGCAATGGAAGCCTCAAGAACAGTGCGGACCTAAATAAAAGGGAAATGAAAGTCAGGGAAAGGTAAAACACGACGTCTCAGTCATGGACCATCATCAGGTGTGAGACAGTAAAATAGTGAGAACGAGACCCCTGAGGTAAACTTTTAATGTTGGGTCCAGGCCCTCTTGCAAAAATCCGAGAGCTTTTGGTGCCAGACATTTTTCAGAAAATACCTAATGGCCTTGAAAAATGCCCAAGATAAATGACGCCAGAAAATGCAATGAACGCGCTATTATTGCCGTGTTCTTGGTTATGACAATTACGACTCACGTATTCCAATCCTTGTCTTGGGTAATTTTTGAAAAAGCACCTGGCACCAAAAGCTCTCGGATTTTCGCAAGAGGCCCTGGACCATCCCCTTATTGTAGCCTCGTCAGTGTCGCGGTTTAAAACAGTTCAAATGAGAGCCTCGTGCGTGTGAGGGTGTCAACGAATAAGCGGTCAAAACGATGTCTGTGTGTTTCGCCTGGGTTTGTGTTGTCTGATCAGAATAGACTCGGAAATTTTGCGGTCGGGCCCATCCCTAGTGTGTTCCAAAATTTTAATAGCCAAAAACTCTGTGGTGAGGCTCTGGTCTGGGTGAACCAGTCGTCGATGGTCCCCGAAAGGCGTGTTGTGCCGTTTGTGACGTGCATTCTCAAGGTGTTCATTGAACCTAAGCCAAACAGAACGTTGACTTTCTCCAATGTAGAAAGACTCGTCGGGCCCACACAATTTACAATCAATGCGATAAATCACGTTTTTGACATGGCATTTACCCTGCAAACCAGCGTGGCAGGCGTGATAGAATCTACCGCCGTGCCCGGGAGGCACACCTGCCCCAACTGTCGTCTGTCGCCTCTTACTCTTCACTTTTCTCATCTAGAGCCTTAGGTCATTTCCCTTGACATATGCAGATTTTTCGTTCCAAGAGCTTTTGGATGATGTCTAGAAACTTGATCTAGATCTTCCAGAAGTGATGATGATGATGATGTTTCCGGCACTCGGCAGCTACCATATGGGAGACGCCTCGTCAGAGGCGTCCCAGCCGCCGGATGAAGGCCGCCAGCCGAGGCGGATCGCCCAGCGCCTCTTGAATTGTCGGGTCGTCCCGGCCAAAGACATTTTTACGGAGAAGAGCTCGCGCTGGGCATTCTGTTAAAAGGTGCTGCATTGTTTCCTCGTCCTCCCCGCACTCCGGGCACGTGCCATTTGGTGCCAGCCCCACCCGGTGCTGGTAACTGCGGAGGAGAAGAGAGTGGCCCGTCCGCAGCCTGGCCACTTCGGTGGATTCTAGGCGGGAGAGGCCATGTTTGTCCCCTAGGACCACTCTCTTGGTGCCGTTCTCCTCCGCATATCGGGTGGTGCTGACTTTTTCAGTCCACAAGCTGTGCGCGTGGCGCCTTATGCAGCTGTTCGCGGAGTTAAAATCAATCTGGGTGGTACCCTGGTCCAGTGTGGCAGCGGCACGCGCCACTTCGTCGGCGAGCTCGTTCCCCGGTAGGCCAGCGTGGCCCGGGACCCATTGAAGGGTTAGGTGGATGCCCATGCTGGCCAGGGTCGAGAGTTGGTGCCAAACCGAGCCTGCCAGGGCATCGGATTGAGCGTGCGGGCCCTTCGCCAGGCGGGTTAGGGCGGACTGCGAATCAGTGCAGACTCGCACTTCTCTCGGTCGGCACTCGGCTGCGATCGTCACCAGATGGCGCAGCGCCGCATCCAGGGCAGCTAGTTCCGCCCGGAAACTGGACGTGTAGCGGCCGGCCGGCCGGCATGATCGAACGCCGAGCACCTGTCTTCACTTGCGCAGCACCGTGCCCACGGTTCAGCATGAGGACTGTGGAGGCATTCACCTGTGCCACGCCCATCAGAAAGAGGAAGAAGGCGGTCGGCCAGCGGTTGACGGGAGGTTTGTACATGTAGTACTCAGTGATGGCGTCCATCACGTCCACGCCACCCTTCGTCGCGTTGTAGTACAGCACGAGATCGGGTTTGTTGGTGCGGCTGTCCATGAGCGCGGTCCTGTGCTGAGTTGACACAGCCAGCACCAGCTTGCCGGGCTTGTGGCAGGTGGACACCAGGGTGACGTCGTTGCGGAAGGCGAACAGGTGGGTGTCCACTTGTCGGCCCCGGGCCTCTGTCAGCTCCTTTGGCAGGAACTTGCGGCGCTTGTTGATGGTCGCCACCACTGTGAGCCGCTCCGCCAGCAGGTCCTCCGTCAGGGGTATGGACGTGAAGTACCTGTCCATCGTCACATTGCGGCCGGTGCCGGCCACCTCCCGCACCATGTGCTTCACCACCTCTGGCACTGACTCGAAGAATGTGCCAGGAGGTACCAGCTCGGGAGCCGCCGGCCTGCCAGAGTACGGCCACATCTTGTACATATAGCGGTGATTTGCGTCCGCCACTGTTCGCACAAGCAGGCCGTACTTTCCCGGCTTGCTGGGCAGGTACATTTTGAATGGGCACCGGCCCCGGAACCGCACCAGACTTTCGTCCAGTGTGAGACACTCCGAGGGGCGGAAGTGCCGACGCAGGTTCTGGTCGATTTCGTTGAAGATCTCGCGGAGGTGGCAGAACTTGTCTCCCGGCCGTCTGTCCTCGCGAGTGTTCAGGTCGTCAAACGACACGAACTGGAGCAGTTTTGAGAACCGCTTTCTGTCCATGGTCGCCGTGAAGGTGGCCGGTCCGGTCGCCGTGTTGAACAGCTCTCTCAGCGTGAGTCGGCTGTAGAAGCCCCGCAGGATGCACAGGCCCAGAAACGCGCACATTTCTGTGTGAGTGACGTCTTGGAGCCTGTGTGCGGTCTTCTCTGTTGTACTGGCACTGCACGCTGCCTCGATGCGCTGCCGTTCCTGCCGCAGCCGGTCGTTGGTGTGCGCAACGATTTTCTCGATGATGGCATCCGTGATGAATAGCTTGAATGCTTCAGCCTCGCTCCTCAAGTTTCTAGCACGCCCACGAACGGCAGCGGCCTCGGTGAGAATGTTGGCCGGGTCGCCGGCGATCACAGACTGCCGTCTGTCACGCACAACGTACGACCCGGCGTCACTCGGCGGATGAGGCTGCAGGTCAGCCTGGTCCAGAACCTGCTGCGATCTGGTCAGCTGCTGCCGACTCACAGGCGGTGGTGGTGGATCGGCGTCCGACTCGGCGTCAGACAGCTCAGCTCGTCCACGTACTCGGCCAGAGCGTCCTCGTCACTGTCGATGGCCGCGGCCGGCGGCACGTACTCGTCACCGTCACTTTCCAGCCCACTCGAGTCCGACACTTCGGCTATCAGCGAGGCCGCCTCAGCAGGTGTCAGCGTGCGGACACGGCGAGACATGGTGTCTCCTCCCGTCGATCGCGAGCGATGACTGAGGCACAAATCGTTCACAAAATATTCCTCGTGACAACTGACCCGTCTGCTGCTCAGCCAATGAGCAATTATTTGTGAGTGACGTCACTGATAACCCTTTTGTTTCTCACAATCAGTAAATTGATGGTATCATATACTCTTTTATTCATGCCGCCCCCTCCCGACTGTGTTACACCGGAAGATATCCGGTCGTCGCACTTCAATCGCACCGCTATCTCCCCTCCCGGCCCGGCCGTGTGCGGGCCGGCGCAGCGTGAGAAGTGAGCGGAAAGGGGGAGGGGAGGGGTGGGGTGGTGTCACAGACGGTCTGTTTGTGCGAAAAGAACACAAGTGCTGATAACCGATTCTTGGAAAGACATTAGTGGATAAAAACTATCCAAGCCGAGAGGCAACGCATGTAAATGGCATGATCAAGCAATTATGCACTTTCATTTGAAATGGCGTATAATTAGGAAAAGGGTTGCCGAATTTGATGATGGGGAGGGATAGTGAGAGGGGGAGGGGGATAGAAGTTTGAAAAGAGGATTGGCGATAATCAAGTGATCAAGTGAGAAGTCAGGTGTGATAGCAGGATCACTATGATTCACTAAATAAAGACAGTATTGATCAGCCCTAAAAATCAGAGCGTGAGTCGCTGAGCTTTCGCAGCTCTCCAGGCTAAAGTTATAAAGCTAGAGACTCAAAATTTGTCATGCATATGCACTGTATGGTGTTTTACCAAATAAATTCCGGTTTTGAAAAATCTTGAAAATTTTAGAAATTTTGTAACTTTTAAAAAAAAAACATTTTTTTATATTTTTCCAAATCCAAAATTTTGAAAATCCGAGATAGCCATTTTGAAGACCACAATAATTTCTATCGTTTGATGCAAAAAAATTGGAAATCGGTTCAGAACTGTAGCTTCAGCAGCTCTTTAAACATTGCGCGATTTTGGTACAAAAATCGCCTGTAGTGACGTCACATTTTTGCTTATTTCTCAAAAAGTTTTCGACCAATTTTATTTTTATTTGGCAGAAATGTGTAAAGTTTATGCAAAAAAAGGTACTGATAAATTTGGCGGCGCTGCGCGCCGTTTTTGAGATATTGCAAAAATTCGCGAGGGGAATTAGTTGAGATGGTCTTCAGGCCATGAACATTATTTTGGAAGTGTAAATTAATCCTAACTTTCACAATACTTTTGAATTCTTAAGGGTTAAAATATATTTGTTTCTATATAAATATTCCTAAGTAACCTAGGATACTGATTCTAACAACAAAATAAATTTGAAATATGTTGGCAATTTCAAAAGCTATAGGCATGGTTTTACGCACTCGTAAAGGCCATCGTAAATAACCCAATATCTTTCATAGTTTACTCTCGGCTGCTTTTTAAGTTTGTTTTTAAATGTTTTCTGCCATTTTCATTAAAAATATGTGCTTGAAATCAATATTTCATAATAAATCAAATTTATTAAGAAAATTAAAAAAACTACAAAAATCGGACCATGTTTTTTAATTTCATTTCAATCTAAGGATGTCAAAGGTAGTCTAAAACAAATTCAAACACCACAATTTTTCAAATACCCTGATAACTTAAAAATTAAAGGTGGATAAAATGTATCGTCCCGACAAGGGTAAGAGTGAATCCTTAATTTCTTTAATTTGTTTTTTTATAAATTTTGTCCAAGTTGTTCTCAGTTCGACTGTTGGAGTCGGAGTCACTAAAGTGATTAAGGGACTTGTCACGGAGACCCCGACCCCACCACCCGAACGAGCAACTCCCACAATGAAGGGTTGATTTAGAAGCCAAAGTTTAAAAGGGACATTGTCGCAAAAAATTTTATTGTGGTTTCTTAATATTTGAAAAATCCTGATTCTGGTACCGTCAATCGTTTCTTTATCTTCAGCTAAATTTTTGGAGGCCACTCAACAATTATTCAAATTTGTTAACAATATCAATAATAGGTTGTAACCTGCTCTTCACCTCTATTCTATCAATCAAAGTTTTAAGTTCTAGAAATGATTTTTTTGCCGTAGAAAATGTTTTTATGATGTATTATTATTCAATTTATTTTTATTAAGTCCCAAAAATACAAGAATCACATTAGTTTGTCCAAAACATTCAGCTTGAGAAAACTAATCAGGGAAGTTTTAAACTCGGCCAGATGTCGTGCAGCGGGGCTGGTATAGTGGCCTCCATTCCCGACTCTCACACGGGTAATACAGGTTCGAATCTAGGTAGTGGAAGTTTTTACTGTAAAAAACAATTTTTCTGGTTTTCTTCTTGATTGTTCATGCGTACTAATGGATGAAGCATAGTCAGATCCATAATTTCCGATCGGGGGGGGTAACCTCCAGGAGGGCACCATCCAGACCGGGGGGCGCCAATTTTGACCGGAAAAACCTATCAGATGGACGCTAAATACTATCGGTGTGCGCCGATTTGTGCATTTTGGGGGAGGGGATGGAACGCGACATTTTAGGTTTCACCGAGAGTCGATCAGAGAGGGGGACACGTGCCCCCTTTTGCCCTCCTGGATCCTCCTATGGGATGAAGTAAATATTCTAAGGACAATTTCTTCTGGTTATCCCTCCGTCCGGGTAGTTGAGGGAAGGGGAATATTAGCCCCAAATATTTTCTTAATCTGAGCGGCGTACCAAACTGGGACCGGCTTGTCTCCAGCTCCCTCCAATGCTTCTCAGTCCGTCGGATTTACCTCTGTTGGAGACCAGTTCCCCTGTTTTCTGACCAGCGGGACACGCTGTTTGCCATTCCAAAATGTCTTTTGTGTCCTTTGCTGAAGGTCATTCTTGAAGCCTTACCGGTTTTGGTGCAAACCAGGAACCAGAAACCGACCCAATAAAAAAGCAAGGGTGGCTCTTTGAGATTAAATGTTTAGTCCCTAAATTAATGTGTCTCGAGATTAATTAATCGTTTTAACACGCGCATTGACGGGAGGAGGGTACCCGCCCCCCGTCTGGTTTTTCGGATAGAATATAAAAACGGCGGCGCGTAGCGTCGCCGTACTTGGCATACCTTCTCTCAACATTTTTACAACTTTTGTCAAATTTTAAGGTTAGAGTCATCTCAGGTCAGGTAACCAGTACAGGTCAAGTGACCTGACCTTAAAAAAGTTTAAGATAGCATAAGTCGGAACAAAGTGAACTCATCCGATTGAAGTGATCTGACAAAATGGTTAAAATATTTCGATGGAGAAGCGTATGGGCTACCAAACGCCGTTTACCACTTTTTCACTACATAATGTGTGGTTCTCGAGATTTTAGGAGGGAGGGTACCCGCCCCCCCCGTCAAAGCGAAGGTGGCTCAGAGCCCCGTCAATGCGCGTGTTTATCTGGTAAAACAAGGAGATAAAACCTTAATCCGTACGAGATAAAACGTGTTCGAGATTAAATGTGGCGGTGTCCCAGGACGGACCACCCTAAAAGACCGTCTGGGCCTTTCACGGCAGGAGAGTGTGGAGGCGGGGGCCTGCGCACTGGCCACTCCTTTCTCCTGTGCAGCTACCGAAAGAGGATCGGCCTGGACCCGGAAGCCACGTGCCGGGAATGCGACGACGGAGAGGACGAGGCCCTCCACCAGCTTCTGACCCAGTGCCCTGCGTGCACTGACCTGCGCTGGGACATATTTCGACGGGACGACCCGCCCATCCGGGAGGCGCTGGCGGACCCGCAACGGCTGGCGATGTTCCTGCGGCGGTTGGGGCGCCTACAAGGGCGCCCTCCCCCGTATGGCCGGAACACTCAATCAATCAATCAGATTAATGTGTCCGTCGACATCTAAATATTTGACATAATTTTAATCCTTTGGTCCCCGGAGAATATAAAACACGTAGTCTAGAGAACCGGAGAATAGCTGAATGTGATAAGGAAGAATAACTCTTGATATGCGTCAGAACTGGGGAACCAAAGAGCAGTCACCACGATCCTTGGATGAACTAGCAAAATATATGTGCAGCCACCAAGTGTGGAACGCACCACGAACCCAAACCTGATCACTTTTTGTTTCAGGGGGAACGTTTGTTGTGTGCTGCAGGTTGGAGATGGACTGACCACCTCACTTCTCTGTCCGTGGTGGTAGCTAGTTCAATTTTTTGTATATAGATGTACAAGATTTAAGAATACATCCTTTATGACTTCAAGTTGAGTTAGTTTCTGATCCGGGTGCATCAAGAAAATATACCTCAAAATTCTAACCTGGAACAGTTCGTATTAAATAAAAAGGATTCTACAATTAATCTAAACATTGGTAGTGACGGAGCCTAAACCTAAGAACACGCATTGCGGCTTTAAGACAAGCAAGCTGCTGGCATCTTGAATGACATTTGTTTATGAAAATGATAAGCTTTTATTTTTAATACTTCGGAGTTTGGAAACGGTCCTTTCTCATAAAAGTCGCAGAAGCACTTCATATAACATCATATTATTATATAAAATAGTATATTAACCGTTATTTTTATTAGATTGTTTATTAGATTATCTACGTTGATAAGACGTTTCATGACCAGCCTCCTCGAATCATGGTTGCAAAATGGGGCTAATACACTGATAAATATTCAGGTACATCCCTTCACCACAATTCTCATAATATAATAGGTGAACACATAAATGTTTAGTCAGAGTGCTAGGATATCCTCGAATCGAGTTCCAATATTCGAATATTCCAGTACTGAACTACATTATTTCAGCAACCGAGTTCCATATCAGATCTAAATTTCAAGCCTTGGTCACACTGCCCACACGTTTTCGCTTATTGTATTATGAGGATTCTGACGAGGGGCTGTGCCCGAATATGTGATCACAGTGTGATCACAGGCTCCATTAATCAGGAATTCGAGAGGCAAAGCCATGAAACATCTTACCAATTTATAATCATGCTCCTCGGCTGCGCAATGCAAGATTCATCTACTTTTAAAAACCAACAGATATCAGTTGATCAATGAGGCTTATATTCAGACTCACAAAAACATGAAAAAATATAACCTACCAGGAAATTAAAAGCCAGTGATAACCCTCGGCAGGTGAGAAACGCGTGCAACAATCAGGTCTGCGAGTCCCCAAAGAGCAATCTTCCGAGTGCAACGTGAACTAGAGGATATAACTCAGTACGTCAGTGATGGATCCAGGCCAATGTTTTTTTGTGGGGGGGAAGACAGGGTTCAAAATCGTGAATAAAAATGTTTTAAAGATCGGCGAAAATCGCAGAGTTTGGGAGGAAAGTAAATTTTTCCCTGAACCCACCAGTGGGTATGCGGCTTCTAGCTTCCAGTCCTTGAAGTGCACTCTAAGAAGGGTGGGAGCGAACCAAATACTGAGCGTACATCAAAAGCATAACAGATTTTGCATCTGTCCACAATAAGTGCTACACGATTTGATAAAATTTTCACCGCAATAGTGTGAGCCCAAAGTAGTCACTTATCATTTTCGCCGACTTTCACACTTACGACCACCAACTAAATCTGACCACTTGATTTTTTACTATAAAGACCTGTTGCATTACGTGTTTTTTTTACCTTGAAGCTAAAAAGTACTTTTAATGGTATGTTTTACTGAGGTCCTCAGAGGATGTGCCTTGATATACGGCGATAAATACCACTTACGCACACACATGAACGTATACTGCGGGCACACAGGTAGACGACCGAGGTGCACTCAGACAGGTTCGTGTTCAATGCAGAAAACTGCTGGCTGTGGTACTCTGCCAACTCTAGGATTCCATTGCTCGTCCTCTGAAGCTTGTCTTCCAGCAGCAGGCGTAAATGGCGATAGTCACTCACTGTCGAGGGGCAGCACCTGATTATTTCTGTTTTGCATTCAGCTTTCTGGGGTAGCCCCTTCTTAAATTAGAAGACATTTTCACAGCAGGAACAGATGGGACCAATAAAGGGTACAAATAAAATATCACAAGCTCACAATGAAAGCAAACAAGATATCATTGCATCTTGTTTTAAACATATAAAAAATATTATATATATATATTCAAGAAGAAAGACGTCCCCAAAGACGATCTATACTCTAGATCATGGGTTTTTGGAGGGGTTGGGTGGAACCATGCAAAATCATGATTTTTTATAAATTATAATACTTTATTTCCAAACTGGCCCACAATAGAAAACAAATATTTCAAATTTCAGGTCTATGGAAGAATCGGTCTGATTGGGTTCATCCCATTCAAAGTAACAAACCAAATGATCATACACAAGCTGGTCCATTGATTGGGATGATAGTTTGATGATACACAGCAGCTACAAAAGACAGGTTTTCTAGTAAAAAAATTTTCTCTCTGAAGTGACCAGCCTAATCTTTCACATATTCCTCTAGGAAAACACAAAAAATTGCATCACCCAAGATTGCCCTCCTGTCATTCCTATATGTCTATCCATACTCTTTGTTCACAATTATATTTTTGTATTGGCTGGGTACATTCCTAGTGTTTCAAATCATAATACATCTTATCCTAGTTTTTCTTCAGTTTATTTTAAATAGCAATTATAAAAAAAACATGCAGATGGGCATTTGCAGAGGGCAGATGGATGAATTCATGCTACACCCACTTTCATGTCTGGAAACAAACAGTAGCACTTGAAATATGAGTAACTTCATCCGAGAAGTGGATAAGAGTACACAAACTATTATGTACTGCATGGTACCAAAATAAATGGTAAAATCTGTTTCAATATGTGAAATTATCAAAAACATTTTCATACTTTAAAGAAGGTAAACTAAGCAGAAAATGCACTAGCATGCACACATTGTGCAGAACTAGTATTTGTAACAGGTAAAAATTTGTAATTCAAATTACAAGCTTGATATAGAATTTTACTAGAAGGCACAGATATTGTAAATAGAAAGTTAGACCAAAAAGAGAGCGAATATGGGACATTAAAAAATAATATGCCTAAACAATCATTGGAAAATTGTCATCGCCAATCATTTTCACCCATTTTGGTACACAAGTTGACCTGTGCAACAATAAAATAAGGATTTTTTGGCATTGACACTACTCATAAGCCTTGTTCCATCTGTCAGCACAGTCCTGTCTGCAGGCCCTCGAGCCTCTCCTCTAGAAAAGAAATATCAGAGCCGCGACTGCCTCTAGTATGTGCTACTGCTTATCAAACAAAAATCAACCAGAATACTTATCTACCAATCACAAAATAGTGCGCTGCCACTGTTCTGCTTTTACTGTTTCATCCAGCAGCACCACAGCAGGTTTTCAGCCTGTAAATCTACAATTGGTTCTATGATTTGTTCTCAGGGAGAGGCTATAGTCATGTGACATCGACTCAATGCTGCTCGCTGATTGGTGTCGACAGACTGAATGAGACCACAGCTATAATAGCGGGCCAAAATGAATAGTTATCAATTAAGCATACAATTTGCTTTCTGCCAACTTCGTGAACCTAATTAATGCACAACAGAAACATTAAATGCATTGCCCATATTTGATGGGATTAGTGCCTGACTAACTCACTACACTCACTACACAAAACCTCAATAAGCATTGGTGCCCAGCAACGATGGATGGCAAAAATTAAAATTGTTTCATTAACTTTTCACTCATACATTTTTTCCTCTGAGAAAATCTCAATTGACCACATCAAATGCTCTAAATATTTTACGTACAGATAACCGACGATATTGTTTTGTTGATCACGAGACCGGACCGGCGACAATCTCCTCGTCCTTAAAACCACCAAAACCTTTTGTCATGCCTCAAAAGAGGCTCTTCTGGATCGCGCTACCCGTATCTTTTTCTTGTAACATTGTCGCTGCAATGCAATCATGCAATAACGAACAATTATTAATTATAATCTTTAGAGTGATCGGGCCTGGCCGCAGCGCTAATAAGTCTTATAGAATTTGTATTCATATCTCCGTGTTTGCCGCGGCTTTTAAAATGGTAAATATCGATAACTCGTTGAAAGCCGTGATGACATCACATTGATGTAAGATAAGCCCACGTGACCAGATCCTATAAGGACTGGGCTTCTGATTGGTTGATGGTATTTCTTTAAAGTTCTATATTTCCTATTCAAAAGCGTTTTGGAAAGTTATTTTTATAAAATAATTTTTCTATATCTCAGGTTTAGCTACCAAAATGCTTCGATTGAAATTTTTACATTCTTTGGTATAGAAATGGAAAGCCACAGCCCGGACTACGTCATTTTATCGATACCATAAGGACTCGGTAAAGTCGTCTATAAATGTTGACTTTGAGGCCGATTTTGAGGCATTTTGAGCCTGAATTTGCAAAAATGAGAAAATGACTTCTGAAACAACTTTTTGCAACCTTTTGATCTAGCCAATAAAAATTTTTGCGACAATGTCCCTTTAACGTCCCACAAAGCACAGGGACGGCCGCCCTGCTCAGGTCGCCCTCTCACCTGTCAGTTGCCAGCCGACCTGTACGTCGGGTAAACTATTGAGCGCCGGAGCGTCTCAGGGGAACCGATCCCAAGCCTGGACATGCACTGCCACTGCGTGGTTCTGAGTAGCGGGCCGGAGCCCAACGCTCTACCAACTGAGCTACCTGGGCGGCAACTGAGCTTCTGGGGCGGCTAAGCTCAATATTGTTCAATTGCTAAGCTAAGTATATTTTTCCAAATTATAGAAGTTAACTGGCCGGTTTAAAAGTTTTCCAGGTTTCAGCTTGATGACATATGGGGAATGAAAGACCCAATGAAAGTGTACTATATAGGTACTTCCTACACAGAGCATGAGATGCTCTCTGTAAAAATTACAACTGTGTCCATTGAAACATTTAAAGGAAGATACGGCCAGCGAAACAATTGAAATGTAAAAAATAACAATTGGCCAGCGGAAATGTACTGAGTAGGCATCCAAACCTGCCATGCTCATGACCATCTTGCTGATGTTGCAATAATAAAACCAGGGTAGGTACACAACAAAATCACCCATAATGCCCGAGCAATGCAACAACAATATTAATGGGCTGGGTGCCGCACGTAGGAGCATCGAGTATGCGCCCCCAACCAATCCCAGTATCCTTACTATGCTACCTTACTCCTGTCATATACACCTTCTTCACCGCGAGGTTCAAATCGACAGCCTAAACAACTATATAGACGATACCAGCGCACTTACGTTGTGCTCTATAAATATTTGCAACGCGTGCACCAGCTTTTCAGCCGGGATTCACCGGATGCCAATTCTTTCCACCGGGATGCGAACGGATTCACTTCGACAGTCCCCAGGGACCCTGGCCCGACCGCCCCCGAAATCTGCCCCGGCTCCTGATTTGTTTAGAATGGCTGAAAGCAGTTTTTTGCTAGTGCTAGCGCCAGTGAAAATAATGAAGCAGAAGGAACACAGGTATGTGAATTAACGCGATATTCAAATAGTCAACTGTTCAAATAGTCGACATTTTAATTCGACCTCAAGAACAAAGAGGCCTAAGAAGAGTCAAAAAGTCAAAGACCCTGAACGTCCCAATGAATAACTATCTAAATGTCCAATGATCAAATAGTCCACAAAGAAGGAAAATAAGCAGCTCAAAAGTGCCTAAGGCATAATGTTTACATGTCTGAAGAATAGAAATACTGCAGTAGAGGAAGAATGAAAATGTACAGACAACCCGGCAGCTGAAGATCTTCCCCGATTATGTTGGCACGTTCGGACTTTTTTACCTCTGCTTGGTCTGACTACCTCCGTCCGGCGTGGCAGTGTTCCAGAAAGCCTGGCGTGGCAGAGGATCCGCGCCTTGAACCATGCCAGGTAAATAACGTGAACAAGTCCAGCGACTGATCAACGAACCGCTGCAAGTACCCCAGTACCCAGCACACTCACAGGCTGTCGAAAGAGTTGTGAAGACAGTAACGGTGCCTTCGAGTGCGATGATGTCAGAAAATAGAAATGGCTTCATCTGTGCTCTGCTGAAGCATGGGGAAGCTATTCTACACCTAAAATCGACACGTGACTTTTACGTTAGCTTTGAAGTTTAGTGTCTCATACAACGCAAACAACACGGGTACATACTCTTGCATCCAGTTCACTTCAATGTAAAACATTATTTCTGAGAGAGTGCTAGAGAACAACGTTCGACTCAACTGATTGTCTTGTTACCAGGTTCCTGATAACCTTTCGAATTCCTGTTTATATTCTGATCGTATTCCTTCGTGCATAGTTTCGTGGCGTGAATGAAGAGACGCAGTACGCTTTTACAGCACCGACGCGGTAGAGTCGGATGTTATACATCCATGCGGAGATGGAAATGTGCAGGTGATAAATGCGCCCAGCTTTAATACGCCACGTGAATACTTTGATTACAGACACGGTGTTTTGGGGTTTCTTTTCGGTATAAACTTGACCTAAAAAAACTTTATCTTTGAAAGTGGTGCTATGTTTTGCAACAACTAATGTTCACCTAAATCCGCCAGGGTTGAGGATATCGGGTCCCTGCTCAGAAACATCAAAAGAGCAAGATGCAGCTGATTCGATTCATATTTCAGAACTAATGCGGTTTTCTTACTTCTAATGGTGTCCCCCGTAAAACCTAACCCTGCCACTTTGCCTCCGGTATCGATGACGCACCATACAATACTAATAACCATAACCATACCAATGATGCACCATACAATACTAATAACCATAACTATACTAATGACGCACCATACAATACTAATAACCATAACCATACTAATGACGCACCATTCTGTGCGGTGGTCTGGTCCCGAGCTAGCTTTTTTCATTGGAAGTAACGGATTGCCGCTCATTTGAAGCACTTTTTGGTGCTGATTACGATGCACTCATCAGAAATGCAATTTTCGAAAACAACTTTAGGTGGCCCAGTCAAGTTGAAAGTTTTTTTTCATTTTGCTCAATTTTCCACTTTTTGGCTCGCCATTGACCCATATTACCGAAATTGCACTGGGCTGGTAATTCGTTGTTGTTTCATTCGCTTTGTTCTTGTTGTTATAACTTGCACACTTCGTTAAATATTTCCGTTTTGAGTTGAGTTTGCAATGGATCTCCATAGATGCCGCTAACAGTATGGCATGGTAAGTGAATACCTACTGATTTCCTCGGCGACCGGAAGATGAGCAGCAACGCGAAAGGTGAGAAACAATTGCGATTTGGATTGTATAAACACTCTTGAAGAGCTGTTTTCAAGCAGCACTGAAGTTTTTAACACTGTTTCTCACGTATTTTAATACGCGCATTGACGGGGGTCTGAGCCACCTTCGCATTGACGAGGGGGGCGGGTACCCGCCCCCCTAAGATCTCGAGAACCACGGTAGGTAGCGAAAAAAGTAAACGACGTTGGGCTGCCCATCCACTTCTCCATCGAAAACATTTGAACCATTTTTGTCAGGTCACATTTAAGGTCACGAGATGTCAAAACATGCCGTCATAGGGATAACATGTAAATTCAGTTTTCAGCCATTACATCTGAACAAGTAAAGATAGAGCAAAACGACTTAAACTATATGAATTCTCTCCAGCAAGCCGAATCGAATGATATATAATTTGACCTTGCTAGGTCAAATCAAGGATTTGACCTGACCTTAGGTCAGGTCAGGGTCAAATTATATAAAATGCATATCATTAGAACTGCAAAGCCCAGGCGAGTCTAATGCAGCTAAAATAAATGCTCTATCACCATCCGTTACTGAGTTATTCCGTAAAAAAACATTTTTTCCCTTGTATTTCCAATGGAGAGGTCATGCCTCGTACCTGACCTTAGGTCATAGATATCAAAAATACCGGAAAATATTTTAGAGAACTCGGTGGGGCCATTATGTGATATGAGTTTTAAGCGGATAACTTCACCCTGCTCCGACTTATGCTATCTTAAACTTGTTTTGAGCTCGGGTCACTTGACCTGTACTGGTGACCTGACCTGAGATGACCTAACCTTAAAATTTTCACAGAAGTTGTAAAAATGATGAGGGAAAAGGTATGCCAAGTACGGCGGCGCTACGCGCTGCCGTTTTTCTGATATCTCTGAAAAACCCGAGGGGGTGGGTACCCGCCCCCGTCAATGCGCGTGTTAAGCATGCCACGCCCAAACATGCTGCTGCTGCTGAAGTCCCGAGCATAACCCTTGACTAATAGGCGTAGGAACCGTGGGGGCAGTGGTGGTGGCTGTCAGACCCAACTTTCAGAGTGTGGGGGCAGTTCCACCCTCTCCCCCCACTTTGAGCCGATTCTGGAACTTCTCTACCAACATTTAAGCGATATCCCTGATATCCCCAGGTCACACCAACGCGGAAGCCGCTTCCTCCAACTTAGACGTCTCCTCCGAGTAAAATAGTTTCTCTGCCTATCACTTCACCGACTGAATTTTTCCGTATTTGCGCCAAAAGGACTCTGCAGCAACCCTACTTTGACTGAAGCGCTAGGGTATCAGCTTTGAGGCCAGTGATCTCCAACCCAGTCTCCTCTGACATGTTTAGGGGCCGTTGTGCTCCAGAAGAGAGCGAAAAACTATTCATTTGTTTTACGTATACGGATAGGATTAATAATTTTTAACGTCGTGGTCTTTCCGAAAAATTGGAGTGGTTTGGCATTATGCGAACATTTTATACAAACATGACATTGTGCACTAGGGTGGAGTGAAAAAATAGAAATTATTTGGATCGCTCCTTAACATTGTTTTTCTGTTGCGCTAGGTCTTATGAAACTCAGAAGTGAAAGATTTGTGGAAATTGAACCACGGGAACATGAGCAATATCGAGTATTTATGCATGGATGTTTGAGAAACTTGGCGTTGCAGTCTCCATGGGAAATCTTTGGTGCTAGCGTACGGTGGTTTAAGCGCTAGCTTTTAGAGCAGATCACGTGCGGTTTGAAGCGTGGGGATCACCCCAAACACAGGTTGGAGGTGGAATATAGATACCAACTAGTGGATCGGTATATTTCGGTTGCAGCGGCGGATGTAAGAGGGAGGGGGCAGGGGCTCAAACCCCTTCCTCGAAATGTCTGAGTGCCTTTACATAGTAAATGCATCGCTGAAGGCTCTCCGAGGTAGTGACGGATTGACGGGGAGTCCAGTACGACTACAAGACACTGCAATCACTCGACCGATATTTATTTCATGGATAGGTCATGTCATGATTTGTATTAGATGTTGGCATCAGTTTGTGAAACTTGATCCCCGTCTTAATGTACCCGTCGCGCCTCTCAAACCCTAGCACGGAACGCGACGCCTCGGTCACTAGTTTAAAGGGAATGTGGCACCTTGGTCGAATCCAGGAATTTAGTGTAATTAGGAACATTTTTACCGAAAGTCATGAAAACCTCCATGATTTCTGTGAGAAATGTATAATGAGCTACCTTTCAGCACGAATAGAACTGTCCTGTGCTAAAATAGCACAGAGATTAAATTACCACACGCTTGTAATGTTACACTTTTAATTCTGAAATTAAGCTAGTTGTTAGAATAGACTTACTAAGAATTCTAAACAAATGCTTAAAAATGGGGTACTTTTGGGACTAGACAGATTGAAATTCTACGCTCCAGGTGTTGTTTTTTTCAGTGCATAAGCACCGTCTTGAGTCCATTTTATTTAGTATTTAGACGCGATTTAATGTTCAACACCACAGTTTTCCATATGCACATACTATCCTGTCAAAAATAAAATATAGGTAAGATGGAGCAATTATAAATCCACGGCTAAAGGGATTTTTATCCGTAACCTACATCATTTGACTGTTACTCATTGCTTTATTAACACAATTTTTGGGGCTTATCGACGCGCCAACTGCCAGGGTAATATGGCGTCGCCAACTTTTTCCCTGTTGGAAGGGTTTTTTTGGAGCCAGCTTTCTCCTTGTTCAGGGAAGCCGCCGGGCCTTGAAAACGGGTCGGCTGCGTGGAAGCCACTCCACTACCGCGCCCTTATTGCTTTATTAAAACATACGTTTTTTTATCCAATGATCGGGTAATTTGATATCATTTACCATGCTTATCTGTTTATGCAGTTTTAGAGCGTTGTGGCAATGACATAGGACCCCAAAAGATGATAAAACAGAAGACAGTAAAAGCGCTAAAAGACTTAAAACACCAAAAATGCTAAAGCAGAAGCAGAAGTCCTGAAGCCTTCTGACAAGTGCAAGGGTTTTGTCCTGGATAAGGCCGATTACGCACGGAAGATGGAGGTCACCACTTCGGCGTATGAGCGAGTGCCCAGAAACCCTGCCAATAAAATTGAAGCAAAGACTAAGCGCCTTATGCACGCTGTTTTGGACGCCATCCTACCAAACGGCGTTCTGAGAGCACTAATCCCACAATGTTCCCGCACAGCCGAACTGTATGGGTTGCCAAAGGATCACAATCCAGGTGTATCTCTTCGTCCTATTGTCTGCCTGTGGAGATCCGCTAGACAAGCTTACCTGGCTCCTGGAGCGAATCACGACGCAACTTCTCCCGTTTGTCCCGGCACATCTGAAAAACAGATGAGTACCCTGACCGGCTTCGCACTGTGTTTCCCTCGGGCTTCCCAGCAGGTAGGATCGTCTTTAGTGTGGATGTCACCAACTTGTATGGAAACATTCCTGTTGGGGAGTCTTTGGATGCGGTTGAGTCTTCTTGAGAGACATAGGAGCATCAACGCATACGGGCTGAGTATCCCAGACATCCGCGTTCCCGCTTGACCATTGCCTCGCCAATAACTACCTCAGGTTTGGTGATATTTTTATAGGCAGACGCAAGGCATCGCTATGGGAAGCAGAGTAGATCCCCCACTGGCTATCATCTTCATGAACTGGCTGGAATCTCTGATTTTAGCTAGCCCACGTTATCAGCTAGATGTCTACATGCGATATATCGATGATGTATTGGGGTTTTCGACGCATGGCGAGGACTTTCTGGACTCATACTTTGATTTTATAAAGTCGTTTCATACCAGCATAAAATTCACCATCCAGCACACCGGCACGTCTGGTTCCATCCTTTTTTGCATACGCTCATCACGGTTTCCACGTCAGGGGCCTACACAACTGAACTTTTCTTCAAACCGATGGCTGCTCCAGGCATACTCCCTTTGACTCGGCCCAACCTTGTTCGCTCAAAAAATCTGTCGTCCGGTCTCAGTTTCTTCGGGCACTTCGTAGATCATCATCCGGAAGCCCTCGTAAGAGGAGCCTCAGAAATATATTCGACCTCTTCTAAAAAAATGGGTACCCAAACCATATTCTAAAAAAGCTGCAGGTGGAAGCTCTAAATCCACGCCCCAGGCCACAAAACCGGGGAAACGATGCTCCTCTGGTTCTACCTTTCGAAAATGACGTTCTCGGTGACCAGGTCAAGCGGATCGTTCGAAATTCTGGCCTTCCCATGCGGGTGGCGTGGAGAAGTGGCACGTCCCTGAAGGATCTTTTGGTCCGATCGGCGCTAGAACCAGTATAGTGCCCTGGGGGAGGTCGTTTCTGCCATGCCTGTCATGCAAGTATCCATGGGAAGTGTCATGTCAAAAATGTAATTTATAGTATTGATTGTAAGCTTTGCGAACTAGGCAAGTCATTTTATATCGGTGAGAGCCAGAGGGCCGTTAGACTCAAATTTAAAGAACACTTAGGTGACGCTAGAAATAAGAAGCAGGGAACACCTTTGAGACAACGCAGATTAAGCATGCGTCCGAATGACCAGCTGACAGCAGACAATATGAGCATCAAAATTTTAAAATACGCCAGAGATGGCCTAAACAGAAGAATCGCAGAATCATTTCTCATTCGGCGATACAGACCTACCCTCAACACGCAAACACCATCCTGACCATTCCTGCGGTAAATTCGGCATGCACGGGCACCCAAACATACGCATACTCACAGCCATATAAACACACACCACACACAGTGCTCCCTTGCTCCTTCGGTAAGAGGATGCTGGGACTGTCAGCACTTTTTGCTTCAATAAAAGCTTACCTTAGGCCTCCAGTCATTCGGAGCTTGGAAAAAGTTCACGTTAGGCCTCTGGCCACCTCCACCTTGCACACCTCGCCTGACGACAGTCAAGGGCCGTAAGGTTGAGTTTACCTCATCCCACGCTTTTTTCTTTATCTTTACATTTACTTAGCCTTTTTGGTTTTTTTAGGGTTTAGACGTTTTAGTTTCTGGACTTTGTCTTTTGGGGCTGCCTTGGTCTTGTTTGTAAATGTTAGCTTTTTTAGGTCTGAAGTCTTTAAGCGCTTTTACTGTCTTCTGTTTTATCATCTTTTTAGGGCCCTAGGTCATTTCCACAACAGTCTGCGGTTTATGGCACCCTATCTACAGCAGGCTTTCCGAGAACTTATTATTTTATGCAGTTTTAGTAACGGAACACATTCAAAGCCATCCAAAATTCATTCGAATGGTTCCAGGTGCCTGAATACAGGGCAAGAGCTTTGCAAGAGTATACAGGGCAAGGGATCTGGTGATAGCTGTCCCGCCGTGCCACCTGTTCTGCAATTTGAACTCTACACGCCGGATCGGGGCCTGGTAATGTGGCTACCTGCAGGTACTCAAACCTGGCCCGGGTTGACTTCTGGTATTATGTAAAGGGCATTCCTGTAACTTTCGTTAACTTGCATTAACCAGCGGCCCGGTGGGCCTCCAGGCCGCCTCCACCCTGGTTGGGGGGGGGTGTTTCAACACCTCCCCCTCGAACTCGGCCCCTTTGCGGGATAGCGAAAAAACACGAACATGAAGAAACTATATCAGTCACTTTGGCTCAGGTCAATATTGAAGTCATGACAGGTCTAAAAAAGTGACATTTTTAGTATAATTTTTGGGCTCTAGCGTCTGACAGAGTTGGGTTAGAATAATATTTTAGGTACCAATCGCTTCCTCACCTCATGGCAAATCGAACGATGTATAATATGACTATACTAGGTCCAAACACACAAATGCCCTGGCCTCAGGTCAGGTTAAGGTCACTTTTCAACCTAGCATAGTCAATATGCATAGCAATCGTCTTGCAATAGCAATCCAAACGCACTGATATCAAAATACCAATGATATTAAACTAAATTTTTAAATAATGAATTTTCTCTAACTTTTAATTCCTGTTTTGCCAGAATCATGTATACTCGGGGAGGAGCATCCCAACCTAGGGTGATGCATTATACTGTTCTAATGTCAGATACATGTCATTTACTTGAGGCATATTGTTTATTTTTAGGCTCTGACTTCGCCTGTAAATGGATATGCATTTGTTGGTGATATGAATTAATGCATAAAATAAAAGCTGTATCATCATTTCATGCAAAGTTATTGACCTATGTCTGAAAACTGCTTAAGTAGCACCAGATCATCTCTCAGAGATCACAGGTCAAAAATTGCAAAATGAACCTGGAAGGGGCGCAGAGTACTACGATTTGGAGATATGAAGGTGTTCTCAGCTGTATTTACACAGACACAGCCAAATTTGTTTTTTCCATGTATGTCCAATGGAGAGGTCATGGTCCGTATTTGACCTTAGGTCATCGATATAAAAAATCCCGGAATGTTTTGTAGCATTCGGTGGGCACATCATGTAGTAAAAGTTTCAATCCGATTGATTCCCCAATTTCTTACTTATGCCACCTTAAACAATTTTGGAGGTGAGGTCACTTGAGCTGCAATGTAGACCTGACCTGGGGTGACCCAACCTTAAGTTTTTGGGGAAAGTTGCGTAATTGATCAAGGATAAGGTGTGCCAAGTACGGCGGCGTTTCGCTCCGCCGTTTTTTTCACACCGCCGGAAAAACTCAAGGAGGGTGTTCAAACAACCCCCACCGGAGCGCGGGTTAATATCTGATCTGCCGGAGGCTTTCTTCCTGGGTGCTTGGCGGGGCCTGGGGCCGGATTTGGTGGGGACGGTGCTACAGTGGGGGATCTAGCTGGTAGGTTTTGGGGGCAAGCCAAAGTCGATAAGCCAAAAAAACGTCTCGCGGTGGGAGTATGCTAAAATTTAACTTGACGGTAGGTTTTGGGGGTAAGCCCGAGAATCGAAAAAAACGTTGCGGGGTAAAGCCTGCGGCCATAAGATGCTTGTTTTTTTATTCAAGGTCCAGTGTATACATACAATGAAGTTTACTGGTTATGTTTGAAGTTTAGAATTGAAGTACCAAAACATTACTTGTAAGCTAAAAGTGAGTCTGGACAAAATGGACGTGAATAGCTTTGGGAGGTGGGGGGTGGTGGCAAAAACCTAGTTTTTCCCGGAGCTTTTCCGTTGAGGGCAAAAAGGTTTGCCCCCTCCCCGAATCCCCCACTGCGGTGCTGAAGTGAGTGCACATACATCATTTCGGATATATTCAGTGCGCCTGTGATCTAGTCGAACACTTCTACCAGTGAACCTTTGAGCAGCTCAATAATTGTATTTACATAAATGCAAAATGTGAATTCTGTTAGCGTCTTACCTTATTGCAATGTTTAAATTTGCCTATTTATGATGCCGGGCAACGTGAAATCTCGGAAAATTCCAACTTCGGGAAAAAATCCAGTACCACAAATTTATGCCAAAGAAATATTATGTTTTCAAATTTTTCCAAACGCTAAAATGGCATGCCAAACACACCTAAAATATGCAAAATGTGTGATTTTTAGCTGTAAATATGCCACATCGGCAGCCCTGCAGTGACATCTGCAAATAGCAGAAATTTCGCTTCATTACATATATTGCAAATGTCATTTATGTATATTATAAACAAAAGTGTGCCTAAAATTGAGCCCTGTGGAACACCTTTCTCTGTGAACTGTTTAGATGAAAAAATGCCGTGGATTTTTGTTCTCCGCATTCTTTCAGACAGATAAGATGTAGGCATTCTGTGATTTGGTCCCAGGGCATTTTTTGACCTTATTTCCAACGAGCTCCCGGCTGCCCTTATTTCCAACAGGGGGCAGATTCTGCCCCCCAAAGATCTCAAAATCTACACGGCCAGTTTTAAAAATTAAAACTGCATTCAGTTCCTCTTGCGCTTAACTCTATTTTAAAGAGAAAAAATCAAAATATTGAAAATTGAGGGCAGAGGGTTCAAAATATTCAAAATATCTGCCTTTTTTAAATTATATGTAACTTATGTCTCTTAGACTTGAGTTTCATGAAACTAGTATGGATTGACAGGAAATTGCTTGGAAATGGTCATATCTCTCATTAACCTTCGCCCGGGTGGGGATGTTTTTAGACCCCCCCGGGTTTTTCCACAAAGTGACCAAAAAGCGGCGGCGCGAAGTGCAGCCAAACTTGGTCTAGCTATTCCTTCATCATTTTTACATCTTTCCTGAAAATTTTAGCTCAAGGTCATATCAGGTCAGGTCACCAGGCCAGGTGAAGTGACCTCACCTCAAAAATTCTTAGGACCGCATAACTAAAAGAAGGGTTAATTGATCAAGTTGAAACTCCTACCACATATTGGGCCTACCAGGAGCTACAAAATTTGCTCCGGGATTTTTTATATTGGTGACCTAAGGTCATGTGCAGAGTATGACGTCCCCATTGTCAATAATCAAATCACGAAATGACCTTTTCTCAGTAAGTATGAATGGAACCAACTTCAAACATCGGATACGACTTGCTCTTAGCCCATTTCTGAAGTTCATGTCAAACATTTTGACTTGTGACCTTCAAAAGGTCACCTTAGGTCAAATAAGCATTTTTTGGTGTTTTACTCTATAAATTTGGAATAAACTAAGATAAAAATTTTATTTTGTCACCAAAGTGTTTGTATAGTCACTGCAAGTAAAATGATATACATCATGACTATACCAGGCCAAGTTGGGTCAGACCGTTGACCTGGGTCAGGTCAAGTTCTTAAATTTGACTTGGAATAGCAATATTATATATCATTCGATTTGTATTGACGAGAGGATTGCAATGGTGCATCAACTATGGCTGAATCTTGTGTGGTTTAGAAGTTATTAGCGAAAAAGAAAACTCCCTTATGCATGGGTGGCTATGGTAATTCCCAAGAATATGCCCAATATTCAGTGACCTGCAGCTGCCCAGGCTTTGACCTGACACAAAAATAAATGTCACTGCAATAAAAGAGAAACTCAAGAGCTTTCCAATGGTGTTAAATGTTTCTAGCTATCACAGTTTCTGAGATATATGAGGTTTTCTTAGTGCACCTCATATTAGCGATTTTGACCTATTTTGACCTCTGGTGACCTTGATATTGACCTGAGAAGAAAAATGACCGAAGTATTTTCGATATAATTTTTGAAGAGCTTTCGATTGCCTTTTTGCGCTTTTTCTAGCTCTCTCAGTTTTTGAGATCGTGGGGGTCTTTTTAGCCCCCCCCACCAGGGCGAAGGTGGCTCGTACCCACCACCGGGGCAAGGGTTAAGGCGAAATTCAAAATTCAAGGGCGGTTCTAGGGCCGGAAATCTGGGAGGAATTATATGAATTTTTACATGTCTTCTTCTTTGCAGAAATTCACATGCCAGGTACAGTGTGATATCTCTGATATCAAGCAAAGTGCTCAAATGCCAAAACTATGTCAGAGGCGGATACAGGGAGGCAAAATAGTGGGGTAGGGTAGAGTGGGGTAACGCGCCCACCTGGGTAAGACGCCTACTACTATGTCCAGGCTGATGTAAGAACTGTATCATCCATCTAATATTTTTTTCTGGTAGCGGCCTTTCTGATCCGGTCCTGGGCATGATTAGACGCACCCAGTAAACTTCGTTATTTTTCAGCAAACATTTGTTGTTTTTTCATCTCCGGACACAAAAACAAGCTGTCTTAAAGTTGCGATTGTACTTTAGGCGGTGTAAACGTGCTCACACTACCAACTTTGTCACTGAATTTTCTTACAACGTAAGCATAATGATATTCTTATTTGTTCACGTGAAGCGAAATGTACAATATACGCTGGGAGTTTTATGACAGCCTTTTAATCCGAGGCTTGGGCGTTTTGCCCCGCTATCAGGGTAAAACGCCTTTTTACATGGTCTCAAGAAAAAAATATATTTCGCTTACTTTGCATCGTCTCAGAATCACACATTTCTATATGAGTGTAGCAAAACGATTAAAAAACTTAACAAAGAAAGAATAAAGTAATTCCGTCCTGGCAGGATCGGTAAAGACGAATTCTACCTTAACGTATGCGTCTTACCCCACTCTACCCTAAGACACAAAATACCCCGTATATAAAGTATGGCTATTTTTCAAATGACACCGCCTTTATCCACCCCTGCCCGACCCGGGGAGCACTCCTGGATCCGCCTATGGATGAACTGTGTCTATTTGGTGTTAGGACCAAATACATACCTATCTACGATGATTGGTCCCATTCAATTCAGACACAACATTAAAATACGTTTGAAAGTTAGTGAACCCCCCCCCCACTAACTACGGTACCTGAGCACGGCTATAATATCATTTTATCATATAATACTGTAACGGGGGTTTCTCGGGAAACGGGGTTTTTCTCTTCTTTCTTGTGGGCCTGGCACCGGTGTTGTTCTGTGCGGCCATTTCCTCCACCACCCGTTACGGAATATAGGGGAGACAGGCGATGCGGTCAGGAGCAGGGCGCGCCTCCAGGACCGTTAGCGAGACACATAAGACACGCAGGTACAACAAACAATGAGCCATTTCATGCACATAGCCAAATAAGCTCCCAATGTATGAGCCAACATGCGTATACCCCCCCCTATTTTTGATGATTTTTAGAATATTCGCGTTAGGCCAAATAAATATCTGCGTAAATTAACATCTTAGTGCCGCCGGCCCCGGAGCGCTCCTTCCCAACTAACCCGCATAGGAGCGGTGTCAGGGACCGACTACGTCTCCTCAATTCACGCCTGATATGTAACTTCCTCCCTGCCGAAATAACCATCAACCCAAGTTTCCACCCCTAAGCCTGCGGGGCACGCCTCGTCGATCGTACATAGGGAGCTCCCCACCTCCGTAGGCTCTCCCCAATCGCCAAGGCCCGCACTGATGTCAATCGGGGGTCCCCGATATCAAAATATCCCCTCCGCTACTACGTACCCCCAAGGTAAATTGCATGGGCACAGATGTCTAATCGTCGTTAAAACGTATATCGATACAGTGTGCATAGCGATGGGATCCAGGGCCGCCCCAACATCGACGTGGTATCCAAAGGGAAATATGATTTTTGCGGTCGAGCCCTACCGCTGCACGGCCGATCTCCGTCGACGCGACCGACCGTGTTCCCCCCCTTATAAAATATAAAATGCGTAACAATCGAGTGTAATCGTCATTACGACTCGTCTTTCTTGAGGGAACAATCTCGGTCGACTGCGCCAATATGGGTCGCCACCCATACCGGTCCGGGAGTAGTCGTCACTCCCCCGGCCTCCACCTCATTCGTCTTCACCGGAATAGCCTGACGGCTACGCCAGTACGAGCTGCCACCCGTACCGGTCCGGTGGGGAACACCATCCCACCGGCCTCCGGACTTATCTTCATCTTCACCGGAATAGCCTGACGGCTACGCCAGTACGGGCCGGAGCCCATACCGGTCCGGTGGGAATCACCATCCCACCGGCCTCCGGACTTATCATCATCTTCACCGGAATAGCCTGACGGCTACGCCAGTACGGGCCGGAGCCCATACCGGTCCGGTGGGAATCACCATCCCACCGGCCTCCGGACTTATCATCATCTTCACCGGAATAGCCTGACGGCTACGCCAGTATGGGCCGGAGCCCATACCGGTCCGGTGGGAATCACCATCCCACCGGCCTCCGGACTTATCATCATCTTCACCGGAATAGCCTGACGGCTACGCCAGTATGGGCCGGAGCCCATACCGGTCCGGTGGGGAACGCCATCCCACCGGCCTCCGGACTTATCTTCTTCGTCTTCTTTGTGGCAGTCATTACATCGAGAGGCTCCCCGGCTCGGCAGCGCCGTAGGGGCCTCCCCGTCCGATGTGCTTGACGCCGACTGAAGGTGCCGTCGCCCGTCTTCAGCCCATCAGCGAGAGTCGTCACTGCTCCTGGAATCTTCTAAGCTCTTCTTCATCGCGCACGGTGCGCTTTTCGCCCGGTCCGGTCGTCACCTTCTGGACCTGAATTGATGTCTGAACAGAGTGGGACGGCCAGTCTGTTCAGGGGCTCTAACTAGTTTTTTGTTCGACTCTCCACCCACCTCTAATATGGCATGGCCCCTTCGATGACGTTTCGGGGTCGTATTTCATGGGTTCACTGGGTTTATCCCCCCTTTTTAAAATGAGTTACCACAGAGCACCGCGCACCTCTGGCCAAGGTGCCCACCGGCCTTAAACTAGCACATCCGTGTCTCCATTCGAACAAACACGCTCACCCCTTCAATCACCATTCATACATTCCCCATCCTAATGGCCAGCCCCACAACAATGTTGCTAGTAAATTTTTCCCTCCCGTACCCTTCGGTGGGGGATGCTCCTCGTGGGACACTCTGAAAAAAACAGCTACCTTTCCGGGAGCTTCGCCCTCCGCAGAATTTCGTAACCTTGTCGAGGCCAGAAAGCGTTGGAAGTTCGACCTCTCCATTATATGTATTCCCCTTTTTGGCGCTCGGATTTGGATCAGAAGCGGAAGAGCCCCACCTCCCCTTTTTCGAGACGTGGTGAGACCGCCGAAAAGTCACCTTAGACGTGGAGATTTGGGTGCCATGCTCACATCATTAGGTGATTGGATACGCCGTTAATTGTTTTAGAAAAATCCTTTCCACCCCGGCCCTGGTCCATGCTATGCAACTTCAATGCTGATACCTCTCACCTGGTCCTAGCATCGTTATCTGCTCGCGATAGCCTTTACTAAAATCCTATCTAAGTGGCCTCACGTCTTAAGTGCCCAGGCCTAGACATGCCATAAAAATTTTATCCGACCCCTTCAAAAGATGGTGTCAAGTTTACGCGTACATTTTCCACTGCAGTGCGCGCCAGTGATTATGCATCCATCTAACAGTTCGGTAATTTAATAGCATTCGGGTGGGACACACAGATAATTTCCGTTAAGTTACAATTTCGAATTAACAGCTGACGTTTCGCTCGAACTTACCCTCATCAGTGTATTGAAATAATTGCGCCGTACAGAAATCACCGTCTAAACAACGATCAGGTTTCCGAACCCAGCCCGTCGGATGTGATCACCGAATGTGACTACAGGCTGTGGAAGATGTCTGGTTGATTTTCTTGTAAGGTACCTTAAATACAGTCACCGAAAATAATGTTTCCCTCAAAACTTATTCAAGCAAAAAAAAAAACAGTGGCGGGCAAAGTTTGGACCTAGACAGCCAGACTCCCCGTTCGCATGTTTTTTTTGTTGCAAATTTGAATTCGACGTTCTCTGGATGGTATTCCTATACGCATATACCTATCCCTTCCCATTATCCAGGGAACCAATCTGTGGTTCAGGCATTGTACGATATTGTATCAATGAAAATGCTGGATAAGCGCGAAATTCCTTAACCCTGGACACAGCTGTCATCTTTGTTTAATCCTCCCCCGAAGTGGACTGACTGAGCACTCCGCTAATTGCCGATGACCCACGCGACGGACTGGTGGCGTGACCGCACGGGCACTAATACATCCGTTAAGGTCGAAATCATACCCGAAAAATATATGATTCTAAAGTTGATAACTTGCGCTCTCGATTCGAGGCCTAATTACCCCAATCGCGTACCCTGCGCCGCCGCCCCGTCTCCATTCCTCCGACAGTGTACTCGATCAAAACAGGCCACCCTGCGAACCCGCTCTGTCCAGCCGCCTGGGCGGATGGCGAGCACGGCGCCCGAGGGCACAAACACCCCTCCCGGAGCGCCGGGCGACGGTATCTGGCAGGCGCGAGACGGTCACGCGGCCGGCGCCAAGACGCGGTCAGTCGGCCGGATCTGAAAGCGGCGCTTTATTCCCTTCCCCAAGTTGTAATTTTTATTGCATGTTCGGGGTTCTGAATCAAAAACATAGAATTTGTTGTATTGCCGAAATGGGGTGATTTCGCAGGACTCCTTCAGGATGTGAAGGGTGGTCCGACCTGTGCACTCACTTTCAAACTAATAGTCGTGCGGACATTTGATCCAGGAGGCTTTGAGCGAGACAAATTAGGCTGGAAACGATTTCTCAACAACATCTTCACAATTCCTTTTTTTGGCCAAAATTATTCATGGTTATGAAACACCCCTTTAAACTATGCCGGTAAGTGGCTCATCCTTACTCTGCAGATATAGAAAGAATGCCTACGTTCATCCCACAATTATTGTCGCCACCTGCGCCGCCGCCCCGTGGACACAAGCGTCACAACAGAAGCGACCGAGTTCGGCCGCTCCCCTTCTGCGACGACCGTGCCCGCGTGAAAGGGGGGGGAGAGACGCACAAATATGCGCAAACAGCTATTTAGAGCGGCGGCGATCTACAACAGAAACGAGGGTGACCCGCTTTTCTCGCGACTGGACGACTGGCGGACGTGTGGAGCGCAGAGCCGTCCCTGCTTCATACTGGGTTTTCCGGTTTTTGCGGTGCACCGGTATGGAGAAGAAACTAACCAACCTTCCAGAATTTCGGCTAAACTTGAAGTTCATCTCTAAAAATTAATCAAGAGGAGAAACGTAATCGTACGAAAATAGTTGGTTCACATAATTTGTCACTTATAGCCATAGTACAATCTGGAATAAATTACACCCTCGGCCTAAGAAAGTTTAGAAGCGTGTACGAACATGTTTCCTTTAATCACCTTCTATTTATACTATAACGTCCGAACCTCACAACATTAAAAACAGAAATTGGTACGATAAGAACGGAAGCACTATCCAGCGTTGCCGCGTAGAACTGGTTCTAGTAACAGGCGCCATCTTGTCACCTGCTCATATCCGTATAACTCATACTGATTCGCTGCTAATTTCTATTGCCCCTTTTTGTCTGAACTGCCGATTTAATTCTAGCATGAAATATCTCGGTACGGTTTGCAAATACTAATTTAAACAATGTAATAATTCCACGAGACCCGGTTCCCAAACAAGAATTATGGGAATACACTGCCGTTCGATAAGTACATAATGATGATTACTCTAAAAGTCGCCCGATAAAACTTAAGTTGAGTGGATTTCGACACACAAAACAAATGTCGCAGCCAATCTCCAGCCGCAAACGTAGTCTGAATTGCATGATTAGCCTGCGTTTTGGCGCCCATGAAAAAAACATTCATAAGGAGAAACGAACGTACCCAGTATGTAGTGTGATGTTCAGCTAACCAAAGCATCGGAGGATTCCTCTGTTGTACATGTCAGCTAAATTTACTTTACATACGAATGTGCCGGCCACGAGCAAAGAAAAAAAAGTTGCATGGCGTCGGAGAATTCTGTCCCCAGCTAGAAACCCTTTTAAGATTCCGACAGATTTACTAGAACAGATGGCAAGCAGTTAACTGCTATTCTGTGGAAGAACCATAGAACTCTGTCCAGGCATTCTATAAATTTATATACAACAAATTACCCTCCGTTAGACCATATTCCGCTCAGCTCGTTATATTTCATTTCGTCCTTTCTCCCAAACTTTCAGCGGCATCTGCGAATCAGTAGACAATCTGGGAAATTCTCCATACCCTATATTTGTACACGTTTCTCGAGCAAAACACACATGTTAGCGGAATCACTTTAGTACACTAGCAAAGGGGCAAATTGGAATCGAGTTATCGTTATTTTGGCGCCACTGTGCCTTCGTTCTCAACTAACTCCATAATTTGGCACATTCCTAACTAATCTTGCCGGCTCACAGATGCCTGCCGCGGCATACACTCACATAATGTCCTCCCCTGCCCTGATTTTCCTGATGTTAACAATTTAAACAATGCATGTCCTTTGGCTCGGTGGGAGAGAGGAAATAAATTTTGAATTTTGAAGAAACGGCTCATCGTTTCTTGTACTCACATGGCTGCTGTGTCAGCGCTGGCGCGTCCTCCCAGCCTGCCCTCCGGCGTGTGTCCCCTGGAGTCAAGCCTCCTTCCTCTACGGCCTCCGCACCACGAGTCCCCTGTCTCTCCTCTCTCTCCCCCTCTGGGATCCAGACACCTCTCTACTGAGCCCTCATTGGCCCTCCTCCCCGCGTCTGCTGTCCCCGAGCAGGGGTGCGGGTCTCTGCTCTGGTCACCACTATCTCGTGACCCATTTACCGCCGCCTTCAGCGGCCAGAACCATGTGAACCATGGCATCCCAAAGGCTCCAACCCACGGGTGGAGGCCAAAAGTCGGTTGTTCCAGGGGCGCTATCTTAGCTGAGGCCTGGGACTCAGTGCTGCATCAGCATCATGTGAGCACCCAAAAAAAGGGGACCGAGTACGGTACCTCGGCTGGAACTGGGAACAAGGGGGAACCAATTTGTCACCTCCAGCGTGCGGCATATCCGCAGCGCTGAGCCTGAAAGGGGGGGTGCTGTTTACCTCCCACACCGAGCCAATGGCACAGATCGCGTCTACGCAGCTAAAGAGAACCCGGGACCACATCGGCGCAACACATTAACATTAGCTTATATATATACAGGACAAGAGTGGGCGGGGCAAAACATGCAATACACAGAAAAATGTCGCTACATTTCAAAACCATTCTTCTTTGGTTCACGCCCCCGTGAACCTTTTTAGACGTCCGATGGCAGGTACCACAGCGCCACCACCTCGTTACTGTAGGTCACGGTGGGCACCGACTCGGTGCGCACCTGCTCGATGTCAGCCAGCATCAGCTCTCGCAGCGTGTTGATGAGAAGACTCCGAGGCTTCAGGTTTCGTTATAGTTCCTGGTGTTGTGGGCAGTAGGGCAGTCCCCACAGCAGCTGGTGTAGGAACGATTTAATGTAGTTCGCACCCCTGGCATTGTTGTAATCCTCCGTGCGGTGTTTGAAGTCCCTCTCGAGGTTGTCGATCACCAACGTTCTGGAGCTGCTGGTACTGGTGCTGTAGACGTGCAGGTTCACAACCAGACTTGTTGATGATTCAATTTTTTTGTCGACTCAGCTCTGACTCACGGAAATTTTGAGTCGACTCAGAGTCGACTCCGACTCTAAGTCGCAGCTCAACAAGTTTGGTCACAACGTTGGCGTGCTTCCGTCTTCTGAGCGGCGATATCTCCCGGACGGCGGTGCAAGGTGCGCCCTCTTCGTGCTGTAACCGAATCTCCTTCGGCGCAATGACCCTATTCGGAATCAAACGAGATTTGCACTTGTAGATGGTAGCGTAGGTCCTCCCGAGTGGTTTTTCCAGTTTGAAGTAGATGTCCTGCTAGTTGAAGCAGACCTCAGAGAACGACTGGCGGCGAGTGGTGGGCGTTATAGCGCCGTCCAGCATCGGGCTCCGAGATAGCTTCTGGAGAAACGGCTCCGGCAGGTGCAGGTTGACCGGCAGCGAGAGCTGCTTGTTGATCTCGTTGAAGCAGGGCCGCTGCCACCGGTTTCGGCGCGGCTGCGGCTTGACGTGCTCTGGATTGGTGATCTCGCCCGAGGCCTCACTGGCCTCGTCGTACTCGCCGTCCACGCTGATCCGATGGGGCGCGTACACCGCGCCCGATAAACCTCGGAGAAGAAGCCTCTGTCGATGTTCTCCGTGGTGAAGTCGTCCTGCCTGCTGAGCTGGGCCACAGCCAGTTTCAGAGCCTGACAGCTGTCGCCTGGGGTGTGTGTCCTCTCGTCCTCACTGGAAGGGTAAAGGTGTCCGGCCGCGAGGTGTCCGCTGGCAGGATACGCCCACCATCACTGCTGGCTAGACTTGATGTGAGCTTCACCTGTTCTAATAAAGAGGCTGCTGGAGCCACCATGGCCGCTGGATGTCCTCGGCAGTCGACGTGTTATGTTCCGCCTCAAGGTGCTGATGCTGTTCCGTAACCAGCAAGCCATCGAAACACTTTTCGTCCTTTGCGAGGCTCAGGTCTGCTAGCAGCAAAAGATTGGCGCCGGTGAAGCGTCCTGGCCACGAAGCGCTGCCACCAGTCGTTGCATCACGGTTGCACAGCGGTGCACCGGGAAAATATGGCGGTGCAGCAGGCCCATTAAGCAAAATATTGGTGTCAGTTAGCGGTACACCAGAGTCTTGTATCGATGCCTCAATCCTAATAGCGTTGCATCAAGGCTACCTAGCGATGCATCAGGGCATGACATCGCTAAGCCGCCCACTGAGGCTGATAGGTGGAACTGTCTTAGCGCGGCTCAGAAGCTGAGAGCCACCGGAAGGAGGTGGAACCGTTGGCCAGCTTACCAGAGGTTCGGCGATCCGGACATCCGTCGAGAAGGTTAACCCAGTCCTGACTGCATGCCAGTCCCTGTTCGGCGCGCCAATTCTGTAACGGGGGTTTCTCGGGAAACGGGGTTTTTCGCTTCTTTCTTGTGGGCCTGGCACCGGTGTTGTTCTGTGCGGCCATTTCCTCCACCACCCGTTACGGAATATAGGGGAGACAGGCGATGCGGTCAGGAGCTGGGCGCGCCTCCAGGACCGTTAGCGAGACACATAAGACACGCAGGTACAACAAACAATGAGCCATTTCATGCACATAGCCAAATAAGCTCCCAATGTATGAGCCAACATGCGTATACCCCCCCCCTTTTTGATGATTTTAAGAATATTCGCGTTAGGCCAAATAAATATCTGCGTAAATTAACATCTTAGTGCCGCCGGCCCCGGAGCGCTCCTTCCCAACTAACCCGCATAGGAGCGGTGTCAGGGACCGACTACGTCTCCTCAATTCACGCCTGATATGTAACTTCCTCCCTGCCGAAATAACCATCAACCCAAGTTTCCACCCCTAAGCCTGCGGGGCACGCCTCGTCGATCGTACATAGGGAGCTCCCCACCTCCGTAGGCTCTCCCCAATCGCCAAGGCCCGCACTGATGGCAATCGGGGGTCCCCGATATCAAAATATCCCCTCCGCTACTACGTACCCCCAAGGTAAATTGCATGGGCACAGATGTCTAATCATCGTTAAAACGTATATCGATACAGTGTGCATAGCGATGGGGTCCAGGGCCGCCCCAACATCGACGTGGTATCCAAAGGGAAATATGATTTTTGCGGTCGAGCCCTACCGCTGCACGGCCGATCTCCGTCGACGCGACCGACCGTGTTCCCCCCTTATAAAATATAAAATGCGTAACAATCGAGTGTAATCGTCATTACGACTCGTCTTTCTTGAGGGAACAATCTCGGTCGATTGCGCCAATATGGGTCGCCACCCATACCGGTCCGGGAGTAGTCGTCACTCCCCCGGCCTCCACCTCATTCATCTTCACCGGAATAGCCTGACGGCTACGCCAGTACGAGCTGCCACCCGTACCGGTCCGGTGGGGAACACCATCCCACCGGCCTCCGGACTTATCTTCATCTTCACCGGAATAGCCTGACGGCTACGCCAGTACGGGCCGGAGCCCATACCGGTCCGGTGGGAATCACCATCCCACCGGCCTCCGGACTTATCATCATCTTCACCGGAATAGCCTGACGGCTACGCCAGTACGGGCCGGAGCCCATACCGGTCCGGTGGGAATCACCATCCCACCGGCCTCCGGACTTATCATCATCTTCACCGGAATAGCCTGACGGCTACGCCAGTATGGGCCGGAGCCCATACCGGTCCGGTGGGAATCACCATCCCACCGGCCTCCGGACTTATCATCATCTTCACCGGAATAGCCTGACGGCTACGCCAGTATGGGCCGGAGCCCATACCGGTCCGGTGGGGAACGCCATCCCACCGGCCTCCGGACTTATCTTCTTCGTCTTCTTTGTGGCAGTCATTACATCGAGAGGCTCCCCGGCTCGGCAGCGCCGTAGGGGCCTCCCCCGTCCGATGTGCTTGACGCCGACTGAAGGTGCCGTCGCCCGTCTTCAGCCCATCAGCGAGAGTCGTCACTGCTCCTGGAATCTTCTAAGCTCTTCTTCCTCGCGCACGGTGCGCTTTTCGCCCGGTCCGGTCGTCACCTTCTGGACCTTAATTGATGTCTGAACAGAGTGGGACGGCCAGTCTGTTCAGGGGCTCTAACTAGTTTTTTGTTCGACTCTCCACCCACCTCTAATATGGCATGGCCCCTTCGATGACGTTTCGGGGTCGTATTTCATGGGTTCACTGGGTTTATCCCCCTTTTTTAAAATGAGTTACCACAGAGCACCGCGCACCTCTGGCCAAGGTGCCCACCGGCCTTAAACTAGCACATCCGTGTCTCCATTCGAACAAACACGCACACCCCTTCAATCACCATTCATACATTCCCCATCCTAATGGCCAGCCCCACAACAATGTTGCTAGTAAATTTTTCCCTCCCGTACCCTTCGGTGGGGGATGCTCCTCGTGGGACACTCTGAAAAAAACAGCTACCTTTCCGGGAGCTTCGCCCTCCGCAGAATTTCGTAACCTTGTTGAGGCCAGAAAGCGTTGAAAGTTCGGCCTCTCCATTATATATATTCCCCTTTTTGGCGCTCGGATTTGGATCAGAAGCGGAAGAGCCCCACCTCCCCTTTTTCGAGACGTGGTGAGACCGCCGAAAAGTCACCTTAGACGTGGAGATTTGGGTGCCATGCTCACATCATTAGGTGATTGGATACGCCGTTAATTGTTTTAGAGAAAATCCTTTCCACCCCGGCCCTGGTCCATGCTATGCAACTTCAATGCTGATACCTCTCACCTAGTCCTAGCATCGTTATCTGCTCGCGATAGCCTTTACTAAAATCCTATCTAAGTGGCCTCACGTCTAAGTGCCCAGGCCTAGACATGTCATAAAAATCTTATCCGACCCCTTCAAAAGATGGTGTCAAGTTTACGCGTACATTTTCCACTGCAGTGCGCGCCAGTGATTATGCATTCATCTAACAGTTCGGTAATTTAATAGCATTCGGGTGGGACACACAGATAATTTCCGTTAAGTTAAAATTTCGAATTAACAGCTGACGTTTCGCTCGAACTTACCCTCATCAGTGTATTGAAATAATTGCGTCGTACAGAAATCACCGTCTAAACAACGATCAGGTTTCCGAACCCAGCCCGTCGGATGTGATCACCGAATGTGACTACAGGCTGTGGAAGATGTCTGGTTGATTTTCTTGTAAGGCCTTAAATACAGTCACCGAAAATAATGTTTCCCTCAAAACTTATTCAAGCAAAAAAAAAACAGTGGCGGGAAAAGTTTGGACCTAGACAGCCAGACTCCCCGTTCGCATGTTTTTTTTTGTTGCAAATTTGAATTCGACGTTCTCTGGATGGTATTCCTATACGCATATACCTATCCCTTCCCATTATCCAGGGAACCAATCTGTGGTTCAGGCATTGTACGATATTGTATCAATGAAAATGCCGGATAAGCGCGAAATTCCTAACCCTGGACACAGCTGTCATCTTTGTTTAATCCTCCCCCGAAGTGGACTGACTGAGCACTCCGCTAATTGCTGATGACCCACGCGACGGACTGGTGGCGTGACCGCACGGGCACTAATACATCCGTTAAGGTCGAAATCATACCCGAAAAATATATGATTCTAAAGTTGATAACTTGCGCTCTCGATTCGAGGCCTAATTACCCCAATCGCGTACCCTGCGCCGCCGCCCCGTCTCCATTCCTCCGACAGTGTACTCGATCAAAACAGGCCACCCTGCGAACCCGCTCTGTCCAGCCGCCTGGGCGGATGGCGAGCACGGCGCCCGAGGGCACAAACACCCCTCCCGGAGCGCCGGGCGACGGTATCTGGCAGGCGCGAGACGGTCACGCGGCCGGCGCCAAGACGCGGTCAGTCGGCCGGATCTGAAAGCGGCGCTTTATTCCCTTCCCCAAGTTGTAATTTTTATTGCATGTTCGGGGTTCTGAATCAAAAACATAGAATTTGTTGTATTGCCGAAATGGGGTGATTTCGCAGGACTCCTTCAGGATGTGAAGGGTGGTCCGACCTGTGCACTCACTTTCAGACTAATAGTCGTGCGGACATTTGATCCAGGAGGCTTTGAGCGAGACAAATTAGGCTGGAAACGATTTCTCAACAACATCTTCACAATTCCTTTTTTGGCCAAAATTATTCATGGTTATGAAACACCCCTTTAAACTATGCCGGTAAGTGGCTCATCCTTACTCTGCAGATATAGAAAGAATGCCTACGTTCATCCCACAATTATTGTCGCCACCTGCGCCGCCGCCCCGTGGACACAAGCGTCACAACAGAAGCGACCGAGTTCGGCCGCTCCCCTTCTGCGACGACCGTGCCCGCGTGAAAGGGGGGGAGAGACGCACAAATATGCGCAAACAGCTATTTAGAGCGGCGGCGATCTACAACAGAAACGAGGGTGACCCGCTTTTCTCGCGACTGGACGACTGGCGGACGTGTGGAGCGCAGAGCCGTCCCTGCTTCATACTGGGTTTTCCGGTTTTTGCGGTGCACCGGTATGGAGAAGAAACTAAGCAACCTTCCAGAATTTCGGCTAAACTTGAAGTTCATCTCTAAAAATTAATCAAGAGGAGAAACGTAATCGTACGAAAATAGTTGGTTCACATAATTTGTCACTTATAGCCATAGTACAATCTGGAATAAATTACACCCTCGGCCTAAGAAAGTTTAGAAGCGTGTACGAACATGTTTCCTTTAATCACCTTCTATTTATACTATAACGTCCGAACCTCACAACATTAAAAACAGAAATTGGTACGATAAGAACGGAAGCACTATCCAGCGTTGCCGCGTAGAACTGGTTCTAGTAACAGGCGCCATCTTGTCACCTGCTCAAATCCGTATAACTCATACTGATTCGCTGCTAATTTCTATTGCCCCTTTTTGTCTGAACTGCCGATTTAATTCTAGCATGAAATATCTCGGTACGGTTTGCAAATACTAATTTAAACAATGTAATAATTCCACGAGACCCGGTTCCCAAACAAGAATTATGGGAATAGACCGCCGTTCGATAAGTACATAATGATGATTACTCTAAAAGTCGCCCGATAAAACTTAAGTTGAGGGGATTTCGACACACACACAAACTGTCGCAGCCAATCTCCAGCCGCAAACGTAGTCTGAATTGCATGATTAGCCTGCGTTTTGGCGCCCATGAAAAAAATTCATAAGGAGAAACGAACGTACCCAATATGTAGTGTGATGTTCAGCTAACCAAAGCATCGAAGGATTCCATCCGTTGTACATGTCAGCTAAATTTACTTTACATACGAATGTGCCGGCCACGAGCAAAGAAAAAAACATGACGTCGGAAATTCTGTCCCCAGCTATGAAACCCTTTTAAGATTCCGACAGATTTACTAGAACAGATGGGAAGCAGTTAACTGCTATTCTGTGGAAGAACCATAGGACTCTGTCCAGGCATTCTATAAATTTATTTACAACAAATTACCCTCCGTTAGACCATATTCCGCTCAGCTCGTTATATTTCATTTCGTCCTTTCTCCCAAACTTTCAGCGGCATCTGCGAATCAGTAGACAATCTGGGAAATTCTCCATACCCTATATTTGTACACGTTTCTCGAGCAAAACACACATGTTAGCGGAATCACTTTAGTACACTAGCAAAGGGGCAAATTGGAATCGAGTTATCGTTATTTTGGCGCCACTGTGCCTTCGTTCTCAACTAACTCCATAATTTGGCACATTCCTAACTAATCTTGCCGGCTCACAGATGCCTGCCGCGGCATACACTCACATAATGTCCTCCCCTGCCCTGATTTTCCTGATGTTAACAATTTAAACAATGCATGTCCTTTGGCTCGGTGGGAGAGAGGAAATAAATTTTGAATTTTGAAGAAACGGCTCATCGTTTCTTGTACTCACATGGCTGCTGTGTCAGCACTGGCGCGTCCTCCCAGCCTGCCCTCCGGCGTATGCCCCCCGGAACCGGAGTCAAGCCTCCTTCCTCTACGGCCTCCGCACCACGAGTCCCTGGTCTCTCCTCTCTCTCCCCCTCTGGGATCCAGACACCTCTCTACTGAGCCCTCATTGGCCCTCCTCCCCGCGTCTGCTGTCCCCGAGCAGGGGTGCGGGTCTCTGCTCTGGTCACCACTATCTTGTGACCCATTTACCGCCGCCTTCAGCGGCCAGAACCATGTGAACCATGGCATCCCAAAGGCTCCAACCCACGGGTGGAGGCCAAAAGTCGGTTGTTCCAGGGGCGCTATCTTAGCTGAGGCCTGGGACTCAGTGCTGCATCAGCATCATGTGAGCACCCAAAAAAGGGGACCGAGTACGGTACCTCGGCTGGAACTGGGAACAAGGGGGAACCAATTTGTCACCTCCAGCGTGCGGCATATCCGCAGCGCTGAGCCTGAAAGGGGGGGTGCTGTTTACCTCCCTCACCGAGCCAATGGCACAGATCGCGTCTACGCAGCTAAAGAGAACCCGGGACCACATCGGCGCAACACATTAACATTAGCTTATATATATACAGGACAAGAGTGGGCGGGGCAAAACATGCAATACACAGAAAAATGTCGCTACAATACCCGGATGGGATCAAAACATCCTTATTTTTACCCTTCCCGTCCATTCTGTAAGCAGTTTATTCACTTTGAAAGAGTTCGAATGGATAACATTGTAGGCCCCCATTTTGAGCTTCTGCAACCGCCTATGGCCAAAAATATATCGAAATACACATCAACTGTCACAGCAAATCTCATTTAGTGTTAGAATTAAATGCATAGTTACAATGCTTTGTCCCATGCAATGCACATACAACACTAAAATGCAAGTGAACCCCCTAATTACGGTACCTGAGTACGCCTATGATTTCCTATCATCATATAATACACATATGGGATCAATGCATGGTTATGTTTACCCCTCCTGAACATTATGTACGCAATCTATTTACTTTGGAAGAGTTCTAATGGAGAACTTTGTAAACCCCCATTTTGAGCTTCTGGAACCGCCTAAGGCCAAAATTATTAAAAAAAAACCATCAACTGTCATCCTAAATCTCAGTAAGAGCATTCAAACACTACAACTGCCGCCAATTCGTAACAGACACCTTTATTGTAGGACAAACGCAACGCCGGCGACAATGCTCGGCTTCTGGATAAAACCCCAAATTAGCGAGCCATAGTTCCGCCTCTTGGAAATATATATTTTCAAATTCTGAGGAAAACGCGCAATTTAGTTCTAAGATAAGTTACAAAATTTCAAGAGCTTATCTCAAACCGTTTCGGAGATACCGCGGAAAGCCTGAAGGGTGGGAAGAATCTGCCCCCCCCTGTTGGAAATAGGGTTAAGGAAACATCAGTGGGGAGGGGGTGCATTTCTTGTGCTGGCCATTATAGTGCATTCAGGTGACCGAGACCCCATTTGGAGGGGGGTTTAACCCTTGCCCCGTTTGGGGGTATTTGAACACGCCCCTCTCGGGTTTTTTTCCAGCGGCACGAAAAAACGGCAGAGCGAAGCGCCGCCGTACTTGATCGTATTCTTGATTAATTCCGCAACTTTCCCAATGATTTTGAGGTTGGTTCATCTTGGGTCAGGTCACCAGTGCAGGTCAAATGATCTCAGCTGCAAAAATGTTTAAAGTTGCAAAAGTCAGAAAAAAACGGTGAATAAATTGAATTGAAACTTATAACACATAATGATCACACCGAGTACTACAAAATATATTCCGGGGATTTTCACATCGATGAACTAGGGTCAGATACAGATCATGACCTCTCCATTGGAAATAATACTGTTGGGACCTCTGAGAGGTCATTTGGGCTACCTAAGCTGGTTTTCAGGCTTGGGTCAATAGCCTTGCAGGAAATGACGATGCAACTTTTATTTTTCTTCTGTTACGTTGATAAGTTTTGAAGTGCTGCGGCGAGGAGCATGATGATGAGTTGTTAAGATGTTCCCTGGCCTCTCCCCTCGAATCCGGAAATGTAAAAAACACTGAAGATTATATATTCGGGCACAGCCCTTCATCAGAATCGTGGAGAAAATATCAATAATTTTCAGTCCTAGTATAGCCAGACCTCGAATTGAGCTTCACACAAAAATGCCTTTTAGAATGAATCGTTAAAAATAAGATTGGGTGTCGTGACAACAACCATATTGGTACCTCTAACCTAAAAGCAATGCCGACAATACAACAAACCTAGAGCAGTATTTGTGACAGTCTTTTCTATTATTTCAGCCAAACACTAGCTTTTGATTAACAGTGAAAAACTCGCTGAAGTACCTTAATCGGTTATTTGAATATTTCTGTTCTTCTTATTTACTATTTTTCCGTCGACTGCAGCTAAAATGCTAACCAAAAACTACCTATTAAGCACTAATAGACGTGATACTAGATCGGTGTAAAGACTGCATACTTTCCCCTTTAAGATGATGCTATATTTTTACAAAAAGCCTCCCTCGAATTATTTAGTTAAGATTGTACCTAGTGGTCAAGGTCAACTTTTTTGTAATTGATAAACCCATTTTCCACAGCCTGCTCCTCTGGCCCAACGTTAAGCGTCGAAAGAGTATACGTGTGGCTGTAAAAAAAACATTATAAATTTACATTATACTTATTCAACAACCCTTGCCCTTAGTATGTACCTCTTAAACAAATGCAACTTTTATAGCTAGTTAATGTGAACAATCATTGGTAAATACTTTTCCTCAGCCTGTACCTCTAGCCCAACGTTAAGTTTCGAATGGTTATACGTCTAGCTGCAGAAAAGTATTATCATTAATTTTTTTTTTTTTTTAAAAATTTCATTATTTTTTTTTTTTTTAAAATTTTTTTTTTTTTTTTTTTTTTTTTTTATTTATTAATAAAAAATTTTTTTTTTTTTTTTTTTTTTTAATTTTTTTTTTAAAAATTTTATTTTTTTTTATAAAAATTAAAAATTAAAACTTTTTAAAAAAAAGTGTTTATTAATGATTGATCAGATTAACTAGCTCAAAGAGATGTTTTGATTTTAGGGTAACGTACTGGGGTTGGGGTGTTTTGAAATATGCAACTAATTAATGATAATACTTTTCTGCAGCTAGACGTATAACCATTCGAAACTTAACGTTGGGCTAGAGGTACAGGCTGAGGAAAAGTATTTACCAATGATTGTTCACATTAACTAGCTATAAAAGTTGCATTTGTTTAAGAGGTACATACTAAGGGCAAGGGTTGTTGAATAAGTATAATGTAAAATTTATAATGTTTTTTTTACAGCCACACGTATACTCTTTCGACGCTTAACGTTGGGCCAGAGGAGCAGGCCGTGGAAAATGGGTTTATCAATTACAAAAAAGTTGACCTTGACCACTAGGTACAATCTTAACTAAATAATTCGAGGGAGGCTTTTTGTAAAAATATAGCATCATCTTAAAGGGGAAAGTATGCAGTCTTTACACCGATCTAGTATCACGTCTACTAGTGCTTAATAGGTAGTTTTTGGTTAGCATTTTAGCTGCAGTCGACGGAAAAATAGTAAATAAGAAGAACAGAAATATTCAAATAACCGATTAAGGTACTTCAGCGAGTTTTTCACTGTTAATCAAAAGCTAGTGTTTGGCTGAAATAATAGAAAAGACTGTCACAAATGCTGCTCTAGGTTTGTCGTATTGTCGGCATTACTTTTAGGTTAGAGGTACCAATATGGTTGTTGTCACGACATCCAATCTTATTTTTAACGATTCATTCTAAAAGGCATTTTTGTGTGAAGCTCAATTCGAGGTCTGGCTATACTAGGACTGAAAATTATTGATATTTACTCCACGATTCTGATGAAGGGCTGTGCCCGAATATATAATCTTCAGTGTTTTTTACATTTCCGGATTCGAGGGGAGAGGCCAGGGAACATCTTGCTTCTGTTACGTTTGAATTGTTATTGCGATTAGATTGATATGGATATTGACTATGCTAGATTAGATAGTGACCTCGACCTGACCCGAGATCAGGTTATTTTTGTGTTTTGACCTAGTATAGTCATATCATACATCATTCGATTTGCCGTGCCAAGAGGAAGCGAATGATGCCCAAAAATGATTTTAACTCAACCCTGTAAGACGCTAGAGCCCAAAAACTCTACTTTAACATGCAACTTTCTTTGACCTGTCATGACCTCAATATTGACCTGAGCTAAAAAAATGACGGATGTAGTTTCTTCAGAAATTGATATAGGCTATCCACCAGCTTTCGCGTTTTTTCGCTATCCCGCATAGGAGCCGAGATCGAGGGTGGTGTTTGAACACCTCCCACCAGGGCGAAGGTGGTTCGAAGGCCCACAGGGTGTTAATAAAACTTAGACGCGTTAGTGGTAAAAAGAAGTTTCCCAATTTTTGTGTTATTCCATATTCTAGCGATTATAGATGCTGCCCAGGGCTGCCAGTTTTTTCGGCGGAAAAAGAACAAACCGAGTTAGAGAATGGGCCAAAAAGGGCCCAATTTTTTCACTAAAATGGCCAAATAAATACCACAAAAGCTTGATCTGAGGCAAAAACAACCCCTAACACTAGTCACAAACCCACAGAAAAATGGCTTGTATCATTGCTTAGAACTAATTGTGGACAGTTTGATATTGACTTGAACCAATATGTTTTAGCACACTACTCATGTAATAGGAAGCCAGAGTGCCCTTCCAATCCCGCATGGCCATCAAATGATTTTATCCGCAAATCAGAATTTGTTTAGCATCATCAATTATCTTAGCAACACCACTCCCCGCTAGCATTTGATGATTTTCCTGCTTTTCCAACTGTCAATTTTTTGCTCTTGAACAATGGCGGATCCAGGTTCTTTTAAGTGGGGAGAGGGAGGAGCCTGAGAGGGCGCCCTTTGCCATCACCCTATCACCCAAAGGACGCCTTTAGTATCGCATCCTTCGCGTCTGGTTTTCGGTGGCCGTCATTTTTGTGGTTCGTGTTCTTAACAAACTTCTGTTCCTTTCTCCCACTGCCATAAAAGTTTTCTGCTGCTTTGTTGCTTGTTTGGTGTCAGAACATCTTACTAAGAGCGGAAAAGACCAAATAAGCCATGTTTATGCAAGTGACAAACAGGGACGGACGCAGACCCGAGTTTTAGTGGGGCAGACCCCTGTCTGCTTCTCCTGGGGGGGCGTGCGATTTGGATGCTCGACAGACCTAGTATAAGCTACCTCTCCAAGTACATGATCATTTTCCTGGAGGGAGGGGGGAGCAAAGATTTAATTGCTCGACGGACCTAGTGTAAACACCTTCTTTCGCAAATTTATCCGGCCTTTGGGGGGTCAAAAGATAGTTTGGCCCCCTTCCAGCGCTTTGGGGGGTGGGGGCTATGGCCAGAATGCCCCCCCATGTCCACCAATGGGAACAAACCAAAAATAGCTTGGGTGCCATCTGCTAGAAAAAGGACTGAAAAGACCAGATTTCATGAAAGGGTCAACCGAAAAAATTGCGGGACCAAACACGACACAAAGGCCAAATTTGAGATATTTGACCACAAAATGGTCACTCTGGTAGCCCTGATGCTGCCACAATGTATTCAAAATTAATTAAATATTTTCTTTGTTCTTGATTAGTTTGGCAAGTAAATTCCTAGGGCACCGAACACATCTGGTTTATAGTCTAAGTCGAGACAAGTTTTTATGTACATACCTACCATGATGTGTGGCTGTTCCTGTCAAAATCATCTAGGGAATGTAGCGCAAAAACAAGTTAATAATTTTGGGGGCTTATCGACGCACCAACTGCTAGTATGCAGCCAACCCAATAATAAACAAATAGGATAAGCACTTCACACGGCCACACCAGCAAGCAGTCTGCCGCACTTTAACTACACCGTGTCCCGCCTAATCCACGAATAAGCTCTGAGCGCTGAAAACTGACCGCATGCGAAATGAGATCATCATCCAATCCCATGGTACTAGCTGGGACGTGGGCTCCCGGTCAGATGGAAAACGATGTTCGATTGGTTGTAAGCTATATCCAGCGTTGTGAATAGTTGCTGCTGAGGCTGCTTTGCCGGGATTTCCCGTAACTACGCGCTTTGTTTTGTGTTTGCACCATGAAGTAGACAGCCACTGCTGGAAATTTGTTAACAATACTTGTGGATTTCCAATTTAGAACGGGCAGTAGAACAAAATTGTTGTTATTTGGTAGTGTTTTGAGCTATTTTCGGTAGGAGAGTTTGCGTTTGTTCCCTTTTAAGTCACCTCCTGTCTTTTTCACTGAGGGCCAATTTCCGGGCACTGGGGGGGATTTCGGCTGACTGGGGGGGGCAAATGCCCCCAGTTAACATGTTAAAAAATGACCTGGTCGTCCTCTTATTCCTAGGTGATATAATTTCCTGATGATATTATCAATGCTACCTGTATGAAATGCCTTTGCGAAATTCAAGCAAAGAGCAAAAAGTATTTCGTTCTGGGTTTGTGCACTTGCTGTATTGTTGAAAATATGGGCAATGGGCATGTATGTACAATAGGGTGCATCAAACGCCCTGTGATTTCCTTTTTATAAATTAGCTTTGCGGCCTGTCACATTTTGTTGTGTCAGATACAAAAACCTCAAATTCCAATTTGTTTTGGAAATCTATGTTAAGCTAGGGGTGCCACCTTGTGGCCAAAGTTTCACATCTCAGCCATTTTTTCATATATTTCGTATTGCCCATGGAAATTTTCTTAAGATAAAACCGGACTCAGCAGTGGTTAAATACTGTTTTCCAAGCTCCATTACCTGTGTATTCACTTTCACGCATTTTGGACGCAAGCTAGTGATGCCACCTGGCTTTAGAAGTTTACAACGTTTGGCATTTTGGTGAGTTTTTATTGAATGTGTCTGATGAACCATCCTGGATTTGAACTTTGTTGTAATTACCAACTACTATACCTTTAGGTCCAAAGCACTTGTTAAACATGTTTTTAACATTTAAAATTTTTGACAAGGAGCAAAATCTTTCCGGTGTAATAAAGCTGGCTTTAAATTGTTAACAAATCAATGACTATGGAAAATAAATCTTAAAAATTTTGGTTGAGGTCAAACGATAACCTATGTCGCAAAATCCGCTCAAGTGACATGGACATCAGAGCCCCACACATACATTTTATGTTCCTTTTTTGCTATCTGTTAACAAGTCATATATTTGGTGTTGCTGCACGAGCTCCTCTTATTTTGGTAATCCAGCAGAGCATCAGAAGCACCGTTTTGTAAGCTAAGGTTATGTGTATTATCATTAACGCCGAGGGCCGATATTTCCAAGTTGACACGAAATATCGTAGTTTATTGTTGATTTATGTTAACGTTCGCCGATCTTTCTATGACAAATGCGATGTTCGTAAGGAACATTTGTAGCACAACTAACGGCCTCCACAACACATCGCGTCATACTCGGGTGCACTCGTTTTGACCACTGATAGTCGCACCTGCCTGCTTTTATTTCTACCATTCATACAATCCCACTTAAACTCACAGCTCACTCGTGCTTCCATTTTCTTGAGCGAAGATCAGGTTGGCTTTTCCGGATCCTACCTCCAGACCACGTGCAGAATGTTCTGGAAGTGTCGCTCAGATTTTGCTCTCGCTTGGAAGTCCGAGCCCACCTGTACTGCTGCTTGAGCGGAACCATTGGGGACATGTGTGGCCCCGACCTTTGCCCTAGATGCCTGGTAGGTAGATGAGTCGGACCAGTCACTCACATCCAGCTCTAGGAACCCGGCGTCGAGCTTCAGGAATCTGAATGTAAACCACGGGTCAGGTCTAGCCAGGTCTGCCAACTTTGTTTCTTTGCTCAAACTTGCGGAAAAGATCGTGTTCCGAATCAGGGGCGCAGCCAGGGGGGCACGTGGCCCCCATCGGTGCCAGAGGGCCCTTTGATCGCTGGGGGTGTACCCCGTTTGGGCCGTGCCGCTCGAAATTTAGTGTCCAACGCCGTTGAACTTAGACGCAACTAGACTGCATTTAGCGAGTCAAACTTTTGCTTACAATTTAGTGCCTTTTTTGGTCAGCCAAGGCATTCTGTCGCCTTTTCAAGCACCTGGTAAGATTATGGGCACGTAATCCGTTTCCAGCTAATACCTCATCGTCGCCAATAATCGTACGGCCAGAGCTAATCGGGTGCCCCTTGAGCTCATCTGGTGCCCACTGAGCTGGTCTTGGGCCCTTGAGCGCTGATCATGTGCCCTCTAAGCTAATGTGGTGCCCCCTGAGTCAAGCTGGTGCCCCCTCAGCAAATTATTGTGCCTCTTGAATCTATATAATGCTCTATGAGTTAGTATGATGCCTCCGAGATTGCCTGGTGCCCTATTAGCTGGTCTGGTGCACTCTGAGCTGATATTATGTTCCCTGAGCTGAGCTATGCTCGTGCTCTGGTCTGGGGGCTAGAAACTGATCTGGTCCCCGAGCTGATTGATTTGGTGCCCCCTGAGCTAAAATAATGCCCCCTGAGTTGATCTGGTGCCTCTTAAGCCATCCTTGTGCCTCCTGAGCCCATCCCATGCCCTCTGAGCCAATCCGGTGCCCCCTGAGCTAGTTTGGTGCACACTGAGCCTATTTGGTACCCTTTAAGCTGATTTGGGCATCCCGAGTTGATTAAGCAATTCACTTTGCAGCTCTGGGGCCCTGAGCTGAGCTGGGCCCACTGAGGCTGATTAGGACCCTTGAGCTGGTATGGGGCTCCTGGACTGATTAAGTACCTCCTGACTTGATCTGGTACCCCCGAGCTGTTCCGGGCCCCGAGCTGGTCGGGGAAGACTGAGCTAATCCCTTGTCCTCTGAGTTGATATGGTGCTCTCCTGAGCTGATTAGACCCCGCTCTGGTCTGGGGACTAGGAACTTATCGGGACCCCCAAGCTGATCGATCTGGTGCCCCCTGAGCAGATATATTTCTCCCTGAGCTGAACTAATGCCCCTTACCTGATCTGGTGCCTCCTGAGTCATCATTGTCCCTCCTGAGCTCAGCTGATGCCCTATGAGCTAGTCTGGTGTCTCCTGAGCTAACATGGTTGCTTTAAGCTGGCCTGGGCATCCTGGGCTGATAACGTGATTTCCTGAGCAGCTCTAAAGCCCTGAGCTGAGCTGGGCCAACAGAGGCTAATGAGACCCCCTGAGATGGTATGGGGCTCCTGAGCTGATTAAGTGCCTTCTGACTTGATCTGGTACCCCAGAGCTGATCTGGGCCCCGACCTGGTCGGGGACCGCTGATCTGGTTGTTTGTTCCCGAAGCTGAAATGGTACCCTATGGGCCGATCTGGTGTCCCCTGAGCAGCTCTGGGGCTCCTGAACTGATTAAGCCCCAAGCTGATAGGGATCCCTGAGCTAATTTAGTGCCCCTTACTTGATCTTGCCCCCTGACATCACTTGAGGCCTCTGAACTGATCTTGGGCCCCAAGAGCTGATCTGGGGCCCAAGAGCTGGTCTGGGCGCTAAGCTTGTGAGAAGTTGGCCTGAGGCCCCCTGAGGTGATCTGGCGCCTTAAACTGTTCTGGGGCTCCTTGAACTGGTTTAAGGCCCTATGAGCCTTTCTGGTGCCCATTGAGCTAGTCTGATGACCCCATCTCTGGGAAAACTGAACTAGTCTAGGCCCTGGGTGAAGCATGAGCTGCTCTGTGGCCCTGATCTACATCAGGGCCCCTGAGGTGGTCTTGAATAGACAAATAATAAGAACACAAAGCCAACTTCCATCATCTCGGGGCGGCGGGATCACTGAGCTAGTCTAGTCCCTGGAGGCACAACTGGGGGGATAGGGGAAGCTGCTCTGGAGGGTTCTGATTCACACTTGGGGGCCCCAGAGCTGGTCTTGAATAGATGAGGAAGGAGAACACAATGGAAACTCCTTTTGTAAAATAGAGATAACATGCAATGAGGCATCGCTAAAACGGCTTGTGATGCCTAGGCGCCCCTGGTTATATAAATTGCTTAATATACTGGTTGATTCTGGGGAGGGATGATAAAAAGGCATGTGCCCCTGAGCTCAGAGCAGGTTCCTAAACCAGGATTTATACTAATTAATTTAAATGAAGAACTAGTCTTCACAATTTTCCGCCCTGTCACACCATCCCCATCCAAGCCACAGGCCTGTTCCCCTTTCTTTACTCTTAACTGGGACCGGTCGTTGAAAATATGGAACTTGATAAACGCGTTCAAAAAGTATCTCCCTAATTATTCCGGAAGCTAAAATTGTATTATTCCAAAGACACTACGCCACTTCTCGTCCTTCGGCCATTGTGGGAGGAGAGGAACTTAATCCGCGTTCAACCAGGGCTCACTCGTCACGACAAGTTTTGTGGGCATACATAATGAATTTTGGACTCCAATATGTCTTAAAGGGAATGTCGCAGCTTCATAACGTGATTTTAACTCAGATAGCCAAGTTGTAAAGTAAGTCCGAAAACCCGGTACTCAATATACAATTTGTCTTGGAACTCGAGATTTCCGCAGAAAAAGCTAAAACCTACCTGCAATGTACCCCTCATGTACCCTTAGCAGCATGTCACAGTTGTCAGGGTAGCCGGTGTGACGACATATTCTGACGTCTCGATGAGCATCAGCCAATCGAAGCCCTTGAAGCGTTTCAAGTATGGTAGTGGTTGCCAGATCATGACATCATCCACAGGCAGATATTTATTTCTTTTCCTAGAGGATTATTTTAAAAATCAAAATATCGAGCTTATTGTACATTTTTTAGAGAAATCATGAGTGGTTCATTATTTTCGGCTAAAAGTACGCCTAATTACACTAAATTCCAGGATTCGACCAAGGTGCCACATTCCCTTTAACTTGCACATGGTAACAGATATCACAAGCTCCGCTGATTTCTCTGATGTTAAGCACTTACATGAGCTGGTTGATTTGTCTTTAAATCTACCCAAAACAGTCGTGTTTCGGCTACTTCCGTGACATATTATAAACACTGCTTTACGAAACGTTTTGAAGTGCTTTCACGAAACATGTGGGTAACTGGTGAGAGAGTGCTTAAACATTTGTGATGGACAGTTATCGTACATGAGTTATTATGCGCTTTCGAACACATTTCCACAATTTTAACTTTGATCTCATTATTATGAGACGTCTTTGTTCAGGTGCTAGTGTCAGTTTTCAGATACACGCTGAAAAACACATTTTTAACGAACTTACTGGTTTAACTCTTCTCTATGCCTATAGCTCTAAGACAGTAATTTCAATCGCTGAAACAAGAAATAAAAAGGGAGAAAAATGATTGGAAAAAGAACCTTCTGCCAACGCACAACATCTTGCTTCATCAGGAATTATCTTCAGGTCACTGTCACGGCGTCTAAACTATAGGAGGAAGCAAGCGTGCCCTGTGCACCGCGTGGGGTGCGCTAACGGCACGTACCCGTGGTACATGTTGGTACTTTTTTCATGTCTAGAAGCAAATACCCACGGTTTTTAGATGTGATACTTTGAGACATGCTCTTTTACGTTCTATGGTTGGTTGTTGAATCGACGCTGAGGAACATATTTTTAAAACTACTTAAAATTTTTGAATAATTACAACTTTTTTCAATGAAACTTAAATATTTTGAAATTGCAACCGTTGTGTTAATTGGCTTATTTAAACATTTTGATATATAATTTTACTCTTTATCATTATTCTTATTGGATAAAATAGTTTTAGAAAAAACTGCTGCGCCGGCAAAGTGTAAAATTTCCGGATGCTATAAATCCTGAATCTTAGCAAGCTAAAAATGTCAGGCGTATTCTGGGTTGCCGATAAGCCCATGGACAAACCTTGAAGAAAATCGGAGATATGAGGGTGTAAGGCCTGTGCTGAAATTTCGTGAAATGCCCCAGACCCTGGAGGGGTCTTGAATTTTAGGACGTTTCAAATCGATCGGCTCATAATAGTACCTGACCGATACTAATTCGGTGGGTGGGAATGGTCGTTCCTTCTCTCATCCCACTCCATAGGCCATTTTCCTTTGGAGAAACTTTCTTGTTTTGGGGTAACAGCTGGTCTTCGTTGGGGAAAATCAATGATTATTCTTACGTTTGGCCCGAACTTCATGGTGGCAGAAAAAGTAGTGCTTCCATGGCAGAGGGTACAATTAACCCGCGCCCCACCGGGAGCCATCGATGGCCCATCTAAGGTTTCTTGGGGATAGCAGAAAAATTACAAGGCGTAGCACCGCAGTTGAGGGCTCTACCTCTCACCCCATCATTTTCCCATCATCCCTGAAATTTTGTTCCCGGGTAACCCAAGGTCAGGTCACCAAGCAAGGTCAACCAAGGTCACCTCAATTCAACTTTAGAGCTCTTTAGAAGCTACATTTCTAAGTCGATTGATTTGAAGTTCCTACACTTTATAGCGCCTCCAGGGTCTAAAAGATGTATTTCTGGTATTTTTCTATTTCTTGACCTGAGGTCAGGTCACGAGGTGACCTTTCCCATGGAAAAAGCATGGGAAAAGCTGTCTTATGATCTAGAAGCCACAAAAACGATTGCAAATGCTCGACTTTCTCAGAAAAGCGTGCCTGGACAACCTTTTACGGATTCAACCTTTTAGGGTCATATTTTCCCTTTGATCTCTCAGAGGTCATCCAAGGTTACCAGGGGTCAAGACAGTATTTTGACAATAACTTTTGACCTAATTAAGCTAGAGCGCTGAATCAAACATCATCGTGTATGTCTTGTCACCGGCTTTCATTTGATGTACAGTCTGTTGCGAAAGTATCGTTCCATTCTAGGGTTGTCCAACCAGCCAGGAATAGGAAGTTTGGGAACCACAGGTCTGAGGGCGTGGCCTGTTCGGCTGGTCGACCTCCCCAGCAGTTAGCGGGTCGGACCGATGAGGCTGGGGTCAGCCGGGGAGGGTGGGGCGACCCAGTGCTTTCACTTTTAGCAGTGGAAATTCCTGTATTTGAGCCTCCCCGACAAAGAGGCGAAGCACCATAATGGTAATTTCTCAGTTCCGCTGCGGTGGGCCACCAAGTATCTCTCCTTACTTTTGAGAGCTGAACGCCTAATGCCATTGGACGCAGAACCGTGTGCATAAGCGTGGCATTACTGCCAGGAGGCAGGGTCACATCATTTCCAGAAAGTTGGCAGAAAGGGGATAACATAGTTTTCGAGGGTGCAGCATAGGCAATTCCAGGATTTCCTATAGGGGGGGGGGCACTCAATCGAAAGCGGGTCGCTATCCGAGCCAGGAGGGAGGGGGCATCGAAACCTAGCGTGGGGGTGCTCATTTTCATTCTGAGGGGATGAGTAAGCGGGTGGCAAACGAAAGTCTAGGATGGCGCCATCGAAATTTTAAGGGAAGCCGTGCCCATTTCAGGGGCGTTAAGGCTCGATCTTGGGAAAGGAGCAAGTGCCCTCTCTTGCCTTCCCTGGATTCGCCCATGAGGTGCAAGTGGATGCAGGACAAACCAATGACTGATGAGCCAGCCTCTGAAAAATGATCGGCCTGTTGACACTTTGCAGCACCATCTTACCTATGATAGGGACGTGACAGTGGGTACAGCAGATTGTTGATTTATTATTATTATTTTTTAGCATTTTTCTTGAAATTATTTTCTGGTCCGCTCCAGCGTTCAGCGCCAGACTCAGTCTCTGCGAGGAACCTCGATTAGTCGGAAGTACCGGCAGGAGATTCACGTGACCCCCAAACGGGTCGTCTGTCCGGACTAGTGGGGTGGCGGCAGCGTGGGGAGCGGTAATGTAGTAGGCAGAATATTCAATTCTTTTACGGAGAACCCGGGTTAGCTGTGCATAGTTTGTTAGCTTTTTTAAACTTAATACTGGTGCCAACCTATCAAATGATGTTTCTTGGAGTAAGCATTTTCAGTTTTCCGCACATTACTATTATGTGATCCTCCTGCGACCGAACGTCATTAGCTAAGGCTGAAGTCCCTTACTTTATTTTTGTTCGGAATTACACGTTTGATTATTTTCTTTTTACGTTTGAACGTGTACTATTGAATGTATGTGTTTCAAACCATTGGGCAGTTAATAATGATGTCACTAGCTGAATACAGTTACTTATAAAGATAACTGCTTTTTAGTAAGCCTAACTAATCCTGAAACACAAGGGGCACAGTGCGCCGCATTTGAAATTATTATGACTAGGCTCGATCGGCTTAGGATGGATATCTCAGAACCTATGGTGCTTCTAGCCTTACAAACGGGTTACCATAAGTATTTGTTCAACAGGTTTTCCGTGGTTACAGTTATTTCTTAATCCGACAACTGGGAGACTGATTTTTCTGCATTCTGACAGGGTTGTCTTCCGCTGACTTGTCAACGCCTCTGATAATTCTCGACCCTTTGCTCGACTCGCACGCATACCTGGGTCATGTGATTACTACGTGTTTACAACGACAGGTGCAGGGTCATACGTAGTAAGTAATGTGTGGCGCGCAGGGGGCACAGAGTTTTAAACCGAGGGCTTCAGTACTGTCTCGCAGGTGCCTTGCCCCAGGCGGTCCGTTCTGTAACCGAGGCGCCTGGGCACGAGAGTTCCGAGACTGGGTATGTCTAAGTTATGGCTACAAACGGTGGTTCCAGGCTCATAAGACTCACAGCTTCATTACTAAAATATGTATTGGGGTTGATTAGAGTTCATGGGGTTTGAAAGCTACCCAGTGACCAGGCTTTTCCTGTTTAACACAAACCCCGGAAGGCCTCCGAGCCACCCTTGGTGATCAAACAGCCCCCTCGATCTTGGCTCCTATTCGGGATGACAAAAAAAGCGGGAAAACTGGTGAAAAGCTCTTAAGAATCGATGAAGAAACTTGTAGTCACTTTGGTCCCAAGCCAATATTGAGGTCATGACAGGCCAAAGGTGACAGACTAGGGAAGAGTTTCTGGGCTCTTGCGTTCGAATTGAGATAGAATCGCTTTTAGGCACCATTCGTTACCACTTCTTACGGAAAACCGGATGATGTATATGACTATACTGGATCACAACCTAAAAATAGGTGACCTAAGGTCAGGTCAAGGTCACCATGTGACCTAAAATAGTCAATATGTATATCAATCTGCCTACAATACTAATCTAAACGTAATGGCATTGAAATAAACGGTTTGCCATAATTTCTTGCGAAATTAATGACCTAAGACGAACATTAGCCTGCTTAAGTCCCTGCTTAGTCCCTGTTGACCTCTAAGAGGTCACAGGTCCAAAGCTGCAGCATGAACATGCGGAGGGCCTAGGATACTACGATTTGGAGAATATGAAGGCATGCTATGCTGTATCTACAAAATTTTAGCCATGTTCACCCAATTACCGTTTTTCCATGCATTTCCAATTGGAAGGTCATGATCCATTCCTGACTAGGTCATTCATATGAATAGTTTCACAATATATTTTGCGGTTTTCGTCCTTTTTGGTGCCGCGGGAAAAACCTGAGGAGTGTTTAAAAACTCACTCACTGGGGCGAGGGTTAAGACGGTTCCAATTAAATTTGACTAGATTTAATCCAGTCAAGTGCAAATAATAGTTATAGGAAATGGCCAAGTATGTTAACCAGACAACACCTGGCCTCTTTTTGCACCCACTGCGGTGTGGGGGCTCAATCCTACTCCCTTCCCCTGCTAACACGGGTCAACCTTCCTACCTTGCCCTTGCTTGCCTGATTATGTGTTTATTATAGCTTTCATCAAAGGCCACATTAGCCCTTGAAAACGGGAAAAAGTCTCCAGGTATTTCGAGCTAGAAGAGTACTGTTTGCCAAGGAGGGAACAATTCTAAGGCCATAGGTTCATTAACAGGGGCTGCCAACAATCAATGGTCACCAGCTTATATGCAAGAATACCCTAATTTACCTAAATCATTATTCTGATGGAGGGATGTCTTCCACTTCAATTCAATGGAAGCTCATTGGAGAGCCACACTTTCCCTTTTCATTTGAATTCGCTAGGACCGATTTCGATGTTTTGGCGAAGCAGACAAATTTCCCTAACACGCGGACCGCTGGGGTCCCTTGCATGACGCGCCCCGCTGGGGGGCGTCCCCCTCCGTATCTCGTTCCCCACGAAAGTTAAAGAAAAATTACGGGCGGTGTTCGAAAGATCTTGACAAGACGAAGAGATTTTATAAGAATAATTTTTATGTCAGGTCAATATTGAGGTTAGCATAGGTCAAAGAAGGCTCCATAGGCTTACAACAGAGCGGGGTACGTTTCCCTCTCTAGATCTGCCCTCAGGGGAGCTAGAGCAAATATTTATGCATCATTGGATTTCTCTCATCGCGGCAAATTAAATGATGTATAATATGACCTTGCTAGGTTAAATATTAAAAATGACCTGACCTCGAGCTAGGTCAGGGTCACATAATGACCTGGTATGGTCATGTTTCATGTCAATCGACTCCCCATGATAATATGAGCGCAATGCAAGCAAAATGGAAGCTTTATCTCAATTCAGTGAGAAGTTATTGGCAAAACAATCCCTCTTTGCTCCCATGACCTGATATGAGCTTTGAGAGATCAGATGCTCAAAAACTTAACTTTATGGTCAAGATCGTGGTAAGAATAGACGGTTTGAGGATTTTCAGCTTTATCTATCCAGTTTCTACAGAAAACGAACCCATTCTATTTTTCACCATAGACTTATAATGGGGTGACCGAAAAATTGACCCCACCTTAGGTCATCAATATCAAAATTCCGAGATAGCAGACTTGTAGATCCTAATAAACTTATCATATTTTGGAAGTTTCAAACTGATCGGTTTGCTAATGTTCCCTGGGCGCTGCTTCAAACTCGTACTTTTAGGTTTTAAGGTTAGGTCACTTGACCCTGAGTAGCTCCTTGACCTGACATGACCTTAACTAAAAAATTTGGTCAGATGTGTAAAATTGATCAGAAATAAGGTACTGTAAGTTTCGTTGTTCTGCGTCTCTTCGTTTTTGAGCTATCTGGGGAAAACCAGGAGGGGCGAATTTCGCCCCCCCAGCGGGGCGTGTGCTAAGAAAAAGGGCCAATATATTTTCGTGTGTCAAAATTTGTTTCAACCCCGCAAGGTTATGCTGCTTCATGTAACATACCGTGCCTGCACTGGAGTGAGATTTCCATGTTTTAGGTTCGTATTACCGAACTCAATGAATATAACAAAACTTATGACACCTCAGGGAAGAAGCGTAGAAAAAAACTGGCACAAATTTTTTCCGAATTCGAATGATTACCAAAGCTTGGGGAGCACAGAATGGGCACTGACGTTGGTTACGTGTGCGTAGGCTTTGGTTACAAGGTCTCCCAGGCAATGTTCCGGATTCAGTCAACCATATTATTTAAAAACTGTTCATCCTAAAATATTTCAATTTTAGTGATACCTTGAAACACTTTACCAGCAACACTAACTGGAACCAATGTAGCACCAAAATACAAGTAGTTGGCTCTCGAGTTGGTGGATTTTATCAGGTAAAATATTCACTATTCACTGCCCTTCTGCCCTCGGTGGTTGCGCAAAGAGTAGTTTGAAAATCAAAATATTGAGCTTATTGTACATTTTTCAGAGACATCATAAGTGATTTCATTATTTTCGGTTAAAAGTACGTCTAATTACACTAAATTCCACGACCCGACCAAGGTGCCACATTCCCTTTAAGGAAATTGTCGTGGTCATCTGTGAAGTGTATGGAATCAACATGATTGCACAATGCACATTGTGGAAGTGTAGGGATCGGGGAGGTGGGGTGGGGTGGGTTTGGTGTAGAGACGATGGTACGTTGAAGCGACGTGGGGTTACTACCGTGCCACGAGCGGCAAGGTGTGAAGGAGAATTGTTTAATTGTTTTGCAAGTTTACAGCTGTGTTTTGTGAAATATATTCTTCAAAAAAGTCTAAAAGCAAAGCAAAAAGACGGCACGGGGTTAAATATGTGGCCACAAGATGCATGATTTTATTTTCCAAGGATCATTCACTCAAAAGCGATTTTAGACATCAAGAGGACCAGGTTTCAATATTTACACTGAAGGTGACTGGTTCTGTTTGAAGCTGATCGGTTCACTTGAAGCACCAAAACCTTGCATTGAAACTAAACAGGAGCTGGGGCAAAATGTCGAGAGCTTTGGGGGACGCTCCTGGAGCTATTTCGTTAGGGGGCAAACGTCTTTCTCCCTGGATCCGCCACTGAAACTGGGTGCGGTATGAGGGGTCCCGCTGCCCCTCATACCGCATAAGTTTCTACGGAAATATCGAGTTTCAAGTCAAATGATATATAGAGTACCGGGTTTTCCGACTTGCTTTACAACTTGGCTATCTCAGTTAAAATCACGTTATAAAGGTGTCACATTCCCTTTAACCGCATGCAGCTCGCCGAAGTGGGTCCAGATTATGCGAACTAACTGTAAAGCTCAAAATGCTCATTGATGAATGGTAGCCATATCTCGTTAAACCTATCAATTCTTTTGTCCTTCTTTGCGATGCACCGTTTCATTTGAAATGTTTTTTTCAGAAGTTTGGAAAATACTTCCATCTTTATTTATTCACCCTTAACACGGGGGAGCGGGTACCAACCCCCCTCGGGTTTTTCGGAAATAACATAAAAACGGCGGCGCGTAGCTCCACCGCACTTGTCATACCTTTTCTCTCATCATTTTTACAACTTTTGCCTAAGGTTAGGTCATCTCAGGTCAGGTCACCAGCACAGGTCGTGACCTCACCTAAAAAGTTTAAGATAGCATAAGTCGGAACAGGCTGAGCTTATCCGATTGAAACTCATATCACACAAAGGGCCCACCAAGGTCTCCAAAATATGTTCCGGTATTTTTGATATCAATGACCTAAGGTCAGGTATGAGCCATGACCTCCCCATTGGAAATACATGGGGAAAATGGTTTTAAGTGAATAACTTAGCAACGGATGACGATAGGACGTTTATTTTAGGTGCATTAGACTTGCCTTGTCTTTACGGTTCTAATGATATGCATTTTATATACTTTGAGCTTGACCTGGCTTCAGGTCAGGTCAAATCCTTGATTTGACCTAATAAGGTCATATTATATATCAATCGATTTGGCTTGCTGCAGGGATTCACATGGTCTAAATCGTTTTTCTCTATCTTTACTTGTTCGGATGCAATGACCGAAAACCTTCATTTACATGTTATCCCTATTACAGCATGTTTTGACCTCTAGTGACCTTAAATGTGACCTGACAAAAAAATGGACCAAATATTTTCGATGGAGAAGTGGATGGGCTACCCAACGCCGTTTACTGTTTTTCGCTACCTAGCGTGGTTCTTGAGATCTTAGGGGGTGGGGGAAGGGCGGGTACCCGCTCCCCCGTCAAAGCGAAGGTGGCTCAGACCCCCGTCAATGCGCGTGTTAAACCTCTGTTTCACCATAAACTGTTTTGCGGCCAGCATCAGTTCAGTTGACTAAAATATTGACAACATTCATTGTTTCTAATGATCCAAAGAGAATGTTTGTAACAGTGCCAGAGAACTGTTTTGTTGTGGCAAGCTTTGAGTAAATTTTTCTAACTAGATCATCCCAAACCCTCTACCCTCTCCACACTCTACAAAAAAATGATCAATTGTCTCTATGTTACCGCACCTATCACAGAATTAATTATCTATCACATTTTGTATGCACAAGAATGTGTGAGTTGGAAAACACCTATTAACTATCCTATATTGTACATTTTGAAGCTTTGTTGATTTCGTGATGTTAAATGGAAGTAAGTATAATGCTTTACACCAGTCTTCTCCGTATTCAACTCCTTCGTTCATCCATTTTATTTGCGCTCTGAGGGTTTATCTCCTTTAGAAATTTGTTTGAAAAAATTTAACTTTAATCTGCTGAACGGGGACAAGTTTCCCTTTCACTTCTATGCCACGTTCAAGTACCTTCTCCTGAACTGTTAGTGTTTCACTGACAACGGCAAGCCGTCTCCATATCGCAGGAATGGCCCGGCACCAGCCCATATAAACAAGAGGATCCAGTTGTGTGAAGTTACTGCTTTCCTTAAACGAATTATTGTGCAAGATTCGTCCCTGATGATTAAAGAATGCATCAAGGAACAATATACTGTTTTCGTACAATGCAGCATTGAAAATAATTTTCGATTCCACCCGAATAGCTTCATTATTCCACAGTATTTGTTTACGGACTTCCTTTCCACTAGTAGGTTCTTTGATGGGGACCACTTCTCTGAACCAACTTAACATCTCTTTGCTTTTCGACTTGGGTCTTCCTCCCTTCCCCCCACCCTACTACTAGCTAGTTAATTGTGGCGAAATATTTCACTGCGTGACGTTCTTTTGGGCTTTTCGTCTTTGATTCCCCTCCACCTACCGGATAGATCCGCCACTGCTAGTGGCGGATCAAGGAATTCATATGGGGTGGGGGGCTAGGGGGCTGGAGCCTCAGCCGTCAGTACCTCGGGCTGCCCTCGCTTATGTATTAATTATATGGGTTCGAACATTTCTGGGGGTTTGAGCCTCCTAGCCGCCCCTGGTGTCTGCCACTGGCCACTTCCCAATTTTACCGCTGGTGATACGCACATCAACTATCACTTCCACCGCCGAAGCTGATTCATATGCTTCTATACTTTTGTAATGTTGTTAAAAACTTAATTAATGTTTTGCGGCATAAAATATGGTAAAAACCTTCCGAGAAGTAAGGATAATTCAATAGTTATAACCAGGAGAGGTTCTCGCACGGATTCGTGGTTCAGTGGAACAGCACATGTCTTCCGAGCCGCAGGACGCAGCGCAGTCCCGGTTCATGTCCCAGCGGAACCTCTGAATATGTTGGTCTGATGCACCATATCCCCCCTTGCAGGCTGAAAGTTGGCAATGAAGTTTAACCCTGGCAGTTGAAGTGTCGCTTAATCCCAACAATTATTATTAGAGGCTATCGCAAGCGCGCTGCCGAACTCGCACCCTGTTTTATGAGTTAAGAGATCAGTTTCAATGAAACCCCAGCAACCCTTCTAAATTAAAGCAATGGTTGTCTGGTTGAGGGGAGACGAGTTTCGTGATTGGGTTCAAGCAAGGGTGGAGTTCTGCTGCTGCCGAGAAATAGACCCTGCAAAGTTTCTCTGGCTGGAAATTTTTTAATTTTTCTTTGATGGAATTCAACCAAATTATTTGGAAAACATTTGTCCGATAATACATAGGGGAGGGTGGGTGTGGTTCCAGCGACAGGGTGGTTCGGGCAACTCAATTTTCTCCAAAGTTATTGGGGATATTTCAGGCAGCCTATAACTATAAATGCTTTCCATTATGGTGGTCTGTTGTCACCAAATTACTTTCAACTTTGATTTCAAGTTCAGGAGGGATAGCAAATGTTCGTTTTTCAGATTTTTCATGTAGTTTTTCACGTAAAGCTGATGCATCTCAAAGACCTTAGGACTGATGTTTTAAGCCCTAGCTTTACATGTGACGTCCTTATCCTGTTCGGAAACATTCAGGATTTTATTTCACCGGCATCAACAATGTCCTGTGGTTGAAGCATCTCATCCCCCAAAGCTGTGGTATAGGGATGGTTCGGGCAAAACGAAGTGGCGTAGGTTCGGACTCTGAAAAGTCTAGCTTTTAGCAAATCGTTAGATTTTTCCTCACTTAAATTTCAGTGACCTTGGTTTATGCCAGGGAGATGATTCATGCTATAATGTGATGATTCCTGAGTGTTGAACCGCTAAAACGATGCTGCCACTTTCCACTCATTTTATTTTCCCCAATTCAAAGTTCATGGGTAGTTGTTTAGTGATGCCCAGATGATGCTTTAGATCTAAAATTTTGGCTATGAAAACATGACAGTCTAGTTCTTCATCGGCGTGAGAATCTTTGAATTCCTTAACACCCCCACTGGAGGGGGGTCTGGCACTAACGCGCACTGGAGGGGGGCCTGGTTAGGCCCCCTAAGATCTCGGAAACTAAGAGGGTTAGAAAAACGCCACTTGGTAGGTGGGTGGTGGGCTATAGTGGTCTACATGATGACCAATTTTCATTGACCTAGATCAATATCTTCAAGGTCAAACGAGGTCGTAAAGGTCAAATATTGGCCATGCTGGGGATCGATTGGTAAATGCTGTGATTATGCGGGAAAATGGCGGGAATAAGCTAAAGGCAGACAAGTTTCATAGAGAAGAGGTCTCAAAGAGGCTTCCCCACAACTTTTGGGTCAAGGTCATTCAAGGTCATTGACCTTTAAGGTCACCATATGGTATACTACTTATGATTTACACTTTGACTAACACTGTAGCCACTGTTTGGCGGGAAATGAGGATTGACCTTTCCCAATGACCTTTGACCTTGACTTTTGACCTTGACCTTTGTATTGGGATACCCTACCGATGACGTCATAGCATAATATATGTCAGACCGGGTAACGTCATTTGGCCGGAGCACAGTGGTCAGTGACCTTGAAAGTGCAGATATGACCTTGACCTGTGACCTTTGAACTTGACCTTGACTTTCATGTGAAGTGACCTTGACATATAATCCCGCTTATATGACGTTATGACGTCACCACTCGGTCTTCAATGCAAGCTAACTGGTCCGACCACGCGTTTACGGCGATCTCAAAATGCAGGTCTGACTTTGAAAGCCTATAAGTCAAAACATGTTCGGCCGATTTTCAAAAAGTCTTCACCAATCGACGCGCTATAAAATTCTGTTAAATGTGGCCACGTTTCGTTTTTCGGCTACAAGCGGTTCTCCGGCCACCTTGGAAAAACAGGTGGGGGGCCTCCGAGGCCCCCTCCAGTGCGCGTGTTAAGATAGAAATGGTAATACCTTTGTCACTAGGACTCTTTTCAAACTCATCCGTCCTCTGCCCGACCCTACCCCACTAGTGGGGCAGGTTTGGACGTTTGAAATGGTGCAAAGTTTGTTCCTCTGGTCATGGGCGCCAAAAGCGCGCGAGCGGGACGGGGAGACGTGTCTCCCCTGTTGGCCAACCAGGGGGAAATCCCTCAAATTTTTGGGTCCCTCGTCATTAATGCTGCCAGGTACCGAATATGTTCAAAATTCGCCTCCCCGGTCATCACCAGCCCGGGTTCGCCCCCCTGTAAAATTTCCGTGGCGGCGCCTTTGGCTCTGCTCCTCAATCTCCGAAATATTTCAGTTGCCCTTCTCGTTAGCATATTGCTAAGATGATAAGGAACCCTACTTTACTATCTCATGCTCCTGACTCAACTAGTTTGTCCACCAGAATGTAAGAACTTCGAAAGTGTGTGAACCCTCTCTCCTAATCGTCACCACCTACAAAACAGTGGTAGAGCCAGTGAATCTTAAACCTCCTGCTGGAAAAAATGTTCCCTCCAGAAACAAAACCTCGTTAGGTATAGGCTCCTTGTGGCCTATAAAAATACTGGTTACAAAATTTCGTTTTTTCCGGGAATAAACACGGATATTTAATGTAATCGGACAGCTGCCCCCTTTCCCGATGCGTATATAAAAATATGTTTAATAATGCAAGCTGTAGACAAAGTTGTATCACTGTTTCAGCCGTTTTACCAGAATCCTCCCTAAGTAGACGGACGAGGAGAGCCCTGGCAGCCAGTGAGTCAACATGTTTCGCAACCCAAGCACAAGGACGGATCCAGGAAGTAAAAATGTGTTTGCTTCCCCGCAACAAAATAGGTTCCGATAATGCTGTGATGGCGATGATGATCTGTGATCGTTTTGCTGGATATCGCTCCCTCCCCAAAAAGTGGCGCGTGGTTCTGCCACTGCATTGCCCCAGGTCAGTGACACCAGATGTCCAGCACATAACAACACTGTGGTAGCAATTGCAATACGAGTGCCCCTCAGACACGACGAGATTTGTGAAGGGATGAATGAGCTGGCGCAATGCCAGCCGCCCATTCATGTGTGAGGTCACGTGGTCCAGGTATGGAGGAAAAGGACTTGGATTACCATAGGCGGTGGCAAGTTGACCAAAGGCTGTGCCGTCTGAAAGCAGCCAAATTAGTTTTTGTGGTAACACTAGGTAACACTAAGTTGGCAGTCACAGAGGGCTTTGGGAAAGAATACCTATCTTGTGATAATACTACATATTTTCATAATTACATAACATTGACATAACAAGATATGACACTCGATGAATGTTAACTGACAAACGTATTAGGGCTTCGGCACGACAACTTTATACCGTTCTCTCTCTCTCTCTCTCTCCCTCTACCTCTTTCCTCTCCCTCTCTCTCTCCTCTCTCTCTCGCCCCCTCTCCCTCTCTCTCTCGCTCTCGGTCTCTCTTTCTCTCTCCGCCACGCTCTGCAATACCCAGTAGCGCACCCAAGGAGAGGGCCAGCGTGCCCGGACCTCCCCCAAACGCTTCGATTTCAAAATGCTCCCCCCATTCATGTCGGTCGCCTTCGACGCCCGACATGGGTTCTGGTATTAATTGACCGCCGCAGGTGCCCATCGAGGGCCAAAATGAGCCTTAATTTGGCTTTTAGTACTAGTTCTGCTCTCACCTTACCGCCCCTGCCTACTACTAGTGTGCCGTCCCTGCGGTGAAGCATTCACCCAATACGTGATTCAGCCACAGACCAGATTTAGAACAATTGTACCCCCTTCACATGCGTTTTATGCTCTACAAGTATTGCTTTTACGTGATAAGTACCCTCTCTGAAAAATGCTTCCTCTCCAGTAACCTGCCGCCCCCTGTCAAACATGCCACCCCCCATCAGCCTGGCGCCCCCCTCACCTTTTCGTCAGCCGACCCCGGCCCAAACGAAAATCCTGGGTGCGTGCCCTGCAATGCAACTATTTCATAGGCATCCATAGAGGCATAAATATATCCGTCAGTTAGCATGTCATTGCAGGCATTTCGTCCATTTTAGCTCGAACCTGCAGTTGTAGCACCCATGTATAACTGACCTCAACCTGACCGAACAACATCTGTGAAGTGTGCGTTCCACCCCTCCTCAGCTGTCCCCTCCCAATTCCCGCCCACTCGCTCGGCTCAGCGCTACAGCGTACAGTGACTTTCAAACTAGTGGGTCGGCAGCGGAACGATACTTTCGCAACTGACTGTACATCTTGTCACGGGGGCTCGCTGAAGTGGGCTGGCCTGCGGATGTTGGGGAAACTGCGACCACGGGCATGATCCGACGTCAATGTTTTCCGCCATGACCTGGCCGACAGCCGGTGGCTGGTGGCGGGGAAGGCGGACCCGGAGATGCCGAAGCGTATGTATATCCACCCAGACAGCCCTGCCAGCGGCGCCCAGTGGATGCAGAAGGTGGTCTCCTTCCACAAGGTGAAGCTCACCAACAACGTCAGCGACCGACACGGCTACGTGAGTTCTTAGAACCTGCGCTGGTTACTGATCAGAACATAGCAGAGGTGCTTTTGAATTACCCAGGGACATCGCTGGGGGGATGAGGGTGGGACCCCGGACCCGCGATGACTGCGGGGGTGGGGTGGGTGGGAGGCGAATTTTGAAATGTTGGCTATCCTTGAAATATTTAACCACCATGCACTTCGTGAACAAATTTCCGTAGGTCCACGCACGTAATGGGGGAGAATGCAATAAGCCTAGGCCGAGTCCCAAAATTTTGACGGACGCCCTCCCTGATTTGCGAGTTGGGGAAAGGGAAACGCACTACTCGTCTCTCCCGCTTTTAACGTCAATGGAAGCACCTAATAAGGCTGGGGGTATCTGCTGAAGTTTGGCATTTGACGTCTGTAGTTTCCACCGATTCAATCAGGCCCGTCGTACCTTTGCATCTCTAGCGATCTCTGCATTTCCAGCGGGCTCTACATAACGATCGCCTCTCTTCGGCGCACTCTAACCAGCACCTCCGCGGTTACCTGCTCGGGTGAGCCCCTCGCCTCCCGCTTGGCTCGCGTTCCACCAGCCAGTCAATCAGCGGGGAACCAGCTGGATGACGGCCGGCCCCTCCCCTCCCCGTGCAGCCAGCACGCGCGGCTGCCAGCGCTCTGACAGACGCTGTGGGCGGTCGACCGCCAGCACAGGGCTTTAGACCGAAGGGGTCGTTTCTGGGGTCAACTCTTGATGGTCATGCAGGTTACTTCTGCCACAGCAGTGAAGCGCGGACCCCAAGAACGTTTGCCATGTTAGCTAGGGTTCATTACCTTTTTCTTGTGAGAAGTTCCGTGTTAGTGAGGAAGTAGAAAATATAGTAATTTTGCCTCTCCTACTTTCTGTTTTGTATCAGTAATGTGATTTAGGTACTCAGCAAGTGTTCGATATGGTTGGTTTGTGCTCTAAGTTTTTTTCTCCTGATTAACTGCAGGGATTTCCATATGCCCGTGTCGTGCGTCTATGTGGGGAGGGGAGGGGGTGGAGCTTGAGTTTGGTGACATAGGCAGATACAACCCCGTCCTTTAGAAGAAATTAAAGTCTGCTCTCAGGAGAGCTCTCTCCTAATAGTGGACTTTAGTTGCTCTCGCATGCCCTCTTCCAGACAGAGCCGCCCCTGCCATAACGCTGGCGAGATCCTACTTAACACGCGCATTGACGGGGGCGGCGGGTACCCGCCCCCTCGGGTATTTCGAAGATAGTAGAAAAACGGCGGCGCGTAGCGCCGCCGTACTTGGTATACCTTTTCCCTCATCATTTTTACAACTTCTGTGAAAATTTTAAGGTTAGGTCATCTCAGGTCAGGTCACCAGTACAGGTCAAGTGACCCGACCTCAAAAAAAGTTTAAGATAGCATAAGTCGGAGCAGGGTGAACTTATCCGATTGAAACTCATATCACATAATGGCCCCACCGAGTTCTCTAACATATGTTCCGGTATTTTTGATATCGATGACCTAAGGTCAGGTACGAGGCATGACCTCTCCATTGGAAATACATGGGAAAAAATGGTTTTTACGGAATAACTCAGTAACGGATGGTGATAGAGCATTTATTTTAGCTGCATTAGATTCGCCTGGGCTTTGCGGTTCTAATGATATGCATTTTATATAATTTGACCCTGACCTGACCTCAGGTCAGGTCAAATCCTCGATTTGACCTAGCAAGGTCAAATTATATATCATTCGATTCGGCTTGCTAAGAGGATTCATATAGTTCAAGTCGTTTTGCTCTATCTTTACTTGTTCAGATGTAATGCCCGAAAAACTGAATTTTACATGTTATCCCTATGACGGGCATGTTTTGACCTCTCGTGACCTTAAATGTGACCTGACAAAAAATGGTTCAAATGTTTTCGATGGAGAAGTGGATGGGCAGCCCAACGCCGTTTACCGTTTTTCGCTACCTACCGTGGTTCTCGAGATCTTAGGGGGCGGGTACCCGCCCCCCCCGTCAATGCGAAGGTGGCTCAGACCCCCGTCAATGCGCGTGTTAAGTTTTCTCTGGATGGTACTTTTCAGTCACCCGCCTCATAAAACTTCTGAAATTTGCATTGGAAAGGGATACCTTGAAGACTCTTCCCAGACGGTATGTCGGCCCCCTGAAGCGGCATTGTGTTTACGAAATCCCAGTTTCGTGACTATTACAATTTGTCATGAGTGGGGTTCAGAATGCTATGTTTTCACACAAAACACTGTTTTCACACAAATCGGCATAGGTTTTAGAATCGCAAATATCCCAGTTCTCGTACGCGAAACCAGGTATTATTAAACCATATAACACGCGCACTGTAGGCTACCTCGGAGGCCTCCACAACTATTTTCCCAGGTGGCTGGAGAACCAGTCGCAGCTGAAAAAAGCAGGACTGCGCTATTCGAGATGATTTAATGCCGCGTCGGTTGGTGAAGGAATTGTACAAATTGGTCAAATAATTATCGACCAATATGTTTTCAAAGACAGACCAATATTCTGGGATTGCCACAATCGCGCGGTCGCACCAGCTAGTCTACATTGGAGACCGAGTGGTGATGACGTCATAACGCTTTATAAACGAGATGATATTTCAATTCACCACACGTGAAGTTCAAGGTTCAAGGTCAAATTGTCGTATATGTATTTTCAAGGTCGTTAACCCAAGTGCTCCCGGAAGAAAGGTGTTGCTCAGTATGACGTATATCATACGGACGTCAAAATTAGGGTGGTTCAATGTAAGCGTCAAGATCACAGGCCAAGTTTAAAGGTGATGATTCCAGGTTAATCCTCATTTCCTGCTCGATGGCTGTCATAGTGCTAGTTATATAATACACTAAAGGGAGTATATCATATTGTTATGCAGCTGTATTGACGCATATCAATATGTATTATATGTGTAATATGCATAGCAATATTGTGACGTCATAGGTCAATGGCTTTGAATTCCCTTTTACCCAAACATTTCTTGGAATATTTTTTTGGGCTTCCCTCCGTGACTATTGATCGTTTTCTGCACATTCCCGACTTTGTTCTGCTTAAACACGGAATTTATTTTAGCTTTATCTTATTAAGGCTCTCCCAACAGGCACACTTACCCAATTACAGGGAGTATTGGCTTGCGTGTTTAAGGATCCTCTCCAGCGGGCCAGATGAGGCACAGAAGATGGTTTCCTGCCAAGGGGTTTGAACCCACGTTAATCTATGCTGTTCCGATCTGTAGGCGGGCAATGAAGACACTAGGCCGCCCGGCATTTCCCGATAGGTCCCCAGCACAGCCAAGACTTTGCCTTTCTGACCTTGTTTGACCTTGAATTTATTGACCCACGTCAATAAGAATAAGTTATATTGTAGATAGTCACTGCTTACACTCACCCTCTAATGGGCGTTTTCTAAGTCTCTTAGTTTTTTAGTTCCAGGGGAGGTGCCTAGAAGCCCCCTCCAGTGCGCTTTATTGGCAGACACATATCCAGTGCGAGTGTCGGCATATTATGCTCGAAAGCTTAGACGAAACTAGCCAAATATTAAGTTGGATTTGACATATTTCAGGATGAATTTCTCATTGTAATCTGTTTCAAGACCATGCTACGCTATGATATCAGGGATATTATTATTGCGGGATGTTGTTCCACAGGAAACAGTTCCAAACATCCTTTAAGGCTTTCGGCCCTTGGTGATAGTGGTGTGTTGGGCAGACGGTGCTGAACTCCATGCACAAGTACCAGCCGCGGTTTCACCTGGTGAGGGCCTCCCACATCTCCCAGCTGCCCTACAGCACCTTCAGGACCTACGTCTTCAAAGAAACACAGTTCATAGCCGTCACCGCCTACCAAAATGAAAAGGTGAGAATTAATAGTGTCACTAGAAAGTTTGCCATTTGAGTGTGACAAATCTAAAGCACTGGTCTCAGATTTAGGTGAGGTGTATGTAACCTGTAACTTAATTGAACATGCCTCGCGGAGTGATTGTGAGTGCACATACCTAATATCATTCTGGGTGCTGATTATCGCTTGAGACGTTTGTAGGCTAGTGCTTTGAATTGTGACTATGAAGAGCTAGACAAGATCAAAATTGACAATGTTCAGTGACTAAGTTGTAATTTTTGTAATGTCATGGTTGATTTTTGTGTTCAATATCATGAAACGCAATATAACAAACAAGGATCTTATTTATTTGTCAGAATTTAGCTTGGCTTCCCTGCTGCTATATGTGGCAACGGAACAATGGGCATCATGTTTTGGTATCTTTAAAGCTATCGCTACTTTTGACTAACATCTTTCTGCTACAAAGAAATTGTTTCTGCCAAACCCTACGAAAATGTCATTCACATTTCGTCATCATTTGAAAAAAACGATTTTGAGCGTCACAGATGATATATCAATACACAATATTAAGTGCTCCAAAAGATGAAGTTACATATATTGGTTGTTTTGGTGGAATTGATGGTGGACAGCCCTGCCTGAAAAACTATTTGACCAGTTGCTTTGCCTCTGTGTGGGCTTTCATGCTGGCCAAATTTAGCAACAGGATGTAGCGTACAAGTGCAGGAACGAGCAGAGCTTCAATGACCGGGTTTCGGGGTTCCCGCCACTCAAGGTAAATGTGACTAGTATTCAGCCCCTTCACTTAGAGAGCTACCTTAAGCATTCTTGTGGCGCGATTCCCACCACGTCACCGTTGCAATATGCTTGCGTTCCGCGCGATGAGCTTCCAGTTGCTCCAAGGTGATCTTTGTTGAAGCGTTGGGCCATTCATTGTTGAAGTGTCTGCACCACGGCGTGATTACTGCCCACCCAACCGCCTAGTTATGCGAGAGTAACGCTCATCTCAATTACGGGTTAACTAGATGAGGGGAAGGCACACAAGCTATTAGCGGCGGTGCTTACCGCAAAACCAGCGCGCTAATCACGGGACGGGGTACAACAGACAGTACCACCTGCGGCGGGACGGGGTACAACAGACAGTACCACCTGCGGCGGGACGGGGTACAACAGACAGTACCACCTGCGGCGGGACGGGGTACAACAGACAGTACCACCTGTGGCGGGACGGGGTACATCAGACAGTACCACCTGCGATGCCTCTGGAAAAGCTCACCTGTTAATCGCTCGTAGCATTGAGTCGCTCGATCCAGGCTTTGGAAACGCCATTGGATATGCCGTGCTTGGAAAGATATTGCACACCTGTAATGTGATAGATTTGACAGGAAGTTTCCGAAAACTGGTCAGGCTATACCGCCAAATTGTTTTTTTCTAGGTGTTATGACATTATTCTTACAGTGGATTTCCGAAACTGGTTTAAACTTGGCCTATTTTGACGTGCTACTGCACATCTTTACTGATATGTTCAGCGTTCAACTTGGAACAAGTTTAGAAAAGGGTGGGGCAGCTCAGCATCATATCAGTATTCCTTGATCACAAGGAATACTGCGCCTGCGCCGTTTTAACGCAGGCACCTTTGTCTGGTCGAGCTCTGTGTGTCGCGTGGTGCGGTCGTTTTCAACTTCTTGTTATGCTATGACAAATAGGGAGTTAGCGTGCAAACGACATGGGTGAGCAGGAGGGGCTGCCCCGCTCCTTCTAACCCTACAGTCCACTGCAGCTGGTCATATACCAGCTTGGAATCGCCCAGCTCGCATGTCCATCAGCCATAACCCAGCCGCCGAATCACCTCAAATTGTGCAAATAAACAGCGCGAAAGCATGGCCGGCGTAACAATTAGGTGTTTCTAACAAGCCCAACGACTTCCAGGCAGTTTCACGCCGGCCGCGTCAGCGTTACGCTTCCATCAATATGGCTGCCGCTGCCACGCTGTGGGTTTTACACAAACGGTGCCGTGATGCATATGGTAACGCCGACACTTAAGGCCATTACAGCCGAGAATTATTATTACATCGTCACCAGCAAGTGGCGAAAATTGCACTAATAACCATCATGAGCTGGCTGTGGCGTGTAATTAGGTGCAATGTTCTCTCATCACTTTCGGAGTGATATTGTTGGCTGGCACAAAGAGTGGGGCAAGAGTACGGACCACACAGCGTCGGATCTAGCAGCTTACAACCGGGTCTCATCCGCAGATCACACAGCTGAAGATCGACAACAACCCGTTTGCAAAAGGATTCAGAGACACCGGCTCCGCAAAGCGGCAGAAAAGGTAAGTCATGTAGGCAGAATCTGGGGAGAAGCGTCAGCTGCCGCCAGATCGGCTACTTTTCTGTTCGCTAAAAAATTAAAGGGAGCGGGGTTAGTGCAGTGGCAAGTAAAATGTTTGTACATTGTCCCTGCCTGCCCATGTATGGCGTAGACTCTGAGCTTGATAACCCCGCAGGCAGACTGGATTTATATCCCTTTGGTGGTGCTCGGGCACCCCCAATGAAACGTCGAAATAATTTAAGGATATTACTTAGATTTTAGTTTTTTCTTGATTTTAAGGACTTTGAGTAGGTTTTATGCAGTTCAGCAGGTCTGCGAATAAGCTTAAAAACACTTAACAATTCAGTATCGCATTTCGATATAGTGGTTATTGGAATTGTTTCAAATTTGGGCACACTCCATCATTTTCAGAAATTTAGATTCCTGCCCGGAGAAGATATTTATACTCTCCAATGCACGAAATCCGTTTTTATATATTTTCAGCATAAATTTGACCCTATTACCTGGTGCATAAAGTCAAACCAGGATCTAACTCGAATCGTAAAGGCGCTGTATTAAGTTTCCGAACACCACTTGAAAGCTCTCGCCAAGACGAATCGGCGCACCATCAAACGTCAAACATTCTGACGTCATCTCAGTCGTGAGCTTAGCAATAGTTCCACCATGAATGTGCTTCTATAAAAAAGTAAAGCGATGTACTTGAAAAAATTAATTATATAAATCATCACACGTAGCGACCGTCTAGTCACTTTCAAACAAGTAGGTCCAGGAATAGAATATCAGCTCATGGTACCCAGACTGGCTCAGGTAAACGCCCCTTCCCAAGACCAGCTCAGGGACCATCCTAAATCATCTCATCATCATCATCATCAAATTTATTTGTTCAACGAAATATTTGAGGAAAAATAATAGAGATCGGCGCAAAAGCCAGACGGCTTAAATCTTGGCGCCTCTCTTACACACTGACACACGCATGACACTAAATCAAATACACTTTCACCAACACACATATTCATCAGTACAGGTGACCATGATCTGTCACTTCATCTATCGGGCACAAGCCCTCTTCAGGGACCCCAAATCAGCTAAGAGGCCTAAAACCTGTTCAGAGGATCCCAGATCAGCTTATGGGACCCGATTCAGCTCAGGAAAACCCCCAGACCAGCTCAGGGGCTCCAATTTCGCGCAGAGCCACATACCAGCTGAACGGCCCCCGACTAGCGGAAAGGCCGTTATAACAGTGAGGCTCTCAGACCATATAACAACCTAGCTATTACGGGAGCTTTCAGGACAGTGGAACCCTAAAACGGTTCAGGGGCTCTCAGAATAACTCAGGGCTCTCTCCGTTGGGCCCTGACTGACTGAGAAGTCTAGCTAAAATTTGGAGCCCCGAACTAAATCAGAGTACCTAGACAAGCTTCAGAGGTCCCCCAGACCAGCACAGGGCCTCATATCTGTGACGTTATTTCCTAGTGCGTAATCGGTCCACTGGTCACTGGTTCATATAATAATTGGCTGCCAGCTGGTATGGTATTCCTTCCGTGGGCTCAAAATGACCAAGGCCGTCGACGCGCGAAAAAAACACCACCAATGATGATTGTATGGTATTCCTGCTGCTGCGATGGTGGCTGGAGCACTGGTATGCTGATTAAAACTTCGTTGAATACCGTGTTTGTGTAGGGGTTTAATGGGCAGTGTAGTGCATATAATCATTACGTCATCGTTAACTCGTTTCCCCTGACAGGCGTCCCGTAGCGACGTCGGGAACAGCGAAGGAGAAGACGAGGTTCTCCGGCGCTGAGAAGTCGCAATCCCCAGATGTCGAGGACGAGACCAGTGACGACATCCTGGACGTAGTGGGAAGCCCTGGCCCCTCCCTGGCGACAGGTCGAGATACCGCCGAGTCGGGAAGCAGTACCACAGTGGCCTTCCGTCCTTACGAGGACTGCACCAGCCGGCAGTCGCCGGGGGAGAGGCTGAAGAACGCAGCCCCAGACGGACGGTCAGACGAGGTGGAACGCACTAAGGCCAGCCGGGCTTCCTGTCAGGTACAACAGAACTCGGAAAACACGGGAAGTGATTATAACGCCCGCGAAAGAGTGTCTAAAAGCAGTCTCATTGTAGGCGAGACTGCTGTGAGATCAGACGTCAGTGTTTGCGAGACTGCTGTGAGATCAGACATCAGTGCTTGTGTGACTGCTGTGAGGTCAGACGTCAGTGTTTGCGAGACTGGTGTCACGAGGTCAGACGTCAGAGTTTGCGAGGCTGGAATCGCGAGATCAGACTTCGGTGCCTGCGACACTGGCATCGTGAGACCAGAAGTCACCGTGGGGCCGCTAGTTCCGCAGGGACCGCATGTCGTACCGCGGCCTGACGTCGCTCCCCTAGGAGTGATTGCAGCGGACCGCGTGCTCCACCATGCTGGCTTGACTATGAACACAGTGACCAGTGGGTGTATCAGCTGGATCCCTGCACCAGCAGCGTCGGCCTTGCCCCTGCCAGTGGATATTGCAATGAACGCAGGACTTGGCTATGCTGCTTCTTCGCTGCAGTACGACCTGGGCTGTCGGTCGCTCAGGCCCCGATATTCACCATACCCAGTACCAGCCGAGTGGCAGCTGGACAGTGTCGTTCCCAGAGTGCCGCCCGTGTACGGGGGTTCGGTGCTGCGGCCTGGTGCTAAACCTGCCAATAAGCTCTGCTTTGACGCCTTGTTGCCAGGGGAAAGCAGTCTCAGTTTTCCCCCTGGTGTGTGGCAATGATTACCCACCGCAAACTTTGTAAGCGCTTGAGAGCCGTTGCGCTGATCTCTGCAATATTGCACGTCAGATCAGTATACACCTCCTCGCCTTGGGAAAGTTCGTGGAACGTTCACATGGACAAAGGAAATTGTTTAGAAAGTTTTGTGCACGCTGGTGGATGGCAAACAAAGTGGAAAGGGTGGGGCGGAGGACAAGTTATTTACCCCTAAGCCATCTGATTTTCGACAGTTTGCCTTGAAAGATGTTATGTTTTCTTACGATGTTAAGCCCTGTTGCCTGTCTCTCCCCTCCTCACCAACTGTACATATCAGTCACTGTGTGCGAGGGCTGAGTGACGTCACAACTTTGGTCTCAGATAACGGAATACATCACTGCTTATGCCTAAGTCATATACTTCTAGAGCTAAGATGTTTTTCTATATTTTACAAGGAGTCTTTTCAAAAATGTCTCTGAAAAGATATCTTCTTTCAGCTTCTGACCGATATTTGATTGTATCACCCGGGCAATAGAGCTCATCATTTATATAGCAAACAATCAGTGACGGCGGAAAGTCCGAATTTAAGGGGGCGCCATGGACTGTTCAACCCATTTGTTTCCAGTCAACGCCATAGGGCTGGTGTTAAAATTTCTGATTTAAGGGAGGGCACCCGCACCGTGCCCCAGTGCTCCCTCAGTTCCACCACCAGAGCATACAATGTATGCTGAAAAGATAAATTTATCAAACAATTGTATGTTATAGGTAAACATGAAATGCTATGCTAAAATCATAAAACCATTCCGAAAAATTCCAAAAACGTAGCACAACATGGTATGCTACATAATGTACCCGACAAGTCAAATGAGCTCCGTCTGCCGTGTCACGCTCCTGTCTGTGGGTAGGCAGCTGAAGAGGCCACTCTATAATTTCACCCCGACTTTGATAGCGATAACACGATAACTTTTTCAGAGGACTGCATCTTCGTTAACGATAGCTTGATAATGAGGTCGGCCGCTTCAATGAAGCGAATAAAGTTTGGGTAGTGTCGACAAAATTGTCGGCGTAAGTATCACAAATGCAGGGGATAAGATATGTTTGGCCCTGTTGAACGCATCAAAGTCTATGAACGTTATAGAAATTCCATACTAAACTATCTTATCTAGGACACATACTGAATATTTACCTTCTTTAATACGCGCCATGCGGGGGTCCATGGCATGACGCACCCCACTGGGGCCGTATTTCGCCCTCCTTCGTATCTCATTTCCTAGGAAAGTGAAATAAAAATTACGGACGGGGTTCAAAAGCTTTTGATGAGGCGAATAGAAATTATACGAACTATTTTTGTCAGGTCAATATTGAGGTCAGCAGAGGTCAACGAAGGTTTCATAGGCTTACAACTGGGCAGTGTACATTTTCCTCTCTAGATTTTTACGCAGCGGAGCTAGAGAAAATCTTTAGGCATCATTGGATTTCTATCCTCGTTGCAAATCGAATGATGTACAATATAACCTTGCTAGATCAAATGGTGAAAATGACCTGACATTGAGCTAGGCCAAGGTCACATGGTGACCTGGTATGGTACTGTTGCATATCAAACAACTTTCTATGATACGATAATCACAATACAAGCAAAGTGGAAGCTTTATCACAATTATTGTTTATTGTTTATTGCATGCGAATCATCAACGGACGTGGTGCCCATTTACAGATGAAGTCAATCTGATAAAAATATATACAATGAAGGATCAACGCCGCGAGACGATTGTTAAAAGTTGATGGAACAAGTGAGCTTGAAATGGTTCCAAAAGGTAAAAATGCACTGCTACCCATAAAAATATAGATAAATACATTTATAAATTCATTTGAAAATAAAAAAGCCTAAGACAGACGTAAAATATAAAAATATGAATGGTATACAAACCTAAACACGTAAAAGAGTCTTAAGACCTACTTAAAATATAGATGTAAAACCTATACACACAAAACCTAATCCCTCACACCCAGCACAAAGCGAAGCACCTGCTTTTTGTACTCTGCTTTCCCAAGCTGCCAAATATCTGCCTCCCGACATGTATCCAGGAACCTATTGCACAGTTTGGGAATCCTGGTAAACAAACCCCTTTTCACCGTGTTGACTCTCGCGTAGGGCACGTGAAATAAAACCATACGGCGCAGCATTCGGGGAGGAACAGCAAGTGGAAACTTATTCAGAAGAAATGATGAATCTACTAAATTTTTGTGGATACCTCTGATGAACATAAGATCATACTGTTTTCGTCTGGCCTCAAGAGATGCGACACCAAAATGCAAAGTGAGACTATCATAGTCAAATGCTATGTTTTGAATATTGCAACGTCCACAGAGCCAAATTAAAAATTTATGCTGGGTTCTTTCCAGCCTTTGCAAGTGACTGTCAGCTGCTCCTCCCCAAATCACGCAACAATATTCCAGCACAGACCGTACATTCGCGTAATATGTAGACAACATAGCTTTGCTATTGCACTGATGTATCGGCCTACCTCTTTTACCCGTTTGAAAAGATCTCATCATCAATCCTAATGCCCTATTTGCTTTTGAAACAATGTTGTCTATATGTGCTCCGAACGTTAATTTTTCATCAATAAGAACCCCCAGATCTCGCATTACAGTGACTCTTTCGATGGCTGTGCCACCTATAGTATAAAGAGCATGAACGGGAGAACGACGTAGCGTCAGAGATAGGACTTTACATTTTGATGGGTTTAGCTTTAATCCCCACAGCTCAGACCATTGATATAGGCAATCAAGATTGTTCTGAACAAGTCTTGCATCATTTCGATCGTCTACTTTGTGATAAATTTTAACATCGTCTGCAAACATCAAATTATCTGTGCACAACGTCATCGGTAGATCATTTATGAAGCAGGCGAACAATAGAGGGGACAGAAGTCCGCCTTCCGGTGTGCCCGACGGTGCAGGTATCCAGGACGAGCACTGACCGTTTAAAACAACTTACTTATGGCTTTTTATTAGGCGTTCTGTGCATAGCACCTTTGCCCGCCTCTAAAGGAGTGTGTGGGAGAATTTTAGAATTTTGCGTGAGGGCAAGCTACGTTAGTCTGTTAAAGCAAAGGGAGTTATTTCAAGTAATGGGTTGCAAGATATTTTAGCTTGCGAATGGACGGTCGTGGCAATGGCATAGCCATGCCAAGGGAGGTCTTTTAATAAGTTTAGACCCGCAGAGTGCGAAGGTTATTTCTGTGGTTAAAGACCTTAAATTTAGAATTGGAATTTAGAATTTAGAATTTTGTGTGTCAGCTACTGATGTCCGCTTGTCTACGTTACTCGAAATCCTCCGTTAACTCAATAATTTTCGTATTTTAGAAAGTGCGCTAAACACCTGGCCAGGGTGCCGCGAATTTACCCTGCAACCCGGAGGTGAGGTTGCAGCTCCCCTCTCCGGCTGGGCAGCCGCCGCGCAGAGGAAAAGAAGTGTGAGAGGATAGTTAGATTGTTAGTAAGAGTAAAAGGTGTAGTTAGCATAGACCCGCAGTGAAAGGTATCACTGCGGTGAAGAAATCTAACCTATTTAACCTAACCTGATTTCAAAGCTAGCCTAACATAACCTAACCTTAGCCTACGATAAACCATTTAAAGGTTAAACAACTATTGCTTAAATTTTGCAATGGATCATCTGTGATATGAATGGTTAATTTGAAAATAGGCAAGTCCTACTTTGGGGTGCACCATGCACCCTCCATCATATATACTGGGAGGGGTGATTTATAGAAACTTCTCTAGCCCAGAGTCCTTTAGAAATGTAAAGACTTGTAAAGAGGATGTAAAGAGGACCGATAGGTCCAGCCAAAGCCACACGCCCAAGGACTGACGAGGTCCAACAAGCGTGCTCACCCCGGGACAAACGTCCCACCGCTCGGGTTTCCGGCCGAAGAGTAAAAGAGATAGTAGAGAAAGAGTAGGGTTATGGGACTGAGAAGAAGAGGTACCAGGTGGCCGGAATCCAAGAAACCAAGACCACCTGGACCGATAGGGTAATTACCGAACTGACCAGCTGACGTCCAACAGCACCACACCAACCAGCTGTGAAAAAAGCGGCTGGTGAGGCCGGCTGGAGTCAAAGTACCGCACCGACCAGCTGTAAAAAACAGCGGTCGGTGGGACAGACCGGTCGCAGCGAAGACTCGAGCCGGGAGCAGGTCTTGAAAAAGTCTTCTACTCCTTCTTCTTGTCTTCGCAGCAGGAAACGCAGCAAGCAGCAACGACAGCAAGCAGCAACGACACCAGACCTGCCGGCAAACGCTCAAGCAGGGTGTCAGTCAGGCAAGCCCTCCGTTGAGTTTAAAACAACTCGCTGTTTCCTCCCAGACAGATATGACCTACACCAATCTAACGCCTTACCAGAAATATGGTAAGAGTTTTTGAGTTTGTGTATGAGAAGAGCGTGGTTCACGCTTTGAAAAGCTGAACTGTAATCGGTGTAGATCACATCCGTCTGGGATCCAGCTGCTATATTGCCCCAGGCTTTTTCTAACATCGTCGCCAAATTAGATACGCACGAGCGACCTGGGATGAATCCATGCTGTTGCTCGGCTACAACTGGACAAACGTGAGCACAAAGAGAAACATATACAACACGCTCAAGCACTTTGCTCAACAGTGGTAACAATGACACAGAACGATAGTTAAGTGGGAGAGTCTTGGCGCCTTTTTTAAAGATAGGCACTATATTGGCGCGTTTCCAAACGCTCGGAAAAATCCCCTGGCTAACAGACAGTTTGCATAATTTTGTCACAGGCACGGTCAGCTCCTCTGAACACTCATGAATCACGCGTGCACTGATATTGTCTGGGCCGCAGGCCTTATGGCTATTGACACTGATCAATACGGATCTCACGATATCTTCGGACACTTCGAATGTACTTAAGAGATCCAGTGGGTAATCTGGCGCGGGTGGAAATTCACCCACAGCAGGGTCGGTGAATTTAGCGGCAAAGGCTTGGTTTAGAAGCTCCGCCTTCTCCGCATCTTCTGTTACCTTTCTGTCACCGTCTAAGAGGTAAGAAATGGCATTGTTCCTTCTCTTTTGACACTTTAAAAATGTCCAAAACCGCTTGGGGTTTGTTTTGAGGTCATCGACTAGCCCCGAAAGATACTCATAAAATTTGCTGCTAGATATCTGCTTGAAGCATCTCCGCTTCTCTTGAAAACAGGCTTCAGTTTCGGGGGACCTGTTCCGTTTCATTCTACGATGGGCAGCTTCCTTTTCCACCAAAGCAGAGCGCAGATCCTGATCGAACCACGGCGGATGACGTCTTTTCAGCTGAACAAGTGGAATGTGGTCGCTGATGGTAGCGTTTATTATGTCGTAGAATATCCTAGTAGCATCATCAACTGGCAAATCATCAAGAAGAGACCAGGGAATCAGCCTCAGCGATGTACGCATGCCGTCCCAATCAGCCCGCTTATAGTTCATGGCGGAGCGTCTAGTCACCAGTGGACTCGCATGGCTTATAGATGCAATTTCGCAAGTCACTTCCTTGTGGTCGGATGGAAAACAACCGTCCCGGACAATAGCGTCCACGCGGTGATCTGTACAAAGGACCAGATCCAGAAAGTTTGTCTCACGTGTTGGTTGGTGGACATACTGGAACATGTTTGTCAGATGGAAAGCGTCCATAAATTCAACTGCTCTTCGAGAACGGCGCAGCATGCTTGGTCTTGCGTGTCCTGACCCCGTTGACTCCCATTTATTGTCGGGAACATTGAAGTCGCCCATGGCGAGAACCACTTTTGCAGGATTGGTGCTGGTGATTCTGCATAAAGTCGACATTGCTTCTACAAGTGCATTTGTATTTTCCGGAGGGCAGTAGCAAACAGCCAATAGCATGTGAGGGCTGCTTTTTATTTCTACCACGAGCATCTCGGCATGCGCAGGCTCCAGATCTCTGCGCCTCTCAGGTCTGAGGGCAGAGTCTATAAGGCATGCAACCCCTCCACCAAGGCGATTGAGTCGATCTCTGCGATGCATGATGTGTGTCGGCATTGCTGATTCCATCTCCGAGGTTTCTACGGTGTCGTTGAGCCATGTTTCGGTTAATGCGACGATGCCAAATTTTTGTAGTTCCGGCGCGGAGATCCTCAGGTCGCCGATTTTGTTTTTGATGCTCTGCACGTTCTGGAGACTGGCGGTAATTTTCCTATTGCGCTCTCGTGGTTGTGATCCGGGATTGAGTTCGATGTCTCCCGAAATAAGAAGCAGCCGACAACCTTGGTACGTAGCGTCTGTTTTGCTGTCATAGTGTACACGTGAGCGATGAAAACGACCCGCGCGCTCTATCCTTACCACGCGCAGTTTGTGAGGCAACGGTGCGCCTCCAGAAGTCAGCTTTCTAGCTGACCGTAGAGAAGAATTCCCGGCATTTCCAAGGCTGGAATCCGTGCCAGTGACGCTGACAGCAATGAGCGCAATGAAAAAGTCGCATTCATCTGGGATCGAACACGGACTCTTCTACTGAAGCCTCCAGATGCACCACCGACAACACACGCTGACCACCCGGCCACCACGCCTCTCCGCAACGAGGGCCCATATATCTGCCTGATTTTGCGGGCAGTGGCAGGCTTGCAGGCCCCAGTTGCCGCCATGCCTCAAGGGTTCACCCTAATGAACGCAAACACCGATTCTAAACAATCGGTTTGCGTACGATTCAAGCCGTCCAACACAACACTGTATCAGACCTGAAAGAAAAATCAGGTAGCATTCACTTGGCCAAAAACACTTTAATTCTTGCTTAAACCAGCAATGTAAACAGGAGCTCTATCAGCTTAATCAGCTTATAAGAGCGAAGTCACTGGTAAAATAATAACTGAATGCTCATGTGGCCTCACATGGCCTTTGAGAGGTCAGATGGTAAAAAAAAGCTCAGCTTTATGGTCAGCTTGGTTTTGGTAAGAAAACACGGTTTGAGGATTTTCAGGTTTATCTTTCCAGTATTTGCTGAAAACGAGCCCTTTCTATTTTTCACCGTAGACTTATAATGGGGTGACCAGAAGATTGAACCCACCTTAGGTCAACAATCTCAAAATTCCGAGATGGCAGATTTGTAGGCCCTAATGACTTAAAGTGTGAAAGTTTGAGCTGATCGGTTGGTAGATGTTCCTTAGGCGCCGCTTCAAGCTCATGATTTTAGGTTTTGAGGTCGGGTCGCTTGACCTTGAATAGCTCCTTGACCTGGCATGATCTGAACTAAAAAAATTAATCAGAGGCGTAAAACCAATCAGGGATAAGGTGCTGCAAGTTTTGTTTTTCTGTGTCTCTTCGACTCAGTGTTATCTGGGACAACCATGAGGGGAAATAATTTTGCCCCTCACCCACGGGGTTTGTGTTAAGTACGAACACTTGTAAAAAGAAACAATCATAGCACAAAATTCACATTCATCTCGCAAGGATCGCTGGAGGGTAACGGAATAACAATGTGTACACTGAATATTTGCATGTTCAGCACTCGTTTTAAACGCTTCAGATTTTGCATTGCGTTTTCAAAGGGTATTAACCCGCGCCCCGGTGGGCCTCCGAGCCACCTTCGCCCTGGTAGGGGGTTGTTCGAACACCCCCTCGACCTCGGCCCCTATGCGGGATAGGGAAAAACGCGAACGCTGGTAGATAACTTACACAAATTCATGAAGAAACTAAATCAGTAACTTTTTGGTTCAGGTTAATATTGAGGTCATGACAAGTCAAAGAAGTTGGCATTTTGGGCAAAGTTTTTTGGGCTCTAGCATCTGATAGAATTGAGTTAGTATCATTTTGTGGGCACCATTTGCTTCCTCTTGTCACGGAAAATCGAATGAAATATGACCATACTAGGTCAAAACGCAAAAATGACCTGACCTCGGGTCAGGTCAAGGTCACTTTTTGACCTAGTATAGCCCATTTGCATATTGCTCGACTCGCAATAGCAATCCAAACGCAATGATATAAAAATAAAAGCTGTATCATCATTTCATTCAAAAGTAATTGACTTAAGTCTGAAAACTGCTTAAGTAGCTTCAGATGACCTTTTAGAGGTCACAGGTCAAAAATTGTACCATTGAACTGGAAAAAGGCCCAGGATAATTAGATTTAGAGAATATGAAGGTATTGTCAGCTTTACCTACACAAATACAGCACAATTTCTGTTTTCCCATGTATTTCCAATGGAGAGGTCATGGTCCGCACTTGACCTTAGATCATCGTAATGAAAAATCCCGGAACAATTTTTGTAAAACTTGGTGGGGCCATTATGTGTTATAAGTTTCAATCCGATTGATTGGCCCATTTCTTACTTATGCCACCTTAAACATTTTTTAGGTGAAGTCACTTGACCTGCATTGGTGACCTGTCCTGAGATGACCCAAACTTAAAATTTTAGATGAAGTTGCAGAACTGATCAAGCATAAGGTGAGCCAAGTACGGTGGCGCTTTGCGCCGCCATTTTTGGTGCCACCGAAAAAATCCGAGGGGGTGTCAAACACCCTACCACCGGGGCGAGGGTTAACCCTCACCCCGGTGGGCCACGTTTGAACACCCCCTCGGGTTTTGCGGCGGTACGAAAAAACGGTGACGCGAAGCGCCCCAGAACTTAGCACACCTTATACTTGATCCATTACGCAACTTTTCACAAATTTTTAAGGTTGGGTCATGTCAGGTCAGGTCACCAGTGCAGGTCAAGTGACTTCACTTCAAAAATGGTTTAAGGTGGTATCAGTAAGAAATGGGTCAACATATCGGATTGAAACTTATATCACATAATGGGTTCATCGAGTGCTACAAAATGTATACCGGGATTCTATATCGATGACCCAAGGTTAGGTACGGATCATGACATCTTCATTGGAAATGCATGGGAAAACAGCAATTGGGCTGTATTTATGCAGATGCAGCTGAGAATACCTTCATATTCTCTAAACCGTAGTATCCTGGACCCTTTCCAGTTTAATGGTGCAATTTTTGACCTGTGGCCTTTGAAAGGTCATCTGGGGCTACTTAAGCAGGTTTCAGACTTCGGTCAATAACTTTGCAGGAAATGATGATAAAGTTCTTATTTTAATTCCATCGCGTTTTGATTGCTACCGCAAGTCGACTGATGCATATTGACTATGCTGGGTTGGAAAGTGACCTTTTTTGCTATCCCTCATAGGAGCCGAGTTCGAGGGGGTGTTTGTCACCAGGGCGAAGGTGGACCGGAGGGCCACCGAGGCGGATTTTAATCACGACATCCTATGAGATAAATGCATTATAAGAAGTTATCAAACTACGTATCGTTCTCGATCGGACAAAAGAGGTTAATTTAATAAAGTTATTTTGATGGTTTATAGTTGATTATCGCTGATTGGAAGAAACCCATCGTCGATAACGACTTTGATAATCGTTATCAATAAAAAGTTATCGCAGTACCGACCACTGGTTACAAAATCTGCAACGTGCTCATGTTTGCTAGCAAACATGCCTCTGCGATTTCATCAAAGGTACAATATCTTTTTCCCTCTGAGATCCCTTATTCGACAAAATCCAGTTCCAATACAAAAACAGTACAAAAACCTGGCACACAGCCATTTCCTTCGCCGCAATTTTTATAACACAGACAGGCCACACAGAAGCACTAGAAGCGATGCACAGGCTTTGGACCACTTTTATCTGGAGGTTCGTGCAAGTCAGGGCCCAAGCTCACGCCTTTAACACGCGCATTGACGGGGCGGGTACCCATCCCCCTCGGGTTTTTCGGAGACAGCATAAAAACGGCGGCGCGTAGCACCGTCGTACTTAGCATACCTTTTCCCTCATCATTTTACAACTTTTGTCACAATTTTAAGGTTAGGTCATCTCAGGTCAGGTCACCAGTACAGGTCAAGTGACCTGACCTCAAAAACCGTTTAAGATAGCATAAGTCGGAACAGGGTGAACTTATCAGACTGAAACTCATCACATACTGGGCCCACCGGGTTCTCTAAAATACGTTCCGGTATTTTTGATATCGATGACCTAAGGTCAGGTACCAGCCATGACATCTTCATTGGAAATACATGGAAAAATGGTTTTAACTCGATAACTCAGTAACAGATGGTGATAGGTGTTTATTTTAACTTCGTTGGATTTTCCTTGTCTTCGCAGTTCTAATGATGTGCATTTTATCTAATTTGACCTTAACCAGACCTCAGGTCAGGTCAAATCCTTGATTTTACCTAGCAAGGTCATATTATGTATATTTCGATTTGGTTTTCTGCGAGGATTCATATAGTTCCAACTATTTTGCTCTATCTTAACTTGTTCAGATGTAATGACCGAAAACATTAATTTGCATGTTTTCCCTATGACTGCATGCTTTGACGCCTAGTGACCTTAAATGTGACCTGACAAAAAGGTACACATATATTCGATGGAGAAGTGGATGGGCTACCCAACGCCGTTTACTGTTTTTCGCTACCTAGCGTAATTCTCGAGATCTTAGGGGCGGGTACCCGCCCCCCCCGTCAAAGCGAAGGTGGTTGAGACCCCCGTCAATGCGCGTGTTAACGGCAGTGACCCGGGCCTTAGACTGAGCCCGGGAAAGTTTATGTTACAGAAATACCTCTCATACCTTGGCCCGATGCATCCAAACAGGAAAACAGGAGGCAAAGCTCATACAAATCTAAAATATCAGCAAACAAATCACGGAAAGTAGCAAAGCAGCAGCATGGCACATTATCTACCTGCGAAAGTACAGCTGGGTCACCCTATAGGGGCGCGGTGGTGTACCTATTGGTTAGCAAGCTCGCTTTCCGACGCCATATGACCTCGGCAGTTTGTGCGAACATAAGCCTCAAAATTATTCAGGGTTCATTCTCTATCCATACATGTATTTTTTGCACACACTATATATTTCTATATTTTATTTATATTTTTATATTTATATTTCTTCATATTCTAATGATCAATTCATGGCTCCATCTGCAATCAGGAGATGTCTACGAGTCTACGGCACTCACGAAAACCTGTGTGACCTATACCTATAAATGCTACCTAAACACTAAAAGATCATTGACACAGCCTCCGTCACTGACTGATGACACTCAGCATGTTTCCTGATACCGCCATACATTTTGGATGACGAAGGCGCTGCCGTAAGGGTAGAATCTATCAACTTCTGGGACCACCTAATGTCCACGATGGACAACCTGTTTACATTCAGTCCCACATGCCTGATGAACTGCCCAAAAGCAATAGTCAATAAATAAAGCAATAGCCTACCAAATATCTAAAACTCAGACTATGAAAAACAAAGAAAGGTAAGCGACATCTTAAAGCTACTTCAACGTTTCATTGGGGTGCCCGGGGCACACCCAATGAGATATAAGTCCACACCCGCGGACGCGCCATGTGTTCTTACACTAAACCAGCACAGTAACTCGCGCCAGCCCACTGGCCACGTCCACAGGCGTAGTTACCACCTCGATTACTTCACGGCTACCACTGTCGAACCGAGCCGTCTCGACCGTCACTCAGCCGTCTCACTACGTCACTGCCTCAGGTCATGGGCACGCGGCCGACCAGCGGCGGAAATAGGTCTACCTGGGGAGGGCGAGCTCGCCCCCCCCCCCCATCATTTTCTTCTGCAGCGAGCATCTGGTGACCGTAAGGAATTGGCAATTGTCACAGAAGAAGCAAGTTCCAGCTGTCTTCTCTTCACACAGCTTGGCACATCGTCCTAATTCAGGGAATCCAGGCTGGCTCCTTGGAGCACACAATTGATTCCGAGGGGGTTGGAGTGGGGTACCACGGATCATCTTTGGACGGAGTTACTTTACTTCGTTACACGCGTTTCTACCGTTAACAGGCGCCCCGCTGGGGTCCCTGACATGACGCGCCCCGCTGGGGGGCGCTTTTCGCCCCCTCCGTATCTCACTTCCCACGAAAGCTAAAAAAATGGTGGTGCCTTTCGAAAGCTCTTGACAAGAAGAAGATATTTTATACGAATAATTTTTATGTCAGGTCAATATTGAGGTCAGCATAGGTCAAAGAAGGTTCCATAGGCTTACAACAGAGCAGTGTACGTTTCTCTCTCTAGATCTGTCCTAAGGGAAGCAAGAGCAAATCTTTATGTTGGATTCTTCTCATCGCGGCAAATCGAATGATGTATAATATGACCTTGCTAGGTCAAATGGTGAAAATGACCTGACCTCGAGCTAGGTCAGGGTCACAGAGTAGGTAACCTGGTATAGTCATGTTGCATATCAATTGACTCCCCGTGACAATATAAGCACAATGCAAGCCAAAATGGGAGCTTTATCTCAATTCAGTGAGAAGTTATTGGCAAAACAGTCACTCTATGCTCCTGTGACCTGACATGACATTTGAGAGGTCAGATGCTCAAAAACCCAAGTTTATGGTCAATATCGTGGTAAGAATAGACGGTTTCAGGATTTTCAGCTTTATCTTTCCAGTATTTACTGAAAACGAGCCCATTCTATTTTTCACCATAGACATATAATGAGGTGACCAAAAAATTGACCCCACCTTAGGTCACTAATATCAAAATTCCGAGATAGCAGATTTGTAGACCCTTATTATCTCATCATATTGTGAAAGTTTCAAACTGATCGGCTCGCTGATGTTCCCTGGGCGGCACTTCAAATTCGTGATTTTAGTTTTTGAGGTCGGGTCACTTGACCTTGAATAGCTCCTTGACCTGACCTCACTTTACCTAAAAAATTTGGTCAGATGTGTAAAATTGATCAGGTATAAGGGACTGTAAGTTTCGTTGTTCTGCGTCTCTTCGTTTTTGCGCTATGTGGGGAAAACTAGGAAAGAGGCGAATTTTGCCCCCTCCCCAGCGGGGCGCGTGTTAAGCTCTTTCATCATTACTCTACACTCGGGTAAAAGTTTTAGATTGACACCATGCGAAATGAATGAAATATATATTTTCTTTAGTCTTTGTTTAACACGCGCATTGACGGGGGCGGGCAACCCCCTCCCCTCGGGTTTTTCGGAGACAGCAGAAAAACGGCGGCGCGTAGCGCCGCCGTACTTGGCATACCTTTTTCCTCATCATTTTTACAACTTCTGTCAAAATTTTAAGGTTAGGTCATCTCAGGTCAGGTCACCAGTACAGGTCAAGTGACCCGACCTCAAACAATGTTTAAGATAGCATAAGTCGGAGCAGGGTGAACTTATCCGATTGAAACTCATATCACATAATGGCCCCACCGAGTTCTCTAAAATATGTTCCGGCATTTTTGATATCGATGACCTAAGGTCAGGTACGAGGCATGACCTCTCCATTGGAAATACATGGGAAAATGTTTTTTACGGAATAACTCAGTAATGGAGAGTGATAGAGCATTTATTTTAGCTGCATTAGACTCGCCTGGGCTTTGCAGTTCTAATGATATGCATTTCATATAATTTGACCCTGACTTGACCTCAGGTCAGGTCAAATCCTTGATTTGACCTAGCAAGGTCAAATTATATATCATTCGATTCGGCTTGCTGAGAGAATTCACATAGATCAAGTCGTTTTGCTCTTTCTTTACTTGTTCAGATGTAATGGCCGAAAAACTTAATTTACATGTTATACCTATGACGGCATGTTTTGACCTCTCGTGACCTTAAATGTGACCTGACAAAAAATGGTCCAAATTTTTTCGATGGAGAAGTGGATGGGCAATCCAACGCCGTTTACCGTTTTTCGCTACCTACCGTGGTTCTCGAGATCTTAGGGGGGGACGGGTACCCGCCCTTCCCCCGTCAAAGCAAAGGTGGCTCAGACCCCCGTCAATGCGCGAGTTAAAGGAGCTTTGCCTCAATGTTGGGGTAAAGCACCTTATAATTTTTTATCGACTAGCACCTACGACTTTTTATCCCGGGGCTACAGGGGCCGAAAAAGTGTTCAGTGTGTCACCATTGAAAATTTCAAACCATAAATGTGTCACCGCACCAAACTGCAAAATGTGACACGTTTTGCGTCAGTAGGAAACCAATGGACTCTCATGGATCATCCTAGTTGTTGAAAAACAGTACGAGCTCTAATTATAGGAGCCAATCTCAGCGATTTGTTCCGTATTTGTCTGGAGAGAACATGCCAAGTAATTTTTGTCACTTTGCCCACCTTGGGCTGTCACCATTTAGAATGGCAAAATGGTAGATTTTTCGACCCCTGCGGGGCTATAGCCCCGGGATAAAAAGTCGGGGATAAAAAGTCGTCATATGTCGCCCAAGTGCCATGTCCCCCTGGTGGTTAGCGTGTCTTGTTTCCACGCGGGTGACCCGGGTACAATGCACGGCGGATTCCCAGAATAAGGAACAATTTGATTCCCCGGAAAACCCTAGGCAGGAGAAGAGTAGGGAACGGCAGCAAACTTCGATTGGGAACACAAGAGCGTTACGTATTTGGATGCCATTCGTGAAAGCAGAGGTATATGAAGGCCTTTACTGTACCTAGTAGCAGATACCTCTAGCAGCAGAAATGCCACTTTCCATCCCCTTATTTTTGTACTGTGTATTGGCGCATTGAAGATCATCCTGGCGTGGGCGGCTTCAGTGATTATTTTTTACAACTGACACCTCAGTTCATGTTCAGGGCAAGGGCTTTGGTTCAGGGTTCGAAAGATAATTGGGAGGAGTGTGAACTGCTGGTATTAAAAAGTATCTTGTGTGTACTGTGGACAATTTATTGTCGTGGCTGTAACCATGGGTCGTAGCAACGACCCTAACATCGTTTTCTAAGTGGTCGTGCCTTCGAACAGAACTTCCGTCCAGTGTTTGTATTAGATATCTGATTTACGTAGACTGTTTTTTATGCAGGCTCAGTTCATGCATTCAGTAATTTAGCATAAAAAGCTTTTTGGGTGCAAGCAAGAGCTGCTGGCCAGTCAATCCTTGAAGGGATTACTCCATTGTTATACTTGGTTTATAAAATCTTAAAAATCTAAAATCAGGAATATAAAATCTTAGTAAACTAAAATGTAATTGCAATACTACACAATTGCTACTGTTATTGCTTGTTTTGATATCCTGATTGGGCTGTTGCTAAAAATTTAGGTATCTTATCATTATCAGACTTGTGCCTGACCTTGTCCACTAGCTTTAGCCCTTACCTTGCCTTACCTTACCTTACCTTAAAAATAATATAGATAATACAGATTACGAATAATAATGATAGCTTAAAATACAATAATTACAAATATAGGCCTGATGTACGCATGGGCCATGACATTTGATTTAGACTTTTGATATCTTTTAGTTCTCCTTATGTTTGTTAGTAAAAAGTCCTCAACTAACTAATAAGAGAGGTAACATTGCACCATGTGGGTGGGAATGAGTGCATTTTTCTCCCTCTTATATGGCAGATTGGTGCTAATTTTTTGTGGCTGGCGGTGTGAGAATTTTAGATGGCTGGTGCGACTCGTCTGGCCTGCTGCCATACTCTGCAGACTGGGTTTTTTCTACCATACTTGAAGCCATACACGTTTATTATTACACAGACACACACACATACACATACACAGTTCCGTTAAAAAGAGCTTGAAAACATTTGAGGACGGAGCTCGCTACAAGGCAAGACAGGAAATTAATAAGATAGTTCTCACATGATTTTAGCCGGAGATGTTTGCCTTAGTATAGTAACCATGACCTATATTGTATCCATACAAACACTTTTTGACGATGCAATTATTCAAAAAAAGAGCCAGTTTGTGCATCCCACTGGCTCAGTGCTTCCACCACTGGTATAACCAGCTGTAAACCTGTAGCATCTGGTAGCTGAGCTCAAGAGGACAAGAAGTCTGGGCTGGAGAGCCTGCCTTTGATGCTGGATCGAGACAACATGTCGAGCTTTCGAGACCTGCGCCCAGTGATGGAGAGAAAGTCTATGAGGGAATACTCGTTTTGCTTCTCTGTGTTGTGGAGTGAGCGGATAAAGGCAGAGGATCTTCTGTTCCTTCTCTTCCTAGAAGCACTACTCTTGTTTGAAACACTTGCTCCATGTTCTCCCAGATTTCCTGCCGGTTGACCTCAAGGACAACTCATGCCACTGCTTGGGTGGCCTACCACAGACGTGGCGCCACCTATCGGCGCTATGACGGAGTGGTAGGCATGTCGACAGCAAGTCAGCGGCACCAGGGCCAGTAGATTCGATGGACAGCGAGTACAATCCTAGGCTAGTTGAGATTGGAGTGCATTGATACTTCTGTTGGCACCGTCTTCATATTAAGAATTAGTCCATGATATAGCTGATAGCAATTAAGACAAGGAGGGGCAAGAAGCAGAGCTTGAAGGGCATCCTGCTTGTCTGTGCACATATTGAAGTCAAAACGTAAGACTATTTAATATATTAAGAAGGGTGTTTAATCCCATGGAACTGGTGCAAGCAGTGTGAGATATCATAAGTAGCTTTGGTTAAATAAGATGTTAATAGTTGGCGGCCTTAAATCTTATTGTAGAATCTACGGGCGATAGGAATGGTGAGATGCGAAGAAGCAAATATTGTAGCAAATCTGTCCGGAACAATTATTCTAATAGGTGTCTAAAAATATACGCTTAGTAACAGTCTTCAAAAACGATCGAGAGACAGGAACGTCATCTAGAGACCGTATATTTGGGACGATTATATCATTCCAGGTGATTGGAGCAGCTATGAAGAGTGAGAAATTGCGGTAATTGGTGGGAGCGAATGGAACCGTAAAGTGATTTCCGGTTCTCATGACTCTGTCATGATTTGATTGGGTCATAGTAAATTTTTCAGCTAGAGGAAGGGGAGAGTATTTGCAAGGTGTGAGTGGAGGATGAGGAGAAGCGAATGTTTAACAAGATCCTGAAGTTTCAGAATTTTTAATTCCTTAAAAAGATTCGATGTGTGATCACGAACGCCGACCTTAGCAATTATTCTCACCATCTTCTTTTGGAGAGTTATAAGTCTAGTCAGCCGAGAGGAATACGTTACTCCCCAGAGTTCGGAGCGGTAATTAAGATATGGGAGTATAAGTGAATTATAGAGCATGAGGATGTATCTTGAATCCAGAATGTATTTGATACGGTTTATAAGCCCAATGTTCCGGGCGATCGTGTGTTCTGTGTTTTTTATATGAGATTTCCACTTTAGGTCCTCGTCAATAGTTATCCCAAGGTATTTAGCACTAAAACATCTTTGTATGATGGTATTATTAATTGAAATCTGAATCTGAGAGGCAGGTTCAGAGTAATGGTATACCTGGTAGACAGATTTATTAGCGTTCAGCGTGAGACGATTTCCCACCAGCCAATTATACACTTCTGGTAGGCTATTTGTAGTTATACTTTGTAGTTGGTCAATATTGTCAGCTGAATATACGAGAGCAGTATCATCAGCGAAAAGTAAAAATTTAGGGGTTTGCGAGCTGAGATGTATGTCATTAATATAAAGGAGAAATAGGAGGGGTCCAAGAACAGATCCCTGTGGTACACCCATTCTAAGTGTGAGACGATTTTGTGAACAGGTATTGTTGAATTTCACTGTCTGTGTCCTGTTTTTAAGATAGGATGACAGGAAATCATTGGACAAGTCCTGAAAGCCATAAAAATGTAGCTTTTTGAGCAGAATGCCATGATTTACAGTGTCAAAAGCCTTCGAAAGATCCAGGTAAATTGTTGCACAAACTTTTTTGTTTGCAAGAGAAGAGGTTATAAGATCGTAAAGAAGAGCGATCGGCATATAGGTACTGTGCTTTCTCCTGAACCCAAATTGATGGGAGTACAAAATGTTGTGCCAATTCAGAAAGTTAACCATCTGATAATGAACAATTTTTTTCGAATACTTTTGAGATAGTACTCAAAAGGGCAATTGGTCTATAGTTATTGAAATTTGATGGATCCCCAGATTTGAATACTGGTATGATCACTGCATGTTTTAAGCAGGAGGGGAAAATTCCTTGAGTTATGCATTTGTTGAAAATAAAAGCTAAAATTGGAGAGATGATGTCAGAAATTGTTTTAAGGATTTTAGAACTAAGTCCGTCTTCTCCCCCACCAGTGTTTGTCAAGTCCTTAATTGTGTTGGCTATAGTAAGAGTATTTACTTGTTGGAATTCAGAAGGATTCAACAGGCTGATGAAGGTTGTGCAGAGTATGCATAGGATCTGTGGAGGCACTGGGTAGATTTGCGTCTAATGTAGAGCCAATTGTGGCAAAAAAATTGTTAAAGGTATTCGCTATAGCAGAAGGGTCATGAAAGGTTGCATCCCCAGCTTTAAATGTGTCAGGGGGTGGAGGTCTTTGCTTATTTTTGCGAGTAAGGCCAAGAAGAATCTGCCATAATTTTTGAGGATTAGCTCTGAATTCTTCTATTTTTCTTCTGAAGTAGTCTTTTTTGCATTTCGGATCACGCTATTGAGAACGTTGCGATACTGTTTAAACTTAGTTCCATTTTCAGCAGTAGGGTTATGAATTGATATTTTGTATAGTTTATTTTTCTGATTGATGCAGCTTAGAATATTGTAAGATATCCATGGCTGGATCGGCACTTTTTCCTATTGATTTTTTTATAGTTAACTTAGATAATTCTTCTTTAATTGTGTTTATTAGGAAGGCTGCAGCCTCCTCCGCACCATCGATCGCATATACTTGTGCAAGTTTCGGAATAAGGTTTTGCTTCAGGGAATCTGTTTTCCTAAAGTCAAACAGGTTGCTAGTTTGGAGTTTTTTATTTGGATTGGTGTAGTTTATATTAACGGTAATTGAAATCGGCAAATGATCACTGATATCGGACAGCAGAACGTTGTTCTGGGTGATGATGGATAGGTCATTACTAATAAAGTTGTCGATCAGGGTATTGGAAGTTGCTGTTATTCTAGTAGGGAGGGATATGCATGGAAAACAGCCGGCTGCGGATACCATATTGAAAAATTGGGCGCTGCTTTCAGATGTGTCTAATTTTAGTAGATCGATGTTGTAATCGCCCCCTAGTATGGCATGTTTTGGCTCCCTGCCTATTTCTTCAAGAAGGTTTTCGAAATATTCAATGAATTCAAGGGTTTGATATGAGGGAGAGCGGTAAAGCGAACCAATGATTGCATTTCTGGACTTTCTAGGCTGAATTTCAATCAAAACAGATTGAAAATGGGCGCTGCTCAGCTCAAGAGCATTTCGCCTAGTATAAGGAATGTCATTGGAAATATAAATAGCTGCTCCCTTACCTCTAGACCCACTCTGGTTTGAAGTTTCAAGTCGGTAGTTATCGATCTGATATGATGATGTAAGTGAAGGGTCTAACCAGGTTTCAGACACTAGAATAATATCAGGCTTCACATTTAGTTGATTGAACAACAGGACAAGAGAGTCATAATTCTTCTGCAAGGAGCGAATATTAACATGAATGATATTAATACCCTTATTTTCATGATGTAATTGTGCACTTATATCGATATACTTGCATTTGTCAAGCACAGCATGTAACGAGTCAGATAGTGGGTTAGAATTAATGTCAGTAGAAGCATACTGAGGAGAAAATCTAGCAATGATGGTAGTAGTATGAAGTAAAAAAACAATATAAAATTGAATCTGGAATTCGATTACAGAGGGTACTTAGCTCATTTATACTCATATCCTTGTGTTGAGTCAATTTTTTGTTAATTGTCCAGTATTTGTATGTTTTGTCCTGTGTTCTCTGGTTTGCCTGTCTTATATGTTCCCTTTTCTTTTTTATTACCCATTGCCTTTTATTATTTTTGGTTTTGTTCTGCTAACAGGCTACATTATATTTTGCTTTGGTAGTATGATTTACCCATCTGTGTTTTGTTATTCTGTATGTTTGACTTGTCTGCAATTGCTTTCTGTTTCTGTTGCTCATTATTCCCTTTGCTTGATTCTGTTGTGCCTGCTCCTCTGCTTTCATCTTTATGCGCTCTTGTTCACCCCTGTCTCCATGGAAAACGCAAATAAAAATGATGATGATGTTTCTGAGGTAGCAGCTTTGTAGAATGTGTGAAGGTAAGCAGTTATATTTCATTTCTCTCAAAGCTCACTGGATTAAATTTTCACTCACCAAAAAGTATGAATAAAATGATCAAAAGTCCTGAACCATGAAAGAATAACATTCAGTCTGGCAATGCATGTGACATTCTTACCTGATTAGTTTCTATGACTAATGTTTGCATGACTTTTGCTATGTGACATGTCTCAAGTAGCCAGCTCAGCTGAGCCTTGTTGCATATGATGATTAGGTCAATCCAGTGTAGTAAGAAACCTTCCCTACTTACTAGACTGGGAGCTTAAAAGGCCCACAGGCCTGCTAGGAGTTCTTGCACAGCAAACTCTGATATTATGCCAATATCCTAGATTTAAAACAATTTTGCATATATATGTTATCCAGAACTTGTTGATGCTGCTCTTGAATGAGTTGGCATTTGCTGATGAAACAACCCATTCTGGAAGGGTGATCCACTCATTGATGATGTAACAGTGGAGTTGTTTTGACATCCTGTAGACCAGATTTCAGGCCTAGCAAGCTTCAGAGAGTGACCCCTGGTTCATACAGTGGGTTCAAATTCAAACAGATCTTCCCTCATTATTCCTGTACTTCCATTGAGTATGCTGTATGCCCATATCATGTCTTCTCTCCTTTGATAATGAAGAAGAGAATAAAGAGTTAGTTTCCTTAGCCTCCCAGGATACAGAAGATGCTTGATCTCTTCTACTAATTTTGTCTCAGTCAGTACTGAACCCTCTTAACAATGTTCCATTTGGTCTTGTTAACAGCACCCATGTTGGATTGTTTTATTCAATGGAGAATCTGACCAGGGATTTGTACATTAGTGGTGTCATTTCTTTATCCAAGATACAGAATACTTGATGAATCTCCTACCTCATCTGACTGGGTTTTGACTTGGCATATTTTTTGTTTTGAGCAATTGAAGGTGGAAACAAAATGTGAGTTCCTGATTTTCAGACCTACTTTGTCCATGAATAGTCATTTTTTATAATTTTGATAACATGGTCCATTCCCTTTAACACTAAATATGCACTCACTGTAACTTTACCCTCTTCCCTTAAAGCTTTCAGGAACGAAGCTGTATTGTCACCAATACTGCTGTGATTTTCTCATTTCAATACAGAGGCTTTTCAAGTGCCATCATGCTTGATATGAAGCGATAAGACTTGAAGGGAAATATTAGAGAGGCTGACGGTGTTGGCTCCTGTGAGGCATACGTCTCTCACTGTGGTTATCCCGAATCCCTGGTGAAGGGCTGTGGCCATCAGGAGTTATTCGTCCTGGAAGAGGTTACTGAGCCTTGTCTTGAGATCGGTGTAACACCCGACACCGTCCAGCAGAGCATCCGCGAGATTTCTGGCCTAGGTTTCCATTATTCTCATCTAGTTAAGCTACCTTTGACCAGGCCATTTTTTAACATGTTAGCTGGGGGCCATTTGCCCCCCCCAGTCGACCGAAATGCCCCCCAGTGCCCAGAAATTGGCCCCCCAGTGAAATAGACATGAGATGACTTAAACTTCAACAAATACAAACTCACCTAACGAAGATAAGACGGAACACCAACCGATAATAATAATTTAGTTTTATAACTGGTGCTTAATTGGTAATTCACAAAAATGGTGTTTAAAAATGTCCATCCCTGGCTGTCTCCTCCGTCGTGTAAAGACGAAACATATCGCGTAGTTACGGGAAATCCCGGCAAAAGCAGCCTCAGCATCAACTACTCACAACGCTGGAGATGAACGCTGGCCTACAACCTATCAAACATCATGTTCTATTCGACCGGAATTCCATACCCCAGCCAGAATAGTGAGATCATCTCACGATGCATGTGGAAATGCGTGTGAAATGAGAGCATCATACAATGCTTGTATGATGCTCTCATTTCACACGCGGTCAGTTGTGAGCGCTTAGAGCTCGTTCGTGGATTAGACGGGACACGGTGTAGCCAAAGCGCGTAAGACTGGTTGCTGGTGTGGCGGTGTGAAGTGCTCAGCCTTTTTATTTGTTATTGTGGTGGTAGCATACATAAACGTCACCACCGGCAAAAAAGTGAGGGGGCCAGTCAAACTTCGACCTCATGCTGACAACAAACTTTCCGCGCCAGTACCAAAAGCTGTTGGAATTGGGTCCTCGTTGCCTTCCGCAGCGCCTATTTATACACATTTCCTGTTTTCTCCCATTTCGACTGAGATCGGGAAATTTCTGGTAAAAAAAGTGGACGGGGGCAGTCCCCTGGGCCTTTTCCGACGCTTGTTGTAGCATATGTGAAATTTATAGTGAGATCGTTGCATAAATTTGTTCTGCACAGTTCATTAGTTGTTGACTGTCCTTTCTCATCGATTCCTTGATGTTTAAAATTGGCAGAAATTATATATTCGGCCACAGCCCTTCGATAGAATCATCAAACTATCTCCCGAGAAACCCCTCCAACAAGGAAGGGGCTAGCGACGCCATATGACCCTGACAGTTGGTGCGTCGATAAGCCTAAAAAATTATGAACTGGTTTTTGTACTACATTCCCTGGATTATTTTGACAGCAACAGCCACACATCATAGTAGGTATGTACATAACAACTTATCTCGATTTAACCTATAAAACACTTGTGTTCGATACTTTAGGATTTTACTTACCTTGCCACACCCCTAAAGAAAAATAAGAAAATAACCTTTTCATTTGGAATACACTGAGGAAGCACCAGGGCTGCCAGGTTGGCCAATTTTGTGGCCAAATATCTCGAATTGGGCCCTTTTTGTTGCGTTTGGCCCCGCGATTTTTCAGTCAGCCCTTCCTTGGAATCTGGCCTTTTTGCCCCCTTTTCTAGCAGCTGGTACCTAAGCTATTTCTGATTTGTCCCTTGTATAAATATGTCTTCTTTTGACCTCTTCCGCTCTTGAATACGATATTCTGACACCGAAATGCAGCGGGGCAGCAGAAAAAACTGGTATGGTGGTGGGAGGGAGGGACAGAACTTTGCTAACAACACAATCCACAAAAAATGATGGCCACCGAAAACAGGACGCGAAAGATGCGATACTATAGGCGCCCTTTGGGTGAAAAGTTAATGGCAAAGTGCGCCCTCTGAGGCTCCACACTCCCCCACTTACCAAAATCCTAGATCCGCTACTGTTCAAGAGCAAAAATGCATAGTTGGAAAAGAGAGAAAACATTAAATGTTGCGGGGAGTAGTGCGGCCGAGATGATTAATGATGCTAACAAATGTTCTGGTATGTGAATAAAATCATTTGATGGTCACGCGGGATTGGAAGGGTGGCTTCCTATTAAATGCGCAGCGTACTAAAAAATATTGCGTCAAGTCAATATCCAACTGTCAACAATTAGTTTTAAACAGTGATACAAGTCGTTTTTGTGGGCTTATGACTACCGCTAGGGATTGTTTTAGCCTCAAACCTGGCTTTTGTGGTATTTATTTGGCTATTTTAGTGAACATAAAATTGTGCTCCTCTTTGGCTTTTTCTACCTCGGTTTAACTTTTTCCGACGAAAAAACTTGACAGCCCTGGGTAGCATCTATAATCTGGAATAACATGGAATAACACACAATTTTAGAAATATTTTTTAACACTAACGCGTCTACGTTTTGTTAAACCCCCTCGAAATGGGGTCTTGATCCCCTGAAGACACTATAATGGCCAGCACAAGAAATGCCCCCCCCCCAGTGACTTTTCCTTAAAAAATGCCCTGCCTTTGACTCATAGTAAATGACCCCTACTCATATTCTAAAAATAATTCGTTTGAAGCACATCCGATTCTTGCACAACACACGTTTTTGTTTTTGTTAGACATGACTTCCTATGACAGAAAAGGTTTACAGAAAGGGATACAAATGTATCTTTACGATCTGCCAAAAACGCTGACCTCGATAACGTAATTTCGATGATGGATAATCATCGATTCTCACAGACTAAAGAAAATAAAACATTAGGTAGCATCCATGACATAAAGGAACCGTTATGGATGAAAGAACTTATCGAAGTACCCTATGCTGATAATCAGATTGGATCAATATTTCGCTACCACTGTCTTTCTGATGTGATCTGGGAAGTTTGAGGCCCAGTCCTAGCCGCCGGCCCTGCCTCTACGGTTATTGGCAGTCGAACCCGTGCCCTGCCCCGACGGTTATGGGCAGTCAAACCCTTGCACTGCCCTGGCCACATCCATTAGTGTGCATAGAGGCGCACACGTGGTCATAAAATGTTTATTTTAACTGCATTAGATTCGCCTTGTCTTTGCGGTTCTAGTGGTGTTTATTTTTACCTAATTTGACCTCGACCTTGTCAGGTCCTTGATCCTTGATTTGACTTGATTGGACCTAGCAATGTCATATTATACATCACTCGTTAAGATGTTCCCTGGCCTCTCCCCTCGAATCCGGAAATGTAAAAAACACTGAAGATTGTATATTCCGGCACAGCCCTATTTATTGATATTTACTCCACGATTCTGATGAAGGGCTGTGCCCGAATATACAATCTTCAGTATTTTTTACATTTCCGGATTCGAGGGAGAGGCCAGGGAACATCTTAACAACTCATCATCATGCTCCTCGCTGCAGCACTTAAAAACTTATCAACGTTATACATCACTCGATTCAGTTTGCTGCGTGAATTGCAATGGTCTTAATTGTTTTGCTCTATCTTTACTTGTTCAGATGAAATGACCGAAAACTTGCATTTACATGTTATCCCTATGATGGCATGCCTTGACTTCTAGTGTAGGCATTGTGACCTTAAATGTTAAATGTGACCTGAGAAAAAATGGTTTAAATATTTTCTGTAGAGAATTAGATGGGCTACCCAACGCCGTTTACCGTTTTTCGCTATTTAGCGTGGCTCCTGAGATCTTAGGGGAGGGGGGAGCGGGTGCCCCCCTGTCAAAGCGAAGGTGGCTCAGACCCCCGTCAATGCCCGTGTTACGATCGGTGCTTGTCGCTTACGGCCTGTCTCAAAATTAGCCCAGAGCTAAAGTAACATTTTCTGAACTGATAGTGCCTCTACCGTCGATAAGGGATACTCCAAATTCAAAAGCCATTGCATATCCTCAGATATTTTTACCCAGCGGGGGTGCATCCTGCACGCAGGAGTATCCTTGTCAAACATCCAGCGTGAACCGGATGTACAAAAAATGTGGCCTAGCACCCCATCCACTTAGCGAGGTTTGCAACTGTGTACCCTGCCTCCAGGAATCTGCTGTCCCTGCGCCTGTGGTCAGTGGCGGATCTAGCCGGTTGGTTTGGGAGGGGCAAACCAAAGTCGAAAAGCAAAAAAAAAAAAAAAAAAAAAACGTCGCGCAGTGAAAAATTGCGCTACAATATGCCTTTTCGGTAGGATTTTGGGAACTGGAGACGAAAAGCAAAAAAAAAAACGTCACGGGGTGAAAAATATCGGCTCAACATACATTTTTTCCAATCCAAGCCCCAATATTTACACTGAACTTCTCTAATTCTGTTTGAAGTTGAGAGTTGAAGCACCAAAATTTTGCTTACAAGCTAAAAAAGGAGTCGGGGGAAAAAGGAGGTCGATCGCTTTGGGGGGGCAAAAACATAGTTTTGCCCCGAGCTTTTCCGTTTGGGGGGGCAATTGCCTTTTTGCCCCCCTGGATCCGCCACTGCCTGTGGTGTCAGGTCACGAAAAACCGGCTAGTCTGTTTAGTGCTCAGATCTAATGAGATCCAGATCCGCGGTGGGGCTTAACAGACATCTGTCCGATGAATCGGAAAATAAATGCCGATGCGATTTTGTATTGGTGCCACTAGAAGAGTCATATTAGTTTTCTTCCCTAATGCTTATTTAATGGTTGCTCTCTTCCACAGATTTAAAAACATCAAGTTTACATTTGGTGACTGATAAATACCAGTGATATCAAGAACAGAACCATCATGGTAAGTCGTCTGAATACTGGTAAATCTGTTTTGCTGTTGCGATAAAACAAAGGCAGTAATAGAACCTTATCTTGCAGTGTGTGGAAGTTTTCTGCTATCAATGAAGTGATTTATCTCAACGTGTTTTTATCACTTGAAACCATTTTGTCTCCACATCTGTTTCACACGGAAACAATGCTGGCGCTGCACTCCTCGACTGCATTTGTTGGTCAAATTAAGGAAAATGAACTGGTGGACTATTGGATGCTGGTATCGCCACAGGTATTTAAAGAAACGCCTGTGTTTGTCGTCTGCTCGGACCGTTGTGAGTGAATGCCCTTCTCTTGCAGCAGCTCTAGGGCGGGGGTGGTTCTCGGCTTCGGGGCTATCTCTGTGTAACATTTCTACGCAAAAGATAGTCCGGGTGCTCATTCTTCTTAATATGGGTGTGTTTGCCGAACATTTTCTACCCTGGATTAAAGGTTTGGATATATTCGGCGGTGAAAAAGACCAAAGTGAAGCTCTGATATCGATTTGATTCAGTTTTAGTGCCCACATCGATTCCGGGAACAATTTCTGTGTAGGTGTCTCGGAACCAGAAATATCCGTGGATTCTTGTTTGTCGATGATATTTACCAAATATTCACCCAATTTAGCATAACATTGATAATTTACGCCGTGTTATTGTCCGTAGTGCCCTCGCTGTACTCAGCAGCCCTGATCCAGGGTATTGTGATACGTATGGGTGACATCGGATCGGCCGCCTCGATATGAACGAGCTTTGAACAGACGTTTCCTCACATCTACTGGAACTGCCAATGAGCTCGCTTTTCAGAAGAAAGCATTAATAATTGTTGATTCGTCGCCTACGGACTGGGCTACTCTCAAGTATTGCGAGGTATTCATAGAAAAGTTAGCGATATCGTGAAACGTGTGGTTCATTAGGCTTCGATATTAAAGGGAATATCCAAGCCTAATGAAGGGAATGTTAAAGGTAATGTCCAAGGTGCCACATTCCCTTTAAGCTGCATGTGTGAAGTGTTGGTGGAGGTTGCTGCCGGCGAGGCCGTGTGTAGTATCCGGGCCGGACACCTGCTGGTTCGCTGCTGGAGAAGCTGCTCCCACCCGGCAGGCAGCCACTCTGAAGCCCTACCTGACTGCGGTGCGACACACGCTGACGGCGGCTATGTGTCTGGAAGACTTCTCCTCGCAGGTGGTGGAGCGCCACAACAAGCCAGAGGTGGAGGTCAGGTCAGTGCTACCCCGCGCCCGGCCAGCACGCCGACGTGGGTTGGCTCTGGTATCGCGGAAAGGTACAGGTAGTTGGTAGGCTGCAGTGTATCTAAAGGGAGAGCAAGGACAGCCTTGAGCACGTACTATTCGTTGGCATGTTGGATTTCCGGAGCCCCACCCCCTTTCGTGGTCATCGATTCATGCACCGCTCCTTATGCAGGCTGGGGCGCAGAATGGGCACGGGGGTGCACTGAGAGAAGAGACGGGGGCAGAATGAGGAGCGCTGGGATCCTAGTTTCTTTTCTTTTGGAGGACATGTTCTGATTTACTGAAACTTCCACTATTTTTATCGGCAGTTACGGGCCTTAAAGTGCCGACACCATGACATGCTTGCAAAGGTATGTTAACAGGCGCTCCGCTTGGGTCCCTGGCATGACGCGCCCCGCTGGGGGGCGTTTTTCGCCCCCTCCGTATCTTATCTCCCACGAAAGCTAAAGGAAAATTACGGGCGGCGTTTGAAAGCTCTTGACAAGACGAAGATATTTTATACGAATAATTTTTATGTCAGGTCAATATTAAGGTCAGCATAGGTCAAAGAAGGTTCCATAGGCTTACAACAGAACAGTGTACGTTTCTCTCTCTAGATCTGCCCTCAGGGGGCTACAGCAAATCTTTATGCATCATTGGATTCCTCTTATCGCGGCGAATCGAATGATGTATAATATGACCTTGCTAGGTCAAATAGTCAAAATGACCTGACCTCGAGCTAGGTCAGGGTCACAGAGTGACCTGGTATGGTCATGTTGCATATCAATCGACTCTCCGTGGCAATATAAGCACAATGCAAGCAAAATGGGAGCCTTTTCTTAACTCAATGAGAAGTTATTGGCAAAACAATCACTGTATGCTCCCGTGATCTGACATGATCTTTGAGAGGTCAAATGCTCAAAAACTCAACTTTGTGGTCAAGATCGTGGTAAGAATAGACGGTTTGAGGATTTTCAGCTTTATCTATCGAGTATTTACTGAAAACAAGCTCATTCTATTTTTCACCCTAGACTTATAATGGGTGACCAAAAATTGACCCCACCTTAGGTCAACAATATCAAAATTCCGAGATAGCAGATTTGTAGACCCTAGTGATCTTATCATATCGTGGAAGTTTCAAACTGATCGGTTCGCTGATGTTCCCTGGGCGCCGCTTCAAACTCGTGATTTGGGGTTTTGAGGTCGGGTCACTTGACCTTAAATAGCTCCTTGACCTGAAATGAACTTAACTAAAAAATTTGGTCAGATGTGTAAAATTGATTAGGGATAAGGTACTGCAAATTTCGTTGTTCTGCGTCCCTTCATTTTTACGTTCTCTGGGGAAGACCAGGAGGGGGGCGAATTTAAAAAGACAATTCCGCCCCCCAGCGGGGCGCGTGTTAAAAAGACAATTCCGGGCACTGTACTGTACAAAAATCGCTACGTTTGTACGTGTTTGTGAATGAAAAATGTATAATCACGATATGAGTTGGTATGCCGAATTTATTTGTTTTAGAATACACTCCTAGCTACTGCATTTTTTTGTCGCCTTCACATTTCAAAACAATCGATTATCCGTGTTTTCACAATTCCGCCAACAAGCTAGGCCTGCTGGAGATTGTGGCCCCTGGCTGTAAGACCCTCCCTGCGGTGAGCTCGGTAGGATCTGTGGAGCAGTGAGGTCAGTAGGATCTGGGGAGCAGTGAGCTCGGTGGGGTGTGAAGCAGTGAGCTCGGTAGGATCTGAGGAGCAGTGAGCTCGGTAGGATCTGTGGAGCAAAGAGCTCGGTAGGATCTGAGGAGCAGTGAGCTCGGTAGGATCTGTGGAGCAAAGAGCTCGGTAGGATCTGGGGAGCATTGAGCTCAGTAAAGCAGTGAGCTCGATAGGGGTGTGGGGTAGTGAGGTCAGTAGGATCTGGGGAGTAGTGAGCTCGGTAGGATCTGTGGAGCAGTGAGGTCGGTAGAATCTGTGAGGTCAGTAGGGTATGGAGCAGTGAGGTCGGTAGAATCTGTGAGGTCAGTAGGGTATGGAGCAGTGAGGTCGGTAGAGTGTGGAGTGCGACTCAGGCGACGTGCGTGTCCTCAGGACGAGCAAGGAGCTGCTGCTCACCCCAGTCACCATCAGTCGCAATGAGAAGGAGCGCGTGCTCATCGAGTCCTCCATCAACTCCATCCGCGTCAGCATCGCCATCAAGCAGGCCGACGAGATCGAGAAGATCCTCTGCCACAAGTTCATGCGCTTCATGATGATGCGCGCCGAGAACTTCGTCATCCTCCGCAGGAAACCAGTGCAGGTAGGCCTCCCTCAGTCACTCGCCCTCAACTGGAACTGGTAGCGATGGCTCAAAATTGGCGGCTGCATCTCTTACATACTACGGGTACATGTTTATAGAAGGTGGCGTTTCTTTTGTTGAAGAGAATCAACACCTTTATAATTGGGTGTCAGCTGATTTAGCCAGGAGATAAAGCATTCCGCAAAACCTTTTATTAGTGTTTCATTTGTCGTAGAACTAATTATTTAGGAGAACCGGGATTAGTGTGGCATCCGGCCCCATCGGCCCCAGTTATCGCTGAATAGCTGCCGGCGGTCGTTAGCTTCGTAGAGGTAGGGGAAGGGAGAATAATGCGTTCAAAAGGAGTGCGCCGATGAAGCGCTGTTGATTCCTGGGAGAAATTATATATGAAACGAGAGGTTTTTCTTTATGGTTCACCCGGCTGAAAGGTCAGTTTATATTTGAGGGTGTCATACTCCCGTTAACCCCTCCTTTTGAAGCTCTATAGACACAGGCTCAGGCGCCACAGTGCTCTGATCAAATGTTCAAAAGACGGTGGCGGCCAACTTTGGACGATTAACTGGACGAGAGCGGTGCTGCCCTCCAGCGACCATGAAGTAACTAACGGTCCGCTGCGCAGGGCTACGACATCAGCTTCCTGATCACCAACTTCCACACGGAGGCGATGTACAAGCACAAGCTGGTGGACTTCGTCATCACCTTCATGGAGGAGATCGACCGGGAGATCAGCGAGATGAAGCTGGCCATGAACGCGCGCGCGCGGATAGTGGCCGAGGAGTTTCTTAAACGGGTGAGTGCGGTACCGTCAGCGGCTGTCGCAGCCGGTGACCTGGCGGAGATTGGAGTTTTGAGGTGCTCGGTAGCCTCCGGCCCGTGGGCATGGGCGGGGACGCGTCCCCACCGACTGCCGAGTCGGACGGGACGTCTCCCCTCCCCAAATTAGGATTTAGCCTTGTTTGAATATTCTCCCTCTTACCTGCGTGATCTCGCGTGTGTGGGGGAACGTGGGGAAGTGTATCCTCTTCAGCGCTTACAGCCAATATGCCAGCAAAATTCAACCTCCCACCTTCCCCGGTCGTCGCCAGTCCGGGGTCCGTCCGTCCCCCTGAAAGAATTCGGTGGCGTCGCCCCTGCCCATGAGAGCTTTTTTCGTGTGGTGAATGCTGCTTTGATTACTGGTGATGATCTTAGAAGTAAGTGGTGCAGTATCGGCCGTGAATGTCTTGCAGTCCAACAGCTTTTATGGTTTTAAATATTTTGTTAAAAAAACAGCGGGAGCAGTCGCGAAGAGTTTTGGAAATAATTGAGGACACCGCGGTCGAATTTGTTTAATGATCATGTAAAAAAACAAGCAAGACTGCTTTAAATATCATCCTAACCACTCTGGGTAGAAATTACTTGGTATGACCTGAGCTTTTCTTCTGTTTATTTTCTCTTTGGGTACCCATTGACACAGTCTTTCTGGTTTCTGCTGGTGATGGCGCTCCCGTGACAAAGGGTGCGCACGGTGAGATGACGGTACCTCGCACGTCTCCAAATGCACGGGTCTTATCGCTGGAATGGTGCCGAGGCACCCGTAATCGTTTGTGAATTTGTATTCGAGAATAAATGTCTGTTTTTTTACCTATGAACCTGAATCGGAATTTCCGGAAGGCAATTAAGAATGTTTTCCTACTCGTTATGTATGTACATAGGTTCCGGTTCGAAGACTTCACATTCACTGGTACCGTTACCACTTTCATTTTATTGTCCTTCATGTTTTCTATATGAAACTGGGAGAGAACAGTACCTTGGATAGGATCCCTGGTTGTTTCAGTTGGTTTTACTCTCACACTTGTTCAATCGTTTGGCAGTTTTAGTGGGCAATGTTGAAGCCCGAGGGAGACCGGTGAGATCCCGCGTCACCTTTGGAACGCGGCGGGGTGGACACGCTGCATCTGCCGGTCGTCAACGCTCAAGCCGCCGTAGGAGGAGCTTCTGCGTCAGCTTCGTCTGCAGAGGCTACCGCTACCAAGGAAGGTAGAGATCCCACCGGGCGGTCGTGCGGACAGGATACACCAGGGTCTACCAGCCTCAGGCGAGGTAGAGAGGTGGTCAGGCCGCGTTCTAGTAGGCTTTTGAAACTGAAAGTGCTTCAAGATGATGAACTCTGCCCAGAGATATTGAACCTGGGTTTGGGTTGGAAATCAGGGGAACTGTAGATTGCGTCAACAAGCTATCTCATGTTTTCGATTTTCTCGTGCCTTCACCCGGCCCGAAGATCATCAACAGAGCATCTGGGCAGAAAAGTCGCAGTCGTCGGTCGTTTTTACCGTTGGTTGGAAGAGAGTGGACGCGATCGTCAGTGTTGCTGTGCTTCTTCAGTGATTCCAGGTGTCATTTTATACCGTGCTTATTGTTATCCCACTTGTTCCGGTATGCAGGAGGTGGTGACGACTGCGGATGCCAATGCCTGATGCTGCTTTTCCGATGCTTATCTTTATGTCACGCTTGCTGTCGCTTTGTTGCGTGGCATTCCTGCCAGAACGGATGAGAGGAGTCGATTATTGAGAACAAAGGTATATTTTGTATTTTCTGTCGTCGAATATATCTACGCAGGCGTTACCGTGCATTCTCGATTTTTCCCGAGGAGAAATTTCCCTACTGACGCTGGTAATGGGTCCCATGATTTTGGCATCCCTTTGCTGCCGGATTCTAGAAGTTACTGTCGCCAGTCCCAAATTTATGGCGACCGCGTCCTCTTACTACAAATGAATTGTTTGGGAACACAATCTTCAAGAGTCAAACTAAACCTACGCCGTGTTGGATTTCTCAGTTTCATCCGAAACGTAGATTGAGTAATGTATTTCGCAACGTGGTCAGGTGCACTAACACCACTTCGCGGCCGCTTTAAAATAAGCTGCAAAGCTCCGAATTATGCGCAAATATTTCGACTTAATGACGGAAACATTTTTGCTGAATGTCCCCGTTCAAAAGGCAAACCAAAACAAACTACATGCCTTGTGCCAGAAATGTCATACACCTCCATATTTGCGGATAGCAATGTCTCGCGGCATTCAGTGTTCAAAATGCAATCGGTATAAGTGACCGACAACCTTTTATGATCAACTTGGAGATCAGTGGTATTGTTGCCAGGGTACAGACGGAAGGCATCTGTTGGAAACACGCTATTCAGGCATAATGTGAGTATTTAGTCCGCTTGAACATGAAGGTACGAACATGAAATAAATATCCCTGCACGGTTTCGGTCACCCTACGCTGCGAAACAGATAGGACAGAACTGGTCACTGCAGGTAACTACATACAACTAGGTGGGACAGACAACGCCGCGTATTGAGCGATACCTACAAAACAGCAAGGCCATCATTCAAGCGTACTAGAACTGTTAGTCATACTGACACTAGAACAAACAGGAACTTGGAGCAGGCTAGGTACCCAGTTGTTTCGGCTATATCTCCGGCAACGCCGCACCTATTTTTGTTGGACCTACGCACTACACGCAATACCTCACCAGCCACGCCTCTCCATTCACTGCACGGTGTTGTACCATGACGTGATCGGTGTCAGAACGCTGCCCTGGCGGCAGCGGAGGCGACTGAGAGGCTGGCGCTCCCCCGTCGCCCTGGCGGCGTCAGAGCGGCGGCGGTCAGCTGTGGAGGCGCACCGCGTCGCTCCTGTTGAACTGCGCCCGACACCGCTGGCACTGGCCGGTCTTGGGCAGCTGCAGCAGGCAGTCCCTGCAGACGGCGTGGCCGCAGGGCACCGAGTACAGGCCCGATGACGTGCCGCCGCAGCGGCAGCAGACGGGCGCCGTCTCCGGCGGAGGCGCCGGCGCGGCGCGCGGCCGGAAGGAGGCCAGCCCAGACAGCGCCGCCTGTAGGGCCGAGTCCAGGTCGGAGCCAGCAGCAGCGCCGCCGCCGGCTTCTTTGGCAGGAGGGTTCAGCGCCGCTAGTTTTCGGGGAGGTTGCGGGCCGGCCAGAGGGGGCCGCTTTGCAGCGACTGCGGCGCGCCGGCCGACGGTGCGTCCCACGGATGCCAGCTCCACCGACTTACCGGCGTGCTGGAACAGAAAGTGGTCTATACGGGCCTTGAGCGCTGCGTCTGGTACAGGGTGGGCTCCGGCGGCGAACGCTACCCCTGAGAAAGGGTCGCTGGGCGGTCGTCCCCAGGCGGCCTCGGCGCGCTGGTTCCGATCCAGCGTGCTCTGGTCCACCGTGTGGCCGGACGGCAGCACCATGGGCAACACCATCACCTCACACGTGATGGCGTCCAGAAACTCGTCCGGGGGCTTGGCACCGAGCCGCTCCAGCCGGGTCCGCACCGCCTCCGGTCTACCGGCGTCGCCACTGGCCCTGGGCGCCGGGCCGGCAGACTCGGCACCCGCAGCATCCTGTTTCCGGCGTCTCTCCTGCAGGACAGCCCTGAAGGCCGCGTGCTCCGGCTCCGAGGGCACCGCCCACGCCTGCACGCTGCCCAGGCAGAGGGCGCTGGCGCCGCGGGCGCGCGTCAGCCGCAGTCGCAGCCGGCGGACGCGCCGCAGCAGGCTGCGGTCGGGCCGGCTCTGCAGACGGAGCACGGCGCCGCAGGGGGTGGGGCCCGGCCGCGCTGCACTCCGGTCCACAAACGTCACCTGCTGCGGCGGCTCGCGGCCGCGCGCCTGCCACAGCGAGCCCACCTTACACCACAGCGCGTCAGCCTCGCCCTCGGGCTCCGGCGAGACCAGCACGTCAGCGCCCGTGGTCAGCTGCTGGCTGAGGCTGACGGCCAGCGTCAGCTGACGCAGCGTGGCGCGGCAGCAGAAGGTGAACGTGAGGCTGACGGGCGGCCGCACGAAGCCCGCCGCCAGAAACCCGCGGCCGTCGGAGCGCAGCAGATTGTCGGGCTCATAGCCGTCCGAGCAGGCCGAGCTGGTGGTCACGGAGGTGCACAGGCCCGGCGAACAAAAGTCCAGAGGTCCCTCCGAGTCGCCCATCCCTGCCAGCGCGAACATCCGGTCAGTCCAGCCGATAGTGGTGTCTCCAGGTTTTACTGTTGTACACTGGTAAAGGTGAGGTCCAGTTAACACGCAATATAATTCCCAACATCATCTATTAAAAAATAGCCAATAAAGTGATGTGAATATTTCTAAACTATATATGAAATCGTTTCTTTTGTCTTAAATGCGCCGTCCGCAGCTACTGCTTTAATTTTACCTATTAAAAGCAGTTCTTACTATTAGCACAGAAAATTTTGAACTCTGATTTGACAAAATATTGAAATACCATTATTGAGCGAATCAGACGAATTATTTCTTGCTACTGGTTGTGTCGCAGGGTACTTTAACTACTCTGATCGTCTGTCTGATCGTCTGTATTTTATTTGGAAAGCCGTATACATTGGCAATTATCAAACTGCTCCCATTTTGAAGTGTAATAGGTAGGTGCGTGCTGTATTGAAGGTTTTCAAGCTGAAAATTGTATTGGGTTTAAAATATGAATGTATTTAATGCAACACGATGATACAATTTCCATTTCTATTGTCCTGTGGTATTGATATGGTATACTATTCCTAGGTTTTGCTGTAGTTCTTAGAATTTGCAATTGCAACTAGGTACTCTAGTAATTATAGCTTAGATTTTGGTTCAGCTCATGGCATATGAATGTTTCATTTAGCAAAATTATCCAGCATCGTTCTTTAACAGAAACAAAAAGCATTACCCTTATCAATCCTGAAAATACAGTTTAGATCGTGTTTTTAAGCTGGACCTTTTTCTGATAGTATGGAGGTGCCGTTATTTCCCTATTTTGTTGTAACCTTAACCCATTTAAGTTCCCTTCCATTCCATCCACCAGGTTAAACATACAAGGCTTCTTTCAGAAATCATTGCAACATAGTGTGGCAGTTTTATCTAGCAGTGACAGTCTGGAAGAAAAAAAGATATCCATGGCTCTTGGCTATAATTAATTTTTAATGTTTCAATTAATTTATCTACCATCTATTAATCTTCATTTTTCTGTATGACTTTCTGTGCAGCTTGTCTTTTAGTGGTTTATTAATTTTTTATTATTCATTTATATTATTTATCCTTTATTTACCTATTTGGAAACTGAGTCGAAGTTTGAGTTGAGTCGTGAGTTGAGTCGGAGTTGAGTCGGGATGATTTAGCATTGAGTCGGAGTTGAGTCGACTCACTGAACTCTTGACAATGAGTTGAGTCAGAGTCGAGTTGACCACTCTCAGCATATGAGTTGAGTTAAGTCGCCTCAAGAAAATTCTGAAACGCACAACTCTGCCCGCAAGTTACCTCCTGGCTCTAAAGTAATCGACTATCCCTCAACGCTAAAAAACTACTTACCAATTGTTTTCGAACTACCCTAACCGTTGTGCAAATATCTCCATCGTTATAAACGACACTAACATTGACCGTAAAACTCACATTAAATACCTAGGCGTAGTAATTGACGAGGATCTGAAGTGGACAACCCAAATTCAAAACGTAGAAAACACAATCTCAAGAAACATCGGAGTAATCCATAGGTCCCGACACGTTCTTCAATCTGAGCATATATTACTACTCTACAACGCTTTAATACTACCTTTTCTTAATTACAGGTTACAGGTTTGGGGAAACACGTTCCAATATAAGCTCAACAAGCTGTTTTTGCTACAGAAAAAGATGGTTCGTCTAATTGACCATGCGAAAAGATTGGCTCATACTGCTCCTCTTTTCAAAAAGTATAGAATTCTGAAACTGAACGATATTATCGAATTTTCTAGCATAAGTGTAATGCATAACTATTTTTCCAACACATTGCCACCTGCGTTTGTAAGTCTGCTAAGCATGCCGCCTCATAACCAACGCAATCAAAATCTAAGGCAAAATGCTCATTTTCATCTACCTTTTGCGTCCACTATGTACCGAAAATTTTCCCTTTTCGTATCAGCACCAAGAACATGGAATAGGGTGGTATCCCCCAAAATTCGAAATCTTGCAGACATTCCAAGGAGCAAACCGTTCTTCAAAAAGGTTATTAAGAAACTCTACATAGACAACTAGTGAACCAATGATGCATCGACCTGTAACATAAAAACCACTATTCAGCTCAAAGAAACTCAAGTCATACGCTACTTGAACCTTAAACTGATTTTTTTGGGAAAACGTAAGATGTACTAGTATGTTGTTTGTTTGAAATACGGTTTGAAACATGTAGTTAAGAGCTAAGATTTGCACTGCAACCTGCATTTATCTATAGAGCTAAGATACTATAAAAAATAACTTAGGCGTGCTTGTCACCTAATTTGGGCAGAGCTCATGGCGTCAAGACAGGGCAACCTCTGGCACCCCTCTGTCCTCTCTCCATTCCCTAGCTAATTTGCACTAAAATTTTTCACTCTCCCTACTCGCCTATCACCGTCGCGCATAGCTACTAATTTCCTTCTCCTACCCTATTGCTAACCGCCTTCGTCTTTGACGGGTCTGCTGGCCGGGTGCGCCAGATCCCAGTTAGCCCTGCTCGGGTGTCCCGGCCCGGCCGCGTCCTTGCGGGGTTGCCCCTGCTTGGAGGTGCGCCCGGTGGGTGCGCTCGGCTGGGCGGCCAGGGTGGCGCTGGCTGCTGCCGTGGGCGGTCGCTGACCGCTGATGGTGGGGCGCTCGGCTCAGTGTGCGCACCAGCCGGGCTGCCTGACTTGGTCTGCGTGCCACCCTGCCAGCGGGGCCTCAGCCTTGTCCGTAGTGCTTGCTTGGTTATGGCATTTTATTAGGACAATAGGCAAACCCCCACTCTCCCGCTTCTGGACTCGGAAAGAGCCCAAAGTGGAATTTCTTTTCACTTCCCGTAAAACGGACTTCTCAGAGGAAGAAGTCTCCCAGAAATTCCTGGAGTTCCGATCTTGTAATGCGGACAAGACTTTTATATTTACAGACGGCTCCAAAATAGGCGAAAAAGTAGGCCTCGGCATCTGGGGGCAAAATATTTGCCTACAGAAGACTGCCGGACAACTGCTCTATCTTCACAGCTGAGGCTGTTGCCATCCTAGATCCATTAGCCATAATCTGAACCCAAAATATCAACTCAGCCGTCATCTGTTCAGACTCTAAATCTGTCCTGCAGGCCGTCAGTAACGTAGTCAACCCAAGCCACCACGTTATAGCAGATATTCAGAAAGGTATCGATGATACCCCTGATGTCTTTTCTTTGGATCCCGGGCCACTGCAAAATTCAAGGAAATGTGAGGGCGAGCGCAGGGTGGCACTGGTGTTGCGGGCGCCTGTTTTGGATGGTGCTGGTGAGGTGGGCGGTGCCCGGGGTGGCGCTGTCACGGTTTAATGTCCTGATTTGGCGCTGGTGGCTGCGATGGTACCTGGGCATTTACCATGTGATATCGTTAACCACTAACCCCTGAATTTTTTTCCCCGTTCCCAGTCTTTTTTCTTTTGTATGAACATCTCCCACATGCAGATACTTTCTCGGTTTGAGTGACGGAGTCGTTTCCCCGCACCAGATGTGATCTTACCTGCTTGCGCTTTTACCACTCATCTGGTTTTAGTCTGCATGTTCGCATTGTTTTCCCCTCATCTGATTTTAATACTCATGTTTGCATTGTTTTTATCTTTTGGGTCGTTTCTGTGAATACACGTATGGACATAAATCACCCGAGACACAATGAGCCAAATTGGATACTGATCCCTTCTAACCTGGATGTGTCTGAAGTATTAATGGATGCCAAACTGTGTCTTGCATTTATTCTGAAATGAGAGCTATTTACTTTGAACAAATTGAAGTACGATTTGCTTTAAAACAGCATGACTCAGTCATGGATTAAATAAGAATTAAAAGAATAAATACATTTTGAGATACAAAGAACATACTAAGAAGATAACGTATGAATCAATAGTCAAATTCAAATACGTATTTAACCAAGAAAATGAAATTTTAAGGGGCACATAAATTCCAAATTACTTCCTAAGCTATCTCGTATTAAGTTTTGCTTGCGGAAGCACTAACTCTTTACCTTTGAAAAACAAACAACTCTCCCTCGTCCTCCGCCACCACCACCCACCTTTTCCTTCCTCCCAAGACGGTTTTTCTTCACGTAGTCTTTCCCGCGGTTCCTATAGATACGGTTCGGACATGACAGCCAGCTGACTGCCTGATTTGGCAGCACGTTGAGGATATGGTAGTATTTTGAGGGGATTTTGTTCAAGATAACTTTAACTTTGCTAGCAAAAGGTAAAATGCAGCGTTTTGATTTGGTAATTGAAACGTTTGAGACAGAATTCTGAAGGAATTAGCATGAGTTCATCGTGGATTTTCCTTGTTATAAAAGCGCTTTAGAGACTAAAAACTGCACCCAGAAGATAGCCTGATCAATTTTACATACCAAAAATAAAAAATATACCCTTAAGCGCCACTTACATTTTCCCACTGGCCCGTGCCCCAAACCCCTGCAAACCGTCCCATTGGAATTACATGTTAAATTTTGCTGCCAAAAAACTGTTAGAACCAGAAATGGAACCTTCAAAATCCAGAGAATTTTAGAGAAGTATCTCATGTCCACCCCCTGGTCTTTCCGACGAGTATGTTAGTTGTTCCAGGGCATTGAAATACTTTTCCTCCCCAGGTGGTGGACATGAGATACTTCTCTAGAATTCTGGGGGTTTTGAAGGTTCCACTTCTGGTTCTAACAGTTTTTTGGCAGCAAAATTTAACATGTAATTCCAATGGGACGGTTTGCAGGGGTTTGGGGCACAGGCCAGTGGGAAAATGTAAGTGGTGCTTAAGGGTATATTTTTATTTTTGGTATGTAAAATTGATCAGGCTATCTTCTGGGTGCAGCTTTTAGTCTCTAAAGCACTTTTATAACAAGGAAAATCCACAATGAACTTCATGCTAATTCCTTCAGAATTCTGTTTCAAACGTTTCGATTACTAAATCAGAACGCTGCATTCTACCTTATGTTAGCAAAAATAGAGTTATCTTGAACAAAACCCTTCAAAATACTGCCATATCCTCAACGTGCTGCCAAATCAGGCAGTCAGCTGGCTGTCATGTCCGAACCGTATCTATAGGAACCGTGTCCTCCCCACGTCTCTCTCTTTTCTCTCGGTTTCCCGAGACGACAGAAACAGCGACCGAGAGAAATGGACAAAAAGCTAAGAAAAATATGTGGCTACAGGTCCATGATCCAGAAAGTAGGATCAGCTGCTGCAGATCCACTGTGATTCGGCAATTAGTGGCGTCATTTCAATATTCTACGAACCAACAGTCACAATATTATGTATGGTGATACCAAGGCAATAGAGTGATACTATAATAAATGGGTGATACTCACCATACATAAGCAGAATAAGAGATGTAACCGCGGATGGCGCAATTAAGACAAAATAAAATAGTACATGTGACTAAATTAAAATACACATTACATGCATTATTATTCATGTGACTTTCAAAAAGTGATGTCCATTTTGTATCTGCAAGCTACTATTTCATTAGTCTCTACCAAAATCCACCACATCCCTAAAAGACGACCTCCTCTACGTGGCCTCCTCCTCTACCACGGCCCACTGCTTTGTTTGGTTTTGATGCAGGCAATGCAATTTTTATGGCTCTTATTGTTGCTATTTCTTCGGTTAATTCCTCAAGAGAATTTCCAGTTTGATTAGTCGTCTTTGTGTGTGGTGTGGTGGTGATGGGTGGATTGATGGATGGTCTTTGATAAATAATAAATAAGGGTTGGTTTCGCGGACGTTTTTATTGTATTTTTCTGTCAGCTTCACAACTTGAATTAAAACGAAATGCTCAACCCAGTCTATCTTTCGTGAACTCATCATGGAAAGTATTGTATTCAGGGATATCTTCAGATCGTAGAAGATAAGCCTTGCCTTACCTTACAAATAGTCTGGATTTTGAGTCCACTGTGGCCTGTGGGTCCCGTTCTCAACAATCTCCACATTGACATGAAAGTGTACTTTCCTCAGTTGTTCTCAGGGATAAGGTACTTGAGATGATTTCAGTGAGTGTTTAAGTTGGCCTTGAACTGAGGCAATTTCTGAGAAGAAACTGAATTAGGGCAGAGAGTTCCAGTCGGAATCTTGAACCCCAAGCACTTCAGCAGACCTTGGTCTGGGCTGTGGGTTTTGTCAGTTTCAGTGGGCCTTAAAATAAACCATTGAAGCTTAAAGTTATTCATTTTTTCTCATTCCATACATGTAGGTTACATAATTTAGTTTGAGTTCAGGGCTGCAGTGTGTCTGTGTGCCAAGGTTGAAAGTATTATTCTTGTCAAAATTCATTGAGCTGTTCCATTATAGATTTAAAATTATAAATATGGAATTCAAAATGGCTGCTAAATTGTGTGATTTTGACTTTATGTATGATATAAGTCATGTTTGATCTACAATGTGACTATCAACTCCAATGGACGCTAGTAATGTGGTGTGATTTCAAAGTTTGGAAGTTTTATCTTGTGCCAAAATATACTTAGAGGCATCATTTTTTATTTATAATTGCAAATATTAGATTAAAAAGAGCTGGTAAAGGATCTCACATCTGATCAGTGACTGGTCTTGGTATGGTCTCTGTTTTTTAATTCCAGTGTGACCTGAGACCCTCCTTGATCAGGTTTGGTTCTAGGTCCTAGGACCACAGGACTGAATAGTCTGACCGCCATTCCGGATGGATGGTTGAGGGCCAAAAATATATATGGGAATGGATCCTCAGCCCCATAAGAAGGCTAAAAAAAAGCATCTTGGATCTTTCCACCTTGTTTGCCCCCTGTATGCAGGGAAGTTTTCTGGTGGGTGGTAGGTTTCAGAGATTTGTAGCAAGCAGGTGGAGGTTATGCCAGAAAACGGTTTGTTTCCAAGAGGTGGCAATCATCATTTAACACCAATAAATGCAGTCTTCTGCATCTTGGACCAGGTAACCAGGGAAGGGAATTATCCATGCCTGGGGCTATCCTCAGTACATCTACAGAGGAAAGGGACTTATGCATAATCGAAGATCAAGCAAATGTGTCCCCGACTATAAAGATACATGTTGCTTTGACCTCACATCACATCTATATTTCTCACATCAATATGACGAGGAGTGGTTTGAATTTATATTTGATTGTCAGAATATAGATTGATAACTTAAAATATATTTTCCTTCAGACTCTGTGTCATCAAGCTCGTAGCGCTGCACATCTGAATCTCAGTGATGGAAGATACTGAGGTAAGGGATTAAGTAAACTGATGAATTGACAGCTTTATTTGGTAATTTGTGACTGATTTTATGTCCATACTGTATGTTCCACAGCAGATTGATACCTAAAGCATATTAGTATCTACTAGGATACCCAACCAGGGTGGCGCTGCTGAGATGACCTGGCCGCTTGATGTCCGCGTGATTGCGGGAGTAGTGTTGTCCGCGTGATGGCGCTGTGGCGGGGTCGGCTAGTGAGGGAGTACAATAACCAATGAGTTTTTTAAGCTATTCTCATTTCCCACGTTCTGTCTTTTTCTCTTTGTCTTTGAAGCCTTTCCCTGTCCCGTTTCTGCGGTGAAATAACTGTCAGTGTCAATTCAGTGTCCTCAATGGGTGCTCCTACTTGACGTGTTCTCGTACAAAATGCTCGTAGTTTACATGCATATGTGTATCGTGTGCCTGTAGCACGTGAATTTACTGAATTTATCGTTTCTTTTGGATATTTGCTGCTGTTAATTTGTGATTTAGATGGATTTAGATACTGTGCTTGTAAGATTTATTTTGTTGCTCCATTCTTTTGTTCGGTGTTGAAAACTTAGTAGCGGCAAGGAATTCGGCCACGGTATCTTAAAATACATTTAAACCAATATTTCGCTTAAACACAGCTGCCTGAAATGAAAGCCACTGCTTTGGTGTCAGACACGGGCTAGCGTGGCTGCCTGCAGGAGGCGGATGCCGAGGTGTTCGAGATCACCGACTTCACAACGGCCTCCGACTGGGAGAGGTTCGTGGGTGCGCTCACCGAACTTCTGCACGAGTGGAGGGCGTCGGCCACGCCGGAGGACGAGAGTCAGGCCAAGGGCCCGGCTCAGCACCACGCCACCGTCGATTTTGCTGGTGTGTGACCTCTGCTGTTTTGTCCTTAGCGGCGTTGTACCTCGTCTCTTCACGTTTATCAGATAGTCGTGTAGATTGCGTGTCACTTCTGCGTAGCCGAACAGATACCTGGTGCCAATCTAGAGCAAGGCACTAAGGCTCTTCTTGGTTCTAAATATGTGTTTGTTGAGAGATAAGTTAAAGTTTAAATCGTCGTGTACTGAGCCCGTGTGTAGCAGCGGTTTTACTTGTCAGACCCACACTGTTCGTTGTCCGAGGAGACTGATCCGTTCACGAGGAGGCAGGGCGCAGAGGCTAGCAGTGGCCGTCTGTGTTGTGCAGGCTATGGCTTTAAGGTGACGTTCGTGGAGCGGCCGTCCGCCGGGGAGCGGCGACCCGCCGGCCCTGAGGCGGTGCCGACCGAGGGAGCGGACCCCCTGCCTGCGGCGATGGCCGAGATCAGCTCCGGAGAGGCCGACTTCGCGCCGGCGCATCCTGTGTCGGAGGCGTTCGGTGTGGGCCGGTTCGTGGTGCTGGAGCCGGCCGCCGAGCCTGGGGTTAACAGCGCCAGCAAAGCTCGCCTCCTGCTCAGCTCCCTGCACCTGGCCCTGAGGGACACTGGCTGGTGAGGTTGGAGGGGATGGGTGCAGGGGACGGGACGACTCTGGGGGACACTGGCTGATGAGCGTGAATACGGATACGGTCGTGACAAGGGCGTCTGAACCGATTCGACCTTTTAGCTAACGGGGCTGGGCAGGGTTGATTACAGAAAAGTCGGATTTTCAAAATAAGCATATGATGATGAAAGTGCTTTATTTTGTGTGACCCGGGTACGAGACCATCACTGACCCGCAGATATGCGGGTTTTGATGAATTACTAACCTGCTCTTTCCTTGTCAGGCAGGCAACACTGCACAATACCAGCAACAGTCAACTCATGTATTTACCTTTGCTATTTGTATTGGGGCGCGTGCCGGCCTGTGCGCATCTGACCACTTGTGTCGCCGGCAGGGATATCCCGATGTTTGTGCAGGTGCACCGGCCCGCGCAGCTCTTCTTCCTGGGAGCCTGTGTGGGCGACAGCTCAATGACCGAGTTCCAGACGATCCTGCTGAAGCGGGCGCCGCCCCAGCTGTACCACCTGTCGGGTGAGATACCAGCCAGGGTCTCGTTGGTGTTCCCTTTACCTGCATATTGCCTTCTCCGGGGAAAACAATTGTTTTTATCAACAAGTGTATCCTTTGACTTCGGTAATAATGTTCGTTAAAGCCGATGACCGCATGCACAGCAGTGCTAGTGTTTAATCGCTAAGTGCTTGGGCCCATACGTAGATAACATTTGAGGAGCAATGTATCGGCTTGCTGCGAGTTGTGCCAATGTGGAGCGAATGCAAGACAGGATCGGGTGGACCAGCGTTCGAGCTGCCGCCGGCTCAAACCTCAGCAGCCCCTGCTCTGCTGCAGGTCTTCTGGAGCTGCTGAAGGGCAAGCTAGCCGCCTCCTCGCCTGCCTCCGGTGCGCGTGTCAGTCCGGCTCCAGTACTGTATTGACGAGTTCGGACCGGCCACCTACTGCGGCCAGGCCGCCGACCCGGCTGACCTGGAGACGGTGCTGCCACCTGTCGGCACTCTGAAGAAGCTGCCGCTGGACTCTGCCGGCGGTTACGACCCAATAGCGTGAGAGCGTGCAGACAGCCTGAAGCACAGCTGCTAGCTTAAATTGAAGTTCCTTGCCTGAAGCTTTTGTTGTCAGTTCTGTTTTGCGTGGTTTTGTAGGCTACCCTTATCGTCGTGGTTTTGAGCGCACATTTGTAGTTCGTGTGTCAGGGGGTCGCGAGTTGTATATGAAGCGCCCGCATTCCGTTCCAGCCCCCATTTATTCTGTTTCATCCTTGCTTATTACAGTGTCACTAGTTTATCAGTGCTGCACTCCGAACGGTGCTTACGTTCCATGATTCCGCCAGTGTTCGTGCAGTCTCGTCCCGTGACACACTCTGACTGACCTGTCACAGATGTGGTCTAATCACCTGCTCCTCTGACAGTGCACTGGAGCTGTAGTCTGAGTCGCGGCTTGTCACAGCTGTAGTCTGAGTGCCTGCGCCTCTGACAGCGCAGCTGTAGTCTGACTGCCTTCTCCTCTGACAGCGCGCTGGAGCTGTAGTCTGGCTGTCTGACCTGTTGCAGTGCTCGGGAGCTGTAGTCTGCGCTGCAGCCTGTCACAGCTGCAGTCTGACTGCCTTCTCCTCTGACAGCCTGGACGTAGTCTGACTCGTGCTCCTGTACAGCGCTGGAGCTGCAGTCTGACTGCGTGCCCCTCTGACAGCGCGCTGGAGCTGTCCGCCTGCTGGCACCAGGTGGCGGAGACGCTGCTGGTGGAGGACGACTTCAGCCGCCTCAGTCCGCTCAGCGCGCCCCGCTGGACCCTCCGGCTGCGGCCGGCCGGTGAGTGCCGCACTCGGCTCTCCTCCGGAGCGTTCTCACTAGCTGTTCACCGTGTAAATGCTCCCACTTGATTCTCCAGATGAACCTTTTTAAAACAAATGCTGGCTTTGTTTTGCAAGTGTAATGGCCCTGTCTTATTACAGTAAATGAGGATCATGGTACATTTGTGATATGCTGCCGGTGGAACTTAGCTTGTTTACGGTCTTTTATTTTGTTTTATGTATTTTCTGAAAATCCATACAGTGTTGTAACTGAGTGCCTAGAGTGGGCTAAGGAGGTCAGCTCTCATCGGTGCCCTCTCCGTGACTATCTGGGACTGTGTCTGAGGGAACGGTGCCCTCTCCTTGACTATTTGGGACTGTGTCTGAGGGATTGGTGCCCTCCCCGTGACTATCTGTGCCTGTGGACAGCTGGTTGGGCCTGCTGGGACTGTGTCTGAGGGAACGGTGCCCTCTCCGTAACTATCTGGGACTGTGTCTGAGGGAACGGTGCCCTCTCCGTGACTATCTGTGCCTGTGGACAGCTGTGGGCCTGCTGGGGCTGTGTCTGAGGGAACGGTGCCCTCTCCGTGACTATCTGGGACTGTGTCTGAGGGAACGGTGCCCTCTCCGTGACTATCTGTTCCTGTGGACAGCTCGGCCGGTGGGCCTGTCTGGTGCTGTGTCTGAGGGAACGGTGCCCTCTCCGTGACTATCTGTTTCTGTGGACAGCTCGGCCGGTGGGCCTGTCTGGTGCTGTGTCTGAGGGAACTGTGCCCTCTTCGTGACTATCTGTTCCTGTGGGACAGCTCGGCCGGTGGGCCTGTCTGGTACTGTGTCTGAGGGAACGGTGCCCTCTCGTGACTATCTGTTCCTGTGGACAGCTCGGCCGGTGGGCCTGCTGGTGCTGTGTCTGAGGGAACTGTGCCCTCTCCGTGACTATCTGTTCCTGTGTCTAAGGAAAGTTGCCCTCTGGGCCTGACTATCTGGGACTGTGTCTGAGGGAACGGTGCCCTCTCGTGACTATCTGTTCCTGTGGACAGCTCGGCACGGTGCGCCTCGCCTGGTGCTGTGTCTGAGGGAACTGTGCCCTCTCCGTGACTATCTGTTCCTGTGGACAGCTCGGCCGGTGGGCCTGCTGGGGCTGTGTCTGAGGGACGTCTGGCAGCTCTGCCACCGCCTCGACACGTTCGAACACCTCGTGGGACGCCCTCTCAGCGACACGCCGCCCACTGGTGAGCGGTAGTTTCATATTCCAGCGGTAGATGGCATCTGTTATGGCTCTGGCCTGCTGCGTTAGTGCTCTATGCCGTTTTCGTTGCCGGGTTGGTGTTGGTCGGGGAGGAGGCATGATATCTGTTGACCTGATAAATATGAAGATGTAACTTGGAAGAGTGGTTGGTAGCTTATCGCTTGACATGATCAGTAAATCCTCGCCTCCGTTCATTGGCATGTGAATATCTCACTTTGAGTTTTCCGAGACATGCAGAAAACGGTGGTGTGTGGTGCCATCGTAATTGTGCTCCCTTGATAATTTGCATCCGCAAAACGCAGACATAGGTCATCTCAGGTCAGGCTACCAGACCAGGTCAAGAAACCTCACCCTTAGGAAATTCCAAGTGGCATTAGTTATGATAGGTTTCATCTTCTGATCTGCGATTCGTATTACACTATAAGCGCACTCAGTGTCACACGTCGTGGAATCAGGATGTTCTATATCGATGGGCTGTGGTCAGGTACGGGCCTCAGCCTTTTCATTGGAAATGATTGGAGTACAAGATTTCAGTTTTCAGCAATGTCCTGCCGAGTTTTGGAATGAGACTATTATTTTGTTTGGTGTCAGCTGAGTGTGGTGGAGTGCCTCCAGTACCGCTCTGACTCTCCCTTACACTCTGAACTGGGCGCTATCCTGGTCTGAGACCTCTCCTCCCCGTCGGCAGCGCGTGCGCCGCACGTGGCCGCCGCCCTCTCCCGGCTGACCGAGGGCAGACGAGCCGCCGCCGGCCCAGGGAGCCGGCGCAGCCGACAGACGAGACCTCCGAGTACGTGGACACCCTCTGCAGCCAGATCTTCAACTGCGAGGTGGGTGCCGCGCTATACCGATAGAATTCAGAGGGTCTTTCACGAGAAATGTCACACGGTGTCCCAGGTCAGGTGAGAAGAAGCAGGTGACGTAGCAGGTGTGGTTCATCTGGGGTCTGTTAGCTAGGTAGGATGTTTTTTTACTCAGAATATTTTATCCGATCCTTTATGATTTTCTTTAATCATCTTACCCGTGGTTGCTGAACCTAATTGGTTGTCATTCGTAAGGTTTGCTGCTCCCCGCATAATTACATCGCGATCGTGTCACGGAACGTGTTGTGTGTGACATTTACACGTTGTATCGGCCGTGTAAGTCCTGACCAGACTGTTTTTTTTCTTCAGGTGAACCTGCCCCCGCCTGCTCTGCCAGCCATGCTGCCAAAACCGGTCAAGGTAATTAATTACCAGCAACCCGGGCGACTGAAATTGTGCGGCGTTTTACTTTGCGGATTCCTGTGTTGGAATCAAGGATACGTTGTGGATATGTGATATAAGACGACGTCTGGATTGGCTGTTTGTAACAACTTCTTGATATATTATTTCCGAGTAAAAAAAACACAAATAACGAAACAATGATATGTGGAAACGCCCCGCCCTGCTCGTGGAAACGCCCAGGAAACGTGTGCAGGGTCCCAGGTAACCGTTCAATGTCCGTTTGTGTCTCAACATTAGCAACAACTCGGCATCGTTAGCCGTCGCCGTGTGGTCGCTCCGTTGAGTTCGCTCTCTCCAGCGCTCTATGGCAGTCCTGGTTTCTCCGCTGTCCGTGGGTGCTGGTGCTCGACAGGAGGCTGTTGTGCTGAGTCACGCCTCAGACAGGCGCCCTGCTCCGTACTCTGTTTATTGTGGCCCAGTCGGCTTCACCGCGCCGCTAACTGGTTATGCAATGCCGCTCGGGTTTTGTCGAAATGGCTGGCGACAGTAATGATCTGTTACGGTACTAACTAGGTATCGTGAGTAGTAGTTGTCACACGCCGGGAGTAGGACATAATCGGCCGTGGTGACGCCCTTGTACACGTATGGATGCATTCGTGTTACAGTTTTGGACAGGCTGTAGAAAGCTGGGTGCGTAGCTACGCCTGCTGTAAATCAGAAGTCGCAAGTCAATCCAAAGCTCTCTCGTCAGCATATTCGATAGGAGTTCCTCCGGCTTCGTCTGATCTGGCACTTTCGTTCCTATTGGCGTCGTGCCGCGGAGGCCCTCTCGACCGTGGCGCCCGAGTCCTAACGGCCGCGTCGCGACCGTTCACCTTTACTGGCTCTCTGTTTTCTTGTTTGCTTGAACGCCTGGCGCCGAGCCGTGCCGCGGAGGAAAGCGTAGCCTACGCTCGGATTGGAGTGATCAGGGCAGTGCTGCCGTTTAGGGCGTGACGAACACGGTCCGGGGAGCTGGGTCTGCTGGTTTGGCCTAAACGCCGAAAATGCGAAACAGCAACGAGCAATGGTTTTGCTCGGAACGTCTTGACGCAGTTGGGTGCCCATAGAGGACCAGAAATGACAGGAAGTCTTCTGCGTCCTGCGTCAACCAGGGGGAAATAAAGGTTGATTTGCGCCGAGAAACCACGGCGTAAAATTCGAAAAGTTCCGGCCAAGTGCGTAAGTTTTCCACCCGAGAATATATAAGCGTAAAGATACCGTCACCTCATATATAAGGGGGATAAAGATATATATATATATATATATATATAATATATATATATATAAAATATATAAAGGGGAGCCTCATAGATAAGGGGGGGGGCAAATTTCTAGTGTTGGCGTTTTTTTTTGCATCGCAGACCTCGTGTTAACTAGTTTTAGGGAGCCTTTCTAGGCTCAGAAGGGCGTCTTTTAGGTTTTAGGGGGAGGGCTCAACCTTCGCCCCCCTTGGATCTGTGTCTGATTTCAGGTGGGAGTTATCCTTTTTACGATAATTTTGAGTTCTAAGGGAAACGATTCCTGAGCTAGATTTTTCCCGGGTGTTTTACTAAATGGTTCTTTCAGTTATGCTAGTTACGAAAGAAAGGGCCACTTTGAAATCGTGGGTAACTTCCAACAGTGTTAGAAAATGATGAAAATGGTATCTGATTCGGGAATGGTTATCGCGGAAAGTGTTACTGAATAGTAAAAAAATGTATAAACAGAGTTTATTTACTTGATCTTTACTAAAACGCGTAAAAACTCCACAGGTTTCATACGCTGCGTAAAATTTCTAGCATGGTGCACGGCGGAAAATTCATAGTTGCCTGAAAGCCCACTGCGTAAGAATTCGTGCCCCACCCAAATATTATTTTCTCCTGGCGTCAACTATTAGCTGGCTGCTCTTAACACTTCTTGGAGTGTGGTGTCAGACCGTCTCCTTTAACCATCCACTGACCCTCGCTCCGCTTATATTTGTGGTGGAACTTATGCTGCGGAGCAGGTCTCCCGCTTGTGCCGATTTCGCGTCGTATGTGGTTAATGCCCTTTCAATAATTACACGACAGCAGCAGTGCGTGTGGAGAAGCCCTCCTCCATTTGCGATGCGCCTTGAATGAATCAACCGACCAAAAGCCACCTCTTTTCCTTGACCTCGAAATTACTAACATTCCCAGTTGTACACGGGTTTGTATGGGCCCCTTCTCTCACCGTTCCAGCCCTGTGCGTGTTTGTGTAGGGCCCTGCTTCTCACCAGCCCTATCACGGTTGTGTGTAGGGGCCCCGCTTCTCACCAGCCCTATCACGGTTGTCTGTAGGGGCCCCGCTTCTCACCAGCCCTATCACGGTTGTGTGTGGGTGCCCCGCTCCTCACCAGCCCTATCACGGTTGTGTGTAGGGCCCCGCTCCTCACCAGCCCTATCACGGTTGTGTGTAGGAGCCCCGCTTCTCACCAGCCCTATCACGGTTGTGTGTAGGGGCCCCGCTTCTCACCAGCTCTATCACGGTTGTGTGTAGGGGCCCCGCTTCTCACCAGCTCTATCACGGGCGGCAGGACCGTCTCTCGGAGGTGAAGTCGTGTCGGCCAGGGGACCTGCTGTGGCGGTTGGCTCAGGTGGTGTGTGTGCTGGCGCGCTCCCGGGCCACCTCGCTGCTGTGTCGACTCTGGGAGCGCTTCCTGCAGCAGCTGCGTCACCACTGGGACACCAGCCAGCCCGTCCCTGGGTGAGTACACGCTCAGACAGGAGGCGTATCCGACAGTGATGCACTGCGGCAGTTGAGCCCCGTGGGTCGGTGCCTGAGGCAGCTTCAGCTCAGGGAGAAAAGACTGCCTGGAGAATAACCGTCGGAATTTCCGATTGGCTAGATATTTGGTTACGGCCGTGCAGTTGATTCGCCTGAAATATCGTCGAAAACCAGCGATGGTTGTTTTTCCTCACAGCCCCAACAGGAGCTAAAACAGGTCTGTGTTCCAGGCGTACGTAGGTATTGCTTTTTGAAATCGCTTTACAGGGCAGTTTCAAAGCAGGTTATCTCGTGTTGGTGAAACGCTAGTGTGAGTTGCCAGTCACATGACTTTAGAGAAACAGTAATATGTTGTATCAGTGCTGTGTTTAGATCCCAGCGGGTCATGAAAGAGTTGTTTGAACAGAGTTAAAGCTGTCCCGTAAACCTGATTGGTACGTTTTTGCCATCAAAGCTGTGGTTTCCTGTCATCGGCCGCTGTAACGCGAGCATTACAGACATGACTATCACCATCATCCTCACCCCCGGGCAGAGTCCCAACATTACCGAGACCATCTGTGGCGTTGGTCGTTACCAAGTGCCATTAATGTCGCTACAGAATGTTCCATAAGTATAGTATGCATGCTCCATCATTCGTCGGGAGGAAGAATTAGTGTACGAGACCAGGTGCGATACCTACGCGTGGTATTATCTGGCGCTGAAATCTAGGTATACCGGTTCCCGATTTGAACCGTCCGAAACGGTGGCCAGTTTGATTAACGCTACCGCCAGGTCTGAACGCGTAATGGGCGTACGAATAACCTCGTCGAGGTGTCGCGGCCGATCTCGAATGCGGAGGACTCGCGTCTGAGTTTCTGCTCGTGCTGCTTCGGCGAAGATGCTTGGCGTGCCAGCCAATCATCGAGAACAGTTTGTGAACAGCGCCAGCTATAAAGCGCCACAGGCGTGGGATGCGGTGACGGGGAGCCGGCGGGGGCCATGGGTGAGACGTCTGGGTGGAGGTTAAACACTTCGCTGTGGCGGCTCAGCGCTGAGGTGGTACTGCGCTCACCTGACGAGTCATCCATCTGAATGCCTGCGCTGCTGAGGCCCAGCAGTTTCCTTCCGTCACAAACCAATTTGTGTCCATTAAAAGGCTGCCGTTGTGGTGCGGTAGAAATCACAGCTGGTGTTATAATACTGAGTGCTATTACAGACGTGTTGGGATACGTGTGTTGGAGTGTGCTGCACGACCATGTGCTCGGCGGTGCTGTTGCTCTGGCATTGTGGGTATTATCCTGTCCCCTGTGTGTGTTTGGGCATGTTCCGAACAGCAGTTAATGCGTCCGCCTGAAGAACAGCTTTCTTTGCACTGCTGGTGCGGGAGTGCCAAAGAGCGACCCTCCCTATTTTAGGACTGGTGGGGGCCTCGCTACCGTTAGATTGCCGGAATGCGACTCTGCCAGCTTGTCACCGGTGCAGGGAGGCTGGCACCCTTCCCCTGCCGTGAGTATGCGGGGGTTCCCGGCGGCGTCACGGATGAGTGACTGAGCAGTCGTGGCCGACAATATCCGTCCGTTGACGACAGTATCTGCCGTCAAATTCGACAGATTTTGTAAAATTTGTTGAAAGTATCCGGTGACCCCGCTGCCGTCTCCGCCAAAATAAAAACCTGATTTGTGCTCATTGACACAATGGGCAGCCAAAATACTGTCAGTTTTACCCCTATTATTGATAAATGAAATGAGAGAAAACTGGAAGATTTGGCCCTATGGTTTCCACCTAGCAACACGTTTCATTCCTGTGCTGATAAAAAGGAAACCGCTGAAGTAGTATAGCCCTGAGCTGAATCATTTTTGTTCCTGTCCGCCTTCTACTTTTTTAGTTCTGGTCCGAAACAAAGTGTTTTGACCTCAAATTCTGCTCTATGCTCCTACATCTGACTTGAGTTATAAGTGGGTTTTACCCGTTTCTCATTTACGTAAATTAATACAAATACCAATACAAGTGGCATATATAAACTGACCGTTTGGGCAGGCGGGCAATGGGTCCAAAATCGTGACAAATATATTAAGAGAAGTGGGCGAGGCCTCGCCTTGGGGACAAATCTGCCGCCCCAAGCAAGAAAAGCGTAAGCACCATGTTTGAGATTTGGGTTTTTTGGTATCGTTGGAATGAGAAAAAAATCGCGGATTTTATGATACAACTTATAGGTCTCCGTCGGGAAAAACCATGCAGCAGGAAGGAAAAACTTAATAAACGATAAAGCGTATCTAATCGATAAATATCGATTTCAAAGAAAAAAGCGTAAGGGACAACTTTTTTCGCGTAAGTGCCGAGCGTACGTAGAAAAAATTGCTAAAAAAGCGTACAGTTGTTGGTTACGCTTCTCTTACCTGGGAGAATCATACCCCTGTCACACTATCGAAATAAGCGTAAGGTGCCAAATATGTTTTTGAAAAGCGTACAGGACTTTACGCTCTCCGTCATGAGCCCGCAGGAGGTCCTTAATCTGTAAAAAAAAGCGCACGTGGGATGTGCGCTTTTTTTGCCTGTGTGTTACTCGGAAGAAAGAATGTACGGTGTGGACATACGCTTTTTTTGCCTGGGTGTCCAATCGAAAACGCCCATGAATGGTGGTAGAAGTGGCTTACGCTTCTTATTTTGTCGTCAAATGAATTGTTATCATGGATTATTGTTTGTCAGGCGCGAAATTTGTCTTGCAACAATTATTGACATATTGTAGAGAGCACGTCAGAGCTAAATTGCTGCCCCATTTTTTGTAAACTCTTGCCAAGGTGGTGGGTATGAGCCACCTTCGCCATGGTGGGGGGGGCGGTCGGTCATATTTGACCCCCTTCGACCTAAAAATACTAAGAAAGCTAGAACGAAGCGGACAAACGATCGAGAGCTCTTAGTAAATACAGTCGAGTTATTTCGGCCATTTTTTCGTCAGGTCAATATTGGGGTCATCAGAGGTCAAATATGGTCAAAAATGCGTAAGTGAAGGGTACTTACGAAACCTCGACAATCTTCAGAACTAAAACAGCTAGAAACGTTTTCTTACCGCCATTGGAAACCGCTTGAATAGTTCTTTCATTATAGTGTCATCCATTTTATTGTCGGGTCTAAAGGTAAGGCGCTGCCGGTCATTGCACTTCGCGAATTTTAGTATATACTATTTGACGTTGGTGTACACCATGTGACCAAAATATGAAGCATGTTCGATCTTTAAGTTAGTTTTTGTATCTAATTAAGTTAGTTTTTGTATCTAAGAGGTCATATAGGACAGTGCTTCCGCGACCATTTGAAAGCTATGGTAAGCACGTATCGATAGTTGCTTCCAAGTTGAGGTCAAGCCTGGCTAGCGTTTAATTGGGATACCCATACTAAGGGGTGTTTATTTTTGGGCATAGATCCCGAATAAAACATGGTGCAGTCGCAATTTATATATATATATATATATATATATATATATATATATATATATATATATATTAAACACCCGAACTCATTCTGGGTCAGTGGCGCTCTGGCAACCTCAGCATGGCGTGGGAGCAGTATCGGAGGGCTATCAGATGGACGCTATTTCTTATATACCTTGCCTTTTAAAGTGTCAACCATTAACTGACCATTTATAAATTGAAACATTCCTATCATTTGAAGACTTCTGCTCTTCACGGATTCATCTCATGTCTCTCCAACAGGCGTCAGCGGGTCATCGTTAACGGAAAAACACGGTAATGGATACCAGTTGCCTCAGGCGTTCCGGAAGGTTCTTTAGTCGCTCTTTTGATTTTGTATTTATTCATAAACGACATTCCGTTGGAAATTTAGCCATCCTATTTGATGTACGCCGACGACGTCAAAATTTGCCGTAAAATTAATATCAGCTGACTAGCTGCTGCTACAACATGGCCCAAATCGTTTGCTGAGGTAGTCCGTTAGGTGAGGTCTCATTCTAAATCCCATAAAGTGCAAATCGTTCACAATGGCCCTCAGACCCGCACCTGTTCAGAGTACCATTCGACAACGTTGTCCTTGAATCCGTGAAAAGATTCGTGATCTAGGCTCTATATTAGACACCAAACTCACGTTTTCGGCCAACATTGTTAGTCGGGCAAACCGTGCGTTCGGCCTTTTGATTGTGACATTTTAGACGAATTAAAAAGGACTAAATTCAACCAAAATATATTCTGACGGCATATTACGGCAACATCAGGTCTTAGTTAGAATACAACAGCCTTATCTGGTCACGTGCTGTCAATTCCCACATAGGGCAAGTTGCTTGGGTGCAGCACAAATTTCTCATCTGGCTAAATATTTCTCATGTTAATAGACTTTGCGTTTTCCTTTATTACGAATCTCTTAACGATTTTGGCGTCATCTCATCTTCTTCCTACAGATTACAACACAACTTGATCTTTCTTAAAGGTCTATTTTCGAACAAAATTAGGTCATCAGAGTTGTTTGAAAAACTCCCATAGCATGTGCTATCCCGATCAACTCGCACGCTAAATCTTTTCGCTGAGCGCCGCGGCCGTTTCAAAATCAACTCATAAACAAAATTGACTCAGTGACCTGGTGTGGCCATAACGTACACCATTGGACTCGCAGTGACAAAACAAACACAATGATGGTAAAATAAAACTGTATCATTGCTTGCTCGCAGTTAGAAGACAAATTAGTCAAAATTACTTGTTTGACCTCCAATGGCCTCGAGAAGGTTACGGGATAAAATTGTCAAAGTGAACCTTAGTAATGGGCCACGAACACATGATCCTGAGATTTTGAAGTTCATTTGAGCCGTGAGGACTGAAATACAGGCATTTTACAATTCACCCAATGGGAAAGTCAAGACCCCTACGTGACCCTAGGTCATCCATATCGAAAATTCCGTAACCACATATTCTTGTACTCGGCGACCTTATGATGTTCTATGAACCTCGGATCAATAGATTAAACATACTGTCACCGGTGCCACTTTGAATACTTATAGAGATGTGTTGACTTGACCTAACATGATCTGGACGTAAAATTTTCAGGGAATGCAAAAGAACATTGAACATCTATGCAAAATGCGACGGCTCTATGTGCACAGTTTTCTGGCCATCCTGACAAGTCTTAGACGGAGGGTGTAAAAGACCGTCACCAGGGTGGAATTTATTATGTTAAAATATGTTACTATCAAAAATATGATACTCCAGTTCGTAAGTTTTATTATTGGTTGCTATTTTCGTGTACATGTCGTAGATGGTCAGAGGATAACACATTTGAATGGTTAAAAGAGCATGAAAATAGGTGAAGGTTGAATAAGAAAAGCGTATGACTGTCAGTACCAGAAAAACATGTGTGCCATTCATGAAGAGCAAGAAAGGCGTATACAGTTTTACCTTTTTTTATTTCGAGAATACCTTCAGTTATACCAAAGTTAAAAAAGCGTAAGTGTCACATACGCTTTTTTTCCTTGGGCGTTTTTCGCTCCCACAGCGCATTGTGTTTTTCTACTTGTGAAAACGTCCTGTACGCCTTTTTATTCCGCGAGTTGTTGTTCGATTTGTTCAATCCCCCATTGCAAGAAAAATACTCGGGAAATATTTCAAAAAGTTTTGTTTTGATCGAAAACAAATTTTTCTCATCAAATTATCCTAGTCATTCTCTTTCAGATGGTATAAAAATTTCCTTAAAACTAGCGTATAGAAATGCGCAATAATTCTAAACACAAAAACCGCTCTCCTGAAAAGTTGGGCAAATGTCACTTACGCTTTTCTTGCTTGGGGCGGCAGAAATGTATTTTGTCCCCCCCCTCCCCATCCCCCTCTCTGGACCAGATGTTAATTGTCTGAAACTGTTCGGTTTTGGCTCTGTTTGATACTGTGCTGCGTCTCACTGTCACCAGTTATATTTGCGGGATGGTCTCGGACGGTTTCAGACGGGAACAATACAATTAAAGGCGGACTCGCCTAACTGTTCAGCTCCTGTCGCGCACCTGGATGGCCGTGCGGTTTTTCTAGTCCGGAAATAGTCGAAATCCCAGCCGCGATGTCTGCCTCGTTGACGTGTTCTGTACACATTGGTAACGGTCCCTCCATTGGGCTACGCATAGTTAACTGTCCGGTGTACGGTATGGATACCCAGTCCAGGAACGCAACAGTTTGGTGATGTAAGTTATGCCGTCATTAGCCATCTCGACAACCACGTGACTATTGTATCGGCGGTGCTGTGGCCGGCGGATGTGACGGCCGGCGGTGACTGCGGTGCTGCTGTTAACCAGCTCCCTTGGTGGACCGTCTCACGCCTGACCGGTCGCGTATGGTGCGGCGTGTCGGACCGGGGGCGCTCCGTCGGGCGCCGGGTCTGCCGCCAGCGGGCGCTCATTACACTCCGACCTGTCGGCGGGCCTTGTTGGAGCTCGCCAGCGAGAGATCACGCTGCGGACTGGGCGCTCAACTGGTCCGAACGGCCCGGTCTGTCACCCCGCTGGAGGTGGTGTGTTGTATCTGGCTGCAGATACTGAGGGTGTCCTCTTCCCACCCCACCCCCTTGGGCTGTAGAAACCTGCTCTAGGCGCCCCAAAGCGTAATAATATTTGATTTTGACAAATTTTAGAAAATTATGTTCTAAAAACGCCGTCCTAGTGTGCGATTTTGTCTCTATAAAGCCGTGTAAGGAATGTTTTTACATCCGCCCACGACATCCCCCACCCTGTGAAAAGACCCCGTCTGTTATACATGGCTTATACCGGGTTACACTGAACAGAAGTGTTGTGGCTGCGAGCTAGACAACATTTTCTCGTGAATCTGGTTGCCCAACGTTCCAAAATTGTCTATTTTTTCAGGACGCATATTCAGAACTCCATCTGTTTTAGAGTCACGAAAGAATCATATGGTCAAAAAAGCATCACGTATTCGCACATGTGTACCAGACCATTGCCGTACAGCTAATTGGTTGTCAGGGCTGCAAACTTGGCTTTAAAGGGAATGTGGCGCCTTCATAACGTGATTTTAACTGAGATAGCCAAGTTGTAAAGCAAGTCGGAAAACCCGGTACTCCATATATCATTTGTCTTGGAACTCGATATTTCCGTAGAAAAAAGCTAAAACCTACCTAACACCAACCCCTCATCAACCCCTCACCGGGGCGGGCATTGTTGTGAGCTGCTGGTGTGACGACATATGCTGACCTCACGATGAGCATCAGCCAATCGAAGCCCTTGAAGCATTTCAAGTATGGTATTAGTTGCCAGATCATGACATAATCCACAGGCAGATATTTATTTATTCTCCTAGAGGAGTATTTTTAAAAACAAAATATTGAGCTTATTGAACATTTTTCAGAGAAATCATGAGTGGTTTCATTATTTTGGGCTAAAAGTACGCCTAATTTCACTAAATTCCAGGATTCGACCAAGGTGCCACATTCCCTTTAACAAACACACCCAGCCAATGACTAATGGTGTTCTCGTGTTACCATACATTGACTTCAGTGTGTCAACGGAACGAGAGCGTCTCGTTTCAACTGGTGAATTAATAACATGACACACGCAACAGTTCAGGAATTCAATGGCCAAGGATACCTGGTCTAGGCTGTATTCCAAAATAAAAATGCGTGCGGTCTTTTACTTGTTCTCAGTCATCGATTCTATTTGGTCACTGATACCCTGATTTTTCACTGGCGTGAGTGTTCTGAGTCTAACGTAGCACGGCTTCCTGCGTTGAGTTGTATGAGAAGCGGGTCGGGCGGCATGGATCATCGGCACATCACTCGATTCTGGCGGCATGGCATTGGCTTTTGACCCTGTTCTGATTGCAAGCGTTACCCATGATTAAACAGACTGCACTAGTGGCACCGTCAGTACTCTGCGCCATTTGTCTCTCTTACTACTCATCTATATTGAGCGGGTCAACAGGAGTTACCTTAATGGGATTTTACGGTCCGACATGTTGTAGTTGCTCGAGTAATATTTAGGACCGTAAACTTGTCGGGCCCGTCCTCCTCACCCCTGACCTGACCCCTGCGTTCCTCCCGTGGTCGGTGCTGTGCGCTCTGTCGGGTCAGCTGGCTCGGCGGTATCGCCCTGCTGATACACCGCTCGGTTCCCCTCCACCCTGCCACCGAGCCGGAGACAGAGGCGCCGCTCGGTTCCGGTGGCTGCCTCGGCAGCGGTGTGGCAGCCTCTGTGTCCACGGCGGGGTCCGGCGCGCCGGAAAAATGGCGCCAAGTCTAAGGCGTGCGTGGGGAGGGGAGCCAGTGAGTCATGTAGCGGGCTGGGGGTGAGTGATAAGACAGGAAGTGGCGAGTTCTTCTGTGCATTGTCCACCGATCGAGGGGAAGAAGCGAGGTGGGGAGGATGACACGGGCTTGCTGCGGGTCTGGGTGGGGGGGGCAGGATGTGGTCCTTGTTGTGGCCGTCACTCTCGACTGGTGGGGACCTGCTTTTGACAACAGGGGAGGGACGTGGTAGCCACCTTAAAATGTTGAATAGAATACAGCAGATCGAGAGTGTCGCTCCCATCGTCGAAGTTATTGAAGGATATATCTTATCTAGAAAAAGTGCAGAACTCTTGTTCTTAGTGAATATGAAACACACTTTGCCAAAATCTGGCAATAAATGAGGTACTTGGTCGGTGCTAGACTTGGCTAAGATGACCGAACGTTAACCTGGTTCACAATTCCCTCAAATTTTCCATCTCAGTGATTATTTTTCGTCTGCTACATTGAACATATTCCTCTGTACCATTTAAAGCCATTTTTAGATCAAACAGTTTGAATTATACCAAACGTTTTTGGGAAGGTGGATGGCAGTAACGATTGATTGTTGTGGGAATATTGCTTAGGGCCAAGTGGCAGGAATCAAGTGTGTTAGCCACCTTTGCAGGAAAGCGGCATTTAAAGCTTAATCCGGCTGCCGTATCAGCGGTACCAATTCAGAAACAAACACAGGTCTGTAGGCAAGACTGTCTGTGTGGTTTTTATTTTCGCCTTAAGGGTAAACATTTTGAAACTCAGCCGTGTTTAGCTTTAAGCGCCTCAGCTCAGCAGGTTATCCCTAAATGTCTGTCATATCAGTCACGGGCCGATTGTTGCCAGATTCTGGCTTTACCTGTGGTACCGGGCACGCAGTGTCGCAGTGGTTAAGGTATGGTAATCCGAACAGAACTGTTTACTTGCATAATTCATGCTGACCTCTGTGTTCAAGTTCAATCGATTTAACACTAGGCGTCAGATCACAGTGCGAGATAAAGTAGACGTGGAACTCCCGCATGTTCGTCCTCGGAAATATATTTTTCTGCATGTTATTAACACAGCTACTTCAGCTCTTGAGTAAAAGGCGCTGGGACGCCCGAAGCTCAGTTCGCGTTTGTGACTACGCCCCACTTCCTGACAGCATCGCTGTGGCTTTCATGCGTGCTGGTAATTTTCAGCAGCCTTTTTCTGAACCCGTAAATATGCAGGGGATGCCCGCGGAAGTAGGCTGGCCTCAGTTGGCTAGCGTGCTGAGGGCAGTTTTCCGTTGTCGGATCCTCAGTCTGCCATTGTTACAGGGGTACCCGGTGTAGTCTCGCTGGCTGGCGTGTGGTCGCGGTGACCCCGCGCTAAGCCGGGTCACCGCCGGCGGTGCGGCCTGTGTCGCACGGCGCCCGGCCGTCGTCCCTCGGTCCTTGACCCCCGCCGTCGCGGTTAGCATCGTCTGGTATTCAGGGGCGCCGCCAACCGCACCGGTTGACCCCGGCTGACCGTCAGGCATGAATGGTTCCGAGTCCATGCAGGCGGACACCACCCCGTGCACGGGTCAGCGTCCTGCCGCTGCGTGCCGGCGGCTCCGGTGATGAAAGTGCGGTCCGCCCCGCCACCCTTCTCACACACGGACGTAACAAGTACCACAGCCAGCCACAATACTAGCCCGGTCTGGAGGCGGCTGTTCCCGGCCGGCGGCGGTGACGGCGCCGTCCTGTTCGTCTCCGCTCAGCCGCGTTGTGAGGCTGTCGATGTCGTGGGGCTGAGAGTGTCTGTATCTCCCACATCTGCAGGCGGCCGGTGGAGCTGCCCTGGTCGGCGTGGCGCCACCTGCCGCCGCTCCACGAGCCTGTCCCGACTGCCGTTACGGTGATGGATGCTCAACCGATACAGACTGTCGCCGAAGTGTTCCGGAGAGTGGCTGTTGGGTGCCATGTATCGTGGTGCTGTCACCCAAGTCTTATGTTATGTAAAAGAAGATAAGGCATGGGTTAACAGAGGATATTGGTGTATTTCGTTTTGTTTTCCAATCACGTCTCATAGCAGTACGATGCATTTTGCATTGTTTCTGGGTACGGCACACAGAGAATGGCCTTGGCTGAAACTTAAGATACACGTCAACCAGAACGGCGCTTTGGAGGCGATGCTTCCAATTCCATCGCGGTTTGAAACATAACTCCAAGATGGACATGCGAAGTGATGCTGTAACTGCTATCTCTTCTCTCTTGGGTGCGGTGCTTTAAAAAGTTAGGAGCTTGATTTATTTGCTTTATCTCGCTTTCAAACGACCCGTCCTTTATTGCCCGGAGGCATGCCTCCCCCGCTGTTCCATCATTTCCAGCGCGGCAGGCCGGCTGTGTGCAGCGCGGTCGATACAGCACCGTTTACCGGCGGCCGGCGGCGAGCATTCCCACAGGAGGCGCGCTCCGTCACGCCCAGCCGCCGCACACCGTCAACATGCACCGCACGCCGATCCGCCGCTGTCCTTCGCCGCCGCCTACCCACCATTAAACGGCTGAAAATCGTCTCAGGCGGGTGGTCGGGCCGCTTCCTCATTCCCGGCGCGGCCGGATAGGCGGCCACGGCCGGAGGATCAGCGGCGTGACCAGAACGGTAGCCGGGCCGACTGCTCACTGTCGAGCACGGACGGGAGACACCGTAAACTGCGGGCAACGCCGCTGCCAGTCAATGGGCCGTGGCTGTTGGCTCTGATATGCATAACGGCCGTCCTCGGCGGATGCCGGCGGCCTCGTGATCCGCACTCGGGGGAATCCGGAGACAGGGGTGGCAACAAATCGAGACGTGTCTGCGGCAGGTTCGCCCGTTACTGTCTCCTGGGAACGGTGTGCTGTGCAATTGCAATGGGAAAAGTCAGCTCTTGCGTGAAATGAAGTGAACGATGAATAACGGATTGAAACACTGCGGTTGTCGCGAGCGTTGACTCACGGATGCAGGGCGGTCGTGGTTTTTAATATCGGCATCCACGTCTGGATGACGAAAGTATTGACTACACGGCTGGGAATGAGGGACAAATGGCATTTCATGACACACTGGCATTTCGCCGGGCGTGACTCCTCCAGTCAATTCTGACCGAGGACTCATTTTTTAGATCAGCCGATTAATTGTTCGCAGAACACCGGCTTAGTCACGCTCTCCGAATGTAATGATCCCAGATTAGTAATGACACGAGCTAAACTGGTACGTGCACTGACCCGAGACGGGGGGGGTAAGAATTGCAGAAACACGTACGGTTCCGTGCAGAGGGGATCGTGGGCTGCAGCCAACGCCGTGCTATCACGCCCAACACGTTCTCCGCAGCCGCGCGCGTCTGAAGCCGTTCCGTTTAAGGAGCTCCCAGGCTGGACATCGGACTTAAAGGCAGTGTTCGATGTTCATGGCGCCTGGTCCCAGACCTGTACACTAAAGCTGAGCCAGAGCCGACTGTGGGAAGGAGCTGTTTATAAGTGCATCTGCTGCTGCTGGGCAGAACACATTGTCGTTGCATGTTTTCGCCAGGGAGGGTGACGCTTGGAAAGTTGAGTTAGCATTTCAAACTAGCTAGCTAACATGCTTGTTGATGAGTAGAAATAGTGTGATCGGTACAGCTCTGTTTTTATATGGATTGAGCCCATTCATGGTATTGTATGTCAATATGTAACGATCTTGTTTTTCCTCTCTTGCTTCTACGGTTAACGACGCTTCCCTCGCCGGGCCTAATCCCTCCCACCTCGTCTGCACCCCCTGCTCACGTTCTTACTCCATGTCCCGGGTCACTGCACCTACTGATTTGGCTGGTGGTAATACTATTCAAAAGGGATTGCATTCGGCGAGCATGACCATGCAGTCGTTTTGTGAGCAATCTAATGATTGCTATTTGATGCAATCTGGTGCTATTGATTGCAGATCTGTATAAGCACTAGCTTAAAAGTTAAACTATATACAATACCACACTATTGAGTCGAGTGCGCCGGTCTGGTAGCGTGGCCGGGCCAGAGGCCGTTCCTCCTGCGCTGTGCGCGGGTACGGCCTGTGGCTGCAGACCCGGCGGCCGGCGGCGCAGCAGCTGTTGGTGCTCAGGGGCCCGCTATCCCGGCGCACCGCCAGATGGCCGGCAGGGCCAGTTCCCTGTCCTGCAGCCTCCTCTGAACTCCGGTCACGTGCGCCCGGCCCGCCCGCGTGCGTGGCACTCACCCGAAATTACCCGGCACTCTTCACCGACTGAGTAGGACTTTCAGGCGTTGTCCTGGTCATTTGCATACAATGGGTTCATCTTTAGTCGTGCGTTCGCTGTGTTTTATGGGTTCGGTGTACAGGTGAAACCATGGCGTGGCTATAGTGGGACCATGCTCTTACAAAAGTGTTAACTCATGCTCGTTATCACGAAGTATTTAACTGACGTTTTCTGGCGTAGGTTTTTATGAAAAGCTGGGTGCAGTATCTCCTTGATCTGGCGTTGTTCTTGGTGCGCCTATTCAGCCTTCATCTCTTGTCATCGTGCCAAATTCCTCCGCTGTAACTGTTTTGTAAAAAGAAAAGAGAGATTCTGGATTGTGTGTTACCTTGTTGAATCATTTCGTGGCAATCCTTTATCATCGCATCCTGTCTCAAATTAAATGGCCTAAAAGCAGTACTGTCTGTCAGGTTGCTTTGAATATGAAGCAATAGTCTCGATTATACTACACTTCCTGTTCCGAAATCAGTGTTTACACAGACACTTGGTGTTATTTTTCGTTGGAATTATATTGCGTTTACATTGCAGCGTATTGCGAGTTTTTGCACTTATTCGTGGCGGTTTTGTACAGGCAAAGTGCCACTGTAATTGCGCTAACAAAGCGTATGGTCTTTCGACCTTCCGGGTCTAATGTCACCGTGAAAAGCTTCCTCACGAGTTTTGTTTGTACATTTGAAATCAGACCTTGTGCTCAGAATAGTTTTATAGCAAGGGTGCTCCTCCACTTGTACGCTTCCCGTACTGCAGTCCTAAAAGAGGCTCTTGCTCTGAGCGTGGAAAATGCTGAAATGATGAATGCTGACGACTGTGAAATTCGTTATTAGCCTCGGATTAACTATGACTTGTGTTGCTCCATGGGTCATTATTTCCTGAGACGTCTAGATAGATCCCTGTACCGGTAGTTTCTATCCATAAACCGTTGGTTAGGATGCAGGATAGTACGCAGGACAGTTGAGAACGTGTGCAGCCCTGTATGAGTCACGTGAGCGCTGTCGGGGGTCTCAATCGTCGGCGCCGCGGGCCGGGCGGCGGCGGCAGCGGCAGGTGCGGCGGCCAGTGGTCAGCCCCACCACCGCCGGCCAAGTAGCCGCCCATAACCTGCTGCTGGCCGGAGCCGAGCCGGCCACTGACCGCTGCACGCTGCCAGACCACCGGCGGCGGCGGGCTGCAGCCACCGGCGCACTCAGGCCGAGCGGGCAGGGGGGACGCTCCCGTGGTCGGGGATACACGACCTCAGCCTCCTCTGAAACCGGGGTAAATGACGCTAGTTTGTTATTTTAGTTGGAGTTGAGCAGACTTCTACAATACTGCCTCCTTCAAACACTTCTCCGCGAGCCTCTGCAATGCACCGGCAAAACTTCACCAGACAGTTGTGTATGTGACGGGCGCTGCCAAACTATCTCGATATGTCAGTCCTGGAGGTATGCTGGGGTAGTGTGAAGGATATTAACGAGGACAAAATGTTGGTTATGGTCATAATTCTGAGCTCATTTTCGTTTCATATTCTGCTAAGGCCAGCAAGATGGCTCTCCATGTGAACACAATTCAGGCTATTGGTGGGTAAGCCTGTGTTCTTATTTTCATGTGTTCGTAAGTTTACGCTTTGATTTTATTCCGTGGTTATGATTGGAATTTTCCACGCCTTTTCCAGAAACCTTTGCTCTGTAATGGATGTCCTCGCAGATCCAGGTGAAATTGTGGAGCGTTCTTGTTTGTACATCGCTCAGAACCAAATCGTTTAATACGTGAAGATTACGATGTCAGAGCTGGCACTGTCTTCCTGTGGCCATGACGGGGCCATACCGGGACCGGGAATGCACGGTGTGCCGGGGTCGATACCGACGCTGCTCATACTCCCAGCATGCCGGTCCCCTGCAGAGTGGAAAAGTGCGGGTGTCGGTGTGTTAACATATTAATTCTGACACGAACTGTGAATTGCCCCATGGATTTACCGCGCGTGCCCTTTCAAATAACGTATTGTCCTCTGGCAGCATTTGGTGTCCATTTTCCTGACCTCCAGTGACGTTGGGATGACTGTTATTCCCTGTTTCCCTGTAATTTTGTTGTGACTTAATTGAAGTATTTTGCTCAGCCCTGGCCGTACGTGACCATATTATAATTTTAATATCCTCATCAATTGTTCATTAAATATCACATGAGAGCAGAACCCAGACCGTACCCTCTGCCTGACTGCGAAACCCCGAGTGCTAGAAACGCAGTAAAATCCTCCGAGTGCTGGCGGCTGGGCTTCTACAACGTGCCGAATTATTCTGTCATGTGTCGATGAATAGTTCATCAGGTGACAGATGTTTCACCAAACACCGCTCTTTGGAAACCCTTGTGTCGTGGGGCCGTTGCTAGCTTATATACGATACCGGTAAAAAGATGTGCATCAAATTTCATAGATCCTGTAAGCACACAGTCCTGCATTGTTTCATGTCGGGTTATGGTTTGCTGCTGGGACTGCTGGGAGACCCTCTTTGTGAGGCCCCGGGACAAAAGAGGAAGCAAAGCATTGAATTTTCACCAACTAAAATATATATATATATATATATATATATATATATATATATATATATATATATATAAGTATGGCGAGCCTGTACTTTTATGGCTTTGCGTTTCAGTTTTAGTTTTATGGTTTCGCATGATGCCAACCAGTGTATTAAATTTTCATAGATATAATTGTATCTATTCCAAATGTAAAATACCGTAAACCATCTAATATCCGTGTGTCCAAGAATAAAATTATTCAGAAAATGTTCTTAACCAGCCTTAATCATGTTTTTCATGAATTTTGAAAACTCAATACAAGTTGCATATGTTTTGTACCCGGCGCTTTCTGTCAGATGGCCATAGGGGTTTTCGCTTAGACTGCGTGCACAACCTGCTAACCTGTCGTGCTGGCGCTGTGGATGACACTGACAACGCTTCCTGGATCCCCGTCCTCTGATCCTGCAGAATGGGAAGGCTTTCAACTAAATCATTTAACGCTGAGCTCAAGGTGGTGCAGAGTAAAGGCAATGCATTTTCGCACATGTATTTGGACACGGTATTGGTTCAACGACGACGCCTTGCCAGCATCATCACGGTAAATGACACATCGCACAACACAGCTGAGTGAACACGGGCGCTAACGAAGATCAGCGCTGGTCTCTGGTGAGACCGGCACTCGGGAGCCTCCCAGTTCACAATCACAGTATCGACACTCTGAGCTATCGCAGCACGCGCTGTTCTCTCCGCCGGCGAGCACTACAGACGCCTACCAAAACCCACATCGACTCAGAGACGACGTGGAACCAGTCACGCTGCGACCATACTCACCTATCTTATCCGGTTCGGGTACAAACCTGACTGCCCACAGACCATTCGGCTTTAATTGTTACATTGAATGCGACTCACCATTAGTAAAATCCGTAAACGGATCAGCTGTCAACGAACTGCGACCTGAAGCCGCCGCTAAAACACCAGCTTACTATACACCACCTCATCCTCGACAAGTCATCGAACGTTCATGCGGTCCAACTCACACAGCATACCTCCATCCTCACAAGCACTGCTCAGAATTATGTTGTGGAATGCCACCATCCCCTGGTTCGCAGGGGCCAGTTTATGAGGTCCCGTATGGCTCTCAGATAAATATGGATCATGCGTGATAAACTTAGAACGGATTAACACATTGAGCTCGTATCGGGTCAAATAGTTCGTTCATCAGTTCTAGGACGCTTCATACACGGCATTAGATAAGCTTTCTGTCGCTGAAAGTGTCCGGACGGACGGCACATTCAGCCCTGCTGGGGTGGAACCCCATATTCGTTCACGCACCAGGTGCGTACGAGCTCTCACCGCTGGGTAGGCCCTGTTCGGCTGCGCTGCAGTCAGCTCTGTGACCTCTGGACACACTGTGCAGCTCAGGACACCCCTGTGAGCGCGTGTCCGAACACTTGAGTTCTGCACCTCCCCGGGTAGTGCAGACTGAGCCTGCTGGTCCGTCTGTCCCTGCACAGCTCGGGAGGGATCTCCCCGCCTCTCCCTACAGAGGTGTCGCGCACACCGCACAGCCCCTCCTCATCCGGCGGAGAGGTGAGACGCCACTACTGCCCGACAAGGGGCTGGAGTGTGTCAGCATCATGGACAGGCCGCAGCCGCTACCAGCTGACGAACGCCGTCCATTTAGGCAGACCAGATCGCCTGGGTTCTCGCACGACCTGTTTTCCAGTGTTAGCGATGGCTCTTCATGGGGTGGCATTGTAAGTTCTGAGGACAGTATGCTAACATTTCAGCTCTGAAACTCGGGAAACGTCCACACCACCCGGTGGAAACCGAGCTGGGCCGCACGGAGCAGGCAGTTGACCAAGTCCTTCGCTGGGCGGCCAGTGCTCAGAGCTGCACCAGGTGGCTGCCGCTGCCGTGGCCGCCCTTGGCCGTGGCGTTGGCCGCCATGTAGATGTCCATGTCGTGGTCGGTCCAGCCGTCCGTGTCGTCCGTCATCTGGCTGGAGAGCCGCGACTGGCTGCGCTCCCGCGACGTGGACGGTCGTCGACTGCGACGGCCGCCGCCGCCGCCGTACCCCGACGCTAGCGACGTCCGCGAGGTGCGCAGCTCTGCCGGCGCGTGGGCGGCTGTCAGGCGGGGTACACGGGAGGGGTGCGGCACTGAGAGCAGCGGTCCAAGCTTGTTATACAAAACAGAAGGCTGCGTAACTGCAGGCAAGGCAACACAGAACAGGCAAAGCGAAGTGTAAGGCGACTGAGTGTAAATGCAGAACAATGTTCAAATCAGACGGGAAAGTTTTTGGGAAGTGGACTGTCCATGCCCTGTAATTTTGTAGTACCTACTTGCTCTATTTGTTAATGAATGTCTCCTAATGAGAAATGGCTGTTAACCTTCCCTCTGACACTCCACAACCTGAATGATAACGTTACGAACATAAAAACTAGCGCTTAAGGCAAATGGTGATATTGTCAGTGCCGGATTGCCAGACACTGCTGGTTAAAGTTAGCCACCCTGCCAGCATGCGGTACCCGAGCACACAAAACAGACATCCAGCACCAGCAGCGCTCAGTGAGTCCAACGAAGGCCAACATACCTACCACCAGCGAAGAGAGCACCGCACACAGCCGGCCTTTCTACAGGGGTATGTCATGCTGAGGGTGCACCAGGTCACTTAGCAACGCATCCTGCCACAGACTGCGCTGGGAGCTGGCCGAACCTACCAGAGACAGAGACCGAGCCGAGGTCAGTGGCTGGTCCAGGGCCCCGTCAGCCAGCCGGGGTCAAAGGCTTTCTGAAGATCAATATAAGATGCCAGTGCTGTATAGAACAGAAAAGGAGCGTATGTACAGGGGCACGTTCAAGGAAATCGAAGACGCCGTTTTGTTTTCACGCCCACCCCAAAAACTCCACACGCGCAACGGGCTCATTGCCTGAAGCTGTAAAACGTCTCTGGCATCGAACAGGGGACGGCACTGGGTCCTCGCTCCAAGAGACTGAAGCGAAGGCTGGTCGGGTAAACCTCCAATCGCTGTCATTGGGTAAGCGAGAGGTGCGGATAGTTTAAATACAATAAAATGGAGTCGTTGGGACTGGGGACAATGGGCCCTGTGGCGGGGAGTACCGGGGCGTCGTGAGAACAGGCCCCTGGCATGGCGGTAGATCACGTGACACCGCAGAAGTAGACAAAAGCGTGAGAAAAAGGTGATGGACAAGAAGTCTCCCAGCGCCGGCGCGGGCCATGGAATCTAGTGGAACGGAAGCGTGTAAAGGTTTCTCAGAGCATTTAACGACTGCGTGACTGTCATTGAAGCAGGGGCGATTAGATTGATTGCGGATATTGGGCCGCCCCACATCGTGCGGCGCTCCATGGGAAGGAGGTCCCTCCGCACGCACTGTAGGGGCATTGTCCCTGTGTGCCAGTTTGTGGGCATATCATCGATATGATTGCGCAATTCTGAGCCAGTTGCTTTTGAGAGCTTGGCTGAGGAGTTAAGCCGGAAAGATTAAGTAGCTGACAAAAGGCAAATTTTGAACGTGGACCTGCCACTCGCCTTCAGAAAAAAACATGCAGTTTTAGCCCCCGTTGTGCTCTTTTTCAACTGGATGGGCACGGGCCAGTTCGGATTATTTCCGGGAGGGTATATGGTACGGCTGACCCCTTCGAAAATATATATACATCGTGGAAAGTCGGAAAACTTCATTGCACTAGTGGGAGGTTTCTGTTCCGCAGTAAAATGAAGTAGGTATTTGACAAACTAAACACAAATATTGGTGATGCTATTTCACTCTAGAATTTTGTGAAGACCGCACGTGGTGCCCATACCGTCATTTAAACACCACAGTGTGCAAGAGCGAGGACCAGCGGCTGCGTGCTGTGCAGTTTTTGCCGCGCCTCAGGGCTCGTTACAGCTGACTGTACGTCCTGCCCGTCAGCTGTTGCCGTGTGGGAACCGAGCTTAACGCACAACTGTGACAGCTGCTCTGAACGGCAGCCATCGACGACACGCAAGCTGTTACACACAGCAGTCTTTGTCCGAACGAGCTATTTACATGGTCACAGACATCATTGGCTGGACAGGCCGGAGTTTCCCAGCGCGGCTGGAGTTATCTGACAGTGAAAGCACGTGTTTTACAGCGTCGTTTGCAAGTGTTACGCAACATGGCAGCATGTATTTACACCCTGAGAAAAGCCGCGGGGGAAAATACTGCACAGCAATTGGTTATTTGGTATATACAGCGATGGGGACTGATGTTTTGCGTCATTGACTCTCCTCAAGACTTTGGCTGCTGCGAACGTCGTTGGTCGCCGACCAGCAGAGCAGGTAAATGTTTTATTGTACCTGATCCATTAATGAAATCCTCTGCCTCAGTGTTCCGGTCTCGGAAAACTGTGACTAACAGAGACTGACATTCGAACCGAACCTGGGGTATTGGTTTTCAGAACCGGTTCCAAAAAAGATAAGCTCGCTGATATGAGTGTGGCCAAGACTATGTTGGATTGGGAGAATATAGACAATAAAGTTCCCACAACGCATGCTTCATTCCTAAATCGTACTGAATGTTAATCATGGCAGTCTGAATGCATGCTACATATTTCAACATCGATTGAAAGTGAGTCGGTTATTAGGCATTGTGTGCCCTCCTTTAATTTTGACAGCATCTTTGAATCCAAAATAGCACAGTCCCTATAGTCAAGGGGAAGCGCGATGTGAGCCAATTACCCAGGGTACAGGGGCGGCTTCAGTACGGCTTATTTACGTACCAGCCGAGGGAACTGACTTATCGACTCATGTAACCCGAAGTCCGGAAGGTAGACTCCCGGCTACATGAGTAGGTAAGTCCGTTTCCGTGATTGGTACGTAAAAAGAGTTAACGGAAGGTGCTCATGTATCCGCGTTAGCTGAGTACAGAGGCGGAGGGCGCCAGGTGGCCTGCAGTGTACACCGGTGACTGACCTGGTCGGGGCAGCGCGAGGCCGTGGCCGGGCCCGTGCGGCGCGAAGTGGCCCGACATGGCCGAGTAACTGCGCAGCGACTGACCGTCGGCCAGGCTGCGGCGCCGCCACGAGCTGCGCGACGCCTGGGAGCGCGCGTCCTCCGGCACGAAGCCGTCGTTCCGGCCGCCCGTGCCGCCTGCCGACGGCGATGGTACGTTAGGATGGTGTGGTGGCGTATTGGGGTTTGGGGTGCGCCAAACTCCGCGTTCATGCCGCGTCTGTTTCCTTCATTGTCACCAAGAACGAGAACAAGTTCGATCACGGCAGTCTGAAAGAATGTACCTTTGCTGAAATTAGATACATTTGCTGAAATTAAACTTGTTATGGAAGCCTCAGGAAGCCTCAGTATAATGAACAACTCGATAGATATTATAATTTCACACGGGAATCTGAGAAGAACACTTCTCTAACAGGAAATTAAACGTTGTTTAAAACTGATCCGCCCCGCGCTCCTCTGGTACGTCTCTACTCTACCCAGTGGTAGACACCCCCAGTGCCACTCACCTTTGTCCATGTGGTACATGCGGGCGCGCGGTATGCTGCGGTGGCTGTACATGGACAGCTGGTCCCAGTCCTTGGCGCCGCGCAGGGTGCCGATGCTGGCCAGCGGCGGCGCCGGCGTCGCCGACAACATGTTGGCCAGCGGCTCCTTGCGGTCGCGCCCCCGCCGCCGGTTGCAGCAGACGAACACGATGACGGCGATGACGATGGTGCCGCAGATGGCGGCGCTGGCCGCGATCACGAACGTGTCCATGTGTGTGGGCGCGGCGGCGTCTGTGCGGATCTCGCGGCACTGGCGCTGCGGCACCGTCTCCGGCGATATGTCGATGTCCTCCAGGGACACGACGCACACCACGATGCACTCCTGCGACGGCACGTTCTTGATCTTGAACTCCTTCTCGGACGGCGCCAGCGGCGGGCCCTGCTTGAAGAGGTCGTCGCCGAACAGGCGGTACACCACGCGGAAGCCGAGGATGTTAGGCACGTCCGACTCCCACTGGATGACGACGGCGCTGCCGCGGCGGTACGCGTCCTGCACGCGCACCTCCTCGCCGAAGGGGCTGCTGCGCGAGGCCGCCCCTCCGGCCTGGCCGCCCAGCGACTCCGGCTTGAAGATGAGGCTGGGCCGCGCGGTGGGGGCTGCGGCGGCTACTGCCGGCGGCTCGGCCGTCGGCGGGTTGCGCCGGTAGGGCGGCTGCGTGTACACCGGTCTGAAGGTGGTGGCCGGCGGCCGCCGGGTGATCTGTACCTCGGCAGTGGGCCGCCGGGTCACCACCACCTCGGCCGTGGGCCGGGCCGTGGCGCGGGTGGCGGCGGGACGCGCAGGGGCCCGCCCCCGCGTGGGTCGCGCTGTTGTGCGCCGGGTGGTGGTGGTGCGTCTCCGCTGTTCCGGAGTGGTGGTGGAGGGTGGTAGCAGCCGCTCCGTCGTCGTCTCGGTGGCACACACGAACTCTGCAGGGAGATGGCAGTGTCGGAAACGTGCTGAGAAAGGTACCGGTCAGGTGATCCACTGTTTACATTGCTGTATTGTACTCAAATGGTCTTGTAGATAGGGTAGCTGTTAATATTAGGACGATTAGATGGTATTTGACCCGTCCCCTCGAATACTGGAATGTTAAGTACAATTAATAATCATATTTGCGGGCGCAGAGAGGGGTGGATCTTAAAGAAAATGTTAGGACGAGGGATGCAACCGGGGTAAAATCGTGAAAACCATATTCTTTCTGAAAACGGCCAAGATGGGCTGAGATTGGAAATATTTAACCGCTTTTGGGGAGGGGGCACGGCTGGATTACATTTCCCTGTATCCGCTGGAGGACACTAAATATATTTGCAGCATCTGAATCTTTGAATATTCTGAATGTGGATTATGTTTGTCCGGAGATATGGGTTCGACTTATTTAATTCATCCATCTCATATTTGAGGCGCGTGACAAACATTTTTATCATGGATTGTTCGTGCTTCTTGCTTCATCTCCACGCGATCTAGTGCTTAAAGGGAATGTGGCACCCTTATAGGGTGATTTTAACTGAGATAGTCAAGTTGAAAAGCATGCCGGAAAACCCGGTCCTCCATGTATCATTTGTCTTGAAACTCGAAATTTCCGCAGAGAAAAGCTAAAAACCTACCTGAATGTACCCCTCATGTACCTCAATCAGCAGGCCACATTTGTCAGGCTGTTGGTGTGACGACATATGCTGACGTCACGGTGAGTATCAGTCAATCGAAGCCCTTGAAGCCTATGGAATATGGTAGTGGTTGCCAGATCATGACATCATCCACAGGCAGAAAATTATTTTTTCCCTAGAGGCTCATTTTAATAATAAAAATATTGAGCTTATTGTACATTTTTCAGAGAAATCATGGACGATTCCATGATTTCGGCTAAAAGTACCCCTAACTACACTAAATTCCAGGATTCGACCAAGGTGCCACATTTCTTTTATGTCTTGTTTGATGGGCGTCATCAGTCAGGTGAAGCTTTGGTTTAAAACATTTTCGTGGGATTATATATAACCCAAAATTTTCGTTGATTACCCCTGTCGTGAAACCTATAATAAGCGGGATTAATCTTTTAATTACCATGCAGTTTCGAAATTCAGGAATTACCAATCAACGCACTTAACCCCGGTTCGTCCTCCTTCGCCGGATCTCGTCCGCACTCAACGGAACAAAGACGGCCCGTTGTGTTCCGATCCGGTGTTTGAGCTGTGAAAATCACACACTCCGTGGGAGTGTTGCCCCCTCGGCAGTCGCTGATTCGGTCACGGTGCTGATTCTTCTGCATGGTATGGGGCGTTCGTCAGCGGCAAACCACCGTTAAACGCGCTCCGGCAAAAAGCAGCTGCGACCAGCCCGCCGAGCTTCGATGCCCCAGGGCAGGAGTTTTCTCTGGAGGATTGGTTCTGTCACGGCTGTGGCCGTGACGAACAATGAAGCTTTCTCAGTGTGCTCTGTTCAGGTGTAACATCATTGGATTGATCGTGTTGATAAAAAAGTGTACAAAATCGGAGACTCGATGGTGAAAACATGCTCGAGTTATCTGGCTAGCGACTAGCGGAAGAATTAATCGGTCATTCAGTATGCTCTTGAAAATTCATATCGGGGTGTGTGTGATCTAGAAGTGTAATATGTGACCCACAGATTTATATTCTGTAGGACTGATGTAGAATTATAGCACGCTGCTGTATGATTTGCGTGCAATGAATTCCAGTCATTTGACTTATGGAAGTCGATGAGAGACAAGTAGCCGTTTCCCGTCCTCGGGGACCCACCTTCTGCGTTGAGCTGGTAGAAGGTGCGGTCGCGGAACTCTGGCGGGTTGCCGCAGAACTGCGGGTTGCGCTCTCGGCTGGTGACCTGCAGGTCAGCGTCGTTGATCCACTGGGCGATCCAGCGGATGCGACAGTCGCAGGTCAGGAAGCGGCCCCCCAGACTGAGGCCGCGAAGCGTGTCGCGGAGTCCGGTGAAGGCGCCCTCCGGCAGGGTGGACAGCGGGTTGCCGTCCAGCGCCAGCAGCGTCAGCGAGGCCATGGAGCGCAGTCCGTCCTCCGGCAGCTGCGTCAGCAAGTTGAACCCGATGTCCAGCACCTGGTGGAGAGGATGACGTCATCAGCGGACACAGCGCCGAGACCTGCTGGATAATCATCAGGACACTGCTGGATAATCATTCAGCTTTGAGGATGTCTCTGGAATTCGTAGAATGTTTTTGAAAGAGCCAATATGTCAAGCTCCTGAAATTCTGATGTTTTTGACAGAATCAAGATATCAAGTTCCTCAAATTCTGATGTAATATCGCAACAAGACGGCCACTTTTGACCTGATCCCACCTAATGGTAACAGCAGCACCACCGATGACTACACTCACCCTCAGCCGGCCCAGTATGGCGAGCGCGTCGGTCGGGAAGTCGGCGATCAGGTTGTTGAGCAGGCTGAGCGAGCTGAGCGTGTCGTTGACTCCGCTGAAGACGTTGCCGTCCAGCTGCTGGATGAGATTGCGCTCCAGATTCAGCGCCGTCAGTGAGTGCAGGCCGGCGAGGGCCCGCGGAGCCAGCTGGGTGATGCTGTTCTGTGCCAGGTCCAGGAAGGCCAGTCCGGAGAGGGACTCGATAGCCTCCGGCACCGTCCGCAGACCTGTTCCCTTCAGGTTCAGATTCTTCAGGCTCTTTTCAAGGCCGGTGAATGCGTTTGAGCTGAGGGTTAGGTTGTTGTCGGCAAGCTTCAATGTTTGAAGAGATAGCGTTTGGAAAGCACCGTCCGGTATGAGTGTGATCTGATTCTTTGATAGATCCACCAGTTCCAGCCTCTTCAGCTTCTCGAGCGCGGTAGTGGGGACTTCATCCAACTTGTTACCAGCCAGGTTGATGTTCCTCAGTCGCGACTCGAGCCCTGAGAACGCGCCCTCAGCCACCGCCTCCAGGTCGCACTCGGACAGCTGGAGGTTCTGCACGGGGATGTTGGCGAACACGTTGTTGGGCAGGCTGGGGATGGTGCTGTTGGTCACGTACAGCAAGTCCAGCTCCTGGTTAGGCACGGCGGCGCGCAGGGCGCCCAGCAGCCGGCTGAAGTCGACGAACTGGCACTGGACGGAGAGGGCGCCGGCGGCGTTGTAGGCGCAGATGCAGGAGCCGTGCAGGTCGGTCATGTCGTTGGGCCAGGGGCAGTCGGCGACGGCGGAGGCGGCCGCTGCCGTCAGCAGCAGGGCCGTCCTCACCCACCGCATGGCGGGCACCTGCCGGACAGGGGTACGTCAGTGGTGCTCCGTCTCATAGCTGCGAGATGGCGTGGAATTGGCGAGGGGGGTAATTTGAATGCACAAACACATGATGATGGGTTTAGAGTTTTACCTGCCCGGTTCAGCGATTTATCACAGACCATCGCTTTCAATGGTTCGGAACGGTGGTTATGCGGTAAGAGCAGCTCTCCGGAATACACGGCGCCGTCCCGTTGTTACTGCACTGCCGGCGGTGGGCCGGCTCCCAGGTGGGCAGCGGCCGGTGTCGCCGCTGCAGCCCAGCGGTAGATGGCGTCACGGCTCGTCAGCCACTCCAGCCGCGCTGGATGAGATGGCTCCATCGCTGGGAACTCGGCACCGCTCCGGCAGCCTCTGCCGTGTTCTCTCAGGTGGCGCAGGTGCTGGGAATCCGCGACCTGGCCAGCGGTACGTAACGTCGTCTCGGCTCCTCCCCTCCGAACCCGAACCGGCGCCAGTAGTCTCTCACTGCCGCCACATGCTTATAGAGACTAACAGATAGCCGAATCCCCTCCCGCTGTGTATTTGTGACATTGCTGACACAGCTGATGGTCGGTGCGTTCCACCCATACGGAGGTGCCGTTGCCGGCGGTGGACTGGCGGCGGCGGCGCTGGCTGCCGGTTCCGGACCAGTGGCGCCGACCGCGGAGGACGCGCAGCCCGGCCGGCTCTCAGCGCCTGGTCAATGACCGGACACTCCGGGCCGCTGCCGGCTCTGACGCCGCACGTGCCGCGCCGGCAGCCCGCGGACAGCGCACTCTATCGGCCTGGCGTGGTACGCTGCTTAGTGTTTAATTTCTTCTCAGAAAATGTTCAAGCAGTTTGATAGAAACTGCGTGTGGATGTATTTAAGCGACCGATTTAGCCAAATCCTTGGTTTTCTTACCACCCTCCAGGCTTCCCTTCATATGCCATTTTTAGAAAAGGGGGCTTATTTGTTTTTTTAAAAGTCTGTGTATGCGCATGTCTGTACCTGCCGCGACCGTAGGGAACCTGGTCAGATACTGGGCTCTGTTCGTGGTGAGGCTACTCACCTAATTAGCTCACTCACCCGGACCGATGGTCGTGCCCGGGCTTTCATGGACCTCGTCCCACCCGTGGCGAGTGGCGTAAACGGCGCGTGATTGGTGGAGGCCACGGCCAATTAGCCTCTGGCTGGGCCGGCGCGGCGGGTCGCCTGACTGCCAGGTCGGGACTGCCGCCGGCGGCCGGCCGCTGACTGATCGGCCGCCGCCCGGACCGGCGCTGGGCAGACGACTGCCGGAATCGCACCGCCGACTCGGCTATGGAACACCGCAAACCGGCGTCCTGCGAATATAACTGGCTGGTAACGGAAGTCGCCGAATTCGGCAGCTTGAATGAGACCTTGCGTCCGCCGGTTGATTAGATAAGCCCGCTGTCGTTTCTCGGCTCCTTGGACTGTAAGCCGCATTGAAAACGAGAGCGGTCGGATTATGTGCAGGTTCTTCTCCGTTGCATGATCTAGAGGACAGGATCGGAAGTGTGTCCCGTGCGCCTCTCCGTGACGACTGTGTTCTGGTGATTCCGCTGCATGGATGGGCGGCGCGCCGTGCGTGCCCGTGGCTGAGCGGTCAGCTCGGCCAGTCGCTAGTTCCACCGCGGACTCAGAAACAGACCATCTGGCTGGGCGGCACTGATACCGCAAACTGTCCGGTCCTTCCGGCCGTCGCCGCAGAACGTCGTCTGTCATCCCAGCCGAGCACTGGACAGGCTACCGCTGGAGAGCTCTGGTCCTAACAGTGGACAGGCTACCGCTGGAGAGCTCTGGTCCGGACATGAGACAGGCTACTGCTGGAGAGCTCTGGTCCTAACACTGGACAGGCTACCGCTGGAGAGCTCTGGTTCTAACACTGGACAGGCTACCGCTGGAGAGCTCTGGTCCTAACAGTGGACAGGCTACCGCTGGAGAGCTCTGGTCCGGACATGAGACAGGCTACTGCTGGAGAGCTCTGGTCCTAACACTGGACAGGCTACCGCTGGAGAGCTCTGGTTCTAACACTGGACAGGCTACCGCTGGAGAGCTCTGGTCCTAACAGTGGACAGGCTACCGCTGGAGAGCTCTGGTCCTACCACTGGACAGGCTACCGCTGGAGAGCTCTGGTCCTAACACTGGACAGGCTACCGCTGGAGAGCTCTGGTCCGGACATAAGACAGGCTACCACTGGAGAGCTCTGGTCCTAACAGTGGACAGGCTACCGCTGGAGAGCTCTGGTCCTAACACTGGACAGGCTACCGCTGGAGAGCTCTGGTCCGGACATGAGACAGGCTACCGCTGGAGAGCTCTGGTCCGGATATGAGACAGGCTACCGCTGGAGAGCTCTGGTCCGGATATTAGACAGGCTACCGCTGGAGAGCTCTGGTCCTAACAGTGGACAGGCTACCGCTGGAGAGCTCTGGTCCTACCACTGGACAGGCTACCGCTGGAGAGCTCTGGTCCGGACATGAGACAGGCTACCGCTGGAGAGCTCTGGTCCGGATATGAGACAGGCTACCGCTGGAGAGCTCTGGTCCGGATTTTAGACAGGCTACCGCTGGAGAGCTCTGGTCTTAACAGTGGACAGGCTACCGCTGGAGAGCTCTGGTCCTAACAGTGGACAGGCTACCGCTGGAGAGCTCTGGTCCTAACACTGGACAGGCTAAAGCTGGTGGACTCTGCGTCAAGTCAGAGGCTCCCTCAAGCTTGGTGAACGGACCTGTGTTTATTTTTTTCAATAACTTAGGCCACGTTACAAAGACCTCTGATTATGGCAATGCAAAAGTTTGATCACATACATTCCTGTTTCACATCGCAGTTTGTAATGCGGCTTGTACTTAAGACTGCAGTCTCATGAGAGCACCGCACATCCTTCGAGAACGTCGCCCGTCCTTTGAGAACGCCGTGCATCCTTTGCGACTGCCACCCCCCTTTGAGAGCGCCGTGCATCCTCTGAGAACTCCGCCCGCTCTCCGAGAGCGGGCAGTGAGGCGGCCGTTTGTTTTGAATGCTGCAGCCATCGCAGCGTGTCGCGCACCCCATTATTCACGCCGCGGTTCCCGGGGCGGCGATTGTTCACAGTTTGCTTCCCCGACTGATGAGGTCTGAGTGGTATCAGTGGCCCGCTGACCCGGAGCCGTCCTCCCTCTCCGGCCGGTAACGGTGCGCCAGAACTACCGAGAACGTCCGGACACTCGCCGATGACATCCGGTGACGTCACGGCCCGGTCAGCTGACGCCAGCCGTCAGCGGTAGCGGTACCTCCTGGCCCGGCGCTGAGAGTGATTCGATCAGGGTCCGGTCCGCTGACGTCCGACGCCGGGCCGCCACCTCTGGGCATTCAACAAACATTCCGACCGAACAGAAACGTGATAAACGGGATCTGTGTCAGGTTAGGAGCGGAGGTGACACAGTACAGTGGGATTAAAGTTGTAAACCGAGTAGGAAATGTGTCGTCTGGTTTTTGAAAAGTGTTGCCACCACTAATGGCCGGTCCGGAAATAGCTGTCTTCGCACGGTGATTTCTGCGGTATCGGTGCCTGTTATAGTCGGCAGAGCATCTGTCCCGACAGAACTGTAGCGCCGGGGGCAGAGCCGCACCAGAATAACAGCTGGGACTGCTGTGGCCGTGGCATGGCTTGTGGGGTCGGGAGTGGTGGCTTGTTTACCAACCGGCTGGAGTTGGCCCACGGGGTGGCTTCTACTTACCACTCTGAAACTAAACTCTGACCGGATGTCGATCCATCCGAGGGGCGTTTTCCAACCAGGACGCGTGGTTGGAAGAAGAATAATGTGATCCTGTTGTCACATGGTGCCTGAGACTCACCGAAACTGCTGTGGCTCCCGCTGAAACGTTTAGGGGTATTGTGTTGACTTCTACCTTGGTATTGCCTAAGCTCTATTTGCAATGCCTGAGTCTTCTCTGGTGTGGCCCTGAATCGCTCTGGGCTGGGATAGGACCACCCTGGCAGCTTGTTCCAGTGTCTGCCGGACCGCTCCCGCTTCTCCCGGCGTCTGCGGGACCGTTCCCGCTTCTCCCGGCGTCTGCGGGACCGCTCCCGCTTCTCCCGGCGTGTGCGGGACCGTTCCCGCTTCTCCCGGCGTCTGCGGGACCGCTCCCGGTTCTCCCGGCGTCTGCGGGACCGCTGCGGTTGTGCCTGCGCCTGTGACCGGACGGCGGCGGTCGGCAGATGGCGGCTGGAGGTGCGAATGACCGCGCTGACTGCGCCATCTGCCGTCCGGCGCCGGGGCAGCTGCGGCGCCGTCGCCGCCGACGCTACTCTCAGTTTCAGCCGACGGTAATGCCAACGGTCTGACGCAGTCCTGGCCCCTGACCAGGCTAGAATGGAGCCCAGTGGTGAGGTTTGGCTCCGCAGCGGGTTTTGAGAGCGGGTTAAGTTCCTGGTTCTGTAGATTCACCAGGATATCTGTAGAAAGTTGGCGATGGCTCCAGCGGTTGGTGTTACCAATTGGCTCTGTTCTGTCGCGGCCGCTTGCCAGTTTGAATACCAAAGCGCTGCAATACTGATCCACATTCGCTCCTCACGTCGTTTTTACAGACGTTTTTTCTCAGCAGATCGTTGTTGATTATGCATGTGCTGGATTGGCGTGCCCGGCGGCGGCGTGGCCAGGGCGGCAGCGGCGGACCGTCCCGGCGCGGGCCTGCGTGCTGCGGGGGCGCCGCAGTGTCGGCAGCCCGCTGATCCGCCACTACTGACACCGTTGCGAGAGCAGGCCGCCTTTTTATCGATTCTGAACACAATTGGGTTTGGTGTGGTGAAACGGCGGCGGTGTGCGGGGAGCGCGTGGCATGGCTGTCTGGCGGCGGCGGCGGCGCGGCGCTGGCGAGCCGCCGCCTCATGTCTATGCATGGCTGAGATGTGGACACCGCAGGTACAGCGGAGTGTGCCGCAATCACAGATCTGGTCTCACGGCGGATAAATACCGGGCGCACAGTCTCAGCGGCCGAGGTGCCAAAAAACCAACACAGGTGATGCATACACACCCGGGGGTTCCTGTACAGAGGAGGCGGTTGGCAATGTTGCACACTCAGCAGCTGCACTCTGCTGCACGCGCGCTCGGCTATTTTAGCTTAACATACCATAGTAGGTTATACGTTATACCAAGGTAGGTTTTGTCCCGTTCCTGGCACAGGTCTGAACTGTAACGTACCATAAACAACCGGGCTGTTTTAGTCCTTAATTGCCCACAAATGAATTCAAAGATGAAAAAGTATAATTGTTTAAGAGCTTCAGCTTCATGACGTTAATTTGACGTAATGGAATAAACTATTTTTGTCTCATTTCCTTTAAAGTACGAAACAATCATTTCTAGGCAGGTGCAGGAAGTTTTGTACCTTTTCCTATGAATACAAAGGAGACATGCTCAAAAGCGTGAACGGGGTAGGTTAATGCCACCAAGCGGCCAGCAAGACAGAGTTTGTGAAACAGACGGGAGAGCCTCAGCCGTCACGTCCGAGCCCCCGGGGCCCGAGGCTTGCCACGAACACGGTGCTTGCTCAACAGAGTCCTGGCGGCGGCGTGCAGCGGCGTTTTTCCGTCCGGCCGCCTCCGGGCCGTCGGCGCGGCCGCCGGTGCCCGCTCCGAGCCGTGTTATTACCGGTGGCGCTGACGCCCCGCCCGGTCACGGCTGGAACTGCCGGCGAAAGCCCTGCCCCCCTCCCGTCCGCAGCCCTGTGCTTACTCGCCGCGCCGTAGCCGGGCTCCCCGCCCCTGCGTGATAACCTGCGGTAACGGGGAAGCTGGAGACGCGCAGGAAATGAGCTGAGACCCGAGGCCTTGGACTGTCGCACTGGGTCGCGACCTGGCGCTATTCGAATTAGCGTGAATGCCTCGTCAACACCCCGGATTAGCGGGCAGTTCCACGGTAATTGTGAGCTCGGGCTGGAGCATTTAAACACGGCTTCCTTCCGGCGGAATCAGCGAGGTCTCTGGCGGGCTGGGTTTATGTAGAGGGGTGAGCCCTGCTTTGGCCAAGACTTAAGGATTCACAGTAGAGAGAGCGCGCACGCTTTTGGTATGCTGATCAGACCGGGACGTCTCTGCCTCACTAAATTAATTGGCACGGTTCTGGCCCACCGGAGCTGACTTCATACCTCGTTGCACCGGCTCGTTGGTAGCTACGGCCGTGCAGTGGAGTGGAAACTCCAGAAAAAACGGCAATTTTAGGTATTGTCCTTCGCAGAATTTCATTCCAGTGCCGTCTAGTCCAATCAGCATTTTGGACCATCATTGTTGTGCATATTCTTGCTTCAAAAGTTGAGGATTGTGTGTGGCGAATTATCATCTGCGATAACGCCATTTTAGCGATGATGATCTACTCTGGAGCAATCACTAGCACGTCTCGGACCAAACTAACCACCAGAAAGCAAACACAGACCTTTGTCCAAAGAGCGCAGCCGCCCTGGGTGCACAGTGGCAGCAGAGCCACCGTTGAACCTCTGAATGTCACCCGGTAATTGAAGCCAGTTAGTGGCGCCGCACCTGAGAGGAAACGCACCACTTTCGCCGCCGCAGCGCCGCCGCGAAGGTCACCCTGTTCTGCAGGTCGCGCTCTGCATGCTGAGGAGGAATGCAAGCAACGCCAACAGCTGCACACGCAATGCTCTGGTATTATTGCCTATTAGTGGCTGCAGCTTTTTATAGCAGCGATTACTGACATGCTTTGTTAATTTGCGTGCTTCTTTTTTGGGCATTCAGATCCGAAAACATTTTCTGCAGGTGGAGTAGGCAATTCCGATGTGAAAGTATTTGTGAGATCGATTGTTGAGCTGCTGCTGCCAAGGGACGAGTGACCGATCCTTCAGGTGGACAGTAATCCCTCCCGACCTGTTCCTGCTCTCGCAGTAAATGTCGTGCTCGACAGTGCCTCTCTCACTTTCTACGGCGGGCTTTCTAAGCAACAGGCTCACCCAGTTCCGGTAGGTATCCAGCTGAAGAGTCCCGGCCTTCACGTTAAATCAAGACTTGCGTCCTGGAGAGTTTGCGGTGGTCCTGTCTGAGGTGTATGGAGGAGCAGGGGTGGGGCGGCCCGCTGTCGTTAGTGTCTCCCACACGCCGCCACCATTCATTCGGCAGTGGCCACCTGCCGCGTCCCCTGAATGGAGGAACAGCTCACCGCCCTCACCGCGACCCGTGACTCAGCTGCCGGGGTAACCGGAAGTCAGGAAGGGGGCGTCAATGGGACAGTCTCGCAGTGGGTACGAATTTTCCTCAGGGATGACAAACTCGTCCCAGTGTTAGGTGACACTGATGTGTGGGGAGCTGACTCATTAGTTGCGAGAGGCCTGGAACTGACTCAGCGGCGCCGCCGTGCCGGCCCTCTGCCGCAGCCTGTCGGCGACAAAGACAGACGCCGAGGATTACGGGGACCTGCAGGTGCCTCGGACCAGCCTGAGGCGGCGCTGAGGTATTTCTGGCGGCTTTAAGCAGCCGGTTGGTCTGCGCGGTGGTTCCTGGTAGCTGTGGCTGCCGCGCCTCGCCGGCACGTTTTTCACCCACCTCCCGGGAGTGCGGCCGGCCGCTTTTTGTCAGACCTGCTGCTGAGGTCAAGGCCCTGAGAGCCAGATGACTGCGCCGGGGTGAGTCGCTTGCTGCTGGCTGCTCCCCTGCCTCCGCATAGTCTGGCGACCATGGCAGAACCGGAACTGAAAGCTAGACCCGAGAACATTCGGAAAAGTAGGCTCCTTTGTTGAGGCTGGCAGATTTTGAACCTGCTGTGCTGCCGCAATATCTCTTTTCAGTTTCGGGGAAATATTTCAAGCGCCGACTTCCTGATATTTCAATAGAGATTTGAGGCCGCCCAATGGTAACATGCAGCAGAAGAGTGTTAAATTCGAGGAAAATAATTGAATGCAGGCAACTATTAAGGTCGGTAAATTAACACGCAAATATTTAAAGACCTATAAAACTGATTCCAAATGATGATGATTACGAAAATGATCAATGTTTGCCCCTTGTTTAGCATTCGGGATCAATGTATCGAAGCGAGTCCTAACGCCGGATAGCGGCGAACCTATTCCAGCGTCTGCTCCTTGACCTTCCTTGTTGCTGGGTAGGACTTCTCGACAGCCAAGTCTCTTTGTTTTTATTTCATAAAAACGGTATTATTGGATGTCAACATAGCGGTTTGTCATCAATTATATTTTACAGTGGTTATGATACATAATTTGTGGTTGAAAGATGTCTTGTAGAATTTTTCTGTTCCTTGCTACCGTAGCATCAATCAGATGCGTGGTAATATTTCGCTAATGTTTAAAGCCGAAATATTGGCCGTTCTACTGCCGTGGTTCCGGCCGCAGAGGCGCAGAGTTCAGATGAGCCGGCTGAGAGACTGAGCCTGCCGCCGACGACGGCGCGTACAGTTACCGGCGACAGAGCGCGGGTGGACGCCCGCTGGGGTGTACTGGCTGCCACCTGTTACCAATACCGCGCGCTTCTGCCGCCGCAGCGCGGCTTCAGCATGCGGTGAAGCCGGAGAGACGGCGGCGGTCGCCGGTGGGCCAGAGCAGTGCCGGGAAATTCCATTCCCAGATGTCGGCGGCGATTGGACTGAAAAGGCTGCTAGCCAGAAACATCAACGTCTCTTCTACCTGTTTTTACATCTTGGCTGCTCAGTAATTGATATCGCGGATGTGCTAAGCTGACGTGGAACGGAAATGCCAGCTCCCTGGCGTTATTCCAGGCTATTTACGTATGGAAATGACGGTGCTGGATTGGCGAATTGATGCGTGTTGGGTCATTTGTGCGGAATCGCGCCGCGGGGCTGCTGCGGGGAGGGAGGGGGGGCAGGACCCGCGCGCTGACGGCTCGGGGCGGGCCGCGACTTTCCAGACGTCGTCGGTTTCACGGGGTGGCTGTGCGGCCGCTGCTGGAAAGCGTGGGAGCCGGTGATGCAACAGCCGCGCCCCGGGCCGGCGGCGTTTCCGTACGCTGACGTGCGTGTCAGCTGACTGCTCGGCAAGCACCTGCAAGCTCGGCGCCGGGGGCGCTGACGTGCGCTGTAATACGGTCTCTGTTATCGCCTTGACTGAGTGGCCGGTTTCTGTGTGAGGCCGATGCGACGGCAGTGGGTGTTTGCCTACAGTATGACAACAAAACCGCCCCTTGTGATGAAACAGCACGACGCTGGTTGGTCCTCAACGCTTCTGATACCGCACTTGTTATAAGCATATTAGAACAAAGAGTATCCGTTTTTCAGCCCTTCTAGTCTCTGGATGCAAATTACCCCAGCTAGTTGTAGCCCCTAAACGAACAAAACGCGCACCCTCTGCTCTCCGATTCTGCGCTTACAATGTTTGGCTTTCACGAAATCGAGCTGTGTACAACTGGAACAACTTCTTCAACCAGATTAGAGTCAGGTAGCCGCAGTGGTGTGCCTGCAGAACGCGATTGTTCTGCTGTCTGTCCGGAAGTTCGGGCAGTTTCAACACCCGCCTTCCTTATCCCCAGGCCCAGCAATCCGAGTGGTGTCCCTGTGTGATAGCCGGTCTCGGCTCTGGGACACTTTCGCCTCGCACGCAGAAGTCGTCCGAATTAGGCAACAGGGTCATCTGTACGGACGGATCAGTGCTCACTGAGACAGGCCGGCTGTGCCAAGCAATATGCCCTCAGGATTTTCCTGTTTGTGCTGAAGCCTGCGCTGACATATGCTCGGTCCCAACTTGACTTATAATTATCATCTCTGGGACTTTTGGGCGCGGTTACATCAAATGGCATTTTGCTTGTGGATCAGGTGATTAAACATTTCGAAAGCTGACTGAATTCCTGCTTAAAAACACGTTGAGCGACTACTTGTAGATTAAGTTAATGCTGATGCCAACCTAAATCAGTAAGCGTAACCATTTTCATGCATTCTCTACTTAAATCCACAGGAAGCGTGAGTTGTGGCGTGAAAAGCAATTAAGTGAAGAATTGGAGAGTCCTCGCTGATTGAGCTGTCAACAAGTGATGGAAAACGAAGCCTAGATATTCCAATGGCCACGCTGTCACCTGAGGAATTGCATTTGCTGAACACGATTGTGGCACAGTTTTCTAAGCACGAAACCAGCGCGGTAATAATCTAATCTCTCAATTCGCAGCGCTTACAACAACATCCAAGAAGACCGCTTGCTCTTTTCGTCTTCGCTGATGCGTGTTTGCACCGTTGTGAGGTAGACGATGAATGATGTAGACCAGTCTCAAGGCTGGTCACTTGAAGCGGGTCCACAGCGGACTGTGACCCGTTCACAATAAGAGCACACAGCACTGCTGAATGAGGTGGAGGTCGCGGCGCAGAGGCTGGGAGCGATTTCTAATGTGCCGACCGGAGAGACGCCTCAGCCGAGAAGGCTGGGTCTCATGCATAACGGGAGGTGCGCCGACGATGGGGCGCCGCCAAGGCCGCCGTCTAACACCGGGGCAGCGGCCAACTGCAATTGGCGAGGCTAAATCATAGGGGTGTGTTGCGATGAGTTATAGCGTGAGAAAAAATATTTAAGGTCACTGGTATGCAGTGGCGGATACCAAAAGGGGTTTAGAGGGGCTCAAGCCCCCGCCGAAATGATAAATTTTCAATAGTTAATTGATAGCAGAGGGCTGTTCCGAGGCAATGGCGGGGAGGCTCGAGTTCCTATCCCCCCCGAAATGTTATCGATTTCCGCCACAGCTGTTATGTGTTGTTTTACAGATGGCTCCAGAACTGATCTGCTGTAAGCTAGGGTCATGTAGATCATTATCCACTGATTTATTTTTCTGAGAGGCGGAATATGGTATGCTACCGCAATGCTTGCAGGTTATTGGTCCTGTCTCAACCAAAGTAGATAGAAAGTAGATCACAAAGTAGATTGCAGACTTTGTGCCTTGAACCTAGTAGAATGTTCAACCTGTGCGACGGTCCCCCGTTTTGTGTATAAATTAGCACTGTTCTTTTATCTTAAGTGCAGACTGCAAGGACAGTGCCTTATTCTTTTATTGCGCTCAAGCATTGCCAGTTATATTTGCTAAAAGCCTCTCGATATTTTATATATTTTCTTGGGCGCTATAGATATTCTGCAGGGGATATGCTGGAATAGTATGAATATGGTGGTGGATATAGATATTTTGAAGAGGCAATAGAAATATCCATGCCAAGTCGCTGTCAAAGTGTCAGTAATTATGACGGTGTGTTTTATCGGATGGGTTGATCTGAAGGTCATCAAAAGTTTATAAAAACTGATAACACTATAGGCATCCGGGAGATCATTGAAGGAGGTATTGATCTGGATGACCTGTCTTTTTATGGCCGCCTCCGAGAACGTGTGTCGGGCTTTGACCAAACCCGAGATGCCGCATTAACTAGTTTTGAGAATACACTTTAGCCAGGACCGTCACACTTTTATGTGGTCCGGGCTCTGGACTGGAAAATGCTGGGAAACGACGTCGCGCCCTGAGGTTCAGGAGCTTTAACCCCCCACCGGGGGATCGATGGCCCCTAAGGTTTTCGGGATAGCAGAAAAACGACGAGGCGCAGCACCGCGGTTGAGGGCTCTACCTCTCACTGCATCATTTTCCCATCATCCCTGAAATTTTTACCCCGGGTCACCCAAGGTCAGGTCACCAGACGAGGTCAACCAAGGTCACCTCACTTCACCTTTAGAGCTCTGTAAGAGCTACATTTCAAAATCGATCGATTTGAAACTTCCACACTTCATGACCCTCCAGGGTCTACAAGGTGTATATCCGGGATTTTCGATTTCGTGCCTGAGGTCAGGTCACGAGGCGACCTCTCCCATTGGAAAAGCATGGGAAAAGCTATTTCATGATATGAAAGCCACAAAAATGATTGCAAATACTCAGACTGCTCAGAACAACGTTTTTGGACACCCTTTCACGGATCCCAGGGGTCATATTTGCCCTTTGACTTTTCCAAGGTCATCCAAGGTCACCAGAGGTCAAAAACAGTATTTTGACAATAACTTTGACCTAATTGAGCTAGAGCAGTGAAACAAACACCATCGTGTTTGTCTTGTCACTGGCTTTCATTTGATATACAGCAAGGTCACTTTTGACCTTCATGACCTCAGGTCATATTAGGTCACGAGGTGACCTCTGGCGGTCAAACCACGGCGGGAGGTCTTTACGTTCCACATAGCGGAAAAAGTACTGGCAATTTGATATCAAATGTACTTTACCAGGCCTCAATAGCTCTAATGACAAGAGTTATGCCCAGTTTGCTTAATCATTGCATATTTGAGTGAAAATAGCCGATGACCTAAGACCTCTGGAGGTCAAACCATTGACCTGAGCACTAAAACATGTGAAGTAATTTCTTACTGAATTCACGCGAGCTTTCTATTGCACTTGCAGATTTGCACTAACGCCCATATTTTCGGAGTTAGAGGGGGCCATCGATGGCCTCCCCGGTGGGGGAAGGTGGCGCCGGACCCCGGTGGGCGGGTTAAAAGCTTAAGACTTGAGAGAACAGCGTCGCTGTATCCGTTGTTGTTCCGAGACTCACCTTTGTGGAGTTTTCCCCGCGGGCACTGCGTTCGCGACGTCTAAGGGTGCGCTGGAGTCAGTCGGTCCTCCTGGACGCAGTCGGCGGTCATGGGACGCTTCCCCGGCAGGAGATCCGCGCTCTCGTCTGGTTATTTTCGGCGAGACCAGTGAGCCAGGGATCTCCGCTGGTGGTACTGTACTCTGAGATGAAGTCGACCTCGCCGGGCAGCCAGTGGGTGAGCCACGAGGCTCAACACCCGGTCACTCCTATCAGCTCACACCCTGGACGCGAGACGCTCTTCCGTCCCCTTAGATTTATAGGAACATCAAAAGTCAGACTTGTTGTCACTGGTAAACGGTGTGTGAGTGAGCTGCGTTCACCCCGGGGTCACGACCTGACCTCGCGCGCCCTGTGCGTGGTCTCCACGTGCGTGCTGGCCGGACGGCAGGCTCGGGGCGGTAAGGTAGGGAGAGGTAGTGGGACGTGCGCTCACACTGCACTGAGGCAGCTCCGGCGCCAGCTCTGAACACTGACCCGCAGTCGCCGCCCGGCCGGTGACGTCACTCACACACGGTGACGTCACCGGTAGCGACGCCCCGAGGCTGCCGGCGCCGGCCGGCAAGGACGCTCACGGAAAGTCGCCACCGAGTATCGGTCTCATCGCCTACCCAGACTGATGTGATCCTTTCCGGGCGGGGACGCCGGAAACGGGACCGGATCCGGCGGCTCCGCTGGTACTGAATCCATGGAAATGAATTCAATAGTGCATCACGTTCCGACTGTATAATCCTTTGAAACTATAACAACAGTCCTGGAACCTTTATCCGTTTCTTGATAAATAACATGCTTGGTGTCTGAAAATGGTACACTGTATAAAAAATGGCATAGTTTTCGCTGTACGAAATAAGCTTCAGCATCCGTAGGTTTTGTCTGATTAGGACAAGATTAGGTTCTGACTCAGCGTCATTTCCGGTGCACCGACTAGTTTTCGCCCTTGTCGAATGTTTTGATGCCACATGCCAGCCCAAACCGCTCCCGTACATTTGTGACTTTTCCACTGCCGCCCTAGGGTACTTTTTAGTCATACGTTTGAACCTGCTGGGAGCATCTTTCTAAAACGTGTCTACAATTGACGATGCAAAAAAGTAGACAGACGTAGCTGCTCAATAGTGGATATATCTGCACGTGCGGTAAAGCAGTAATGTTGAGGGGTGCCGCCGTGCGTTTTGCCGTTCCGTGGTCATTTAGATACGTAGGTGAAGCCATACTGAAGAGCGATCTGAAGGTTCACCCACTGGGTTTTGGGTTTCATGAAACGTACCCAGGGAAAACACGCTCTACAGGATTGGCATAAACCTCATGTCGGTTATATCGTTCAATACGAGAGGCTCAAGGGACCGAGTAAAATGCGGGCCTATATTTCGTCATATTTGTATTAACTATACAACAGCATTATTTTTACAAGATACACATTGTATACGAACTTGCACACATTTGGGTATTTTGATGGTCGGGAATGATTGCGCTCCCTTGACAACGAGACTGATCAAGTCGTTTCTTACAATGTTAACGTTACTGGCGAGTGAAATTGCCTAATTCAATATTAAAAACGCAAATAGGAAAACGTGTTGTACCATAAACGTAACGAATTGAATTACTAGATGCTACATGCATCAACAATTTTCAGATGTCTGAATATATTGCCAAACGCAATAAGGCAAATGGTCTGAAGAAAGAAACGAGAAAACCTGTCAATTGCCCGATCTCAAGCAACTTGGACCAAAACTTTGCGAAGCACGCATCTCTTGCATTTGTTTATTGATTTGCTCTTCCTATTCGCTATTGGTAAGTTATTGAGATTTTCTATGTTGGTAACAATCAAGTATTTTACAAATTTTTGACACCTCACCTCCTAACACGCTTCAAAAAAAAAATAGAGCGGTCAAACGTTTGTCCCTGAGGACGATGGCCCTTGGCTTTCCGAAGCCGATAGATTTCCAAGTGAAGGTCCTGTTACGTCACAATACGCGAAGTGCGCCTTAACAAAAGCTGCTAGAAATAAGGTAACGGGGATTTCTGGTTTCACTGCTGAGTTGATTTACTCCTTTTGAGTGTAAAGATCAGGCAAAGCTTGAATTTGCTAACATTGCAAGTGTAAAGGAGAACTTTTCGTGTCTCACTGTCGAAGAATACTTACGCTATTCTTAAGCGTGGAAAAACGCGACCGATATGTCTTTGAGGTGGACTTCACGAATTAGCTGCGAAGGTCAGTGCTTTGAGATTGTGCCTAGTCATTGTTAAAGTAGGCGGTAAAAACCAGTCCGGTTCGATCAAGGCATGCTACATAGGGGAAAGTTTGGTGTCAGAAGTGATGTGATAAGGGTATTGCCTCATGGACAAGTTGACTGGTGTTCTCTAGCTGGAGATTACGACATCGCATTGGACTCTTTTGAACACGATTGCATTATTTGTTTCCGAATTTTTAAATTTTGGCCAGACTTTTTGCCTGGATTCCAATGTTATGCAGAGGAGCCATCTTGGCCGTAAGAAATATGACGAAATACCAGTGAATGGTTTCCATGTTTCGATGGTATTTACCAGTGTTCTCAAGTATGCTACTTAATAGAACAGTTGAACTGCTTGCTATACGAGTTCTAAACGCAAATGGATTTAAAGAAATGAAATTAGGCAAACATGAGCTTAAATAAGCCGGTCCTGCGATGACGCGGACTTGCTTCTGACGGTTGCCGAGCCGGTGAACAGCGTAATCGATATGCTGCGTGACATTAAGAAAAGTCCGGCGTAAAGATAAACATCGAAAACTTACTTTGATGTCATACTCGTAATGGCCGTTTTGTCTTGTTCTGATTCAGTATCCGGCATCAGAGCTGTCACCAAGGCTGTTGCAAGTCTGGTTTAGCACCCTTTGTCAGTGGCGCGATGATAGCACCCTTCCCGTAATCGGCCGAATCAGAGACAGCTAATGTGTGGCCACGGTCTGATGCCTCAATTAAAGGTACCATTGTGACTTAAAAAGCACTTTTTACATCGCAGGTGATTTACGTAATATCTTGCAATTCTGTCATGTGCCCAAATCGAAGCCAAATTTAGATCTTAATTATGCAGTTGATTAGCTTGGTGCACCCCCTAATGTGGCACTGGAAGTCGTATGTCCAGATATTAAACAGGGCCTCAACGCTGTAATTGTGTCAAAACTCCGCAAAAGTAAAGTGTAAAAGTAAAGTGAAGTGTAAAAGTGTCCAAGATATCCGCAAACAATCGCCCTAGAAAGAAATTGATATATCTCTAAACGAGAAACTTTTCTTGCAAAATTGTCTTTAGCCTTTGTGAATATTATCGGAATAGTGCGTTTTATTGGAATTATTATTAATATTATAGTGCGTTTTAATGGAATAATAATAATAATGGTGGCAGATTAGTGTCGCTTGGTTTGGCTTCTATTAAATAAATCGTTTTAGGATTGAAAAATTTCCCGACATTCGTATTCTTAACTTTTGATCACACAAGCACGCAGGAGGACAGTTATCGCGGCAAATGATCCAGGACCCTCCAGACAGCATGACAACGGGATGTATACGAAATGAATGCATTTAGTGCTACACCCGGTGACTGCAACGCGTCTAAAGTTAGCGGGGACTTCAACGGTGGATGGGCCAGTACCGGAGACCCTGGCGCCACATTGGCCGCTAACCGGGACCAGTTCTGCGGCACAGCATCTGCCCGGCTTGGCGTCTTCCCTCAGCCGGTCCTTGGAAATGTATCGACTTCAAAACTGTTGAATTACTTTGTTCTCAGCCTTTCCTATGGACTTTCCTGTGGTCACCAAAGGAGGTAACCGTCTCTCTCGGTTCCGTGCGACGGAGGACGGTATCAGTGCCGCGGTTGTAACCGTCTCTCTTGGTTCCGTGCAAAGGAGGACGGTATCAGTGCTGCGGTTGTAACCGTCTCTCTCGGTTCCGTGCGAAGGAGGACGGTATCAGTGCCGCGGTTGTAACCGTCTCTCTGGTTCCGTGCGATGGAGGACGGTATCAGTGCCGCGGTTGTAACTGTCTCTCTCGGTTCCGTGCGAAGGAGGACGGTATCAGTGCCGCGGTTGTAACCGTCTCTCTTGGTTCCGTGCGAAGGAGGACGGTATCAGTGCCGCGGTTGTAACCGTCTCTCTCGGTTCCGTGCAAAGGAGGACGTTATCAGTGCCGCGGTTGTAACCGTCTCTCTCGGTTCCGTGCGACGGAGGACGGTATCAGTGCCGCGGTTATAACCGTCTCTCTCGGTTCCGTGCGAAGGAGGACGGTATCAGTGCCGCGGTTGTAACCGTCTCTCTCGGTTCCGTGCGACGGAGGACGGTATCAGTGCCGCGGTTGTAACTGTCTCTCTCGGTTCCGTGCGACGGAGGACGGTATCAGTGCTGCGGCTGTCACCGCCTCTCTCGGTTCCGTGCGACGGAGGACGGTATCAGTGCCTCGTCTCTCTCGGTTACGCGCGACGGAGGACGGTATCAGTGCTGCGGCTGTCACCGCCTCTCTGTCTGGGTTCCGCGCTGTGGAGCGTGCGATGGCGGCGCGCATCATCGGCGCAGCCACTGGGTCACCGGTGTTACCGATCCGTCAGCCGTCGTCTCCGCTCCGCCGCGCCGACGCGTCGTCGCCGACGGTCTGAGACGGACGCCCTGACCGCGGCGGGGCCGGTCTTTAGGCAGCGGCAGCCCGGCTCTGTGGTTGCTGGTTGAAGTGACACGGTGCTTAGGCTGGTGACTGCAGCCGCTGCTCTGGTACACTGATCGCCCGGTGGAGCAATGGCTTTGGTCGCGTTGGTCAATATTTCTGTCGCGCTGCTGCTCTTGATGGGACTCGGTGTGTCATAAATTAGTGATGTCAACGTCGTGGTGGTATTCCATTACAAAACAACGATAGGGTGTCACCACTGGTGCTTCAGGGAGTTTGGTGGGATGCATGAGAATGAACAAGTACTGAAGGGGCTTCAATAAAGGAGCCACAAGGCCTTCTTTTGTTGCTGAGGCTAGCGAGTTATGTATCAGGGTTGAGAAAATGGAATACAGAGAAGTGGGGCTGGAAGAGGGTGTTAATTTATCAGAAATGTGGTTTGGACCAAATTTCCAAAAATCATTCGGCACCTTAAATGGAACGGACTGGTAGTTAAGCTCCCTCAGATCGATCGGTGCCATAGATCCGATGTGGTATCTGGACGACCTCGTTTTTACGTCTGAAGCCCGCGGTGTGTTTTGGGTATCGTCATCGCCGTACCGCCGCTGCCTGGTGTACGATGAGACCTGACGTCGCCGACTGTTGGTCACTTACAGTCGTGGTCTGTTGGCAGGGTCGCCGAGGGCAGTCCGGACTTTGGCACTACTCTGCTGCATCAGCAGCTACAGGTAGGTTGCGAATGCCATTTTAAGCGTCCACAACGCACTCAGTTACATTGCATTACATTTGTATTAGACCTACAGATCACACTGAGTATCTATCTTCACCAAAAGCACCCTCTTTGTGAGCTATGCTGCCCGTCTCCTTTGTTGCCATGTGAAGCATACCAAACAGGGGCCAGTTCCCAGAAGCGTGACGTTCGAAACGTGAGCCGCCCATCATCGCCCTCGTTTCACGTTATCGATATTTCCTGAATCTGTGTGTGCGGGTGTCCCGTGGGAGGGGGGCTTCTGCCCGCGTTTTCTGGGCTGAATCACGTGGCATGAGTGGGAGCGGTGCGTTAAAGCTCCTGGCTTTCTTTTCTTTTCCTCTTCACTGGGTGCCAGGCTGTGATTCATGTGTGCACACGAGAAAAGCAATGATTCACAAATGCGCTCATGTTGAAACAGCCCGGGGAAAATGTGGACGGCCGCGCTTTGACAAAGCCACACGATCTCGCTGCTTGGCTAGCTACGCTTTATGGTCGTGTTGTTGCCGACTGCCGACCGGAAAGCGCGGTGTGTGATTGTTGACAAAACGTCTTATCTGACTTGGCGTCTGGCTGTGTTCTCACTGAGAGACATTAAGGTTTTACTGTTTTCTCTCTTGTGATAGCTCCCTGATGAGGTGTGCTTCTGTTAGACAATCGTATATGATAACGGCTAATCGTGGTATGGTCAGCGCCATTCTATGATCCACAATGGTGCTCTGTACGGTCCGGTGGATTATGGTCACCATCCGCGATAATTACGGAGATAATTAGACGACTTGACTTTCTGACATTTCGATCCTTGTTGTCCACTGATCACGCTTGGATGTTAGTGAGAGCGAGCTGAGTGAGGTCTTTTGTTGACGTGCATTCCCGGCATGGTGGATATTGAGCTGTGCATGATTGTGTTTTGGTAACGGCTCTTGTAAAGCTGGGCTCTCACCCCACCGTTAGAACTCGCCTCATTGGTATGTCAGATCTTCAGAGAGAGAGGTTAGCGGTACTGACAGAGCTGGTGTCAGAAAATTCGGACACCGCCCACGCGACACGGTCCACCACTAAGCGGGCACGCTGAAATCGGGGCACGATCCGTCTTCGGCTCTTTCGCCGGCGGAGTGAACACAGTAGAACCGACATCCGCCCCTGGCGCAGTCTGTCAATAGCTCAGAGAAGCGTGATTTCGATGTAGCCAACCTTGGCTGCCGTGTTCTGATTAACTCGCGTCTACATCTCCAGTCGAACTGAGAGGCCGCTGAGCCCCGGCAGCGTTTTCTCTGATTAGGAGTATCCGTCAGCACAATCTTGATAATCAGTGCCTGTTACGCCTTAACTACACGGTGAAGTGTCGTTAGCTATCGTTGCCGGTGCCGGGGCCTGACGTAGCGTCTCGAACGGGTTGATGGGCAGCAGTGACCGGCCGGCCGATTTTCCGGAGACGCCGGCCGCCGCTGACTGTGTTTCTGTGACGTCGCAGATGCTCAACTGCTGTATTCAGAAGCGAGCTCATGGCCTGAGGACTGCCAAAGACGCTGCCGACGAACTGGACGGTGAAAAGGGTGGGTAGAACCCCGGTACTGCGCAGATAGATTATATGGGAAAATGTATTCGCTACGTATATTTTTGGAGCAGCCAGCATTTGATGTTTACTTTAATTACTTGAATTTAAATTAATTTTACTTGCTTTAATTTAATGATTTAATGTTGACGTGCACTGTACAGATAGATAACTTTCGAAGTGGATGTAGGAATGACTTGGCTTGAATTTTTCTGGACAGTACCATAATGTTCTAACGGCTATCAACGTCAAGACTTTAAAGCTCCTTAGCCTACGCCCGGAGCGTCTGGATTGTGAGCGGTGGCCCGGCCCTCTCCCTGCAGATGACGCCGATGAGGACGAGGAGTTCTTCGACGCTGCCGAGGAGGGTTCGGAGAGTGAGCTGGACTCGCCTGCGCCGCGCAGACTGCCCTGGAACCAGCCGGAGGGCCGGCTCCGAGTCTGCGGCAGCCTGCGACTGCGGGAGATCCGGGAGCCCCTCTACATCCCCGTCACACAGGTGGGCAGGGAAGCCGCGGGTCAGGTCTTAGTCTGTGCGTCGGCAGCTTGAAGAGGAGAGTCGTCGACGTTTCGTTGCATGTACGACTTTTTTACTACATTTTTGGAGTCCTCTGTATTATCTGTTGTCAAATTTAGAGGTTTTAGGAGCAGGGCTTCAAAATAAGAACATGTAATTTCATCGATCTAAATGAAATTAAAGAAACTGCTGAGTTCACGCTAATTTTAGAAACACATGTTCCAAACGTTCGTCATGATTTTTTTATTTTAACGAGCAAGCATCTGTGGTTACTTTGAAAGTCCCAACGTCATGCCTGAGAGTAGCCTCTGGTCACAAGTCACCATTTTGTGACCTCACCTGTGCGCCCGATTACCGCTTTGCATATATTTTTCTGAGAACTTGGCATTCGGGGTTGGGCGGTTGAGCCCCCTAGCCCCCTTTCCCCCTTGTAACCGCCAATATGAACAGCTAGAAAAGCGTTTTCGCCGAGTCTCAGTTCTAAAATACCTCAGTTCTAAAATACCTCTAGAATACCTACACGTGGTGACCAAGATACCAAGACCATGACCCTGCCCTAGTCCTCATATATCCACCACACAGGCTGGGGTTCTTGGCTATCCCGACCTATCTGGGAGTCGCTGTACATCCCCGCTACGCATTACGTTCTCACCGGCCGGGGTCGTCAGTTGTCGAACGACTCTTCAACTGATGCTGCTCCGCGGTATGCGCAGATACACGGAGCGATCGTGCAGGCCTCGCTTGAACCGTGATCTACTGGTCAGCTCCCGAGCGAGCTTGCGGATAATACTGAGAAGCTGTCCTACCTCTTCATGGGAGATAGCTAAAAGTAACACATCATATGAATATGTATGGGGTTTGTCATCTGCAGAGTCCCTAACAACTGAGTGAACCAGCCGAGTGTATGTGAGTGCTCCCTATACCAGTGCAGGCAGTCAGCTGTGCCGTGGTGCCGTGCAGGAGGTGGCGCCGATGACGGAGGAGCGGCTGCAGGAGCAGTCGGAGGTGTTGGTCAGCCTGGGCACAGACCCCGAGGGCTGCCAGCTTCGCGCCCGCATGATGGCCGCCTCCCTCACCTCCGACATGGAGGCCTTCAAGGCAAGTGCCGCCTCGCGCAGCGACTGCAGCGCCGCCTGCCCGGAATGCTGGGATCACTCTTGTTTATCGAGTTAACTCGTGTTAGAGGGTGATGGTTATGGGGGGTTAGGTTCTGGTTGATTTTTTCACCGGTTGTTTAAAGTACGGTTTTTAACACCAGCTTCTCATTTGATTAGGTAGATAGGAGTACAGTGGTATACTCATGCGGCCATTGAAGAGCTCAGTCCGTTTACAAAAAAAGAATGCTGCATTTATAAGTTATCTGGCCGCACCACTCCACGCTTAGAAGATTTTTATTTTTGTTGCTCCACCAATATTATCCTTTTTATACGGCATAGTCCAATTGATGGGTAAGAGACCTAGTTGCCAGCGATCGGACCTCAGTCACATCTGGTGGATGTTGACTTGGTGCTCATCGGAGTGGTTGGCGACTTATTTCACAGTAACACGATAAGTGGAGTGTGAAAGGCGGAATTTAAAATACTTGGTTAAGGTGGCATAACACATGAGAAGTAGCTGTGTGAAAGTTGAAGTAAAGCAATAGGACGGGTAAACCGGCAAGTGTGTCAAATTATTTCCTCAGAATTATTGTTTCCAAAAATATATCCGTTGTTTTTCAAAGATATTTTTTCAGAGGTACTTTATTTAAATTGTAATACTAAGAACACATGACTTCAGTACAAACATTTAGCGCCAAAGTTCGATGTGTTGTTGCTCCTCCCTGCGGTGTGAACCTCGGTGTAACCTGTGGCTGTTTGCCTGCATGTGACGTGGCTAGGCGGCGAACCCGGGCTGCACGCTGGGAGACTTCGTCCGCTGGTATTCTCCCAGGGACTGGGAGCAGGAAGGCGACGACGACTCCGGCAAAGGAGGCAAGCGCTCACCCGGAAATATTGTACTGTACCGGCCAGAAGCCGGGTAGACATTGTCACGGTATCAGATCCAGCTTGCAATGCTTCGTGCAGTTTTTGCATAACTGCTAGTAAAAAGCTGAAGCGAAACGGTTTATTGTCTGGGAATTCAATTCGGGCGCTGAAGGGCCGTTTGTATTGTTACATCGCGGTGTCCGCTCCTGTGTCCGACCGGGCCGCCGTTCAGTGTGCTGACGCGTGCCGCACACAGGGGAGCTGAGCGCCCGTATGCGGCTGCCAGACAACCTGTGGGTGGAGACTTGGAGCGCCTGTAAGCCGGTGCCGGCGCACCGCCAGCGTCGGCTGTTCGACGAGACCAGGGAGGCGGAGAGACTGCTGCACCAGCTGTCGGCGCTGCCGCCGGCTCAGCTGGTCCAGAGGGTCCGTGCTGGCAGACGTCTGGCAGACGCGAGAATCCGCCGGGTTTGCCTGTCAGCTCAGCTGCGTTGGTTTAGAATGTTGTTTCTCAAGAATGTGTTTTCTCTTGTATGGTTTTCGATATTTAACGTTGTCGTCTGTGTTGACATGGTTTTGGCCGTGCGATCTTCAAAACTGACGCGCGCCTTTCTCCAGCTGGCTCCGATCATTTACCGTGCTGCTATCTACCGGCTGTCGGAGGAACTAGAAGTACCAGACCTGGTCGCTGTAGGTGCTCGGCTGGAGGAGGCGACCAAGCGCCTCCACGCAGCCGCCAAGCTGGACTGGGAACCCAGAGCCTACGAGGTGGGGGTCTTGGGAGCAGCAGTCTGAAATTCTGCTCCGTAGTGTGAAATGAAAATTCTGCCCCTTCTCAGCCGTCGTGTGAAATAATGAATGAAGTGAATTCAAAGTTATTTTCCTGTGGTGCCTAAGTATACCAATTTCTTACCTGCAACACATTTCTTTGCTCCGAAAATTTTCAGATAGCGAAACACTCCTCGAGACGTAAATTTTCTGTGATATCCCATGACTAACACACGGATCTTAGGACGTCGACTTCCCCACAAGAAGATATTGGGGTCGGAGCTACTGATACAGTGCCGTCAGCGATATCGTTCGAATATAAGGAAAAAACACGAAGAAACACACAGACAAAAGTTACCAAAAAACAAGCACATCAATAATCTACACGTGACATAATCTACACGACATAATAATCTACACGTAAATAAATAACACACGGATATTGCTTTCTATCTGCTAATGTTGCCGCTGATACATCCACCCCCGTTCTCAGGCGGTCGGAGAGCTGCTGTCCAGGTGTGAGCACTACATCCTCCGCCGCCGCTCGCTGCTGCTGAAGCTGGGCGGCGCCGGAGCTGAGAACCTCGAGTTCGTTCAGAGGCTGATAGGCGGCGCTGAACTGCCGGTGCCTGGCGGCGCTCACGGCGACGTTGCCAAGCAGCTGGAGAGGATGCTCAGGGCGAACACAGTAAGTGTGTGAGGTATGCCTGCTGTGTGCGGGTGTGTTCCACGGCAGGAAGGAGTTCCGGCCAAACTGACCGAATTTGTAAGAAAAAGAGCCGATGTTTCACGATTTGAGCCGTGTTTACACTTCATCTCAATGGAATTGTGGCACCTACGTCGTGGGATTTGAACTGATATAGTCATTTTACTGAGCATGCCGAGAAATTATTTAATCGATATTTCATGTATCCCAGGGCTTACCGTTTTGACTCCGGTACTGGCAATTTTAAATGCGTATGGCTTGCTGTATTCGCTAGTTTCAACCGTTTAATATGATTGATGATACAGAGAACAAAAGGAGCGATTAACCAGTGTCCTTTTTAGTCCCAACAACAGCCTCCTTTAGCTCAAAACGATTCGTTGAATGTGCAGCTTCCTACATCACAACGGTGTGTCGCTCCGTGCCTGCTTCTGTTCCTGCTCCTGCAGAATCGCACTTAGCCGTTACTCCGTTCTTGTTGTGGTTGTTATTCTTCCAGGGCTTGGTCATGTCAAGCGTTAGCCCTCCAGGGGCGCCTTGTGGCGGAGGTGTTTGGCGGCCAAGGCCGCCACGACGTTCTCTTTCTCGCTTCCCCCGCCTGTGCAGAATCCCATCTAACCGTTACTCCGTTCTCCCTCCTGTGCAGAATCCCATCTAGCCGTTACTCCGTTCTCCCTCCTGTCCAGAATCCCATTTAAATGTTACTCCGTTCTCCCTCCTGTCCAGAATCCCATCTAACTGTTACTCCGTTCTCCCTCCTGTCCAGAATCCCATCTAACCGTTACTCCGTTCTCCCTCCTGTGCAGAATCCCATCTAACCGTTACTCCGTTCTCCCTCCTGTGCAGAATCCCATCTAACCGTTACTCCGTTCTCCTTCCTGTCCAGAATCCCATCTAGCCGTTACTCTGTCCTCGTGCCCCGGCAGCCCGACGAGTCGTTCCCGGAGCCGGCCCGGAAGGAGTACATTCTGCGGGCGGCCTGTCGGCGGCCGGGGCCGGGCTCTCGACTCCTGCCGCAGCGGCTGCGCGCGCTGGTGACCCCGGACCAGTTCCGCGTCACCACCGCCCTCAGCAGCGACACCTGCATCAGCTAATGCCGACAGCAGCGCCACCTGGCCCAGTCAGTCCCGAGAGGGCGCTTCTGTAGCCGCCGCTAGTAGACTGGGGTGACTTGCCACTCGCCGTTAGAAAGCCGTCCCTGCTGCTTTTGAGTGATGTAGTGTGTAAAGCTGCCGTGTTGTAGCCAATTTCCTGGTTTCTGTGGTGTTGTCAGGCGGACAAGTGTTTGCGTGCATCATACAGCACAGCTTCTAATGCCGCATTTCGGACCAGTAAACGCCAGCTGAGTAGAACTTCTGAAGATGGCGGATGCCCGGCTGCAAAATCTGGGAGAGAAGTGAGGTGCAAGGAAAGCTATTTGGCCTTAAAAGATAGCGTGACATATAGTCTCTCGCATACGATAGTACATTTAGTTCTAGTTTATGCACTTCAAGGAAATGCTGGCGGCATCTTTTACAGACGGTTATCAAGTGGGCGGGGATGGTTTCCTCTTAATGAAACAGTTGTGATCGGATATTGTTGAAGGTAGCATCTGTGCCTGGCGTCGTGCCTGGAACCTCTGACTGTGTTGGAAGCAATGGTATGGTCTGAGAAGTTTCGAGGGACGGTGAAAATTGTAAGGACGTTAGTCGTTCTTCCGTAGCAGTCATTTCTGCATGCGGCGTACGTTGTAAATCTACGTAAATCATATATTTTCCTCCTGTTTTTCAGCCAAAAGAGACTGGTCTTAGATATTTGCTCAATATTATGCAATTGTAGTATTTGATTAACAAATATTTCGATTGTTATGAAACGAAATCGAAGGGAAGATAATCCCCTAAGAGCAATTTGATTTTAATCTCCCCTTAAGGGAATGTTCATAGGATTTCACTAATGCTCACGGCATTGGAAGCAGGATGAATGCCGCGAGCGAGAGGAATTCACATCGACAACTTCAGTATGGTGATATCGACGTCCTACCGTAAGAATGTACCGACTCCAAGGCTTCAACTGTCACAGGACGGTTAAATGAATATTTGTCACATGGTGATACGGTGCCCCCGTGTTTAACGCGTCTTCCAGTGGTGTGAGAAAACAGCGCACAGAATAGTGTCCGTAACTGCGACACAAGGCTCCTCCGCTCTGAAAGAGTACTGGATTCCTGTGATAAGTTTGTAGCACTGAGTCGCAATGGAGTTACTCCCTTTCCCCTGTCTCCTTACAATATTTTCTTTGTTTCAAGTAAACATTTTCTGCAAAAATTAAACGATCAAATCGGTTCATCATCAAGACCACAACCCCAAATAACTTGGCAATTCACCTGGTGCCAACCATCTACCTGTGCATGTGGTCACCACTAGTGCTGATTTCGCCTGGTGTGTGGACCTGTCGCGGATGGTCTGTAGCGGTGCTGTTAACAGCGCTAAGCGCTACTCCGACCATCACCATGGGAGAGACGCCCCCCCCCCCCGCGCGCCTCCGGGCTCGTTTCCCAGCAGCTCTGCGTGCCCTGGCCTATGTGGGCCAGACAGGTAAATAAATCGCATAGACTGCTGTTTCCGAGCTCTTAGTAATTTTCATCTTGTGCAGTATGTTTCACAGATTAACCTCCCCATCTCATCTGTACCGACTCATCTCATGCCCTGAGTCCAAACGCCAGGATTACACATTTTCATATTTCCGAATTCTTATGCAGAATCTGCGCTAAAAGTAGAGCAAAAATATCCAGACATTTGCGGAATTATCTGTAATTTGTTATGTTTTCCGGTTTAGGGGCGTGACAACCATTTTGGTCATATGCATGAATGATTGAATAAAAACTTATTGCTTTTCGTCTCTTTTATAACAAAACATGATCTAGATGATTGGTGCAAAAGCAGAATGTTTATTTCTGGGCAACTTTTCTATGGAAATACAGGATAGAACTGCAACTCTGAGTGAAAAATCAACTGCCGACTGGTCACCGGAACGGGAACGTACTCCTCCACAGAAAGACCCCGGCCTCAACTCCTCCTCAGAGAAACCCTGATCTGAGATCCTCCTCAGAAAGGCTCTGACCTCAGCTCCTCCTCGGAAAGACCCCGACCTCAGCTCCTCCGCAGAAAGACCCCGACCTCAGCTCCTCCTCAGAAAGGCCCCGACCTCAGTTCCTCCTCAGAGACCCCGAGTTCAGCTCCTCCATAGAAAAACCCCGACCTCAATCGTCCATCCCACCGCTGCCACCAGTGCGACAGACACCACCGTGTTACTTTCCAGGGTGCTTGTATTCCGGGGGCCGCTCCCAGTGGGTGCGACCCCGCGCCATCACACGGCGAGTCAACAGTTACAATCTGCTCCGCTAGATGGCACAGCATGCATACGCTCACATGCCCATGTCGAGCCTGCTGCTACCCATGCACCCACAGGTCCATACAGCGCCCATGGCTAACTGCTGAACTACTGTACATATAAGTATATGTAGATTGCAAATGATTTGGCTGAGAAACTGGTATTGAGCTGTACTGAAGGCTCAGGGCTTCTGCTGTCCGGCCCCAAACCGGTGTCACTCCTAAACATCTGCTGCACGGCACCGTGCACCCAGCATCTCCCGACGCAGCATTTCAATATTAGTGACGACATCTGACTTTTCAATCTTCTGTCACTTTCTGTCTAATTTTCGTAAGTCAAGTGATGCTACGATATCTGAGAGGGTATTTATTATCTTCGGAGAGGCGCTCGAGATTCCTTCAAATACAGTGAGTGAACTATCCCGGTGAACGCTATATAACCGTTTGCCCGCCAGGAAGTCTAACCAACTGACTCCTTACACGCCTGAATACGCGATGAATTCATTCCATTCATAGCTGCACCTCTATGCAAAACATGAGCGCTAACGTTTCCTGGTGTTCGAATGTGGTGTGGGAAGTGAAAACGACAAGATGTGTTCAGAAATGAGGAAGAGCGTATATCCGTGTGAAGCGTATATCCATTGTAGGCCCTTAGTGTTTGCGTTTTGTTTGTGGTACGTTTGAGACTATTTACCGCCTTGCTGCGTTTTCGGTTAGGCTGTCTTGTAGATTCAGAAGCGTATAATTTTGAATGAGCCATGCTGATTAAATGGCTTTTGATTCCTAGAACGTAAATTAAAATCTTACCGTCAAGGTAAATAACATTGTCTTATGCGTGATAAGGTAAGGGATGCACCATGTTATCTATAGGCCTATGACGAATACAAGTATATTTTAATGCGGTGCCTTTCTGCTGAGAACCACCACTGACCATAACGGTGCATTAACGTGAAAAACTGGCCGCATGGTCCTGTGTTCTGCCCGGCCATAAATTCCGACCCGTCCCACCAGCTCCTTAGCCCGATGTGTCCGATACGCGCGCTATTAGAAGCGCGCCGTTTACATCGACAAATAATTTCTGTGGTTTGACAACACCAACTGCCGAGGTCTTACGGGGTCATCAACTCCTCCCCTGTTGGGAGGGATTTGGTGGACCATATTACACTTACTCAGAGAACCTCCCAGGACCTGAACCCGGGACCTTTGGCTCCGGAGAGACACTCTATCCACTGATCCAGGTATCCCCGTATTCTTTTGGTAAAGTGATTTGGTGAATCGCTTTACGATTTTATTCTGCAGGAATGGATGTCAAAATGTTTTTTTTTTACAGAGTACCAATAGCGTTTCGTGATATTTACCCCAGATACATGGGCAACTTCAGTGCGGTCTATTAATGTACCGAGTTCGGGAACGGACTTGTCGCCTCATGGGGGGATGAGGTGGCTTAGTGGATAGCACCCATGTTTCTAAGCCACCGGTCCCGGGTTCACGTCCCGGCGGAGCCTCGAATAAGTCGATCTGATCCCCAAAATCCCTTCCAACAGGGTGAGAGTTGGCGACGCCGTAGACCCGGCAGTTGGTGCGTCGTTAAACCCCAACAATTATTATTCGCCTCATGGGATCGGAAGCCTGGCTCCGGCACTCCCGGTTACATGAGTCGATTCAGATTCAATTTATTCAGGTACGTCCTAGCAATGCGAGGCTTTTCGCGTCCTATCGTCAATAAAGGAATGCAGGTAAAAGGTAAAATAACCACCCATACATCACAAGTAAAATTATCACACTCTGGCTCTCACGGTATTTCTAACACCTCTTTTGTAGGCGGCAAGACTGAGTGCGTTACGTAATTCGGGTGGTAAGGAATTGCACGCTGCAGCAGAGGCACAGCATAATCTTCTCTGTCGTGCAGCACTCCTAGCAGGTGGTGGCCTGAGTTGGGTATGTCGACGCGTATAATGATCGTGGTTAGAGAATGTAAAAAGAGATTTCAGGTCATGTGGCTCACCAGTATACAGCACATTCCTCGTGAGACAACTGGTGGTACCGTGCCATTACGTTTCCCGAAGCAAAAAAATATATGACACAAACCACCCAGTCACATCATACAGAGACGTTGCTGCATCCACGCCACGTGCAGAAGCTTCAGCCATGGCGCCCACACCGAAGGGCGCAACAGCCTCACAGGGAGGGGTATCGAGGGCGGCAAACACCGGGAGACAAACCAACATCTCTCTGAGCACGAAGGTCCGTGATCTCCTCGACATGACGGTTGGCGACCTTCTTCACTTGCTTCTCAGGCTGCTGCCAGCAGCTGAACGGGATGTTCCCGTGTCAGAGGTCTTGCGGACCAACTTAGTGATGCAACCTGCCCCGGCGCCAGATCTGGAAACACGTCCCACGTCCCTACCTGCCCCCGCTAACCAGGGTCATAGTGGTGCTAGCTCAGCTTCCCCTCAGGGTGCTATTTCAGGCGCAGCAGTAGCATCCGCTGAAACCTACGAGGCCACATCACAGACTGAACTGAGACCCAACTGCAAGGAGAGCTCTGTAACAGGGCTCCCATCTCTGGCACTGCCCTCCAACCATGCTCAACCCGATCCAGTAGGATCAAAGAAGCTAACTGAAGGTGTAGCTGCCGATGGGCAGGGTCCTCCTAGCGAGCGGTCATCCCTGGAAGGGCAGAGCAGCCTTGGATGGTGGTGGGCAAGGGTGGAAAGATCTCCCCGAGAGTGAGTCCGGATAAGGCTGGCAGCAGCCCGGGGGCCGAAAAGTGTGCCGAGTTCACCAGCGGGCGGGAGCTTGCACCAACGACCTCTCACCACAGCCGGGTGCAAGCCCCAAGGACGGGCATGGGACCACCGCCTCTTCCCCCGCCCACCGCGAGAGAACCAACGACCGTCACATGGCCCAGTGGCTCTAGCCAGGCCACAACCCCCAGCTCACAGCTGCAACCACCCCCGTGTACTCCAGATAGATCTCGGTCGGACAAACGTGAGCTCTTGCCTCACCTTCGCCGAGCAGCATGGAAAGCCCACACAGAAGGCGCAGGCTCCAGTCGGAACCGAGGGCGGGCTACAGCCGCTCTGCCGGCACCAGTCCAGCGTTGCCAACAGGACAGGTACACTCAGTGTAGGCGGCGACGCAAGCGGTGGAAGGCGTGCGGCCGCCTTTTTAATCAATGACCTTCTCTCCGTAGCCCATCCCCAATGAGCACAGTTTTACAGTGGAACTGTCGAGGAATTCGGACCAGCATTGAAGACCTCCAGACTGTCATTCGGTCTAAGAGTCCTGTGACAATATGTCTCCAGGAGACCAAACTATCACTGGATACCCCCTTCTTCTTGAAAGGGTATTCAATACTCCGGACAGACACACAGCACACCCGATAGCACATGGTGGCGTACTTATCGCAGTAAGTCATGATATCCCATTTAAGCAGGTCCCCCTTGCAACGATACTACAGGCTGTTGCAGCAAGGGTTAAGCTTGGTCAACGAGACATCACTGTCTGTTCGGCCTATCTTTCACCCGGAATAGATTTTCCGGTGAGAGAATTTGGTCTGCTTATATCCGAACTTCCACCACCATTCCTCCTCTTGGGAGATTTTAATGCTCATAATACGTTATGGGGTGCGAGGCTTCAAACACGCGGGGCAGTCAGTTGGAGCGCGTTATGAACCAAGAAAACCTGTGTATTCTAAACACGGGCGCCCCAACTCACTTTACTCTACCATCTGGCCGCGAATCTGTCCTAGACCTCAGCTTTAGCAGCCCAGAGCTACCCACTCTGTTTGACTGGTCCATAAGCAGAGACCCGATGGGTAGCGACCATTTCCCCATATTTTTAGGATATAACGATGATGCTACTCTTGGCGCTAGAAGGCGGCGGTGGAATTTTAGGAAAGCAGACACACAAAGTTTTCGGGCTTATCTTGAACACTACTTCACAAACATGTCAGCCAGTGCCCCGCTATCAGTAGAGCAGTTTTCTGCCGTGCTCCGAGATGCCGCATACGAATGCATTCCACTAACATCTGGAAACCACACCGACCACCGGTCCCCTGGTGGACGGAGGAGTGCCGGACTGCTATTCGCTCTCGCCGTCGGGCGTATCACAAATTTAAACACAACTCAACACAGGCCAACCTTCTTCTTATAGACAAACTCGAGCTGCCTGCCGTCGCACCATTCGCCTAGCTAAGCGAAAGGCGTGGAGGGACTACGTGGAAAGCTGAACCGGTGCCCCTCTCTCCCAGGTGTTTGCCCAAATCAAACGCATTGCGGGAACCTCGACATCCACACCACTCCCTGTGCTGAACACAGGTGGAAGAGAATAATGGACCCTTGGAAGTCGAAATACATTTGGTAATGCTTATGCCAGGCGATGCAGATCAGCTAGGATGATCAGGAGTTTATGCGGTACAAATCATCAGCCGAAAAGAGGCAGGTGAACTTCAGCACCCTTGAAGACCTCCCATATAATAAACCGTTCACGATGGCAGAACTTGTCAGAGCGATTACCTCCCTCCGTAGCGTAGCTGAGGGTCATGATCTTATCCATAACGACATGTTTAAGATACTTCCCCAGACTGCGCTCGATGCACTACTGATACCCTCAATGCAACATGGGAGGCCGGTCATTTTGCCTCCGCTTGGCGGGAAGCTATCATTATCCCCATTCTGAAGCCGGGTAAAACCGGCTCGGACCCACTTCACTACAGGCCAATCTCCCTTACATCATGCTTCTGTAAGCTACTCGAGAAGATGGTCAACGTTCGATTTACATGGTTCCTGGAGAGTCGGGGAATCTTAAACAACCAGTGTGGTTTCCGCAAGGGCAGAAGTGCTGTCGATCACCTTACCTCTCTAGACACTGAAATTAGGTGCGCGTTTAAAGAGCGACGACACGTCGGGGCAATCTTTTGACGTAGTCGCGGCGTATGACACAGTCTGGCGTCATGGTGTTCTTTTAAAGGCGTTTCAGTGCGGTCTACGTGGCCAGATGGGCTTATTTATCCGGAACTTCTAACTGACAGAACATTCCGCGTACGGGTTGGCAGTTCTTACTCGAATGTCTTCTACCAGGAGGAGGGAATTCCGCAGGGAAGCGTGATGAGTGTAGGCCTTTTCGCCCTGGCAATGAACGATGCCACTGATGAGCTACCGCCCTCCATCAAAAGCTCCCTATTTGTCGATGATCTGGGAATTTGGATGACTTCCTCAACGACGCCTTCGCTTTCGAGGAAGCTCCAGTTAGCGGTCAACTGTTTGGAGCGATGGAGCTCTCAGAACGGTCTCGAATTATCATCTGAGAAACAGAGGGCATCCATTTCTGCAGGAGACGCCGTCACTGCCCAGACCCAGTGGTGACGTTACGAGGGTATCCCATTGCCTTTCAGCCCGCAGCGAAGTTTTTAGGAGTCACATTTGACAATCGATTAACATACAATGCACATCTGCAAAGCCTGAAGGACAAATGTTCTAAAACGTTGAATTGTTTAAAATGCGTGTCCCGTACATCATATGGAGCTGACAGAAAGACCTTGCTTAGTCTTTATCGATCTCTGATCAGATCAAAGATGGACTATGCAGCTTTGTGTAGATTCTGCAAGCACATCGGCTAAAGATGCCTGGACGTTGTCCATCATAGTGCGATTCGTATCGCCACGGGAGCTTTCGCACAACCCCGACGACTAGCCTGCTTGTCGAGGCTAATGAACCGCCACTGGCACTTCGGCGTCGTCTATTGGGACAACGGTATGCCCACAAGCTGGCTCAGTTGTGGGCACCCAACGTACTGTGCTGTTTTTTCACGCCACATTAGACACAAGTTTTATGGAGCGCAAAGAAACCTGCCACTCGCTGTTCGTGTCCATAACTTTGCAGACGAGAGTGGAATCCAGCGGCGTGGCATAGTCCGCAGTGAGCTCTCGAGATTCCCCGTGGGATTTGGTTGTGCCAACGTCAGACACCTCCCTGACCCATACACCCAAGGCTCAGAAATCTCCATTGGAAACCAGTCAACTAGCATTAGAACATATTTCATCCTACTCCGAACATGTAGCTATCTACACAGATGGTTCAAAACGGAAAGTGGAGTGGGCTGTGCGTTTATCATCGGGACAACAACGCGCGCGTTCACGCTACCATCACTCGCATCCGTTTTTACCTCAGAACTTCTTGCTGTAGAAAAGCGCTGGCTTTGTGGAGACATGTAAGTAAGAAAGTATGTTGTTTTCACAGACTCACTGAGCAGTATTCAGGCTATTAACAATTTTAACTCCGATAACGATATTATCAAAAGATATTGCGCCGCACCACTGGCCTAGCACAGGCAGGAAGCAGATTACACTCTGCTGGGTGCCAGCCCATGTTGGATTAGCAGGCAACGAGGCAGCAGATTCAGCAGCAAAGCGGGCCTCACTCGGCCATGCACGCGACGGGTGCCGATTCCTGCGACTGACACATTTCCATACATTCTGCGTCACCTCCTCAAAGAATGGCAGCGCCACTGGAGCGCCAATACAAACAACAAGCTGCTCGCAGTGAAGCATGAAATTGGTGAGTGGCCTACGTCCTCAAGGCAGTGCCGGCGTGAAGAGGTTGCCCTCTGCCGGCTTCGTACCGGTCACACACTTGCCACCCATCGATATTTGTTGTGCGGGGACGCGCGACCACTTTGCCGTCGCTGCGGCTCTCCGCTCTCCGTGAAACATGTTTTGGTCTCATGTCCCCGATATGCAAGGAAAGAAAGGAGCAGTTTGGGGATCGGCAGCGAGCGTTCACGCTGACTGATCTGATTGGCAGAGATTCAGACATGGTTGTGCGCGTTATGTCATTTCTTAAAGTCATTGGTTTTACTCTCATATATGACCCTGGTTAAGCAGTATACAAAGTTCGTGACCTCCTTTTTTAACGCAAAACTGTTAGCCTTTGTATCTCTTCTAGATCATTATATTAGCATGTTTAACCTACTTCTACTGATACCCAACTGACTATGAACGTAGCCGAAACCGAAATGGGCGCTATATGACCACACTGGTTGGCGCGCCCTTAAACTCAAATAACCAACCAACAACTGGTGGTACAACACGAGCTGTGGCGCTGTGAGGAAACCCAGCCGCTCTACATCGCCAGAAATTTGGTCGAATTTCCTTTTGCCGCACAGTATACGAACACAAAAGTTAATCATCTTTTGCACTCGGTGAAGCTGCGTCGACCCACAAGTACCGTATATAGAGATGCAGTAGCGAATAAGTCCGTTCCCACGACTGCAGTGGGTCGGTACGTAAATGGAGCGTAATGAAGCTGCTCGTACATCCGGGGTAATTATTGTCAGATTTTTGTGGTGTCTATTCAGCGCTGTCTTAATAGCAGAAGACTGTACGCAAAAACCTGCTTTGGACCACCTCCACATGGTGTGACCTTCAGAAAAGTCGCAGGATTTGATGCGCTGAAAATTGTGTTTTGGCAAGTCCTGGACAGCTAGCTTCTACCCCAAAAAGACCAATTCATTCTGAGGTAACGCTCAAGACTAGTTAGCGATAACCATTTGCAACGTTTAATCTCTCCTCGATGTGATTTAGGTAAAAAGGCTGAAATCACGTTGTTCTACATCTCACCTAATCGTGTCGACTCTGAACGAATATCACTTGTCTGACTGAGTGAACCCTGAGGAAAATGCTATGTAGCCGGGCACACAGTTCTCAGCCCCGGCATTGAATGGTAACATCTTCGGGGTTGGAGAGCGCGCGGTGCCGTTGACGGCGCCGGGGTCTGCTCCCCCTCTGTCTGGTCTGGGGTGGCTGCCGCCCCCTGCCGCCGCCGCCCCACCCCACGGCCAGCCGTATTGATCGCGTTTCGCTGCGGAGGGGGAGGCGAGGGCTGGGAACCTGTGGTCCTGCCCGCTCTCCCCTGGCCACCTCCCCCCGCCGCACCCTCCCGCCGTCTGCTATTGATTCCAAGAGGGGGACGGCCGGCCCCCTATCTTGCCGGAGGCTGGGGCGCTGCCCTCCGGTCTCGGAGGACTGCATCTCCCGTCGGCCGCCGCCGCCGCAGGGCTGGTGGTGGTTGAGTCATCCGGGTTTCCCCTCACGCCCTGCGGCGGCTCCGTCTCCCGGCGTGCAATGTTCCAGCGGCGCCGTGTCGACGGCTCCCAGGTGAGCTCTCCCATCCCGGGCTCTGGCCGCCCCTGCCCAAACAAGCAACCTCCCGGTCTTTGTAGACCTGGTGTATTGCTGCTCATTGCGGAAGGCGTATTGATTGCACTTCTGTAGTAAAGGGAATGCCACCTTTGTAATGGGATTTGAACTGAGATGGCCATGTGACAGAGCATGCCGTGAAACTACTTTGACGAAATTTAATTTGGCCCAGAGCGTAGCGTTCGTGAAAAAGGTACGTACAAATTAATCGCCTGCCGACCCCTCCTTCCCGGGAAGTCACGTGATATAAGTTGCATGTTACCGGTCTGCTGCGCGGATAAATGCTGCTTGTTTGAACCTCTTTAAAACCTACTTGCTAAACACGCCTTAGATGCCGGTGGCTATAAATTCAAATAGCTTTCTTCTGGGAGATGTTTGAAACTTGAAATATGTTTTAATATATCAAGTAAAATAGCCAAAATTAATAACTGTTACTTTGATTCCCAGTAATAGTCTCGGTTAGGTAAACACGCTTCATTCGTATTCGTGTTCATTTCTGGCACAAAGTGTTACCAAACGGTACGGTGATTTTGCCGTCACGTGATTGAAAGATTGTTATACCTTTAACAGTGGAAAATAAATAAAGCAAGTTCCTACTCGTGTTTGTCACTTTTCAGCAGAAGGAAGGCCATATCCATTATTTTCAATAAAGATTGCCACTAAAACCACTAGTCTGGAGTTGAACCAACAAGCCATATTCCCTTTCATGCGGCCCTGAATCGTAAAAGTCCCGTCTGATTTTAAATGGAATGCATCTACGCGTGAAACGCGGCTGCTCGGCCTTTGTGGGAACGTTTCATGTCTAGGTCAGAGACCCAGCAGTTTCCCGCTTCGCAGTGTTTATGCATCATAATGCGAATTTCCAGAACTACGGGAATCCTGACATTGCCCAGACATCTGCATGTCCATGTGCGGCCTTTTGCGTAACGTTTCACTGGAAGTTGTTAACGAAAATGACATTATAGTTTGTCTTCGTTATTGTTGTTTTTTGCGGCGCCGGTTGCATAGGATCGCATTTTTCTGATCTGCCATTGGCTTAGCGCAGCTCTGTACCCGAGTTTCTGAAAACCTGCAAAATCACCTTTACCCTAGCCAACCTATCTGGATATAATTGACCCTCGGCAATCCAGGGTCTCTGAATGCGGAGGGAGGGTGGTATACAAAGTCAGGGCCCGCCTGAAGAGAAGGTGCAATGGACGTGGCAGTCAGTTGCCTGCTGGATTATATCGGGAGCTTGTGTTTTTGGAACGGACATGAAGTCATAACTACTTTTTCGATTTCTTTGAGAGCGGCTTTAAAAGCTCTATTGGCACCGTTACAGAACAGGCATTAGTTTTTGCATCCTGAGAAACCTTCAAAACTTGAGGAAACTTCAACCGGCTGGTTTGAATGTTCTTGGGACTCCTGGGGCTTTCCATTGTGGCAGTGGAGATGCCTTGGGACAGAAAGGGCACTGCCGGGCAGTCAAAGTCCCATTAGCCCGTGAGCTTAAACGTGTGACGACAACGCTGCGTTAGGTAGTTGTGAGGTATGGAAAAAGGTATAGAGGGCAGAGGAGGCCATTGTTTTGCTATGCTCGTGCGTCCACTTTCGCCTTAAACACGGACCTTGGTGACACCTCGGTCGAATCCTGCAATTTAGTGTAATTAGGGGTACTTTTAGCCGAAAATCATGAAACCGTCCATGATTTCTCCGAAAAATATACAATAAGCTCAATATTTTGATTTTTAAAATACTCCTCTTTAGGGAAAGAAATAAATACCTGCATGTGGATGATCTCATGATCTGGCAACCACTGCCATATTCACCAGGCTTCAAAGGGCTTTGATTGGCTGATACTCACCGTGACGTCAGCATATGTTGTCACACCAACAACTGAAAACCGTGGCCTGTTGCTTAGGGTAGATGAGGGGTACATTTCAGGTAAGTTTTTAGCTTTTATCTACGGAAACTTTGCGTTTCAAGACAAATGATATATTGAGTACCGAGTTTTCCGGAATGCTTTTCAACTTGTCTATCTCAGTTGAAATCACGTTATAAAGGTGTCACATTCCCTTTAAGGTAGGTAACCTCAATACGAGGGAGGGGCTGGTTAACTAGGTCTCGTAGATACATTGCAGGGCATTTGTTCCCGGTCGGACCAGATGCAATAAAACTAAGGTTCGGTGTTTTGTTTTTTAGTAGGGTGTATTTAGACATACAAAAGACACAGATCCATTCCACAAAGTCGTTGGCCAACGGATAGTGTGAGCACTTGTTTTGATTTAATGTCACTTGTCAGAGCTCGTCTCAAGCCTCATTAAAACCTCGGAAAATCGTCACGGCATTCAGAAGTTTAAAAGCCCATTTTATGTGGCATAAATATCTCTTTTTGCAATCGTGAGGTGACCAGGCCGTTTTCTTAGTAAGGCCTTTGCAGACACACAGCCGAATTGGATTGATATCGTCCGACGGGCGCTCTCCCAATACTAACACCAGTGCGTATAAAAATAGACGTAGCAGAGACTTCGAGTCGAACTCGCTGCTCGTAAGTAGAGGATATGTGATATTGTTATCTTAGATATAGGATATCTTTAAGAAGGCAGCGTCTGGGCACTGATAGGCGAGGTTCCATGTGGAGGTACTACGTTACAAAGCTCTTGATACATACAGTCATGAAGCGCGCACCGACACTGGAGCCTGTGTGAGCAACCCGGCACCTACGCAAGCAGGTTACCGTACAATCTAAAGAAAATGTAATGACTAATAGTTTGTATGGGTTATCTACGTGGAAACGTTAGAAAAATACAATATTTCAGTACCGCCGGCATCGGAGACACACACACACACAAACATCGACTACGTCTACATTGTACAGGGCTGACTAGAGAGGCATACCACGACACAACAACCATGCACAACGCTTTCCCTGAGTTTTGAACAAAACGACCGACTCATTGTCTCTTCAGACGGCTTGCCGCGACACGACGCTCGACGGCTTTGAGCGTTTTCCTAAGATTTTGACTAACATTTCGAGTCACTGTCCCTCCACAACCGTCCTCAGGCCCCCTCGATAATCCACTGCCACTTCCATCCTCGGGGCCTCTCGATAATCCGCTGCCACTTCCACCCTCGGGCCCCCTCGGTATAATCCACTGCCACAACCATCCTCTGGTTCCCTCGGTAATCCACTTCTATCCTTCGGGGCCCCTCGGTAATTCCACTGCCATCCCATGAAGACCAGGTTTTCTCTGGTTTACTGGCCTGCGCTAATCGGGCTCGTGACCTATTTTGAGTGGGCCCTGTCTTGATTGGTCGATGTTTCAAAACTGATAAGCTCCTTTTACCGTGACTTTCCGAGCGACCCGGAAAGCCTGTCTTCACTCGGCGCAGCATCCCACGCGGCGACCACAATGCCCTTCATAAGCATGTCCAGAGGTCGTGTTGGCAACAGCAGTAAACCTGTGCACGCGTAGCTCTGACTTCTAATGTCCGTGCTTGATTCTTCTGTTTAGGATGACATACTTGGCTCAGGTTTGTTCATTCATGGAATGATAACTCAACACCGGCTCTTGATTCGTCCCTGTTAAGACATATGAAAGATGATGACCCAACCATTTAGAGCTTATGAGTCATGTTTAACTGAACATGAACGGAAGTTTTAAGAGAATCGAAGCTGTTGTCCTCGGCCTTGAACAAAATCAAGTAGATTTCCAAGCCTTTAGGATTAGTTCTCGAGAAGTAGCTATGGACTGTTCAGCAACGCTTCCTTCGAGCTGTCCGCGGTTCTCCGAGCTTTCCCCGGCAGTCAGAGCTGTCCGCGGTCCTCAGAGCTGTCCGCGGTGGTCAGAGCTGTCCGCGATGGTCCGAGTTTGCGTCGCTTGGTCAGGTGCTGCGGTTCGGGCGTGGAGGCCCGTCTCTGAGGCCGCCTCTGCTTCCTACTCCGCTTTCCAGTTTCGCGCGCTTCAACTGCTTCCTCCTCCTCCTCGGCCAGGAACATCACATCCTCTTCCTCCTCCTCCTCTCTCTCTTCGGTGCTGTTCTCGGGACGGTGCTGCCAGCGATGACTTCTCTCTTCGTGCTCCGCCTCCTGAGTGTTGCCTTCAGTCATTTCCATTCGGAGGAAGGGCGAGCAGTCGATGTCGTCGCTGCCGGCGGCGGGCGGCGGCGGCGGGGGCGGCGGCAGTACGGTGAAGTGCTGCTCTGTCAGCTCGGCGCAGCTCCAGCACAGCATGACGTGGTGCAGCGGCCAGTGCAGACAGAACTCCAGCACAGAGCCCAGCGGCGCGGCGCAGTGCGGACACCGCAGCGCGCCGTCGGCGTGCCGCGCCGCCACGTGCGCCTCCAGCGGCGGCGCCGAGGTGGCGGCGAACCCGCAGCCGGCCGCCTGGCAGTGCAGCGCGCTCCCGGCGTGGGTGCAGACCAGCGGCGGACGCACCTGCGCACACTCGTCACAGGTGGGCAGCAGGGGAACAGCCGGCGGCGGCGGCGGCGGCGGAGGAGACGCCAGCGGCTCCGGCTTGATGTCCGGCGAGGATGCGGGGTCGCTGCGCGCCACCGACGGCACGTTGAGGATGACAGGCGCTGCGGCGGCCGGACTGCCGCTGCCGCTGCTGCTCTGGTGGCTGTAGCGGACGTGGTCGGTGAGCACGGCCGGGTCAGTGGTGCGGAAGGTGCAGACGCCGCAGTCCAGCATCTGACGGCCGTGCGCCGACACCATGTGAGCCTCCAGCTGCGCGTGCAGCGAGAAGGGCAGCGCGCACACCACGCAGGTGAAGCTCTGCCTGGACTGGCCGTTCTGACTGTCGGACAGGGGAAACGGGGTAAGAGGGCGGCCCGGGTATATATCCGTAACGGTGATATGACTGATATGTGGGGAAGCATCATTCAACACGATTGATGGTACTTGGGTCTCGATGGCTTCCGTAATAAAGTCAAACCGTGATACAAGAGAAAAGTTAATGAAGAAATATCAGATCGAGGATTTGCGTAAGAAGATAGTGCAATGCTTCATAAATGAGTATGGAAATATAATCTTCGTAGCCCCCCCTCCTGCAGCAAAAGTTCCCTGTGATGGATCTCGGACCTTTACATGTGATAGAAGGAGTATATCGTAATGAAACAACACTTACTGGTTGGTGAGCTGGTGTACACTGAGAGTGACGGCATCTTCACACACGAAGAAACACTTGATACATATCTTCCTGTAGTGGACCTTGGATGCGTGCCAGGTAAGCCTCTCGGAGCGCGCCGCTCTGTAGGGACACAGAGGACACGCGTATGGCTTGGTGTGCGTGTTCATGTGTCGCTTCAGACACCACGAGTCGAAGCCGCGCCACGGACACTCTGGGCACCCGAAAGCCCCCTGGCGCGGAGTGCGGGCAGCTCTCGCCTCGGTGGAGGGGGCTGGTGGGCCCTCGCTGTCGGTGGAGTCGGCGCTGGCCTCCGACCTCCTCCTGTTCTCCTTCTGCTCTGCGTCGCCGATGTCCGCCTCCGCTGTGTGCGGCGGAGCCGCGGGTTTGCGGCAGGGGCTCTCCGCTCGTGACGGTGGTCTTGCCCACCGCCGCACCGACACCTTAGGGTTGGGGCTCAGTACCTGTGGCTTGCTCTCTTCCGGAGGCGGCGGGGATGGAGCTGCAGTAGCCGGTGCTGCCGCCGGTGGTGCAGACTTGAGGTCGGGCAGCACGGCAGGCCTGATGTCCGGCAGCACCGGCGGCTTCAGGTCCTGAGAGGCGTCGGCGGAGGCGATGGTGGTCAGCGGCGGCGCCCGCGAGTAGTACACCTGCGCCGTCAACGTCTTGGGCGGGATCCGCCGGATCCTGGTGACGTCGTAGGGATCATCCCTGTGGATACGCAGGAAGTGCTTCTTCACGTGGTCGGCCCGGTTGAACATCCGCAGGCAGATGTAGCACTGGAATGGCTTGTCGGACTTGTGTATGTTCTCGTGTCGGTTGTAGAGGTCCCGACGATGCGTTGAGTATGGACAGTGCGGACAGTGGTGACGCTTCCCTCCAGCTTCCAGCTCCGTCTCCAGCTCGTCTCCCGGCGTCTCCTCGCTGGCTGCCGGCGGCGGAGACGGTGTCGCCGGCGCGTGCTGCTCCGCCTCGTACTTGAGTACCGAGAGCCGACCCAGGATCTGCGCCATCACGTTGGTGTTGTTGAACTCGGAGACGGCGCTGACCCTGTCGCCGTGGTGGCGCACCAGGTGCATCCGCACACACCTCTGCCACGAGCTCATGTACGGACACCGGGGACACTGGAACGCCTTGAAGTCGGCGTGGGTGCCGAGCCAGTGGTCCGCCAGCTGACGCGCCAGGAAGGCCGTGACCGGACACTGGCCGCACCTGAAGAGCCGCGCCTGTGGGGCTGTAGGTGGCGATGCTGGCGTTGTGCCACCGCAGCTCGCCGCTGTGGCCGTTGGAGAGGTCACCGCCCTCGGCCATCTCGGCGAGGTCTCCGCTGCCGGCCTCCCCAACGGCAACGTCACTGCTGATGACGTCATCGCCGGTGATGTTGCTGCTGTCGGCCGGCTCGAGGGTGACGTCGGTGCGCCGTAGTCGTGCCGAGATGGTTTCCATCAGACCCGGGCTGCCGCTCAGAGCTGCTGTCATCGTGTCAGAGCCTATCGGAGAAGGGACGGGTAAGAGGCACTGTCGTCGTGGCCCTACCTGCTGGGGAAGGGGAGGGGCGGGTCAGAGCTGCTGTCATCGTGTCAGAGCCTGTCGGAGAAGGGACGGGTAAGAGGCCCGTGGCCCTGCCTGCTGGGGAAGGGGAGGGGTGGGTCAGAGCTGCTGTCATGTTGGGCCCGCCTGCCGTGAAAGGCATGGTTTAGATCATGTTTCAGGCAGAGCGGCTGACATCATAAGGAAGAGGGTTCAGTGCTATTGCCATCGTGGCATAGGCGGATCAGGGAGGCAAGTGGAGACACTTGCCTCACACCGATCGATGCCCCTGTCCTCTGAAACCGTCATGGTGACCCCCCTGAAATGTTTTTCCCCACCCTCAACCCCTCCCCCAGGATGCAAGTATCGGCACCCCCGCGATAGGATTTGGCGCCCCTTTGGTCCACATGGCGCCCCCTTCCGACCATGTGTCCCCTCCCCCGGTCGGAAGCCGTGGATCCGCCTTTGCATCGTGGCCCCGCCTGCCAGAGAAGAGGGGTGGGACAGTACTTCCTGTCAGGGAAGGGATGAGTCAGACCAACTCCTGTCGGAAGGAATGGATCAGAGCTCGCGCATTACGGTGGTACTGGTCAGATTAAAGTAGTTCCGATAATTTGAGGGTAGGAGATAGCCGTTTTTCTGGGGAGGGAGCAAACTTCTCGACAAACATTCTCGATAAGACTCTTTCATTTGGTTAGCAAACCCAGTTGCTGCGCCTCTGCTGTAGCATTTATGGACGATGAATTCTGAAAGCGATTGTAAATGCCTCTGTCTCCAAAACACGAAAATGAATAGCTGACTGAATCTTTCAAATTCGAGATAGAACATTCATTAGCGATTAGGTATCCGGACACATTCATCAGAGTCAGCAGAGTACGAAAATAGTTTGACAAGAGGAGTCAGACAGTCGACCACCCCTACATTCTGAACGATGAACGTGCAGTCGACATGCTCAAGAAGCTTTCCATCTCGGATATCAATTGACAGGCTTATGTAAACTATTCCCATATTGCCAATCATGTTTTTCATTTCATCACTGCACAATCTGTCAGGCACGTGGTGACGTCACCGTTAACGAGGTGTACGCGGTTCAACGGCGAATACTCGGGATGTTGACCCGCGGCTCAGTACAAGTCATTACAAGCCTGTTCAAAAGTTCCACGAACCACTCGCTACTGCGGAGTTCTCAATAGTGGTTGCACGGCGTCATTGTATAGAGTTCGCCGTCGCGTTTGCTCGTTCTGGAAATCCAGCGCCGACTGTTCCAGCAGCCGGCAAGAACTCCCACTTTAATGCCGTTCACCCCTTTGGGTTGTCGTCGGCTGCCAGTGCTCCTTTCTTGAGGCTGGAAGCTGAGTGTGATCGAGTGCTTAAGAGTTGGTTGGCGCTGTGGCTTGGGAACGATGCTTCGAGGAGCCAGTCGACATCACCTTGCCGCGAGTTGACTGACACTTTGACTGTTTATGTAATCTTCCAGAGTCAATCCGTACATTGCCCAACCAATTTAGCCCCAGCAGGTTTGGATTTTGTTGCGTGTGAGGATTACGTATATTGGTAAGTCTCTCTCCCTCGGAAAAGGTGCCCTGATTTTACCTGACCAGGGACACCGAACGTAAATCGGTTATAACAATGCAGTGACCATAGCAGCTATTGGAAGTAACCTCTCACTTGGAGTTGTCGAAGAAACCTGGATAACAAGATTCCCCTTGCTGGCTTTATCCTTGGCTTTGCGCCTTAGACTTTATCGTCAGTCGCACAAAAAGAAGACTATCGCACTCGTTGGATGATGCATTAGTGTGCCGTATGTTCCGGTAACGTATCATCTTGTCAGCTCTGCGTCGCAGTAGTTTAGAACCATAGCACAGCGTAGATGTAAAATAAAACGCCAGCTAAAACTGCGAAGAACACCGGAAGTCATTAAAAGGAGATGGAGGGATATCCTCTTATCGAAAGGGCCCGTAAGCAGAGCCAACAATGTAGTTTGCCGAGACTGGTGAGGTGAGAGATACAATTTTAAGGTAAGTGGCCTGTTTTCGACCCCAACTAGGATGCTGATCACGCATGTCTCGCACAAAAATATGAAGATGAGCACATGGCTAGGATGGCAGTGTAAAATTCTGGCACTCGTTATAACTCGCTTTCTGGGGTAAATTTAGAATCAGGTGGATGTATTGACACGTTTCCAGCTGGGACACTCGGCGGTATCTGGTAGAATCCGGCCCGGCTGCGGAGACTGGGGGCGGGCGGCGCGGCGCGCGGCCGGGCGGGTGGGGGCGGCTGATACGGCGGGCGGAACCAAGGACACGTCTCGCCGGCAACTGTGCTGCCACGGCGGAGGCGGGCAAGGGTGGTGGGCGCTGCCGCCCTCCCTGTCCGGGGTCCGCCCGCCAGGGCACAGGTATAGCAGGGTAGACGGGACGGACAGCACTGTCGAGTGTCGTCCTGGACAGCCTGGCTGCCGAGAAGTCCATGAGGGTAACATGCCGATGTGGAATGATTTACGACGCTCGTCCATAACTAAGGTGATATCCCGGCGGAATCCCCGCCGAGGCATTTGACAGGCGTTAATGCTATTGGGCACAGCTTAGATGCCCCACATGGGAGATGGCCTCGTGTTCCATGCGGCAAGGGGTATTTAGGAGGTATTCAAACTGGGATGGTATCGAATCCTGGCTGTAAAACACGCTTAGATTATATGTATATATATATATATATATATATATATATATATATATATATATATATATATATTCATGAGAATCAGGCAGGCGAAATCACGAGCTCTTAGTCATAGTGTAGCCAGACCTCAAATATAAAAATTCGAGGTCTGGTTACACTATGACTGAGACTTTGTGATTTTACCTACCTGAGTCTGATGAAAGGCCGTGCCTGAATTTATAATCTAAGTATATGTTACATCCAGGATTCGAAGAAACAGGCCAGTATATACCTTGTCAACTTATAAGCATGCTCCTCGCCTCAGCACTCCAAGCCCTATTACCTAGATAATCCTTTGAACAAGTAGTGCCGACTGCTCCACGCAAGGCTCCTATCGCCAGCAGGCCCCAACTGCCCCTTTACAGAGACTGGGGTTCTTTAGCCGTCTGGCCAGCACGGAGCCCTTTAACTTGTAGGGGTCTTTAATCACCATAAAATATGGACCAGTAATATTTAGGCTGGAAGAGCCCCTATAACCAACAAGTCCACTTTTGTGAGCAGGCTGGCTGCAGGCTAGCTAGGTCCTCCTTTCAAGAGACTAGTCAACCCTGGTTGCCAGGGGTCCTTTTTAATCAGCAGGACCTACCGTGAATATCAAAGAAAGCCAATAACAGCAATTGGCGTGCAAACTCTGCTCAATATTAGTCGTCTCCCTGGCTGGCGGTGTTGGGTCTTCAGAGTGGTGCTGAGTGACTTTAGTGCGGCTGCCCCTTCCTGATCTCGGTGTGACGGCAACAATCAACTCTACACTGGTACGTAACACTAGTGGATACATACGGGGGTGCTGATGCGGCATCACGGCCCCGGTCAGCCTCTGCAGAATACGGAAACATAGTGATACAGCATCACAATCAGGCTGGATACGGCATCACAGACCAAGCCACCCGGTTGGCGGGCAGGCGCTGACAGCTACAGAGCGTGCCGGCGGCCGTCCGTGTCTGCGGAGGCGGCCATGCGCCGCGGAGCGCGCCCACGGCTTCAGAGGCCTGGCGGCGGGGGCGGACGGGCGCCGACTCGATCTATAGCCCTGCACAGCTAACCTGGCGCCGCCGGAGCGGCCGGGTCCGCCACCGGTCACTCCAGCACTCGACGCCCGTACAGGGCCGGCGACGGTCCGTCACCGGTCACCCAGCACTCGACACCCGTGCAGGGGCGGCGGAGCGGCCCGACACCGGTCACTCCAGCACTCGACACCCGTGCAGGGGCGCGGCGGAGCGGTCCGGCACCGGTCACTCCAGCACTCGACACCCGTGCAGGGGCGCGGCGGAGCGGCCGGGGCCGACACCGGTCACTCCAGCACTCGACACCCGTACAGGGGTGTGGCAGAGCGGGTACTCTCGCCAGTGCAATGATACAGTACACGCTTTTGGCGGCACCTGAATAGAAAAGGCGCGAATGTCCTGAAAAGGCGCGAACAGCCCAGTCGCTGAAACCGCCCTAAAACACCAATACACGCATGAATTGAAGACGACATGAAAGAGAGTCGATCCTTATCCGGGATAGTCATGGTTATACGCAGATGTCATCTCCGTCGGCGGTTATGCGTAGGCTTGGTCTGGGGTCAGTCCCGGCTGTGCTGCCGCCGACTCCATCACCGGCGCCGCCCTCGTCTGCGGCAGCGTCGTCACACTGACCCCGTGAGCGGAGCAACGTCACATCGGCGCAGGACACGGCGCCACGGCCCGTGCGCTCTGCAGCGTCTGCACGGCTGTGTGTGTGTGTGTGTTTGGTAATTCCACGTTGAATTGCACACCAGTTAGTCTCACGTCGATTTTGCGGAACTTTAGATTGCGCCGCTTTTTATGCAGGGGCTCGGATGCAGTTTCTCTGGGTCTAGTCTTGTAGCACCACCCGGATCGGAGCTTTCAAAGTGCCAGCATCCGACATAAAGGCGGATATCAATAATCTCCGTAGAACTGAGTCGCAAGTAAGGCCAAACGGCGGGTCGGACTCTGCTCTAACACAGTTCAAGCCAACTGTAGAAAGATGGGAGTCCAGCAGCAGGGAAAGCAGAAAGGAGGAAGTCTTTATCACACAGAACCGCATTAGTCACACATTTACATAGGTGTAGGAATAAGGAGGGGGGCAGAGAGGTCATGCCCCTCCTCAAATGTTCATGATTGTTGACCGCTAATGATATGCTGTTGACTGGTAATAAGTTACTTTAAATGTACATTGACCCATCGATGTTTTGGACGCCTGAGCACATATGCAACCCGCAAATACTATTTGTCTGGTTCTGAACCAAGTCGCCGTCCGCGCTGAGGGAGTAACGAAATGATAAAGATCGCTCGGCCCAAACATCTAAAACGTTTTAGCATCTAACACACCCACTTTTACCTTTCTCCGATGTTCTTACGCAGACCCAGAGACACTTCATCGTTGAAATGTCTAGGAAATTCCATGACTCCTCGGTACCTGGAAGCTGACCCCAAAAGTCAGATGGGCTTAAGATCCTTGGAATATACATAACTGAATGGTTTGCACATGCCGATCGAATTTCAAGGAAGCCAGACGGACCCGGTCCCAGAAGTGTCCGTTTCTGTGCAGTTTGACGTGGCGTGGCCGCCACAGCCGCCTCCTGTCACCGGGGCATTCTGAGCACACTAGTGTCGTCCTGGTTACTGCATAAACCGCCGAGAACAAACGATGACGGAAATGTCAGAACTGAGGTTGTCTGTATATCTGTTGATGTAAATACCGCATCCACAGACAGAGCGGGAGCAGGGGGAGGGGGTGAAAGGCATCCCCGCGAAACCCCTGATTTTGCCCGATTTTCTTCAAATCACTCTTTTCACAATTTTGGGCCCAGTTGCTCCCCCTCCCCATACAACCGACGTAATTCCGCCACTGACCATACAGAATGGTTGGGAGGGCAAACAAAGTCGAAAACAAAAAAACATCACCAGTGAAAATTACCACAATATGCCATTCGATAGGATTTGAATGGTGACGAAAAACAAAAACCACGGGGTGAAAAATATGGGCTCAAAACTTTTTCTATCAAGCCAATATTTACATGAACTCACTAATTCTTTAAGTTGGGAGTTGAAGCACCAAAATCTTGCTACAAGCTAAAAGGAGTCGGAAAAGGAGGTCATCCTTGGGGCAAAACATAGTTTGCCCGAGCTTTCCGTTTGGAGGCAATTGCCTTTTGCCCCCCTGGATCCGTCACTACCATATCAGCAGAGGGTGTGGCCTTTAACATATCAGTGTCCTTGCAGAAACGTGAATCACCCAAAGCATCGCCTAATGTCACCCACGTTAGTAACAGATTAACACACGAGTGTCACACACGGCGGCCATCTGAGCCGAGCTGCGTGCTGTGGGTGCCGAGTCGGGTGTCTGTTCCTCCAGCTGCGGCTGGTACTTCTCCGCAGCTCGGACTGCCTGTCGTCGGCTCCGCAGGTGATGAACGCTACCATTACCAGGCGGACAGGCCGCCCGCCGCACCAGGGTGGTGCTGGGTTGGGCTGACCAACTGCCGGCGGGTGGCGCCGGCCGTGCAGGCCGGAGCAGGCCGCCTGCTCCCTGGCATGGCTGATGTGCACCGGGGCGGAGGAACGCCGCAAATCTATTTATTATTGAATTAAAATTGTGTTTGTTTTGAAAGGGTTTTCTCCGGCTCCATACGCCGTCAGGATCGCGTTTCCGTACTCCGACAGCTGGGGTGGGTGGCGTGCGGATGTCGGCGCCGTCGGGGGTCCACCGGGCTGGGCAGGAGGGTGTGGGGCGGCTGGCCGCTGACGTTGGTGCCGGCGCCCGCCGCCCTGCAGCCGCCGACCATTCCTACCACCCACCCGCCGCCCACGCGGCCGGCGGCCGGCCGGAGCGCCGCCCACGCGGCCGCCGCTGCCGCCCACCACCGGCCGCCCGGTGCAGCGGCGCCCAGGAACCGACATCTGCACTGTCTGCAGCGTGTGGCTACGGCGCAGCCGGAGAGAGAGAGAGAGAGAGAGAGAGAGAGAGGAGAGAGAGAGAGAGAGGAGAGAGTTTAAGGCATAAAGGTAGGGGCTGCTCCGGCGCACCACCCCTCCCCCTTCCAAGGAAAGGATGTCAAGTATCATTTGGCTTAAAATATCCCCAAATACCCGAATGGTTTTCAAAATGGCCAAGTGAGTTTTTTATTTGAACTCGATAAAAAGTAATTTGGCTTTATTGGAGCTCACTATTCGACTTATTTTGGATGAGGAAATGTGGCAGCCTCACCTCGCCCTATTTCCATGGGGGGGGGTTCTGCATCAGCGCCATACTGAACAGAATTCGGCTGGCGCACTCTCCGACACTGGTCTAGATTTGATACCGGCCCGGTTGGTGGGACTGGTAATACCCCACCGGTCTGTACTAGCCAAGGGGATCTACCTGGAAAGTACGTCGGTGACGCAAACGCCTGCTTGCATTAGTAAGTTGCCCACGTGAGACTGTGCCTGTCGGAAAGAAACCAAGCGGGAGTATTTTGTTCTCATGGAACAAAATTGTTGGGAGAGACTTTTGCACCTTTATTCCCTTGCACTGGGCATCACCTGTAACATCAATTCTCATTCTCCTATGCTTTTTCGGTGTAAAGAAAGCCGGTTATGAAAGTTTTTATCAGAGGAAAAAAGCGATTCGGAAGAAAACACGTCTCAGATGGCCGGGGTGAGAATGTTGCCATAATATTACTGAAGGCCGTGCCGCGATGTCTTTAAGCTTCGATACGAGGACGGGATCCATTCATCATGGCGCCGCAAACCATGGCGTTGCTGCTGGATCTGAAATAGAATCTAAATGGGCTTCCATGTATTAACACCAATTCGCATTAGGGCATAAGCGGATCCAGAGTGGCACTCTTTCCTCCCCGATCGACCCTCGGGCGCAACCTGAAATTATCGCGATAGCCCATGTGTCGCCCCCCTAATGTCGCTCTCTACCCTCCCCCTCCCCACGAGGATGAGAGTATCGGCGCCCCCACGATAGGATTTTGCGCCCACCTGATAACTTTTATCATCCAAAAGTGGTGCACCCTGAGCATGTGCCCCCCCATTAGTAATCCTGAATCCGCCTATGTATTAGGATGCTTCACATGTAGCGCCAGAGCTATCACTGACAAAGTCTGTTGTAATACAGACTGAGATGGGCTTCTATTCTTTCAAACACTCCGGTCAGTGAGTATAGGTACTGAGCAAATATGGACGAAGATCTGAGTGAGCGATGGATCACGGCCCTGTATTGGGTATTTGTTGGCTTTTAGGCAGCAGGCACTGCATTCAGGCAGTGATGATTCAAATAATAAGAGACCAGCTAAATAGTGAAGGGGCCAGTCAATCTTTACCTCCTGCGGACAAAAAAAATATCCATATAGAACAAAAACTGATGGGATTTCGGCTCTTCGTCGCCTGCCGCACTTGCTGGGTGCAGGATTGTCCGTTTTTCCAAAGCTGACTGAAATATAGAAATTTTCGGATGAAAAGTGAGGCGGGCAGGCGCCCTCTGACCCGTCCCTATTCCGACGCGTATGATTCAAATACGTGTGCTCCTCAGTCAGGTCGTGAATTTTTCTTAATGTAATTTAAAGGCCACGGGGATACAGAGCTTTGCATGACTTGCGGAACATAAACGCACTGGGTGAAGGGTTGAGCAGCTGATATCAGATTCTGGGGAGCAGAGCAGGCCCAGAGCTCGAAAAGTTTCTCGAACATTTCACTGGGTAAGATCTGCTTTTACCCTTGCTCTGCAATGCCATAATGTTTTGTTGTTAGCCAATTGAATACTGCGGGGAGACTATGTCCCGTTGTCCCTGTGTGGCCCGGACCTGAGCTTGCATAGAGACGAGGCTTAAGTTCAGCTGTGGGTGGAGGAATGGTCGCACTCGTGAGTTAATCGCCCGATTCAAAGTTTCAAGGCGATCAGCGTGGGTTCGAAAATTCATAGCCGTGGTCGTGCCGGGTGGCTGAACAGTGTTCAATGAGCATGGAGCCTGTGTATTCTTCGACCAGCTGTTTTCAGTAATCCTGCAGACTTTGCTTTGAAGGCCAATACCGTTTTATGGCCATAGCGGTCCCACCGTACGTATTTTTCTCGCGCTCACGAGTCCGCGCTTCTGAGTGAGTCTCCCGAGAAATGAGCGGACGATTACAGATGAAAAGAGCCCGGTAGTTTTCCCGGTGCCATTGGCTAGATGTGTTCAGGGTGAAGAAGGTAAACAAACTTTTGAGGAGTAAATATTTGGGAGAGATTAGCCCGTGGAGGCTCCTTAGGCTGCACTTGGAGTTGACGTGTGAGGCTTTTCTTAAGAATAATCCCACTTCACGGCGTTTTTTTCTCGCTGGTTTCAAATAAAGCCAAGGCTCATTTGGTTAGTGACCCGACCTAAATAGAGAAAGGTTAACGGCGTATTTCGAAAGGAAGAGTTAATGCGTCCGGGAATCGTCTAAATGCGTCCACATGGATTGCGGACCACGGTGCGTGCGAAACACGACTTAGTCCGTGTGACGATTTTCTCGTGCCATAATTCGTTTGATGTTTGCACCTGTTTGAAATCCCCGGCTCTGAACGTCCTTGCATGGAACTGGTCTTGCTGAGCTGAATGTGACAGCGCGTACGAGTTTGTTGGTGACCTCAGTCACTCTGACAGGCACCTGCTCTAATCCGGATTAATGGTTGAGTATGTTGCCTCCCGCTCGGGTCGCTCAGCAGTTATCCGCTCAGCAGTTCTCGGCTCGGCCAGCGGTCAGCTTTCGGCCACTGTCAACTGCACACCCGCACTCTGAGAGTGCGACTGATGTCGGGGAAACACACGGGGAGTGACTCAATTTTATGCTTAAGAAACGACTTGGTCCTGCCGAAACAAGTAAATAAAAAACGGATAAAAACCAAAATAGCACCTTTCTCGCCCAGTGTCGCCAGTTTTTGGTAATGTGATGGGGAGTGCGGAATCACATTTGCTTTGTCTTGTACAAGCACACTGGGTGCGAGTTTCAAACGAAATATTAGAAAATAACATCAAAAGTCTCGCGCTCCCAACCCAGGAATTGTTCATTGTTGCAGCGCAAGATGCCTACAAAATATATAATGCCTAACTGTTAGGGTCCCGGTCGCACAAGCACAGGCAAGCACATGCAATCCGACAGCAGTTTCAATTGGACGTAGAAACCGGACATTGGTGGGCAGTGGCCTGGTTCTGCCCCACTCGTCCCAGTCGTCTGCGGGTTGGATTGGCAGAGCCTCAGTTCTGCCAGAGCCTCAGTGGAACAAAACGGAAAGCACAAGCAGCAAGGACACTCTGAACTTGCGAACAATCCGTCCAAAGCGAGATCACACGGCTGTGCAGTCTGGTGACGCGGCAGGAGGAGTTTCTGGTGTGGCGTCAGTGATTATATACAGGGCAGGAGCAGTCTCTGTTGTGGTGTCAGTGGTTATAACAGCAGGAGCAGTCTCTGTTGTGGTGTCAGTGATTATACAGCAGGAGCAGTCTCTAGTGTGGTGTCAGTGGTAACACGCAGCACGAGAGTCTGTGGTGTGGTGTCAGTGGTAACACGTGTACAGCAGGAGAAGTCTCTGGTGTGGAGTCAGTGGTAACACGTGTCACGAGAGTCTCTGGTGTGGTGTCAGTGATTATATACAGCAGGAGAAGTCTCTGGTGTGGTGTCAGTGATTATATACAGCAGGAGAAGTCTCTGGTGTGGTGTCAGTGATTATATACAGCAGGAGAAGTCTCTGGTGTGGTGTCAGTGATTATATACAGCAGGAGAAGTCTCTGGTGTGGTGTCAGTGATTATATACAGGAGGAGAAGTCTCTGGTGTGGTGTCAGTGATTATATACAGCAGGAGAAGTCTCTGGTGTGGTGTCAGTGATTATATACAGCAGGAGAAGTCTCTGGTGTGGTGTCAGTGATTATATACAGGAGGAGAAGTCTCTGGTGTGGTGTCAGTGATTATATACAGGAGGAGAAGTCTCTGGTGTGGTGTCAGTGGTTATATACAGGAGGAGAAGTCTCTGGTGTGGTGTCAGTGGTAACACGCGGCACGAGAGTCTCTGGTGTGGTGTCAGTGATTATATACAGCAGGAGAAGTCTCTGGTGTGGTGTCAGTGATTATATACAGCAGGAGAAGTCTCTGGTGTGGTGTCAGTGATTATATACAGCAGGAGAAGTCTCTGGTGTGGTGTCAGTGATTATATACAGGAGGAGAAGTCTCTGGTGTGGTGTCAGTGATTATATACAGGAGGAGAAGTCTCTGGTGTGGTGTCAGTGGTTATATACAGGAGGAGAAGTCTCTGGTGTGGTGTCAGTGGTATACACGTGGCACGAAAGTCTCTGGTGTGGTGTCAGTGATTATATACAGCAGGAGAGTCTCTGGTGTGGTGTCAGTGATTATGTACAGCAGGAGAAGTCTCTGGTGTGGTGTCAGTGATTATATACAGGAGGAGAAGTCTCTGGTGTGGTGTCAGTGATTATATACAGGAGGAGAAGTCTCTGGTGTGGTGTCAGTGGTTATATACAGGAGGAGAAGTCTCTGGTGTGGTGTCAGTGATTATATACAGCAGGAGAAGTCTCTGGTGTGGTGTCAGTGATTATATACAGGAGGAGAAGTCTCTGGTGTGGTGTCAGTGATTATATACAGGAGGAGAAGTCTCTGGTGTGGTGTTAGTGGTAACACGCGGCACGAAGTCTCTGGTGTGGTGTCAATGGTTATATACAGCAGGAGAAGTCTGTGGTGTGGTGTCAGTGGTTAGATACGGCAGGAGAAGTCTCTGGCGTGGTGTCAGTGGTTAGATACGGCAGGGACAGCCTGGTGTGGCGTAAGTGGTTAGAGGCGCCAGCCGTGTTTGGCTGGTCAGACCGCCGGGACACTGACCTTTGTCGGAGCTGCGGCGTCCCTCGTCACGTGCTATCCCGACCCGCCGCCGCTGGCGCGGGCCCCGACGCACACTTCCGCCACGGCAGTCGCCGACTGAGCCGACGCTCCACTCTCGCGTACCTCTCCCGGGCGCCGACGATCGATCTGGCGTGATGCGACGACGCGGCCACCGCCACCCCTGGTGAGCGGCCGGCCCCCTCCTCACTCCCCTCGCTCACCCTCCGCCGCGCCCTCCCCTCTCCTCCCGACCCGTTTCACGGCCCACCCGTACAGTCTCGCGGCGGCCAAGGCCAGCTGGACTGAGACTGTACACCAGGAGGCTGACTGTGGACGGTGTATAGGGGAAGCTTCGACGGGAGACTCCGAGCACGAGCTTCGATTACTGCCGCTGGTCAATCTGGGATAAGCGGAGCCGAGCAACTCGCTTTGCAGTGGCTCGAGCTCATAATTTATTGAAAACACTTTCCGGAATCACATGAGCAGTTCACCGATGATTGTACCGTGAGTAAAGTTGTTTACGGCCTGGATTTGACATCACAAAAACATGAGTATAGGTGGCTGGCCGAGGTTATATCAGATCGCATTAGCAAGAGGGAGCTTGTGCAAAAGGGATGAAAGCCCATTGAGTACCATTGACGTCCCGCGTATTTTGTGCTACCATCTTCTCCGTGCAAGAGAGCTGTTTTCAAAGCATCTACTCGTAGCATGGGAGGCCTCCAGAGTGCAGACTCCCAGCCGCTCCCCAGAGAACTGAAGGCACGTTCCACGGCACGGTGCAGACTCCCTCCGGGTGGTAGGCGTTCCTGGAACACTCCCCACCCTCTGCCTGGGGAGGGAATCTTGTACACCACAGAGCATGTAAAGACGAGAATGTTCTCAACATTGTATTCATGAGCTGAACCAGCAGTCATGTAAGCGTTTGTTAAAACTTATCAACGCAGAAAGCTGGCGTTTTTGTCGACCGAATTTGTTGTCAACCATAGGCGGATCCCGATTAGCAAGTGGGGAACTCTCCCCCTGGATCAAGCAGAACTTGAGAAGCCAATTACCGAGAAGGAATTAACACAAGCGCTTAAAGGAATGAATAAGGGCCGTTCTCCGGGATCGGACGGGTTCACAGCAGAATTTTTCCTCGTTTTCTGGTCCCATCTGAAGTCGTTCCTGCTGCGAGCATATTCCGACAGTATAGCAAATAACAAGAATATGACGTCTCAAAATGAGGGCATTGTAACTTTGATTCTAAAACCCAACGGAAACCCTTAAACTGTTAAAGGCTGAAGACCCATTTCTTTGCTAAATGCAGATTTTAAAATAACATCTGCCGCGGTAGCAAATCGTTTTAAAACTGTTATCGGATCTTTGGTTGATACCTCGCAAACAGCATGCATAAAAGACAGGTTTATAGGCGAGAATAGCCGGCTCACGTACGATACTATTAGATATGTAGGTGACAATAATAAAGGAGGAATAATAATGGCAGCCGACTTTGAGGCTGCCTTTGAGTCTGTGTCTTGGGAGTTCCTCAGGTCAGTTCTAGTGCATCAGAACTTTGGCCCATATTTTTTGGGCTTGGTCAATAAATTGTACTTGAATGATAAGAATTATAGTCGCATATTGCTCGATGGTTTTTTGGGAGACAAAATTTGGCTGAGACGAGGCATAAGGCAGGGAGATCCCGCCTCTGGATACCTGTTCGATCTCTGTGTTCAAATACTGGCCAGCCAACTAAAACACTCGGTGAAAATGCAGGGCATTAAGATTGATAATTTCGAGGAGATACGACTTACACAGAATGCAGATGACTGCATCCTGTACTTGAATCCAGAGGAAAAATTCTTGGCTGGAGCTCTTGAAGATTTAGAACTCTTTGGGAACCACTTAAGACTTAATAGGCTTTTAGGCTAAACCACTTAAGACTTAATAGGCTAAACTAAACCACTTAAGACACTTAAGGCTTAAGACTTAATGTTGCCAAGTCAAAATGTTTAACGATAGGCACGACACAGTCGAGCAGGTTTAATCAAGAGATTCCAGTATCCTGGGTGCCGAGTTTGAGTATTCTTGGTATCGAATTCCGAAAAGATTTAACGAATATCGCTGATGTTAACGTATCCAAAAAGATACCAGAGGTCAGAAGCAATATTCAACAATGGAATAGACGTTTTATTTCCCCACTGGTAAAAAATGACAGTGATTAAGTCATTGCTGCTCTCAAAACTTGTCCATATACTAACGGCACTTCCCAACCCATCTGAAAAAATATTGAAAGAAATTCAAGGAATATTTTTCCAATTTGTTTGGCACGGAAAAGGCGACAAAATAAAACGGACCAAAATAGTTCAAACCGCAAGTAACGGTGGGCTCAACATGGTTGATATTAAATCGGGCAAGCACCCCCAAGCCACCGGTCCCGGGTTCAAGGGCGGAGCCTCGAAAAGTCGATCGATCCCCAAAATCCCTTCCAACAGGGTGAGGTTGGCGACGCCGAAACCCGGCAGTCGGTGCGTCGTTAAACCCCAACAATTATTATTATTTATGGTTGATATTAAATCCTTCCGGGCAAGCCTCAAAGTTTCCTGGATGCGTAGGTTATTGAACAATGATTCCCAATGGGCCCGGCTAGTAAAGACTATCACCTTTCCACAATGGGAAGAAATGCTGCTGTACGGTACGAAAATGTTGGCTAAAACTATTGTATCTACACAGAACCCATTCTGGCGAGACGTTCTTTCTTCGTGGCGTAGTCTGTGCACACTGAGCGAACCATCCAATAAGGAAATTCTTACACACTCCATTTGGTTCTCTGATTATACCAAGTTCTCTACATCTTTTGTTAGGCTATGGAACAGGAAAGGTCTACGCTTCGTTGCCGATCTTTTTGATCAAAACACACAGCAGGCACTGACCAAATCTCAGCTAGAGAGAAGGTACGGAATTCGTATGACTTTTCTTTGCTATGCAACTCTAATAAAGAGCCTTCCCCGTCAATTTAGGATAGATTGCAATATGTGCTCAAAGGTTGAGTACCCGATCCTTCCTTTCCAATATTGTATGCTTAACCCTTGCCCCGGTGGTGGGTAGGATCCACCTTCGCCTTGGCGGTGGGGGCCTAAAAAAGACCCCCACGATCTCAAAAACTAAGAGAGCTAGAAAAAAAACGCAAAACGGCAATAGAAAGCTCTTCAAAAATGATATCGAAAATACTTCGGTCATTTTTCTTGTCAGTTCAATATCAAGGTCACCAGAGGTCAAAATAGGTCAAAATCGCTAATATGAGGTGTAATAAGAAAACCTCATATATCTCAGAAACTATGGTAGCTAGAAACATTTTTCCAACACCATTCGAAAGCTCTTGAGTTGCTCTTTCATTGTAGTGCCATTCATTTTCGTGTCAGGTCAAAGCCTAGGGAGCTACAGGTCACTGAATATTGGGCATATTCTTGGGAATGTCCATAGGCACCTATGCATAAGGGCGTTTCCTTTTTGGCTAATAACTTCCAAATCAAACAAGATAAAGCCATAGTTGATGCACCATTGCAATCCTCTCGTCAATACGAATCGAATGATATATAGCATTGCTATGCCAAGTCAAATCTAAGAATTTGACCTGACCCAGGTCAACGGTCTGACCCAACTTGACCTGGTATAGTCATGATGTATATGATTTGACTTGCAGTGACTATAAAAACACTTTGGTGACAAAATAAAAGTTTTATCTTAGTTTATTCAAAATTTATAGAGTAAAACACCAAAAAATGGTTATTTGACCTAAGGTGACCTTTTAAAGGTCACAAGTCAAAATTTTTGGCATCCACTTCAGAAAAGGGCTAAGAGCAAGTGGTAACCGATGTTTGAAGTTGAGTCCATCAATACTTACTGAGAAAAGCTCATTTCGTGATTTTCCCCATGTATTGACAATGGGGAGGTCATGCTCTGCACATGACGTTAGGTCACCAATATCAAAAATCCCAGAACAAATGTTGTAGCTCCTGGTGGGCCCAATATGTGGTATGAGTTTCAACTTGATCGATTAACCCTTCTTTTAGTTATGCGGTCCTAAGCATTTTTTGAGGTGAGGTCACTTTACCTGGCCTGGTGACCTGACCTGATATGACCTTGAGCTAAAATTTTCAGGAAAGATGTAAAATTGATGAAGGAACAGCGAGACCAAGTTTGGCGCCGCCGTTTTTTTTTTGGTCACTTCGGAAAATCCCGAGGGGGGTCTAAAAGACCCCCCACCCAGGCGAAGGTTAATGCAGGTTCAAAACTTTCAAAGCAGCTTTACTCCAGTGAAATTAATGAGTTAAAACAGAAGCACAGACAGTCTGACGAGAGGATTCGAATGAAATGGTTTAGAGACATTCAAGCGTACGAAGAAAACAGTTTCAGTCTCATAATCAAATCAACGCGGTCTTCACGACTTCAATACTTTCACTACCGTATCATCAGTAGGATTATCACCACAAATAGGTTTCTGAATATCGTTGGAGCAAGGGATGATGACGTTTGCACTTTTTGTGAGCACGATAATGAAACAATATATCATTTGTTTTGGGGTTGTCGAGCTACTGGCGGCTTCATTCGAAGCATCAAAAGCATGCTGTGCAATCAATATAACTTTGACGTACAGTTTGATACGAGGAGCTGGTTCTTCTTGATAGATCGATCTGAGCAGGAACTTGTTAACCTGATCATAACTATTGCAAAAATGATTATATATCGGGCTAGAAATGCACAAACCCTCCCAAGCCTCGAAGCGTTCAAAAAATGTTTAGCTGTAGAAGCTAGGAATGAATTGTTCACGGCTCGTTTGTAACAGCAAACTGATAGATTCGATAAGAAATGGAGTGCCTTGAGAGAGTGGCTTGGATCGAACGATTAACATGCTTTGATTGTTGCTTCCAGTGTCGGCAAGCGGCCGGCATTGTGCGGCAGTTAGTCAGGCTCCTCCACCGGGCCCACTGGGTCCGGGGGTTGTCAGAGTAGGCGCCAGGACTAGAGCCTGGCGCCGGGGGCGGGTGCTCCGCCGGCGTTCGGCAAAGTCGTTCTGCCGGCGGGCGCCCGTCGCTGAAGACTTCCTGCCGCCCCCTGCACCCCGGAGCTCCTGATCCAGGGAGTGGGGAGAGCGCCGGGATTGAGGCCCCGGTGTTCGGTGCCGGACGCACCGCTTTAGAGTGATCAGGATGCAGAGGCGTGTATGCTGTTGTAGTGCAGCGCAGTATCGAGTTAACGCGAATTATGCTGGAACCGTCATTTGTACTTGAATGCGGATGCATCTGGTAGGTTGTTATTCGAGGGCAGGAACGCTTGACCACAGCGAAATGTTGTCCAATATCTTTGGCGGAACAATGTCATATGGGGGTCATAGATCATCTCTGTGCTTGTTTGGGGCGGGGCCAGCTTGCCAGTTTCCTGGGTACTGTTACTCTGGGAATCATTTACGAGATAGTTAAGCTTTTGCAAATAAGCATCGAACCTTGTATGAGAGACATAGAAACTGTCGATCGCCTATGGAAAAGAGCAGGTTACGTTAGGGTGAAACAGTAATTAAGTGTATTGAGTGGGTGCTCATGTTTTGATTCTTTTTGCAATGCGTGTTTTTGGAAATGTGTGAAAAATATAAAAAACTAAGCTGTGAAAAAACTCTCCCCCTGGATCCGTCTATGCCTCAGACTACCAGAGACCTGAAGTATTCCTCTCTGGTAGGAGTTAGCCGCTTCCTTTTCGGACGGTGGACTTGACCACACACACAAGTGGTCTGTCCGGGCTCATCCGACGCAGTGGAGGGCATGTGGAACATCTGACTTAGGTGCTCGAGGAATAGGAGAGTTATGCTGCTTATGCTAGTATTTGCTATCACTGACCTCCCAATCTATATGTCACACAATCCTTGTTAACCAAAGGCCGTGTTATTGCTCATTTACAATTTATTGTTGGTAAGATGGTTACACTTTTTTACACACCTTACCTCGTTGGCCACTAATTTTATAGGGGTGTATGAGTAATGTTTAATCTGAAAATTTCAATAAAGCGTTTTCTGAAGTGTAAAGCCCATGTCGCATGTGGTGCACCGGTTCGGTTCCTGTCTCATGGTGGATTCATCGATCGTAATTACTCGGAAAGATTTCCCGTGCCAGGTAATTAATTATCTTGTAGTTATTAGCATCACTTCGTGACGTCATTTTGAAATTTGCGGCCGTGCTTCCTACTGATCGTACCAGCACGCTAATACATATGGCTCGCGGCAGTGAATTAGACTATAACAAGGCTTTAGGGTGCTTTCCGACGTTTAAGGTTGTTTTCTGACTTTCAGGAGTGTTATACACCTAAAAGTGTTTCTACACGCCGGGCTTTTGTATTTAACGGATCGTCCTCAGTGCTCTCATTTTTCCTCTGCCTTCGACTTCAAGTCATTATTACGGCCACGAAGAAATTCGCGACTTGAGCGCATCACATGCTCCTTTGTAAGGTTTGAAACCAGCTCGCCGCAATGCGCCGCGTCTTGTCTGAAGCCGGGACTCTAAATGCTGCAGCACCATCTGGATGTGGTGTTGCATAGGTGGCGCTGGAACTCTGTCGATGGTTCGCAGATGGCGCTGTTGTTCCCCGCGGATGTCTCAAATCTGCCGCTGCGGTGCTAAGATTCTTACGACTGCCTTGGCAATCTCATCTAGACGGTAAACTTGCTAGTTGCCCCCTAAATACTGATGAATCTTGAGAAGGGAGCAAAGAGGTGCTCCTTCCCATACAACCAAAATCGGTAATTTGTCTTGATAGGCGCTATATGACCTGTGACCACGAATGCTGGCGGCTCGTTCAGCCCAAATAATCTATGAATTAATCAATGGTCGTTTGCCTTTTCCAGCCTTCTCAATCGTTCCATTCACAGAGAAGATGGCGGAGCAGGCTAGAACGGCGCTGGCCACGCTGTACTGGTGAACTGCTTTGACGGGACGGGGAAGGGGAAGAGTAGAGGCAGTCTCAGCGAAGTTCTCGTATTCTCCCTCTCCTCCCTGCCCACCTGAACCTCCGACTGGTTGTTCTCCTTCACAGCCGAGTTCCTGGGTGCTCACGGGTACTCCAAATGCAGACCAGCTTTTGTTGACGCCTACTTTTCAGCTCTGTTCTTAGCATTTGTTATGTTCTTCAGATTTTTTAATCAGCCGGGCCTCATTTTGCCACATAAAACATGCCTTCCTCACTCTGTACTCTGGACAGGGAAAGCGACATTGATCATCACACTTGTGGATTTATGGGAACTCGATAGCACGGGCATGAAGCTCTTGAATAACTAGTTAGTGCAAGCAAGGTGAGCCGCAGTTTGCAAGTATCATGAACTAAACCCGGGGCGTAGCCAAGGGGGGCGGCAGGGTCAGCCGACCCCCCTCCCTGAGGGCCCGAAGGTCCCTCCTGGGGACACGGGCCGCGCAAAGCCCGCACTATGCTCTGTGGCCAAATTTGAAATTTCATACCAGACAGGGCCCTCTTAAGCCCTCTTGAGCACTCTATTCTGTAACAAGCAGGGCCCTTTTTACCCATCAGGGCCCTTTTGGCGCTGTTGCAGGGGCCCTTTTCGGGGCGCCGCCCCCCCCCTGAGCGAAATCCTGGCTACGCCCCTGGACTAAACCGTATCATCATGTCATGGCGTGCTGTTGCTTTTGAATATGTTGACGAAAGCTAAAGCAGAAAGATGGACTTTCCGTGTGGGCCCACCTAACATTTCATATCTGTGCAAAAACTGGTCACGGGTGTCGGCGTATGCATGTGTACGTAGGAGTTCCGGCGCGCTCTGCCTTTAATTAATGCTCCTGGAATATTTAGAGCTGGGGTGAGTGTGGATAGTAGTCCTAAACCTTCTGTGGAGGCGTACAGTAGCGCTTGGTCCGTTGTAGCAGATTCCTGAGGTCTCCAGGTAATACAGCCCAAACCTTCCGTATCCTTCACGACGTCCCTGGATATAAGTGTCCACACCAGTGACGGCGGAATGTCTAATTTAAGGGGGCACCACGGACTTTTCAACCCATTTCTTTCCAGTCAAAGCCATGGGCTAGTGTCAAAATTTATTATTTAAAAGGGGGCACCGTACCCCGGTTCCCTCCCCCTCCCCCGTTCCGCCGCCAGTGGTCCACACTAACTCTGACGTGCATCGATATAGGTATCGGTACTGCACGAAGGGGGTGTCTGAGTATAGATGTCGCTACGTCACGTTTGGTACTCGTTATATAGATGTCGCTACTGCTGCTGATCGTAAAGGAGAGCAGAAAGCTATTTTGTCGGCACCAGAATAATTGATTGTCAATGAACGTCATCGCTTAACAAAAGCAAAAATTATAATATCAGAAATGTCACCTGGTACCACAGAGGGAAGATGCGATGTGCGTTTCCCAAGCCCCTCGCGATTAAGGAACGGAAATAATTTTTCGCATGCTGACACTGTCGTACCACTCTCTCGACATTTTGCATTGCGTGAGCCCAAACAGTCGTTGGCGGATCCACAGCCTAAGGGCTGTGGACCTCTACAAAGCCTAAAATAGTTTCCTTTGCCTTCCCCAAACGACCAAATTTTCGTCGTGTTTCTTTGAAAATACTACGTTTTCGCGATTTTTTCTCGATTTGGCCCCCCAAAACTTTGGTTTGGCCCCTTCAAAAAATTGTTCCTGGAACCGCCAATGTTGAATGCATACCATCTTCTTCATGCATCATACGTGCATGGTAATCTTTCACCATCACTCATCGTCATATCCAGTCCACGAGACTACAAACTAAAACGTTGTCCAGTCAGATGTTTACAGCCTATGAACAGAAGTTAACACCAGGTCCCCATGTCAAAAAACCTGTAGAACTGCGATGTTTTTTATACCATACTTACCTGAAAAAGTTACGCTATAGTCAGAATCACGTTTCGTATACAGCGGTGATTTTCACACGGAAGTGGCGTCGAAATGAAATCTGTCGTAAATTTCGTAAATTCCAATGGAGAGGTCATAATCCGTATCTGACCCTAGGTAGCGAATTGATGCGAAAAATCCTAAAATATATTATGTAGCATTCGGTGGACCCATTATGTGATATGAGTTTCAATTAGCTAGATTACCTCTGTTCTTACTTATGCTATCTTAAACTTTTTTGGAGGTGGGGTTACTTGACGTGCACTGATGGCCTGACCTGAGGTGACTCGACCTTGAAATTTAAGGTGTGCCAAGTACGGCAGCGCTGCACCCCGCAGCTTTTTATCCCGACGGAAAACCCGAGGGGGATATCCAAAGACCCCCGCCCCACACCGGGGCGAGAGTTGAAAGAGAGAATTTTGTATTTCGTGAATTAAGTGAGTTAAGCTGCAATGGTATCTAATGCGGGTACGCCTAATTTATCGACTAGCATCATTAGACTATCACCATTGACTAGCATAATTCACTCCTGGCACATATGGGCCCTATGACCACGGAAGCTGGCGCGCCGTTAGGGCCATAATAATCAGTCTGTGGTCCCGGTAGATACCCAATTGATGCCTGCAAAGTCCCAGCCGGAGCCGGCGTCGGGTCCCGGCACCGGGACGCAGGGACTATCTATAAGTGGAGCCTCTAGTCTTTATCCACCAATGCACAAATGCCTAGAAATATTTGTCTACAGCTTTAGCAGCTCTCCACTTTTTGGCAGTGGGCACAAAGGCAGTGGGCAGTCTGCTCTGAGGTCGTTCTTCGATTGGTGTTACCGGTCTCGTATAGGATAACCCGCGCGGGGCTGGGGGTAAATTTTACCCCCTCGCGAATTTTGCCATATCTCAAAAATGGCGGCGCGCAGCGCCCCAAATTTTCAGTACCTTTTTACATAAATTTTACACATTTCTGCCAAATAAAAATAAAATCGGTTGAAAACTTTTCGAGAAATTAGCAAAAATGTGACGTCACTACAGGCGATTTTTGTACCAAAATCGCGCAATGTTTAAAGAGCTGCTGAAGCTACAGTTCTGAATCGATTTCCAATTTTCTTGCATCAAACGATAGGCATTATTATGGTCTTCAAAATGGCTGCCTCGGATTTTCAAAATTTTGGTTTTGGAAAAAATTAAAAAAATTTTTGAAAAAGTTACAAAATTTCTAAAATTTTCAAGATTTTTCAAAAACCGCAATTTATTTGGTAAAACACCATACAGTGCATATGCATGACAAATTTTGAGTCTCTAGCTTTATAACTTTAGCCTGAGAGCTGCGAAAGCTCAGCGACTCACGCTCTGATTCTTAGGGCTGATCAATACTGTCTTTATTTAGTGAATCATAGTGACCCAGGATGACCCAGGATGACCTCGTACACGCTTTACACTACTTTTGTAGTGTTCCTGAGACAAAACAGGTCCAAAATCATGTGCATTTGGCAAAAAGTATGAACTTAAAAGTTGACCTCTGATGACCTACCTTGACCCAGGCTGTGCAAGTTGAGACCAGAGTATTTCAGATATGATTCTTGAACATCATAGCTGAATTCTGCATGCAAAATGGCTCAAAAACATGTATCGCATGACCACATTTGGATACAAAAATATGGTGACCTTTAGTGACCTCATCTTGACCTGACCCGGTCATGCCACCAGCCTAACGGTCTCAAAGCACCTTGCTGCATTCAGTGAAGGCTTTCCATGAAGTATGAAGCTCATAGCTTCCATTGCCTGATCTCCGTAGCATTGCAACCTCAAAAACCACGCTTTGACAGCTGACCTCAGTTTGACCTTGACATTGACCTCAAACTTTAAATTAAGTACATGTGTTTAGTTGTTCGCGATGATATCTTTCGATTGGCGTTTGAATTTTCCAAATCGGACCATTAGTTCGGGAGATAACAGGGGGAAAATTTACCCCCCAGCCCCGCGCGTTCGGCTGGAAACCTCAGCCCCGCGCGGGATAATAGATAGAGGTTCTGGGCACCATACGCGTTGGAAAGGGTGAGACCAGGGAGGCTGCCCCCTCCCACTTTTCATGGAAAAATTTCCCATTTCAGCCAGATAGGAAAATTATCAAAACTGCTTAAACAGTATGTGGGAAGGTAACAAGGAGGCTGAATCCGCCGATTTTTTGTTTTTATGGAGAAAGTTTATTGTCAACAGGATATTGGGGATTAACTGCCTCCCCCACCCCACCTTCCATCGACTTCTTTGCCGCTGGCGACGCTTATGCCAGGCATGAAATATATACAAACCTGGGGGATCCGGGAAATCGCCAATTAAACGTAGCGTCGAGAGGCATTGCTCCTGACGCACTTGTTTTTAAACATTTGTTTGCGTGCAAATTTTGGCGCTGCATTTTTTTAGATTTCAGTGCTTGTGTGAAAATGTTCCCAGCATTTTTAAGCACCTTTCGGAACGCATTTCTCCGGTTTATATTTTGAACGCAATTTTTACAAACCATAGGTATATTTTTGTGATGAAAATTTCGGTTGATATCTTTCTGTTGGTAAAATTTCACAACGTATTTCATCATTTTATTTTTATTTATTTTATTGGGACTCCAACAGGCACCGCAGTTACAGGGAGTATTGGCGTGGGTGTTTAAGGATCCTCTCCACCGGGTCAGATCGGACACGGAAGGCGGTTTCCCGCCGTGGGGATGAACCCACGTTAATCCATGCTATCCGATCGAAGACTGGCAACGAAGCCACGGCCACCCCGGCCCCATCATATAACACAAATTAAGTCTCGCTTTGTTTGTGCCGCTAACTAGCCTGGTGAGATTAGATTTGAGCTGGCCTTACTCTTTACTATAGTAACGTAACCCAGAGACCGACTTGCTGCTTCGCTGAACAGGAGCCAAACGCAGGAGCCGAATTGTGGCAATTTACCGTCGGACCAACTGCCAATGTCACGGCGTCGCCAACCCCTCCCATTTGGGAGGGCTATTGAGGATCATGTTGTACTTAGTGAAACCGCCGGACTTCGAGCCAGGGACCTGTGGATCAGGAAGCAGGTGCTCTGCCACTCATCCACACATCCCCCAAATCTCCGATTTCACTTTCCTCGAAAATCAGTGCAGCTGCTGAATCTCCCGGGAAGTCATTTCCGCCGGTTTGTCATCTCTGTCCCTGCCAATGTATTTTTACATGCTGGTGTAAACCCGTGCAGGTTTGGGACCTCCTTTTTCTATTTAGAAAAGCAAGACAACAAAAGCAATCTTCCGCAGGCGGTCACGGATTCATGCGGTCGGCCTTTAGCCTATTGAGGGAGGTGTGTGTGGTCCCTGTGCTCCGTCGCGTTAGCTCCGCGCTCAGGCCCGCGGTAACCCGCCGCTGCTGAATACCACCCCTGAGCCGACACCGCCGAATCGATATTGAACGGCTCCTCTGGCGAGCTGTCAAAATCACCGAACGATTAGCATTATAAACTGCCGCTGGTAAATAGAGACGCATTGTAGCTACTCCTTCCCGCTCTGCGCTGGCTGGCCCGAATATTATCGCCGCCATTCTTAACACCTTCAATAAGGCTCGAAAGCCTCCCTTCGGTGACAGAAAATAAGCCTTTATTAGCACCCCACTGATGTGTCAAGCTCGCACAATGCCGGAACATCGTTGAAACTGTTTGCTTGTGACGTGAAATTCTAAACTGTCAAACGTGGCGAGGGAGAGCGGTGTAGGGCGCGTCAGCTCCTTGTCCTGTCGATGCCGAGATCGGAGGTGAAGAAATGGCAGGACGGCCGGCTGATGACGTGAAATGTGTATTACACTCTGTGGAAATGTGTATTACACTCTGTGCACACGTGAACTTCTATCGGCAAGTCAGTGATCTGCTTAGAGGGACTTATTGACCGCTGCCAGTTCCGCTTCGGTTGTATTGGGCACACCTTTCCCGTTTGTGTAAGAATAGTATAGTGGGCCAGTGGTCGAACAGGGCCGAGCGGAAAGCTCGGAACGAATCAGACATCTCCAGTGCACTATTCAACAGCGAGAGGGTCACTTTGAACCCTCATAAATAGCCCCTTTCCCACCTTGACTAGATTGTGTCCCCAATGCACTATTTAATAGTGAGAAGGTCACTTTGAACCTTCTTAATTAACCTCTTTCCCAAGTTAGACTAGATTGTGCCACCACAGTGGAATATGTGTATAGGTGTCTAGTCCCAAAATTATCCAGTCTGTGTAAACCATATGCTACCTTTTCCCTCCAGGCGACCCTCTCTCCTAAGCTGGTATAGAACTTCCAAAAGAATATTCATAAATCGTGTGGGACGCAGCGGTATCGTTATTGGCACAGCCAGGGGCGTGGCCGTTTGCTCTGTTCTCAGGTCTCGGTGCTCAGCTTCCCTGTCTGCTGCCTGTCCCGTTGTCTGTGCCCTTCAATGCTGAACCAACTAGAAAATGTGTTATACTCGTATATGCCAACAAAAAGCTTCCTTCACCGTCAGTCGGTGCGTTCTCTTGTCTGCTGGATGGAGAGTCTAGAACAAGTTGTGTATAATTCTACAGATTTCACTCCGTTAGGGACCTGGGTACAGGAAAGAGGCACACAATCCAGGTGGATGCATCATTTTCCGGAAGTGCGCACATCTCCAAAGTTTTTTTGATAACGGCACCGCAAAGGTCGTACATTATTCTTCATCGATGCTTGGGATGGCAAGAATTCCCATGTCTACGCAGAGCACAAAGTTACGTGCGTGCATGCCTACGTGGTTTTCCGAGGAAGTTTCAGGATATGAAATAAAACGAAATTTTGACATCTCGCTTTTAAATCCTAAATATTGATCTCTTGAAATGTCTCCGGGTTTCAAATGGAATTCAAAGGGAATACGAGCATGCAAGTAGAAATGCAATGAAGCACTGGTAAGCATGTATGAAACACTGGCTATAAATTGTGAAAATTCAAAAACAAATCGGTTCTTACACTGACCTCGTATTTTAAAGTTTCAAGGGTAGAAAATATTTTACAATATCAACTAGTTTTTGTTTGTATACTTATTTTAACTTTTCCGCCGTCATATGATATTTGGGTCGTTCTGATAACTCTCTTAGTGATAGAGTTTTTGTGTGGTGTATATGTATACAGGACATTGTTCCCTGCAAATTAGGGAGCCATTTTATCCCCAGACCTTTTCCAATGGTTCCAACCTTGAGACTGCTGTACAGTGGGTACCACTGTCCTATTCTCGTAAGTACAAGACCGGTAGTACCCTTTCGGCAATGGCTCGTTTTCTTTTGGCTGAAGGTAGGTATTGTTCCGCACTAGATGTATTGTGCAAAGTAGATAAAAGTGTCGGTTAATGAAAACAAGAATTTCATATCGATTAAGTTCAGAATGTAACAAACATACTGTCACCAATGTTTTACAATTAGATTCTGTTGAAATTTTCACCTCACAGACTGCACCTGAGATTTGAAATGTTTACCGGTGCTGGAAATTATACCAAGCTCTTTATGTTACCTAATTCCATTTGATATGCTGTATTCTGCCTCATGTTTGGCATCTGCCGCGGTGCAGCTGGTGTTCTGTGTCGGCCGGGAGTTACCCGAGTCGTCAGGCTTCCTCACCAACTATCTAGTGTCGCCGCGTCTGAAGTTGGCAACTGGTTGCCAGATTGCGAGACAGCCACTGCGTCCGACTCTTACCGACCGAGAAACCCCGCGCAAACATTGTAGTTATGGTAATCAACGCAACGCAACCGGGCCACTGCGTAATTACTTTCCGCCAGATCTGAATTAATAAGGCTTGCCAGTTGAGTCGAGTCGGTCTCAAATTCTAATTGAAATGCATTTAATGGCGCGGCTCCAACGACTCCACCGTGGGGTGAGCTGACACATTTTGTTCAGGGCCAGAGAGGAGATATGCAAATGCCAAACATCAACTGTTGGCATTGAAATAAATTCGCGACGGAGGAATATATCGGACGGTTATAGTAGTTCTAGTTCTACCGTGTATTGACCACAATCATCAAATTGATAGTATTGTGACCATATAGCACCTGCTTTGAAAATAAAAATGTATAATTGTTTGGATTAATCTACAAATATCTCTGAAATTAAGAAAACTCACAGAGATCAAGGAAATAGATTTAACCTTACCGGAGACAGTGATATGTTTAGCATCATATATCAATAAACCCTCAAAACCATCTCAATCTATTTCAAACTAGACTATTAATCCGACTACAAAGGACGATGTGTACCGGTGCGGTAAAATGGCATTCAACTCTTTATCCCATTTAGATTATCAATAACAATTCGGACAGCAGTCGAAAACAATGCGGCGGCTGGGGCAGCCAGATCCAGCTCTGCCCGGCTGAATGCCACCGACGGAGGCCAGCCCCTCCGCCATTGAGCCCTTTACAACCACTTTCCCACAAAAAATTATCCCGGGAACATCTGTACCGGCACAGAAGGGTTCAGTTTCAAAGAATAATCATTATCTATCCATCTCCGAAAGCTGGTTATACTATTCACTGGGCTTGTATTTGACAAAAGCATTTAATAATTTTACGGGACAAAACGGAACCCGACCCAGATGAAAGGCGCTGTTGTGTCACTGCACCTCGGCGGAGACGGGCGGCGGAGAGAGCGGCGCGGGGGAGAGGCTGGTCCGCGGAATGCGGGAGAATGCTGCCGAGTGGTGAGCTGAGCTGCCAGGGGTAAGGAGCCGTAACGGTGGCCGTGGTCGGCCCGTCGGGACGGGGTGGACGGCGGGTGTCGCTGCGGCGAGCTGCCGGTAGGGCTGTATGATACGGTGACGGAACGCAGCTATAGCTGTCAGCCCATGTGTCTTTTCTGGTAACGTGTTCTACGCCTGACTTTAAATCAAGGAGTTGGAGAGGGAGGAAGGGCACACTGCTGGATCCAGGGGAAGGCATTGGGGTCATGACCCCCAAATGCACAGACCGGAGGGCCAACATACATTCCCCCTCCCCCAAACGAGATGGCCCTTTGATTTTCAGTACCATATATTTAACAGAATTTGTTTCACAACACAAACTTTTGTCTCGATCGTCAACGATTTTCAAGACATATTTGGGTTGAATCGCATTACCTGTGTGGTATGCCTCCCATCTATTTTTATATTCAATTCTGGGCAAAACTGTGCCTTTGCCCCCCCTCCTCTCCCCAGCTGTCGACCTTTTTGCCTCGGCTCCTTTTTAATTTATAAATAAGGTTCTGGTGCTTCAAGTCTCATGTTCAAACAGAACCAGTCAACTTTAGTGTAAAAATTGGGCTTTGGATGGCAAAACAAGCATCTTGTGGCCACACGTTAGACCTGGCGTCGTTTTTTATTCTTTTTATTTTTGCTTATCCAATCCGGGGTTTACCGCCAAAATCTGGGGGCCCCTGCAAAACGGTTTCTCTGAGCCGGACTGCAACCACACTTGGAGTGTCAGGGACGGGAATGCTACACCTGAATACCACGTCACTAGATTAGCCAGTACATATTAGCACCGTCAATTTATCAGGGCGTAACAGTGTCGTTCAAGTACGTCATATGCATCTTTTGTAGCGTACAATTTTTGTGCTGGAAAGAGGTTAATCGCTTCCATTATTTTCGCCAAAATGATGTTGAAAAGGCGTTCACCATGCTGTCTGACCAACGTCCCGGACTTTGCAGCCATGCCACTAAAATGTCTGACCACCGTTGTTTCATCGTTCACGTAACGACGTTATTTCAGTTCCGTCATTTACGTCATTTAGAAATTAGGTTCTAATTTCAAAGCTTTGCTCCCAAAACTGGGCTATATATTGTGTTGATTTTCCAAAATATTTGGAAGGGACTTGATGGCGCTCATCATGTTCTGTGAGTTTCGCCACAGCTGTTTCGTGAGGGCCGGTCTGCTGCATGGTATCGCCGGTGTCCCTGCCGGGATTTGGCGGCGGCCAAACCGGGTCCCGGGATCTTGCTAAAACAACTACTCTGCCATCGTTTTCGCCTTGCCATCATTAGGTAGGTATGTATGTATGTACATCAATCCCACAAAAAACGTCGCATGGTAAAAACGACGCGGTAGCAGTAGCTTCTTGTGAATTTTTTGGCCGCTGCGGAACCACGGCAGTCACTGAAAACCGATTGAGTTGGCATCCTCGAAAAGGTCAATAGAGTAGCATCCACGAAAAGGCCGTGACGTTGATCAAACAGCAAGTCATGAAGATGGAGACTCAAGGCTATGACATGGCCTGTAAGATAATCCAAGCTATGAAATGCGCATGTTTTGGAGCATGACGGAATTTGAGGTTGGCAAAATGGCTTTTGTATTCCATCCTGGCAAGGAGATAACCAACCTTGACTTTTTGTACGTATAGGCCTCCGATGGCCGTCATGCAGATTTATGTGAGCTCTAAAATAGCTTTCTCTCATTGCAAGTTTTGCTGTCCTAAAGCGTCTAGCTTGAAGCTGAAAATTCTGAGCATCCTCAAATTTTCGAAGGGCTGGATTGATTCCGGCAATTAATCGCCTATGTGGCGGTTCAGCTCGGGGACCAGCGGGTCTTTTCCTAACCAGGGTGTTTCATAAAATATCGGCTGAAAAATGATAACAAGCTGCTCGTCGAGCAACCGAGAACGATTCAGGTGTCGGACTTAGAGTTTGAAGTGCACAATAGGTACAAAAATCAGTTCTCGTCACTGGCAAATCACTTGGGGAAAACATAAGTGCCCCCTAGCAGGGGTGCTGTCGCGAATTTCTTTCCTTGGGGACCAGATTTCAAAGGGCCTCTGATTTCGAGTGGCCTCTGAAATGTGTGCGGGGATAGACATTCAGTTTTCCTTTATATACAAGTAGTCAATATTTTTCGTTGTTTTTTATATTTTTGTTCAACAAAGGGTCCCCAATGTATCCCTCGGGACTCAAATATGACTGAAATACGTATTAATGACGTTGGGGCCCTCCTCTGCCATAAGAGGGGCTTGTTCGTGCCATATATTTCATCGGAATGGGTCCTCTTTGACGTGTTCAATGATCTGGCATTGAAATGTGGGAAAGGTTAGGAAAGGTTGACGTGTTTGCTGACGTGAGAGCATCGTCTTTAGTTTAGGGAACCCCCTGTGCCAGTTAGGGAGCTCCCATGCACGTCAGGGGCCGCAATTATAAGCGCGGTAAGTTTCATTTCATTTATTCAGCATATTGCCCACGGAACAAGGCCCATTTACAGGCAAAGTCACATAAAATTCGGATGTCAAAATAGGCTGAGAAAGTGTTACAGTACACACATAAGATCCACATAAGCAAGAAGTTAAAAACTTCCGTAAAAATTAAAAAGTTAAAGCATGTCAAAACTTGTAAAGATAAGACACGTCAGGCTAAAAACGTTGCGCTAAAAATATAAAAATATAAGACATAAAAACTAAAACTGGGAAAAGAACACAAGACTAGAACCGACAGGTGCAATCTTAACTATAATGTGGCTATATATGTGATGACCTTTGCTCGAAATGAGCTGAAGGTGTCATGAAATATGTCTGCTTGTGGTCGGATGTTCAGGAATGTGTTCATGACTCTGGGCAATCTAACAAACAATCCTTTCCTTCACGGTATTCACTCTTGCGTATGGCACATTAAACAACGCTAATTGCCTCGTTGCTCTCACGGGCACATACAATGAGAAACGGCGTACTAAAAAAGACGAGTCGATCCTACCTTTAAGAACATTGCGCATGAACATCAAATCATGCTGACTTCTTCGCGATGACAATGACATGACCTTAAAATGATTCATGAGGTCGCTGTACAATAGTGATCTAGATTGGTTTCGACAGTTTGCGTTCAACCATAGAAGAAATTTGTGTTGCACCCTGTCGACTCTAGTCAAGTGAACAGCAGCTGCTCCGCCCCAAATAACACTACAATACTCGAGGACCGAACGAACATGTGCATAGTAAGATACGAGAACAGCTGATAGGCTGAGATTTCCTCCTTCGCCGGATTTTCGGAATGACTTTATTAAATTTTTCATGGCATCAGTGCGCTGTAGACCTCTACTCAAATGGGGGCCCCCGCCATTGATTTCGCCTGACGGGGTTTCCTTGACCTGTTCGGGCGGTCTGTTCTTGAAATATTTAACAGGTAGCTCGTGTGGCTGACCTACAGGCATCATTTGCCTTTAAAGGGGCCTCTTATGCACATATCTAGCCTTAGATAGAACTGAGGCACATATCGAGGACACTAGGGCCTTCTCTCAGCAGGGACTCCGCGTGCCAGCGACTCCATTGAACCGGGCAGCATTTATTTGTCCAGCAGTTTGTCTTGAAATTTGGAAAAAGACATCTTTGACTGACTTAGAATTCATCTTTCGCCATTTCAGGGGACCTTCTTTGTTAGTCCGGGGGTCGCCCACGCTTGTCACTGGCTTTAAATATTCGTGACGCACGTATGAATGTCAGTGGGGATGCCCCGATAATGGCCTCCTAGCGCCATTTACGTTGTCGGATTAGGCCTCCTTAACCTCTTCAGGGACTTATTTCGCCTTCCAGGGTCTTCATACGGATGAAGAGAGCTCCAATGTCAATGAGGAAATTGTATGTGCCTGTTGTTAATTTGTATAGCTCATTTTCTATGTCTTCAGACTCCTGAGACTGTTCTTCCTGAGACTGAGGCTTCCAGCATCGAAGATCGGCTCCTGCCTCCAGCAGAGGGCTTTCTAAAATGTGATTAGGCCAAGCCTACATGGTGGCGACGTCCCTGCTATAGAAGATCTGAGCGACCATTCCCTTTATTGGTCCGATGAAAGCGTAAAGGTACAGAATTTGTGAGACAAGCCCAATCTAATAGCATACTGGTCAGGCCCACACGTCCCACCCTCACCCCCCATTCTCTGGTCACCAGTATTTTCTGTCCAGGCAAGTGTCGCTGCCCTCCACCTTCCCCCCTCGCAATCGCCAAAATTCGGGATCAGATAGCAACACCCCCCCGCCCCACACTTCCTCCCGCCAAACTCGAGCTTTGGATCCACCAGGAAGAAGCCAGGGACGGTCCCGAGAGAGAAGGGGCGCTCCCTACTGTTGGTCCATGGAGATGCCCCCCGACCCGCTCCTCTGTACCTGGGACACTGAAGGTGGACAGAACACCCTTAAGAGGAGAACTGTGCGGTACAAGCGTCTGAAGATGGACCGTAGACGGGGAGCCTGGCAGAGTAGTCGCATCTTTCGGCGTCTTCCATCGTTCGCCGCCTGTCCACTGCCCGTTGCTGACCTCCGTTCGACTTTTTGGCCGCCCCTCTCTGATAGCGGCGCCTCGTTAGCTAGATTTGCTCCACTACTTCCCGATTAGACTTTTGAAGTGTTCATCTCTAATAAACACAATACGTTGCGTCGGAAAGGCACATCCCTTGGAATGCGCAAAAGGTACCCCCAGGCAGGCTCCCTCCCTTTAAAGCTCCACCTCCTTGCTGAAATCCTAGATTCAGCGCCAAGAGATGATAATGGAACACTAAATGGCAAGGTCATAAGTTTTAATGTCGAAGTATGTTCATCGGTTAAGTTGAACAAGTCAGTTGAGCGTGCAGGAGACGTATGTTGAATGGTGTGCTTCTGTTCCTTTCCAGTGAGCCTGTTATTGCTAGTCCTTCATGTCGCAGCTGCACTTACGGAGAAAGCTCTACGTCTGTCTTTTTCAATAGTTCAAGTAGTCAATTCGCCTCTGTTGACTCTTCTCCCTGTTTGCCTCAAACAGGACTGTTAGAGAAGCAACGATGTGATAAAATTCCTGAATTCGGTTTTCCAGTCCGTTAGGCAGTTCTGTGATTGCTATTCAATGAAGAATCATTTTAATGAACCGCATGCAAAACACAAAGCACACATGTTCCTCATGCGGTATACCCTTGCATTTGAACAAACGCGCTATTATGGCGGCCACCGGCGGTCATTAGGTTGGAAGAGACGGCGGTCTGCGGGGTCCGTTCACATGTCATGTTGGGAGGTAGCGCAGACAAAGCGGCTCACTCAGCTAGCCTCGGTAATAGTGGGCCCCCTCGGACCGCCCGCGGTACCCCCGCCCCTCCTCCCTGCACTGCCCTGCACAGAGCGACGGCACAGCCCGCGCTCCGGCTGTCCTGCTCCAGAAGTAATTGTACGGACTTGTGGGGGCCTTTTTAAATCTGGAAAAACGCAAAGGTTAGCGCAGTCGTGTCCCGCGCCGAACAGCTCACCTCAGGACTGTTCTTGAGCAGCACTCATTGCAGAGGCAGTTCGAGACAAAACGTTTGGAGGCGGGGTCAACCCGGGTAGCATCATGAAAAACGAAGATTTTAAACAGAATCGCCAACAATTGAGCGCATTTTGAGTGGCTTGAGGGAGCACGACCAAATTGACTAAAAGAGGGTAAAATTTGAGCGGTTTGGGAAGGCGTAACCGGGCTGCCCACCCCCATCTTCTGGATCAGCGCTTTACTCATTGCTACTTTGCAGACATTCGTATCGGGATTTCAATGGAAAGGAAAATAATCGGAAAAACCAACACACGATGGCCTTCAGAGCCTCTGTAAGTATATTCATGCAACTTTGAAAGCATGTAGATATGCAGTAATAAAAAATATACAAATATTCACGAAATGTATTCGTGGATATTTGAAACCGTTCGCTTTTTTAGTGGGCGTATATAATTTGAGGTATCTGTAGAATGTTGCAGTCTGGAGCTTTATACATAGGTATGCTTTAATCCTACAACACCCATGTCACGGATTGTATCTCCTATGAATTTAGCCAAGGCCTGGCAATGATTATTTACCACACAGTGAGCGCGGTGGAGCGGGTGTTGGCTACGGGACAGCCCCGACTGTAGTGAGACCATGGGCCGGCAAGCCAACCGTGCATGGTCACGATACCCGTCGCTCTTGCCAGTGGACCTTGCCGGCAATACGCACAGAGGCGGGTCGACGGCGGCTGTGTTATCGAGGCGTGTCCTTGCTGAACCGGACTGGGCTTATACCTGGCTCATTGAATTTTAAGACCGAACTTAAAGTGACCTTGCTAGACATTTTAGAGGATTGAGTTGTGAATGCTTTTATTTTCGCTCACTACTGTTTTGGTGTATGTTTCTGCAGAGGAGTATGTCGGTATGTATCCAACCCTTTTATCTCAGCCTGCTTTGAACCTATTTTAACATATGACGTAAATGTGTAAAAGCCTCATTCTTTTGAGGATCATGTTCAAATAAATCTGTTATCTGTTATCTGGTACCACTGGATACCGCTCAAGCGCACCCAGTTGATTGAAAAATTCAAGATGTGGGAAGTGGTTAATGTTTGAGAAAAGATAGCGTCTACTGTTTGAGAGTACACTTCCGTGATTGTGTCCCAGCTGTAAGGTGAAGGGGTGTAAGTGTAGGGTCTTCTCCGTCTGATGTTTTGAACAGTAGTGTAACGAGCTTGGTGGTGCAGTTGGCTAGCCCACCCGATCGACTCAAACAAGTGAAGCTTTTATGTTTAGAAAAAAAATTCGCTAGATCGAGCCTATCTGCGGGAAGGCGTGCACTCTGCCATAGCCCAAGCCTAACTTTCTCTCCTTCCCTTCGATAACATGTGACCTTGCAGCTGGTGTACTAAACGTCTCCCAAAAAATAAGTGTGCACGCGTGTTACTGCTTGTTCTAATCAATTCAACCTCGAGTAGGTCACTGCGTATTTGTTAAAGCTAGCACTCATTCTCAACAATAATTTTTTGGTGTTTAACACCCATTGACGGGGCGGGTACCCGCCCCCTCGGGTTTTCGGAGATAGAAAAACGGCGGCGCGTAGCGCCACCGTACTGGCATTCCTTTCCCTCAACATTTTACAACTTCTGTGAAAAATTTAAGGTTAGGTCATCTCAGGTCAGGTCACCAGTACAGGTCAAGTGACCCGACCTCAAAAAAGTTTAAGATAGCATAAGTCGGAGCAGGGTGAACTTATCCGATTGAAACTCACAACACATAATGGCCCCACCGAGTTCTCTAACATATGTTCCGGTATTTTTGATATCGATGACCTAAGGTCAGGTACGAGGCATGACCTCTCCATTGAAATACATGGAAAAATGGTTTTTACGGAATAACTCATTAACGGATGGTGATAGAGCATTTATTTTAGCTGCATTGGACTCGCCTGGGCTTTGCGGTTCTAATGATATGCATTTATATAATTTTACCCTGACCTGACCTCAGGTCAGCTCAAATCCTTGATTTGACCTAGCAAGGTCAAATTATATATCATTCGATTCGGCTTGCTAAGAGGATTCATAAGTTCAAGTCGTTTTGCTCTATCTTTACTTGTTCAGATGTAATGCCCGAAAAACTGAATTTTACATGTTATCCCTATGACGGGCATGTTTTGACCTCTCGCGACCTTAAATGACCTGACAAAAAAATGGTTCAAATGTTTTCGATGGAGAAGTGGATGGGCAGCCCAACGCCGTTTACCGTTTTTCGCTATCTACCGTGGTTCTCGAATCTTAGGGGCGGGTACCCGCCCCCGTCAATGCAAGGTGGCTCAGACCCCCGTCAATGCGCATGTTAACGACGCACCAACTGCTTAGGGCATATGGCGTTGGAGGGGAAGGGGAAAAAGCTAGGCTTGATATATGGCACGCCAAATTCTGCCTCTGGGCGGGCTCGAACCCACGAGACCCGACACACACAGAATGTCATAGGGCGAGCCGAGATAGGCGTGCAAACTAGTGCGCTAACCGACTGCACCACCCAGACCCCTCATTCTCAATCGTTTGAGTTTATCTTCTTGAAATTGTGAATTAATTTTGGTTATATTATGGCCAAAACCAGGGGCGGACGCAGACCCGATTTTTTTTTTTTGGGGGGGCAAACCCATGTCTGCCTCTCCTTCTGGGGGGCGAAGATTTTGTTGCTCTACAGACCTAGTGTAAACACCTTTTTTCAGTGCTCGACAGACCTAGTATAAGCTACCACTCCAAGTACACGAACGCTCTCTGGGGGAGGGGGGAGCGAAGATATTTTGCTCTACAGACCTAGTGTAAACACCTTTTTCAAAAATTTCTCCGGCGTTTGGGAGGGGGGCTAAAAGATAGTTTACCCCCCCCTCCAGCGCTTTGGGGGGCCATGGCCGGAATGCCCCCCCCCGCCCCCGTCCGCCAATGGCCAAAACTAAAGATTTAGAAGAGAAAGCGGCAGAAAAGGGCAGTGACGTGTGTTTGTTCCAAACCTGGGAACGCTGAGGATGTATAAAAATGTTGGACCGTTTTAAAGGAATGTGGCACCCTTATAACGTCATTTGAACTGAGATAGCCAACTTGTAAAGCATACCGGAAAACCCGGTCCTCAATATATCACTTGTCTTGAAACTCAAAATTTCCGTAGAGAAAGGCTAAAAGCCTACTTGAAATGTATCCAAAATAGCCGGGCACAGTTATCAGATGTTGGTTCGACGACATATGCTGACGTCACGGTGAGTAATCATCCAATTGAAGCCCTTGAAGCCTATTGAATATGGTAGTGGTTGCTAGATCATGACGTCATCCACAGGCAGAGTTTATTTCTTGCCCTAGAGGAGCATTTAACAAATCAAAACATTGAGCTTATTGTAGATTTTTACGAGAAATCATGAATGTTTGCATGATTTTTGGCTAAAAATACCCCTAATTACAGCAAATTCCCGGTTTCGACCAAGGTGCCACACTCCCTTTAAGGATTTCGCAAGGAACCAGATTTCTCTATTGTAGGTAGAGAAAACCTTACATGCAAGCATTTCCTTGCAAAAAGATCTTAGCAATCTTCTTTCTCAAAACTCCCGTCAATTATTACTGATTTTACATTGATTTTAAGGTTATTTAGAGCTATATTCAACATATGTTTTTGCTAGCTCAATGGTGGTGCAGAACATTGATAGTAATAGACTCGCATTGGGTCAGAGGGGAATCCGGTCGGGGAATAAAGGACGTATCCAGAGTGGAGCCCAAGCTGGGTGAGACGGCCTGCGAGGTGGGGTGGTTTGCATTACAAGAATTTGGGAATAACATTAACTAGCGGAATTGATTTTCCAGTTTGATTATCGTCAAACATTGTTATAAATCAGATGAACTGAGGTGTATCACCTGGGCATCACTGTATTAATTCTGTTAGTTAGTCAGTTAAGGGCTTTTTATAAGGCGTTCTGTGCAAAGCACCTTTGCCCTCCTCTAAAGTTGTATTAATCTGAGTCACGTGTCGCTTATATAGTCGTTAGATCTATGCGGTTCGTAACAGAGGAGGCCTGCTCCCCTCACTTTTCGGCCAAAGATTTCCAAATTTGAGCTAAATTGGGAAGAAATTTTAGAATATTTGAAACCAGCCTGTGTCCAAGTCAGTAATGAGCTCAAATCCGTTGAGTACCTATCAGGTTCTGGAGGCGACTGCGGATCCCAGGGAGGCCAAAGGGGGCGTGGCCCTCCACCAAAGCCTAGAATAGTGTCTTTTGCCCCCAAGGACAAACATTTTCCGTTTTTTAATGTTATCTTGCGATTTTTTCTCCATTTAGCCCCCCCCTCCGCCTCAAATATTGGTTTGGCCCCTAAAGCTGCTCCTGGATCCGCCAATGTCTAGAGGGCAAAGCTTTTTGTCAGTGACAGGTTTAAGTTTGACTGGCCATTGCATTCTTACAGTCTTCCAAATATTGTTGTCGACGGTTTCTACCTTTTGACTAGTTTCGCAGTTATTCTTGCACGATTCTTTCGCCCTATAATAAGCGTCAGGAAATCGGCACCGTGCTCTCAGGCAGCCTGAGCCGGCGCTTCAGTTTGACACAAAAAACCGCCGTCGGCTACGGCGAATCTGGGTTAACGATTCTGTTTCTAGAGACCCGAGCAGTGTAGCCGTAAACCAAAAGCAACTCATTAAAACAAACATTCGTTCTCTTTCAAACCGCAGTCGAATTACTTTTTGTCAAAGCTGAATGTTCCTCTCGTCCCGGGGCAGCCCACAATCACTCGGAGTGAGTCCTTAACTGCTTGTAATTGCTCGACATTCATTCAGTGCAGCCGGCATAAAAAAGAGCGTTTTCAGGCATCTCAGCGAAGCTTTTGAAGAAAAATATTTGTACAAGTTATAAACACGCCAGTGCTTCAGTAGTGTGCATAATTACTTCTCATTAACGGGCAAAAATCCTGTGCTGAATTTGTGGCCAACACTTCCCTCCCGGCGAAGCTCAACGCTGAGGAGAACGCGCACTCGGGACGAAAATAAACCCTCAGCATTAATTCACGTCTTACACATAAGACGACTAAATGGTATTTAATCAGAATCGAAAGATTTCATTGAACATTGATACTTCTACAGGGGATTGGGCACTAAACTGAGGACCAGCTGATGGACTGAACCACGGGAAATCTTTGTGAAAAAGACGAGGCCCGATAAAGCTTCTTAGTAGAAAGTAGCGTATCTGGATTCTAGTGTTTTGGCTGAATCGGGCTATGCAACTGTTCTACTAAAAATTGTATAATAACAGTTCTGCACTAAGCTTTACCTAGCTGAATGAACAAACCCTTAACTTCTTGCATTCGTCAGGGGCTTCCCTTGAACAGTCAGCAGCAGCCTCTGGCGAGAACAGTTTTTAACTGGATTAGCCGTGTCCACACGTTCTGCCTGGATGCCTGCTTACGTGCCTGTTTGTTTGTGACGATATTATCAGGAATTCCAGCCATTTCCAGTTGGATTACTCGTTGTGAAATGCAGGGGGAAATAAAAGTTGATTTGCGCCGAGAAACCACGGCGTAAAATTTGGAAACTCCGGCCATATGCGGAAGTTTTCCAACTCAGAATACATAACGTAAAGTTACGGACAGAGCAGAGCGGCGTCATCGTCATCAACACATCCAGGGCGAACCAGTCGAAGTCTTCTACGTTTCCCCTAGACTGCACAAATCCGTAACGTATGATGGGATTACTTTGACATTGTGATTAACTTCCAACAGTGTTAAAGATTGGTGAAAATGTTATTTAATTTGGGAATGGTCCTGTGGAAAGTATTACAGAATTTTCAAGGAAAAATAAAACATATATAAGCAAAGTGTGTTTATTTGATATTTGCTAAAATGTGTAAAATTCCACAGGTTTTTTGACGCTGCGTAAATTTTCTAGTATGGCGCAAGGCGGAAAATTGATAATTGTCAGAAAGCCCACTGCCTAAGAACTCGTGCCTAACCCAAGTATTATTTTCCCCTGATGAAATGAAGGCTTCTCATTGTGGGACGTAATGGTAGGTGGCAGTGACGGACGATTTCAGTGAGGTTTGGGACGGGGCATTCTATCCGGAGGGGGGGGGTGCCTGTTGTGCATTTTTGAGGGGCTCCGTCTTAGGGAAATTTTGTAACTTGTTTTAAGATCTGGGTGTTTCAAAAGGCTCATCGCAAAGTGACAGAGCAAATTTGGACATGCGCGCTGCCGATGTCTGGAGATGGCCGGCCAAATAGTAGAATCTAGTTCTGCGGTTGACACTAGACGCAGTAATGGACTGAAGTTGCCGAAGTCTAGGGCGCCTCTGCCGTGGGTGCTATCTGAAACACTTCTTTAAGATTCTGTACTGCACAATGTTTGCATTTTAAGGGCGTTCAGAGCGCTCTTGGCGCCCGATATGTATGTAGGCTCAGTGATCACGGGCCAGGGGTCGATGGCCTCCTCTGCCCCCCAAGTGGATCTGTCCCTGGTGGGTGGACTCCCAAATAAAGGCTGTTTCTCTTCAAACAACAAGCATTTCTTTCATTGATGCATCTTGAATGAAATTGGAAAGAGTAACTTCTTGTTTGTCAAAGTAGAAACGTAATTGTGCCTCCAATCTATCATTATGTTGTGGAGAGGGATGACAACATTTAGACCAGTTGGTTAACAGCTCACGGACAATTTGGCAGTTCAAGTCATTTGTTCTTGCTATTTTCCGAGAAAATCATTTCTTTCAACGCGGATATGAACCCATCATTTAGGTTGTCTAAATCTGATATTTTGTTTGGTTTCGGTGGCTCGAGTCTTCTCAACATTTGGGACGGGTACACCATCTACACTCCACGCTGTCAATACAGATTTTTGTGTTTTTGGCACAATTGTTCATTCTTAATCTTAATGAGCATAGAACAGCTTTGGCTTTCATTTCTTCAGATTTGGGTCTCTGAGTGATTGTGAGCTGATTCCCAAGGTTCGGAGTGAGATAACTGAGCTCTGACAATGTCGTGCAAACCTTACCAGCTGCTGCATCGTTAAGACCCGGCGATTACTGAGAATTTAACCGACTGTTGCTTTTGGCTTACCTATACATCCGACAATGTTTAATTTTGTTTACTACTCGGTTGGAATCGTAGTTTTTATTAGCCCGAAAAATTTGGGGAGTCGAACCCATTCCCCCGGCGATACCGATACTAGTGGTTGATACATGTTCGGCCCGCGACAAACCCGGATGGATACATCAAGGGAAGATGCCGCCGTTGGTGGCGTCCGGGGTGTTTCATGAGCGCCGGGGCGCGGTGGGCGGGGCGTGCGCGGCGCTGGCCGCTGGTTGGCTGCTGGTCGGTGCCGCCACAGTAGCGGATCAGCTGGCGACAGCGGGGGCCGGCCCGGGGGCGGCGACTGCCCCAGCGCCACTGAGACCTCCTCTGGCCTCCGCCGGCAACGGCGTCAGTAGCCGGGAGCTGTTGGAGGAGGTGCGCAAGTTTCTTGTTGCTGACGAGGACTCCCTGAAAACGCTGGTACCATCGCAGCCACCGCGTCTGAGTTCCTGCGCTGGAGCTCCCGCCTCTCCTTTGTGTCCACACCTCCATCAGCACTGTCCACCTCAACATGGACTCGTCGAAGGTGCCGATGACGCTGCCCAGCAGCAGCGCCCTGCTGAGTCAGGCCGTCCTCGGCGGCCTCTCGCCGCTCTTCCTGCGCGCCCAGGAGAGGTACCAGCGCACGCCCAAGTGTGCCCGCTGCCGCAACCACGGCATAGTGTCGGCGCTGAAGGGTCACAAGCGGTACTGCAGGTACCGCGACTGCGCCTGCTGCAAGTGCACCCTGATCGCCGAGCGGCAGCGCGTGATGGCGGCGCAGGTGAGGCTGGGGGCGGCGGAGCTGACTGTGAAGGTACCTGAGGATCAGAGGGCCGCGTCTCAGACCACTCGGTTTTGGGAGATTTGTGAAAGGAAATGCATGCTTAGTTCATAATCAGTGCTTGCAGATTCTTTCATTTCTCAGGCATGCAATAATATTGTACAAATTGATGGCACTGGCTATAAACCTTGGATAATATAAAGGTATGTTTGTATGTAAGTTTGTATGTATGCATGCATGTATGTATTCATGTTTTCAACATTCTTTCGTAAACTCAAGGCACGTGTGGACTGTTCATATTATCAGTGTCTTCGAGGTGGCTGTATCCAGAGCTTTCAGTGGGAGGAAGGGATTGCAACGTCGGGTGAGGAAAGCATATTGGTCTTCGAGGTGGCGTATCCAGAGCTTTCAGTACAGGAAGGATTGCATCGTCGGGTGAGGGAAAGCTTTTGGAGGACGAGAGTTACGCTGACAGCGGTGCAATTGCCTTTTAAAAGTCGGCGTTGTGACAGAAAAACATTCTGAGCGGGGCAGTAGGATAATGTTTAATGGAGTAAAGGACCGGCACGGTTTGGCAAACTCGGTTGCTTCTGCTGAATGTGGTGCTGATGGTCTGTTTGATGGGTGCATGCATTTCCCTAGACCTGTCCTATGTCCATGCATTTCTATGGGAGAGGAATGATATATTTCTACTGCCTTCGTGCTAATTGTTATGTGTTTTTGCAGCTATTCTCAAATTTGTATGTGTTCTGGTATGGAGAAAATATGCATGCATTTAGTCATCACAATCACTGGAGGTATCAGCGCTCAAAATTTAACTTCTGGATCTTCTATGTGTTGCATTTCGTAAGAAGCTTTAAGCAGTGTATTCATTGGTCAATTTTTGGCATACCAAGGCACTTTTTACGCAATTAGGAGGTATTCGCCCTCATTAGCTTTAGCATGTCATTAGCATGTTAGATGATTCGCTGATTGTCCGTCACTTTTCGATTGGTGAAAATAGGGACAGGGTCTCTTTGAGTGCGACGAAATATAGAGGGGGGGTAGAAAAGGAGGAAGGAGGAGGGCAGGAAACTATTTGCCTAGCTGAAATGGCCTGTCCGATAAATATTTACTCACTTGTGTTTATTTTTCCGTTTTGTCGTCGCAGTCCAGATGGGCCATGCTGACGGTGCAAGCCGAGGGCTGTGCTCCCTAATTTTGTCATTGAATTGCGATATCTTTACCGATTTTATTGTGGTAGTCTTTTTTATTTTACCAAAATATGTTCGGTGAATTGGAAACGATATTCTTCTATTTTTACGTGTTTCCGGCATTAAAACAAAAAAACATTCCTGCAGTCATTCACATAGGCGGATCCAGGATACTGGTCGGGGAGGGCACCTTAACGGGGGCACGATCCGGGCCAAGGGGGCTCCACTTTTGGCCGGCGAAACTTATCAGGTGGGCGCCAAATCCTATCGCAAGGGGCCGATTTTTGCATCCTGGGGTGGGGGTGTGAAGTGGCATTTCAGGGGACGTCATCGCGTCCACCCTTCAAAAGAGCGCCGTGACCATTTTAGGGGGCGCCGAGGGTCGATCAGGGGCACCTGCCCCCTTTCCCCTTGGATCCGCCTACGTTCATTCACCATAAGCACTGAAGATATCGATGTTCCACAATCAATGTCTGGTCCAGTTGTGTGTTGCATTTCGTAAGTAGCTCTCAGCACATTGTTCATAGCTGAAATGTTTTACTTACCGGAGCTGGTGTTTAAGAAGTCTCCCTCTAAATTAATAGAAAAATGTACATAAGACCGGGCCCGGTCGGGTCTTCATCCAACGCTTCGCTTGAAAGCACTACCGCATTGACCGCATTTATCGTCTTACACGTATGTACCCAGAAAAGCTATGAATATTTTGGTTGACATGGACAATAGGTCTCTATCAATTTTGTTTTCAAGAAAACGGCTGTGCCAATTTGCTAGAAGCATGACAATCTGTCCATTTGCACCGTCGCTGTTTGCATCACGTCTGGCGATGATTTTTCTCCAACCACTTCGCAACCGAGAGGAATGCCGTGACAAATTGTGGAAAGCTGAAGCCATCTGTTGATGTCCGTGACCCGTGAGAAGCTTCACGATCGTTTTCACGGGTTGAGCATTGTTTTTGATCGCCGCTGCTCCATCCGGTCCCCGCTCTGTCGTAAGTTTATTGAGATGCTCATCTGCGGCATCCCTGGCCTGCAGCATCACCATTCATGGTTGTTACATCATTCGTAGCGTCATAACCGTTCATCATCCCACAATGCCCACTTTTGTTAGTCCTATGTTAAAACAGGAGAAATGGATGTACTTAAAGTTAAAAATATACGGAATTAAGCGGGGCATGCAACGTCAGCGGCATGTTATAAAGGGTTATGTTTCTCTCTTTCCATTTTCATACCTTCGCTTCAGTGGGGAGAGGATGCCGTTCAGTGCTTTACACATTTGTGGATGCCTTGCTTATGTGCCGAACAAAATCTTACTTTGTAAATAGTTTAGTCTTCTGGAACTTTTTCTTATATCATAAGTGCTTGGTTTCATTTTCTGCCTTCAGCTGCCCCCGCCCTGCTGTGCCGGTCCACTGTGAGGCTCTCGGGAGCACATCTGGGCGTCAGATGTGCGGACGGTGTGGGTATGGGGCCGCCATTTCTTTAGCCTGAAACCTTGTCTGTTACTTTATATTTTGGGGTAGTGTTTCTACGAATCGTCGTTATTTGTTTATGGATTTATGTTTCCAATTGTTTATGTTATTCTCATGAATTTCGGTTGACGTATTTGCTCTCTGTGAGCTTGCCTTTTTGGGTCTTGGAGCATGAGCTACGCACCATGTGGTGATGGTAGTCCTGCGTCGTCCATGCCTCACGACGGAGGCAAGGACAGTGATCCGTGGACAATGGGCGCGTGCGGATCACGGCCTCACGTCGTCCCAGCATCTGAGTGCTGGTCACTCCTGGGGATTTAGCATTGTGGCCAACCCCATCGTTAGCCTCGGTGGCTAACCCTGCTGTGCTGCTCTTCACTGACTTTTGCTCTTAACTCAAAAATAGATATCAAGCACTGAGTGAAGTTTTTCAATGGTCCTCCGGGTTTGAACTTTGGCATACATTTTGAGACTTAAGACTGGAACAGCTTATATGATACATTTTGGATCTATCTACGAAATGATTGAGTGTGGTCAAATGACCCACTTTTACCTTTTGAGAGTGTAGCCCCTCTAGCCTGGTCTATACCTGCCCGAGAGAAAACACGCCCTCTGTGAGATTAGAGACGGATTCAGGGGACAAAAGAGGCATCCCCCACCTCTACCAAACGCTGTGATTTTTTCAGATTAGAAACACACACTTTTTACGGTTCTGGGCCCTGTTGCCCCCACGCCCTCGGACCACAAGTCCAGATCCGACACCTTGCGCCTGTCCGCATAACCGCAGCGTCAGTGCGTATGACGGTGCAGTCTAGCCCCTGCACAGAGGCGACGGTGTGCGACGGAACAGTATCAGTGCAGGTGAAACTGTGCGGCACAGTATAGCACTACTGTATTTCCAGCCAAGAACGCAGCAGGGCAACAGAGGAGCTGGAGGAGTCGACCGAAACACTAGGCGAAAAGATGCAATGCTGTGTAAATGGTGTAATTTCCCGAAACAAGCGTGGCCGAAATGTTTATTTTAAGGTGGCAATGCTTCACCTCGGCAGGGCAGTGCTATTAGCGAGTCACCTTGAGCTTGGGTGTTCACAATAGTGTACTGGGGACGTTTTTCTTTGTTTTGCCACAGAAGTTTCCGATTTCAGCCGAACTGGAGACAAAGTTCAAATTTTGTCGGCAGCCTGAGTGAACGTGGCAAAGTTCATATCGTTAAAGTTTAAATCGGCTTTTGACTTTAGGTGGGTTAGTAATTTTCTGTCAGTGAAGAGTTCGAGTTCTGCTGACAACCTCCATCTTCCCCACCCTCACACTTTCGCCTCCCTAACACTGTAGCCTCTGTTTTCTTAGTTTTAGGATGCATCCGGCGCGGATCTTCGACCTTTTTGAAAAGTTTGTGTTCGAGTCGCTTAGGGTGAACTTCCATACAAGTCCTAGCCTTGTCAGATCAAACTTTCATGCAAGTCCTACCTTGGTCCGATCAAACTGTCATTCCTGGCCTAGTCAGATCAAGCTTATTTCATTTTCTCAGAGGCAGTATATTCACAGTTTTCAGTTTGCCCTAAGGCCCAAACTCGGAACAGTATCACCAGGGTTCCAGAACAAAAAATAATGTTGATATCATATATTAGTAGTCTCCTGTGGAAGAGGACAATATAATCCAGTCCTTTTTCTTGTTGTTTTCAAGTACTTATTTTTAGGGCCGCACTTTTCTGTCTAGGAGGAGTCACTGTTCTGTCGATTATGTACCGAAATGGCGTGAAAATGTTCGCTGAAGTTTTGCTGGTTTCATCTGACGTATTTTTGATATGTGTTAAGTGTAGGCGCGGTGGAGTAAAGAAGACTCGCTTCAGATGTACTGGCAGGTGTATTTCCATGTTAACTGTACACCATGACCGTTTCTGAAGATGAAACGGCCGAATTAATAAAACATCTGATGAAAAGTGGTTCTGCACGCAGGGGGGAACACCGGGAACACTCATAGATCCTTTGCCACCTCAGGGCACCATCAACCAGTCATGACCTCGATTATAACTCCACGTTAAAAAGTATATACTATCAGCGCTAAGTATTAATGTGCCCACTCAGGGCACCATCCAGCACTTCACAACCTCGTTTATGTCTCCACGTCAACCACTATATAAGTATCTAGTAAGTACTATTTTACCTTTGCCATTGAAAATGGATGGCCAACTAATTTCAGTCAATATCCGTTATTTAAATAATAATTGTTGGGGTTTAACGACGCACCAACTGCCAGGGTCGTACGGCATCGCCAACTCTCACCCTGTTGGAAGGGATTTTGGGGATCAGATCGACTTATTCAGAAACTCCGCCGGGACTTGAACCCGGGACCGGTGACTTAGAAGACAAGGGTGCTATCCACTAGGCCACCTCATCCCCAATATCCGCTATTTGATATCACTATGGCTGTGTACACAGCTAGCTGCTCATCTGCTTCTAGCACAATAAAATTCTAGTTATTATAATAGTAATTGTTTGCTTACCACTAAAGTCGAGCTCCTTGTTATACAAAAAATTTAACCAACGAAACGCCAGTCATACTTCCATCTGCGCCTGACCTAGGCTACGCCCCTCTGGCCAGTATATCCCGTCCTTAAAACTCACTCCTGCATCAAAACATCACACCTTTCATTGGTGGCGCACACGAGACATCTGCGTCACCATAAACAAACACCTTTTCCATCATGTCCACAATCGAATCCACTTGAAATTATACCAATAAGTTGCGCACTAATTTTGCATTACAATTACATCCCATTTCATAACTAATCTAATGAGAAACTTAAATTTTTACGCTGGTCTGCTCTACATGTTTACATATTGAAGAAAATGGCCCGAATGAATGGCCGAGAAACCTCAGCTGAAATTTCCGAGCAGCTGGAATCCCTCACACTGGCGGGACCTTTCGGCGTTGATAATAAAATAATCAATCAACCAGTGCGCCTCACATTATTTATGACAATACAATTAATTAACGCGCTAATATCAGGCTACACAGGAAAATCATTTATTATCACCGTTACCGCCACTCGCCTCCCCATCACTTCGATTCTACAAAGTAACTTAAAACATGTTCCCGTTGGCTTGCGCGGATTCTGGCGTTGGCACTGCTGATGAGCCGATAGCGCCATCTCTCACAACAACGAATTAAGGTGTCGCTGCCTACCTATTTTTGCTCGTACAAACCGACCATTGGCACAAGCTATCCATGGCCACTCACGGCACTTACATTAAGAGGCTTTTGATTGTGATAGAATATTGTTTCTTGATTGATATTCCTTTAAATTCTTGAACTTTTTGATATTTTATGGTCCGGGTACTCCCAACCATTTTCAGAGCTCAAGGCCTCGACTTTGATCAATAGCTCCAATGAAAACTGAGTTTTTAGATTACTTTTCAATCACTTGTGATAGGAGACATAGAAATTATTAACAACGTGGGCAACGAAGGCTGAGTATGCACATGTGTGTTTTTACTTTCATCATAGCTAAAACTAGTACAATTTGTCACCTTCTCTCTCAGTTTTGAGCGTGGACACAGTGCAGACAATGCAATCCAGACAAAGGATGAGTAAGACTACACTGAGAGAAATTTCGTGACACCCAATGTCGCAGCGACTCTCTGCTGCGGAGTCTGCGGCTCCAGGTTTAGTGGTCGCCCCCAGCCTAGAGCGTCGCGTCGCGTCGCTGGAGAGTCGGTCGAAGAAAAGATTGCCAGAAGTCAGCTCTGAAATTTCCAGCACCGAACCGTTACTCTTAAAAAGTGCGCCACGGCGATGCTTATGATATATTTGTTTTATCTCTCAATTAAGTTTTTTCATATATACCATCAATAGAATTGTGAAATTTTTGTCTTGCTCTTCTGGATTTTCATGTCTGATTGGATGTCATGTTTGTGCCTCTGAAGAGGCGGAACACGTGACTTTTCTCTAAGCTGCAATGACTGTCCAACTGTTTGTGCCAAAGTGGGGGTGCGCCTCTGGAGGTGGGACTTTGCTGCCATCACCGGGGCAAAAGCGGATGTACGCACAAACACCGTTCACCCACGCCAGTATTTTTCAAGGAGTGACATTAATGAGGTCTAACAAGTACGACCGGGCGGTGAAAGCCTAGAAAAAGTGGTGATACACATTAGAGATTATACAATCGGCCTCTTTACTGCATTTTTGGGTGGACTCAGCCCTGTGCTTTGCTTGGGGGCTTCTGCCAGCTGTTTTCCTCCCCGCCAGACCCTCCTGGACGCGCACTTGACGTAACCTGACCTGACGCAGGTGGCGCTGCGGCGGCAGCAGGCCCAGGAGGAGAACGAGCTGCGTGAACTGGGCGTGGTCTTCCCGGTGCCTGGTGACGTCAGCGGTGAGGCCACGCCCCCTACTGGAGGCGAAGGCTCGGCACAGGCCGGCGTCGCGCCTGATGCTGACAACGACAACGGTCAGTGTCGAACCACCCTCCTCAGGTTCAACCTCCTGCAGGCCTGCTACCCATCTTACTAGGAGCTCTAGAATCGCCTGTCATCCCCGCTTTTTTATTGAGGATGTGTTTTACTGTTCTCTATGGGGGGGCGATATATCTTGTCTCATGACGTTTTCATACATTTTCATTTCATTCGTTTAGTCAATTGTACCAGGAACACCGCACAAAGTCAAATGAGTTAAAACAGAGCATATAAATAAAAACTCAGTAACTAAACAGCTTTAACAAATTATACCATATCATATATTTAAGAGAATGGGCCTTTAAAATGGGTTTTGAAGTGAGGTAGCAGTTTTGTGGATGGTGTCGAGAAACGACTATTGGAATATTTTATTTCATGCAAGGCATTCTGTATTGAATTTAGGCACACTTAAAAGTTTAAGATAAAGGTCACGTGCAGTAATTCAAATCGTGAATGAATCCCTTTCCATCTGGTTGCAACAATTTTGTTGTTCTAAATCCTAGCTGCGTGACTGTCATGTGTGTCACGTGATAAATTTTAACGATGCATCTCTGTGGCAACGTTGTGATGCTGCGGGCGCCAACCTGCCAGTCAGGCTCTTATTTACACGCGATGCTTAGTCCATCCCCGAGTGAACCACATTGTTTTGAAAACATAATACATTTTTTAGGAAAAATTATACATTTTTGAGGCGATTAAAGGTAGAGACAAAATACGATTTCGAGGTTTCCGTTGTCCATAGATTGCCGTTTTTGGCATTTTCCAAGGTCGTCCACTCCCCTTAATTAACCCGCGCCCCACCGGGGGTCCGGCGCCACCTTCGCCCCACCGGGGGGCCATCGATGGCCCCCCTCTAACTCCGAAAATATGGGCGTTAGCGCAATTCTGCAAAGTGCAATAGAAAGCTCGCGTGAATTCAGTAAGAAATTACTTCGCATGTTTTAGTGCTCAGGTCAATGGTTTGACCTCCAGAGGTCAAATTAGGTCAAGATCGGCTATTTTCACTCAAATATGCAATGATTAAGCAAACTGGGCATAACTCTTATGTCATTAGAGCTATTGAGGCCTGGTAAAATACATTTGATAGCAAATTTCCAGTACTTTTTCCGCTATGTGGAACGTAAAGACCTCCCGCCAGTGGTTTGACCGCCAAAGGTCACCTCGTGACCTAATATGACCTGAGGTCACGAAAGGTCAAAAAGTGACCTTGCCGTATATCAAATGAAAGCCAGTGACAAGACAAACACGATGGTGTTTGTTTCACCGCTCTAGCTTAATTAGGTCAAAAGTTATTGTTAAAATACTGTTTTTGACCTCTAGTGACCTTGGATGACCTTGGAAAAGTCAAAAGGCAAATATGACCCCTGGGATCCGTGCAAGGGTGTCCAAAAACGTTGTTCTGAGCAGTCTGAGTATTTGCAATCATTTTTGTGGCTTTTATATCATGAAATAGCTTTTCCCCATGCTTTTCCAATGGGAGAGGTCGCCTCGTGACCTGACCTCAGGGCACGAAATCGAAAAATCCCGGATATACATTTTGTAGACCCTGGAGGGGTCATGAAGTGTAGGCAGTTTCAAATCGATCGACTTTGAAATGTAGCTCTTACAGAGCTCTAAAGGTGAAGTGAGGTGACCTTGGTTGACCTCGTCTGGTGACCTGACCTTGGGTGACCCGGGGTAAAAAATTTCAGGGATGATGGGAAAATGATGCAGTGAGAGGTAGAGCCCTCAACCGCGGTGCTGCGCCTCGTCGTTTTTCTGCTATCCCGGAAAAACCTTAGGGGGCCATCGATGGCCCCTCCGGTGGGGCGAGGGTTAAGTTTCTATAATGAGAAAGCATATTTAATGACCCTAGCGATCGATACGAGTAAAGGGAATAGTAGGTTAGGTATGATCCCAGGCTTTATCGACGTAAAACGCTTGCTAACTGCGGAAGTCTCAGGCACGTTTCTTCTTTAATGTTACTTACACGTTCGTAAGGGATTTGTGGAAGTGTTTCTTGTATAAAAGCCCGTGTTGGAATGAACAAGTTGAATGACTATAGTAAAAATGATGAGTTTACCAGTTACATTACTACTGAAAACATTGCGGATGAACATGAGATCGTGTTGGGCCCTTCGGACTACAAATGAAATGACGTTGAAATGCTTAAGCAAGTCACGGTTTGATTTTGATGATTGCCTCCGGATGCTGGCGCGAATCCCCATCAGAAATTGGTGTTGCATTTTTTCAGTACGAGCTATGTGCACAGCAGCTCACTTCCCCAAATGGTCCCACAGTATACAGCGAACTTGAGCGTCGGAGGTGATAAAATGTTGATAGCTGTCTGATGCCTGATAGTGTTTGATGTCTTATAGCTTATGTTTGGAAGCGGGATGTGACATCAGACGTAAAGTTCTCCGTTAATGTATTATTAAGTGCCTCATCATCCTTCTCGAGGTTCTTTTGTTTTGCCCTTAGAGGTAATTTCTCAGAATCTTAAGGCATTCAATGTTATCTTTAAGCTACGTGAATTTTTCTTTAAAAAATTTTGCATATAACTATATGTTGGGAGACTGTTTTTCTTTAAATGTTAAAACCACGCCAAATACTCTGAATGACAGGATTTTAGCTGAACGATCAGGCTCGCACCTCTCGCCTTCGTGAAACGCCCGTTCCCTAGAATATAGTGCGAGAAAAATATTTACTCGAAATAGGTAAATAGTTTTTCCATGGTATTTGAGCATGTAACGTTTTATGAGAGGAGTATAATGAAGGTTTGAATAGGTGTTAAATTTAATGTACTCGAATGCATTTTGTTTCTTCCCTTGCACAGGCAGTATGTTTGCATTTGTCATGTGTTTTCCCTTTTTCTAAATGGACAAGAAACAAAAGTTATTCAAACGTTTATTCGTAAAATGTGTAGAATAACACGGCAGCGTAAGTCTGCTCCTGCACGATCTTGTCCAGGATTTTGGCGTTGACCTCCTCGATCTGGTCTGGAAGCACCATGGTGTCCAAATTGGTGAGAAATTCCAGTACAGCATCCTAGCCCATCAAGTCGCCGCACTGAGTGACAGTTGCCCCGTCTTGCCCACCCTGGACCATGTAGGAGGCCATACACTGGCAAGAAACAAAAGTCAGACTACTTGTTGAACTGGCTGTTGGAGCTGGCATCCTTCTTTCTGAAGGAGGCACTTGCACTAATACTTGAAGCCTTAGCTCACCAGATATATTAATCTCGTTAACCAATCAAAATTTCCTTCGTATTGAAGATGCATTCGAAGAATTCATTTGTAGCTAAGTATCCATCCAACTTTCAACTACAAACTGGAACGCCCAAGGTTGGTATCTGTTTGGAAAAAGCGTCTACTTTCTTTCGCTAACGAGCTGATTAAGACTTGAATATTTTTGGAAAATGGTTGTTCAGATCAGGTGAAATAAAACAAGATTTTTTTAGAAATTGATGAATAATCTTTATTTCTACAAGATATATTGAGTTAGATTAGCTGGATGAGAAGGAAATAATCCGGCATTGAAGGAAACGTATGTTTGTTGACATTTTAGACAAAACATGAACCTCTGACGCTGTCGCCAGAGCGCGTATCAGCCAGACAGTCAATATCGCCACTCGCCACTTTTTACCAGTGCCGCTGCCGACGTGTCACACATACACTCTCCGGGCTAGCACCTCAGCCCGGCGCTTACCACTGTCCCCGGCGGCGGCAAAAATCCAATATGAATTCCGGGCGTGGCCGTCGGCGGCGACGTTACTCGGCGGCTTCGTACGGACGATGCGGGCCGGCCCCGGGGATTAATCTCAAATGTGATAACAATAGACACAATAGAGGTGGGTTATGACCGGGTGGATAGTGATGGGTGTCATCAGGAGGCGCGGCACGCGGCGGCGGCGACGCTTTATTGCGTCGCTATTGTGGTAATCCGCGCCAACAGCGTCGCACTTCGTCAGCGCCGGCCATGCAATGGATAAACATGGCCCGCCTTCACACACTTATTGAAAAATTAATGGCGCCCTCCGTGGCCGCGCTCAGAGCTAAGAGTATTTTCCTGTGGAGAGGAATTTCATAATGAAGTGTGAAACTGCAGTAAAAACGCCACAGCGGCGACTCGGGGACGGGAGCGGCGCTATTGAGACGTGGCGGCGATATTGGGCGCCAACATGTGGCGTTCGGCACAGGGCAACGGGTCTGGATTCACTGGGATGGGACGCCAACTGAATTGGATCTGCTAACGACTGTACTAATAAGGGCTGGAAGCACGGGGTGTCGTTTCATCATAGGATTAGGAACAGGGGACCAGGGGCACGCCACTCACTTTTCTGCGATGCCCCTCCTCCTCGGAGATAAAAGTGTAAGCCTGCGGGCGTGCGCGCCTTGTTGACATAATGTGTGTGGTTTTAAAACTGCTCCTAAATATGGGCTCCATGAACTGCCTCCCTCCCTCTCGGAAATGGACCTTCTTCAGCGATACCTCCCCAGTTTTCATGCAGTTCCTACGCCACTGCATTTCACACCCACTCTACGAACTCTTTAGATCTAAGAGTTTTCTTTATTATTGGCAATTCATTTCATACACTGGCAGATTAATTGGAATGTGTAGAACCTTGATCTACTTCATCGAAAAATATATAATCTCTAAGGACATTTCTTCCCCTTTTGACTTTAAATTCGTTGTGCTTGGCTTGCCTTGCTTCAAGTTTTGTTTTCCGACTGTGATACTGTGCGGATTATTCCCATGCGGGTTACATGGGTTCTTCTCCAGGTATAAGACTCACTCTTCAGTAAGCTTCTTGAGTATTGCCACGTTTTACGGCGTGTCTAGCTAACTAATTATTAAGTCCTATCACCTGCTCCCGAACTACATACCCATAACTGCAGTATTATGATGAGAGCTAAACATGTGCTCCATAGAAATCCACAGGGAGAGAGGCACTGCACCGGTGAGGTAAAAGTCGACAACCTGTGCTGAAGAAAACCGGGTGTCGTAATTTGAGGACACTGGCGGATCCAAGGAGGGGGCAAAGGGCTCTTGGCCTCCTTCAAATCCTGAAATAGTATATTTTGCCCCTCAAGGACCAAATTTTAGCCACTTTTCTTAAAAAAATACCATGTTTTCGCGATTTTTCTCAATTCAGCCCCTCCCCAAAATGTTGGTTTGGCCCCCTCCAAAAGTTGCCCCTGGACCCGCCAATGTTTGAGAAGGCATCAACTTTTGGAAGTCTTTGGCGGAAGAGCAAGGCATAAACTGGGGAATAGGAGAAACGTTAGACAAACTCACGCTGCCACAGTTTTCCGATTCTGTGACGTTTATCACTCCATGGTCGTGCTTTTAGAGCGCTTTTATCATCAGTCAACAAGCCATATCAATATGTCTTTGATATTGCTAAAAAATATTATGGTAAAAAAGAATATATTTACATCGAATCGAAATATTACAAGCCACCTATATCAGTTCATAAAAAAATTATTCAATAAACTTTGCATGAAGCCTTTTGTCACAGGATGAGCAAAGCTAAAAACATCAAACGTGACATGGAATAGTGTAAGAGAACAAAAAAAGATGGAACTTGAAAACCAGAAGCCTGTAGTGTTCTCCAGCTTTGATATGCATGTGCATCTGACATATTTAAGTGACGGAGTGTTTCCGATCTGGTCTCTAGTTCCTGCCCATATAGAATCCCCACCGGCATCAGACATAAAGATCCTAAACAGCATGGATATATGCCGACATTTATGGATTCTATACTTCATAGAACGTCACGTCGAACATCAAACATCAATATGGTGACAGTATATCCGCTAGACAGTATCGAATATCAACTATCAATATGGTTTATAGATTGCGACAGTAGCCGGCATATCATGTGGTCGCTGCTATTACCGCCCCTTCCCCGCACCGGGCTCAGAGTAACAAATGACGCCGGGTCCGTGTCAGTCACGTGCCGTGGTTCACCCCGTCCTCCCTTACGCCGCCGCCTCAGGCCGCCTCCCCCCTGAACCCTCCCCGCTGATGACGCAGCCTCAGGGCCCCCCTTCCCCTGACCCCTCCCCGCTGACGCCGCCGCCTCAGGGCCCCTGCCCCCGTCCCTGACCCCTCCCCGCTGACGACGCCGCCTCAGGGCCCCCGTCCCTGACCCCTCCCCGCTGACGCCGCCGTCTCAGGGCCCCTGCCCCCGTCCCTGACCCCTCCCCGCTGACGACGCCGCCTCAGGGCCCCCCGTCCCTGACCCCTCCCCGCTGACGACCCCGCCTCAGGGCCCCTGCCCCCAGCCCCTGACCCCTCCCCGCTGACGCCGCCGCCTCAGGGCCCCTGGCCCCCGTCCCTGACCCCTCCCCGCTGACGACGCCGCCTCAGGGCCCCCCGTCCCTGACCCCTCCCCGCTGACGACCCCGCCTCAGGGCCCCGCCCCCCCTGACCCCTCCCCGCTGACGCCGCCGCCTCAGGGCCCCTGCCCCCCGCCCCTGACCCCTCCCCGCTGATGACACCGCCGACGACTCCGACGATAGAGCTGTCTGCCTCAGTCGGCGAACGGCACTATATCGGCGGCAAATTACCCCTCTGTATCATCTCTCTCGCCTCCATTCTTCTCCCGAGGCTGGGCCGGAGTGTGCGCCATGGGCGGTGAAAAACACTTTTTGGAAATGAGCACGGCTCACACTGGGACAAAGATAATATCACCTGCTAATTTTGTTTTTCCGCGGGATAATAAATCGTAAACATTGTTTGCCTAGCTGTTCAGAAGCCTTGCCAACTCTGGCATTTGCTGGAAGTCGGGATGACTTCCTGTGAGTCTGGAAGTGCCATCAGGCGGTAAGCAGCCCAGTCTGCGTTTCCGGCGGCCGTGTATCGCCGCTGCTCCTGTCACCGCCGCCGACACCGCCGCCGCCGCCGCGGCTGCTCGTGGCAGCCAATTAATAGACGCTGTAGCGAATGTGCTTCAAATTGATTGGAAGCACCCTGCGCTGAATGTATTGGCGGGCGGGCATTTCGCGCGTGGGCGCCTCCGGCGATGTACCATCGCTCTCCGCTACTGAAACAGGCCATCTCAAAAGCGGCGCGCCGGCCGCGTCATCTGAAACAGACAGCCGGCCGAGCCCGGCCAGTTAGCTGGCCCCAGTGAAACCCATAATGTTTCAAGACCTGAGACCGAAACGTCTTCACCCGCTGCCGTGTATTTTTCAAGCTGTTGGAAATTATACACTACTTCCCGAAATTGGTAATGATCAAATTCGTATGGCTACTGAAGTCAAACTCTGAAGATCCGTACTTTTTTCTGGAGCAAGGGCAGTGATTATTATCAGGATTCCTATTTAATGCAGAAAGTTGATACCAATTTGCACAATATTTGTTGTATTTTTTCGGCACGAAATAGTCTGGAAATGGAGGCACTATCTCCGAATGCAGTATTGTTCATAGAAACCTTTTAAATGTATTTTACGTCTGTCAATGTTTACACAAATCACAAAACAACCGCATAAGTACTACGCCTCCCCATGTCGATTTTATCCGTTGGTGTAGGTACTGCAAAGGCGCAGAGGTAGAAATCTTCAATCTATCTGTCATCTCTGTCATATCTCTCCCGTTTCTTAAAAATCCAACGGATTCAAGGGTGGGGCACTGAAACCGCCCTGAGTTTTGACAGACAAGAGCCCGAAATGATTAAACAAACCAGATTTTCTTAGGTTCGGGGAGAGTTTTTCGAGCAAGCGTGCACAGTAATTGTACCAGCAGGTCTGGGTGTTCCAGGAGACTGTCGCTTCTCCGGCTTGCTAGCTCAGCCTGGAAGCGCTAAAGGCGGGTCCAGTGTCCTTGGTCGAATTTTCCTGCCGTAGCTTCAATTGTAGTTCTGTGTTTATTCTATTCTATAGGTAACTCTTGAGATAAAGACGGGAAAGGCGTGAAAGTGTCTTTGTTAAGAAAATTGGCAAGTGTGGAGATGATGCTAGTTTTAAACCATCCACCTTCGATTGTTACTACTTTGATTACCTGACCTAACACATTACCATTGAAAAATAAGTATATCGTATAGGACAATGAATCGAGCACGGCTCCCCAGGAGCTCCTGTATGTTATGTCCCCCAGGGGAAGATGCCGACTATATGTCTGTTTCAGACACAGCAATGATTTTGAATCTGTCTATGTGTTATTTCAAAGGCAGGCTGAAAACCGAAATAAATATTTTCGCATATTCGCCTTCAAATTTGCACTTCCTTGTTGGTTCTGTTAGGGTTTTACAGTACATTGACTGTTGTAGGTGAACGGTAACTGCCGCGGGTGAGCGTTAACTCCCGAGGGTGAACGTTAACTCCCGAGGGTGAACGTTAACTGCCGAGGGTGAACGGCAGCTGCCGAGGGTGAACGGTAACTGCCGAGGGTGAACGGTAACTGCCGAGGGTGAACGGTAACTGCCGAGGGTGAACGGTAACTTCCGAGGGTGAACGGTAACTACCGAGGGTGAACGTTAACTCCCGAGGGTGAACGTTAACTACCCACAAACTGCTCCATGGCGATATACCCCAGTATATAAAAAAATGGTCTTCCTAGCAATCGGAATCTAACTACTCCTAGAGAATTACGCAACCGCAACCAAAGAACGGAGCTAGCGACTAGAACGTCTAGCTTCAAAAACTCCTTCTTACCGAGTACGATAAAACTGTACAATGAGCTTCCAGAACACATTAGAGACCTTCAATCGCATAAATCCCTTAAAAAATACATTTTTGAACATTTATCTACGAAACAGCCTCCAAAATACTAGACGTATGGTAAGAAAATCCCAAACTCTCTTTTGACGCAGCTTAGAGTCGATATGTCAAAATTAAACGGCCACGCTCACCAAATCCTTCGATCAGATACCCCGTTCTGTAGCTGCGGCCATCTAAACGAAAACACAAAACATTTTCTTTCCCATTGCCCCAACTACGCAGTACAGAGAAACGTTCTCCACCGTAACATTTCCCTCATAATAGGAGCCGATTTTTCAAATTTTACAGCCGATCAAAAAATCAAAGTTTTGCTTCATGGAGAAACAAATGCACACAACATTAACCCGGTGATAGCGAAAGAAACTTTAAAATTTATATCCAATACTAAAAGATTTTTGGTTCAATAGCCCTGACACTTCATCTCGAAAACGCCGACGCTGCTGCAGGTTTTTTTTATGTAAGTCGGCCCAACGAGTCATTAATTAAAGCATTATAAAAAATTAAAATCAACAAATGATAAAAACCATGAACAATGTGCCCTCGTTCTCCTGAATCAGCTGAATCAGCTACTCGGTTGCGTTACCTGGTCCTCCACGGCCGCAGGGGCGCCAGCTAGCAAGAGGCGACGCTGCACCGACGCAGATATCCCGCACCCAGACTCTGCCGACGCCTCCAGCCTCGACCTCAGGTCACCGCCCAGGGTTGACCTGAGGTCACCGGCCGGCGTGGCGGGTGCGCCTCCGCCGCCGGCACGCGCAGCCAGCTCCGACGATGAGGTGAGGTGGCTGGGGCTCTCAGGCAGTGATCTCACGGGTACGGTGTGGCACGTGCCAGTTCATGGAGAATGGAGCCAATTCTGCTTCACATCGTTGTTTTTCTTTGCATGTACGAGGAAGAAATACATATTCATTCATTCATTCATCTGAATATCAGCAAAACATGTCATACTATCGTGAAAAAAACGGATCTTTCACCCATGCATTGGTGTGAAATAAAAAATTTGTGTTGGTGTATTTTATTTTTACGAAAACAAACAATTGTTATATTCATGTAGTCCCTAGCTCCTTTCTACTTGGGCTATTGGACTCGATCGGTAATGGAGGAGTTTCAGTACTGAAACTATCGGGAAATTTAATATTGTTTATATTTTTTGTTTTCGGTTTCCTACCCTGTTGATTTTCCCACTGTTGCGATTTTTTTTGTAAATATGCTACTGTGAACTTTACTTAAGAATAATTAGTATATTGGTATCAGCATGAAGCTTTCATCTTGCTCATTGACAAGAAACCCCGAGAAGAACTACCGTGACCTTGAGTGTGACTGTGGCTCTCCCGGTAGGTGTCGGAGAGGTCGACGCCGCCGCGGCCGCCGCAGCAGTCTGGTTATGACCTGGACCGGTCGCTGGAGATGCTGATCAGACTGTTCCCCGCAGTGTGTCGCTCCCAGCTGCTGCTGACGCTCCGCAGACATGGAGGTGAGGCTGCAGACACGGAGGTGAGGGCCCGCAGACACGGAGGTGGGATACTGAGACCCGCAGGCACGGAGGTGAGGGCCCGCAGACACGGAGGTGAGGGCCCGCAGACACGGAGGTGAGGGCCCGCAGACACGGAGGTGAGGGCCCACAGACACGGAGGTGGGATACTGAGACCCGCAGGCACGGAGGTGAGGGCCCGCAGACACGGAGGTGTGGTGCTGCAGACACGGAGGTGAGGGCCTGCAGACACGGAGGTGGGATACTGAGACCCGCAGGCACGGAGGTGAGGGCCCGCAGACACGGAGGTGAGGGCCCGCAGACACGGAGGTGGGATACTGAGACCCGCAGGCACGGAGGTGAGGGCCCGCAGACACGGAGGTGTGGTGCTGCAGACACGGAGGTGAGGGCCCGCAGACACGGAGGTGGGATACTGAGACCCGCAGGCACGGAGGTCGGACAACAGATAGGGCACGGATATGGAGCCGCTGACACGGAGGTGGGACAACAGACACGGAGGTGGAGCAGAAGACACGGAGGTGGGGCTGCAGACACGGAGGTGGGACAACAGACACTGAAGTGGGACAACAGACGCGGAGGTGGGACAACAGGCACTGAAGTGGGACAACAGACACGGAGGTGGGACAACAGACACTGAAGTGGGACAACAGACACGGAGGTGGGACAACAGACACTGAAGTGGGACAACAGACACGGAGGTGGGACAACAGACACGGAGGTGGGACAACAGACACTGAAGTGGGACATCAAACACGGAGGTGGGACAACAGGCACTGAAGTGGGACAACAGACACGGAGGTGGGACAACAGACACGGATGTGGGGCAACAGACACGGAGGTGGGATACTGAGACCCGCAGGCACGGAGGTGAGGGCCCGCAGACACGGAGGTGAGGGCCCGCAGACACGGAGGTGGGATACTGAGACCCGCAGGCACGGAGGTGAGGGCTCGCAGACACGGAGGTGTGGTGCTGCAGACACGGAGGTGAGGGCCCGCAGACACGGAGGTGGGATACTGAGACCCGCAGGCACGGAGGTCGGACAACAGATAGGGCACGGATATGGAGCCGCTGACACGGAGGTGGGACAACAGACACGGAGGTGGAGCAGAAGACACGGAAGTGGGGCTGCAGACACGGAGGTGGGACAACAGACACGGAGGTGGGACAACAGACGCGGAGGTGGGACAACAGGCACTGAAGTGGGACAACAGACACGGAGGTGGGACAACAGACACTGAAGTGGGACAACAGACACGGAGGTGGGACAACAGACACTGAAGTGGGACAACAGACACTGAAGTGGGACATCAAACACGGAGGTGGGACAACAGGCACTGAAGTGGGACAACAGACACGGAGGTGGGACAACAGACACGGATGTGGGGCAACAGACACGGAGGTGGGAAACTGAGGCCCGCAGGCACAGAGGGGACGGGGTTAACAGAAGGAGCACGGAGGTGGGGCCAACAGACGGGTGGGTCCGTAGACACAGAAGTGGGACCGCACATATAGAGATGGGGCCGGCAGACTATTTTCCTTGGAGTTACATTACATTGGTGCCGAAATTGACCTGATCGTGGGTCACTGACGCTAAGTGCGAGGCATTTAGCTGGAGGTGAACTCGTGTCACGGATCTTCCCACCGTCTGTAGAAAATCAAATCACAATTTTGTCAGCAGTGGAGGTCTATGGTGCCACTGGCCGGCTACTTGCGGGGATTTACATAATCGAAAACTGAGGACTATTCCCCTTCACTCGATACAGGTTCATCTTGAGGGTGGTACAATAGATATAGCTTATCTAGCCTAAAGTCACCAGTAAATTTCCCCTTGATCCGTTTTTGATTAACGGAGGACTGTGCGATCCCCACAAAAAACGGCCGTTAAGCTGACGGTTGCTAGAGTCATAAAATGAGAAGAGGCGGGCAACTAGTGGCCCTGGATTCAGTTCTTTGTGACCCATGGGATTAGCCAGCATCAGCTGTGTAATATAAAAAGGGCCAAAATATATCATTCGACGACAGACGGCAGCCAGAGTTGCCTTTCTGAACAGATATTGTCGATGATTAGATAATGGAACGGTATCCGGCGTGTAGTGGCCAGAAAGCAGAAGGCGAGGTCGGCGAGGCTAAAATGTGTGACCATCCCGAGGCTAGTGGTGGATAACCAATATCAAGCTTGGCATGAACTCAATTTCAGACTGCATGTAAATGTTTTCGAATAGAAGAATAACTAGAGTAATCAGAGAGTGGACAGCTCCCCAGTAAAGAGCCGTCAGCGGTTAATGAGACGCTGCTGTGACGGCAGGTAACACCTTGGACGCCATTGACAGCCTGCTGCGGCCTGCGGCTGACTTGCGCATGACCTCTGCCGACCCCAGCTCGGCCGAGCTGCTGAGCCCCAGCGGCGAGCTGCGGGTCACCTCCAGCGAGCTGCGCGAGTGTCCGTCAGACGGTCGGTCAGCCTTCTCCCCCTGCCGGTCCACTCGGCTCTGATGTCGTTCCCCAGCTTCCGCTACCCCTACCCGCGGCCTTACTTCCCGGTGCCCTGGGGCGGTGACCTGTTCCCGGGCTACGGTGGCTACGGTCTGACGGCGCCGCCGGCTCTGCCTCCGGCCGGCAGCGCTGAGGACAGATCCGAGGACCCGGCGCGGCTCTCCCCGCCGGCCAAGTGAGGCGGCGGGGTGAGATAGAGCCGGCCAAGTGAGACGGTAGACCTGCGGATCTCGAGTTGTACCGCCGCTGAGATCGGTCCGAACATTGACAGTCTGGACCAGACCAAGTGTCCACTGTGGCTAATCCGGCCTGCCTAATGCCAGACCTGGCGTGTCTGGGGATGGTCACGTGATTCCGGGAGGTGGCAGGGCAGCAGTTGTGTGCACCGTGACCAGCAGACCCCACACCCACACCTATGGCTCCGTGCGTAAACTGGTCAGATGTAGGAACGGTGGGAGACCGCCAAGGCAGCGGTGGTTATCGCGCCTCTATTGCGATTTTACGGTAGCCACGGAGCCCTTTGATTGCTGATGCGAGAGTGGCATCGTGCCGTTTTTAGGGGTGTTCATCATTTAAAAATCAGTCATAAGGGGAGCTTTTATGCTCTCTGCAAGAGAAATAGTCACTTTGGGCATGTCGCATTCAACACCAGTAAAACGCCTTTCTGGGCGATATTCGAGTGGATGCGTCTGTTTCAAGCTTGTATTAACACGCGCATTGGCGGGGCTCTGAGCCACCTTCGCTTTGACGAGGGGGCGGGTACCCCCCTTCCCCTAAGATCTCGAGAACCACGGTAGGTAGCGAAAAACGGTAAACTGTGTTGGGTAGCCCATCTACTTCTCCATCGAAAATATTCGTACCATTTTTTTGTCAGGTCACATTTAAGGTCACTAGAGGTCAAAACATGTCGTCATAGGGATAACATGTAAATTAAGGTTTTCGGCCATTTCATCTGAACAAGTAAAGATAGAGCAAAACGACTTGAACCATATGAATCCTCCCAGCAAGCCGAATCGAATTATATATAATTTGACATTGCTAGGTCAAATCAAGGATTTGGCCTGACCTGAGGTCAGGTCAAGGGTCAAATTATATAAAATGCATATCATTAGAACCGCAAAGGCAAGGTGAGTCTAATGCAGCTAAAATAAACAATCTATCACCATCTGTTACTGGGTTATTCAGTAAAAGCCATTCTTCCCATGTCTTTCCAATGGAGAGGTCATGCCTCGCACCTGACCTTAGGTCATCGATATACAAAATACCGGAGCATATTTTAGAGAACTCAGTGGCCCCATTATGTGATATGACTTTCAATCGGATAAGTTCACCCTGCTCCGACTTATGGTATCTTAAACTTTTTGAGGTCAGGTCACTTGACCTGTACTGGTGACCTGACCTGGGATGACCTAAACTTAAAATTTTCACAGAAGTTGTAAAAATGATGAGGGAAAAGGTATGCCAAGTACGGCGGCGCTACGCGCCGCCGTTTTTTCTGCTCCCTCCGAAAAACCCGAGTGGGGGCGGGTACCCGCCCCTGTCAATTCGCGTGTTAAACTACGTATGCGGGATCATAGGTATCAGCGAGTGAAATCAGCTGCGTGTTCTGTCTATACGATGAAAATAAGAGTACTGCTCTGTGAGGCACGTGCCAGCCCTGAGGACAAAGCACTGAGGATTTTTTTCCATTTCGACCTTCCTGGCTATAAGTCGCAAATAAGGAGCCGAAATAAAAACGATAAATTGCTGACAACCGCTGGGAACCTTCCATCCATGCCTAGTCATTACAACCAATAACTCAAAAACGTAAGGAGAAAGTTTGCGGCACCCAAAACTGTTATCTCAGATCGTTCATTCCGTCATAATTTTTTAGCCTTTGTATTTCCAGTTATTCCGAAAGTTCGAGCTACAAAAGTGTGGATTTATTTTGCCGTCAGATAAAGTATTCTCCAAAATCTGAATTTCGCACGGATCTCATTGTAAACCGTGTTTGTTTGTTTTTACCTGTGAATACACTACCTAATTTAGTTTTGTTTTTTGGAGAATACTTTACCTGCGAAACAGCTTCAGCATTTCCAATGTCATGCAAAAAATGGAATGTCACGTTCTTAGGGGTGCGCCGCATGGAAGATTCGTTCATTCAGCTTACCTTCAATTTTGTGTGTAAGGTTGCCGCTTTGTTTTCGTACCCGCAGGCGTTGTACTGATATATGCGTTTTTCTACTAAGCGGGATAACTCACTTACGCATGGCATCTGCCAGGTAACGAAAATAAATGTATTATTTCTGTGTTAACCATCAGTCTCAATCGTGTATCACAAGCTCACAAGCTACCTTCATAATCTACAGCATCCGGTCGAAATGTTAGCGTGTTTCCTCTAGTGAGTGTGGTGAGTTAGCTGTGCTGAGATTTGATTAGTGCGGTTATTGCAGCCATCTGTGTTAAACTGCCGTGTGATAGGTTGCAGTGTGTGATGCTGTGCTAGCTGATAGACTGCAAGATTTGTGTCTAGGAGAGCGATAGAAACGTTTTGAAACCTACCTACCTGGGCAGTCATGTCAAGTTGTGAGTGGTTCCAACGGTGCGTAATTGATCAGAAATCGGTGGGCTCTAACAGCCAGCTCTACAGCTAATGTAGGAGCTTGATCATTTTCCGCCTTTGTTTAACGCGCGCCGTTTTCGGGGGCCGCGGCACCTACACCGATCCGGGGCAGGTGCCCCCTCCCCCTCCCCCTCCGCAAGATTTCAAAAACCACGCTAGGTAGCGAAAATGGAAAATATTTTAGATAACCTGTCGTAATCTCTGTTGAAAACAATCCACATAATTTTTGGGTCCGGTCACCCGAGGTCACTCGAGGTCAAGGAATGGTCTTATGGGCATACAATTTTTGTGCTTTAACAGCTTACAGAGCAGAGCTATAGAAAATGTTAGCACAAGTCCTCCTTTTAGACCCGATAACGTATAATCGACCTTGCTAGATCAAATCCCAAACTTAACTTAACCTAAGGTCAGGACAAGGTCAGAATGAGTCATAGTGCATAACGTTCGAACAACAGTGGCAAGCTAACCACAATTACCTCAAAATAAACGCTCCGTCAGCCTTCCCTGTGCAGTGATCAAACTTCAGCCATTTTCACGCGCATTTCTAACAGGGAGGCCATGGATATAAAAATCCCCATACAAGTTTGTGTACTCGGTCATCTTACTAGGCGATGTGAATCTCAGATCGATAGATTAGTCTGCTCTTAGTGCTGCACCTCTGAGCATTTGTTTAGGATAGTTCGCTTGACCTGGACCTAGTGACGTGTGACCTGAGATGACCTAAGTCTGAAAGTGTGCTAAAAGTTGCGGAAAAGAGCAGACAACAGCCAAGGCGCCGCCGTGTTTTTTTGGGGGGGCGACTGTCTGATAAAATCTTGCAGTGGGTACCCGCCCCTCCTTCGTGCGTGGTACATACGCGTTAACCGCGCCACCGGGGGTCCGGCGCCACCTTGCCCACCGGGGGCCATCGATGGCCCCCTCTAACTCCGAAAATATGAGCGTTAGCGCAAATCTGCAAAGTGCAATAGAAAGCTTGCGTGAATTCAGTAAGAAATTACTTGCATGTTTTAGTGCTCAGGTCAATGGTTTGACCTCCAGAGGTCAAATTAGGTCAAGATCGGCTATTTTCACTCAAATATGCAATGATTAAGCAAACTGGGCATAACTCTTATGTCATTAGAGCTATTGAGGCCTGGTAAGGTACAATTGATAGCAAATTGCCAGTACTTTTTCCGCTATGTGGAACGTAAAGACCTCCCGCCAGTGGTTTGACCTCCAGAGGTCACCTCGTGACCTAATATGACCTGAGGTCACGAAAGGTCACAAAGTGACCTTGCCGTATATCAAATGAAAGCCAGTGACAAGACAAACACGATGGTGTTTGTTTCACCGCTCTAGCTTAATTAGGTCAAAAGTTATTGCCAAAATACTGTTTTTGACCTGTGGTGACCTTGGATGACCTTGGAAAAGTCAAAGGGCAAATATGACCCCTGGGATCCGTGAAAGTGTGTCCAAAAACGTTGTTCTGAGCAGTCTGAGTATTTGCAATCATTTTTGTGGCTTTTATATCATGAAACAACTTTTCCCTATGCTTTTCCAATGGGAGAGGTCGCCTCGTGACCTGACCTCAGGACGAAATCGAAAAATCCCGGATATACACCTTGTAGACCCTGGAGGGGTTATGAAGTGTAGGAAGTTTCAAATCGATCGACTTTGAAATGTAGCTCTTACAGAGCTCTAAAGTGAAGTGAGGTGACCTTGGTTGACCTCGTCTGGTGACCTGACCTTGGGTGACCCGGGTAAAAATTTCAGGATGATGGGAAAATGATGCAGTGAGAGGTAGAGCCCTCAACTGCGGTGCTGCGCCTCGTCGTTTTCTGCTATCCCGAAAAACCTTAGGGGGCCATCGATGCCCCCGGTGGGGCGAGGGTTAAACATAACGGCAGCGTGTGAAACATTTCCTAACTTTAGTTTGAATATGCGTGATAGCTTTAGGTACTTCTAGCAAATGAAACTAGGATTGAAAACCCTGCTGTGTGCGTGGCTGTAAATATACGTGTATCGCGTGTGAACGTGTGCACTGCTTTTTCCCTCTACAACGAGCCGAGTAGTTAATCCGATCCCTCAAGTCTCTCAAATGTCTGAACGTTGTACGGAGAAATATGCATTTTTCACCGCAGGAACGTGGCATCAACCTAGACGTTTTCGATAAGTGACCTGCAGGCGGCGGGCAGAACAAGCCACAGCATTTGACGATGCGCATCATCAACTGCATCATCAGCGTGCATCGAACCTTGTCGCCGGCTTTGCCGTTTACTGTAACCCTGTCCCGACATGAGCACAGTCGTACTCCAGCCTTTCCCCAGACTTGTCCTGCCTCACCACTTAGCGGAGCGCTGGTCCTACTGTCCTTCTGTGTGGAAGCACAGGTCCCACGGTAACAGGGGCGCACGTGAGCCGATCTGGCACTGATCTCTGGCGGGCCCACACTGCGTACGTACGACCGAATGGTCGGTCTGGTCTCCGCGTGCACGCCGGGAGGCATTTCGGCCACGCCTGTACGCCGGTGTGACTAACTGGCTACGCATGGAGAAGGATAAGAATACCGAACTGGCGCGCTGTAAGTTACTTGTCTGCGCCAAGTCCTACGTACAGCCCCCCTCGCAGTTGGACATGTAGTAGTAATTGTAGTACACACTAGGCCCGGCAGTTTTTGTTCTATTGTCAGCACATTGTTGCTCACAGAGTGGGGATTCAGCATACCTACAGCTTGTGTGTTTTACTCTCACTTGTCGATGGCGTACGCGCCAATACTCGGCAGTTTGATATTTTATCTTTTGTATATATTTTATGCGTTCCTAATCATGGCCGAGGGACCGATAGTTCGCTAGAAATTAGCGGAAAACTGCCGAGCCTTGTGTGTACAGGTCCAACTGCGGGGGGCTGTACGTAGGACTTGGCGCAGACAATCTGGTCTGTGAAGACCGGTGAGTGGCCGCTGTCCCCGTCCGGCGGCTGAGACCTGCGTCCCGGGCCGCCGCAGCTCTCTGTCGCCGGTCAATTACCGTATTGAGGAGGACTCAGCACCGTGGGAGCGACGGCGACAGTTTTGACGACCACATCGCGACGCCGCTGTGGAGTAGCGGACCGGCACTGAAAGGATCCGGGGTTGACAAGAGTTCTGAAGGTGAGATAACACGGCCCATATACTGTGATAAATATGTTAGACATCGATAAATTAAGGAGTTTAATTGTATTAATTTGAACTGTGAGCGTGTTTTTTTGAGCCTTGCTGGCGCAGGTCATCGCGCGTGTGTCCGTAGGAATGGGGTATGAATGGTGCACCGGCGGCAGCGGTGGTGAGGACTCTAGCACGCCACAGTCCAGCGCACATACAGAATGCCACCGGACGTGGCGGACTCAAAGGCAGCGGCCGGGGCGCCCCGGCGTCTCCTCCGCTCCCCGTGGCAAGAGGGCGCCACTTGGTCTGGTGAAGAGCCGGGCCGAATCCGCACCCGGCGAACCGGTGGACAGGCAAGACGCTGCTATAAGGGACTTCGGGTGTCAGACTGTCCTGTGGAATAGCACGTCATGGAGAAACTCCCACAGGTAGTAGCAAATAAACGTGAAAACAGTGAGCTATGAAATCCCCTAAATTTGCTCATCTCCTGCTGCAGGACACAATGTTTTTAATTGGTTTGGCCGTTGTAATCATCCTTTCAATAAACAATATAATCTAGCGATCCACTTTTACGCACGCGTAGATGGAATTACGACACGATCCAGTATATTTTGGACAAAGCTTCGTCACGGAGTTATGTGCATCATGGTGGCGGGGCTATACTGCATCAACTATCGCCTCAGTGAGGGATTGTTGCTTACCCCCCCTCCCGCTCGCGCACATCTGATGGTGCCAAAAAATGGCAGTGTGTAGCGCCGACCGACTGGGCACTAAGAGTGTGACACCTCCCTTGGTGTTATTTTCGGGGTCCCCGAAAATCTTTGACTTTATAGGCTTATTAGAATTAGGTGTCTCACAAATTATTTAGTTTGCAAACATTTAACGTTCAATTAATAAAAAATGTGCCCCCCCCCCATCCGGGCACCTGAAACTTATATTCCCCGTTGACTAATTTCTTGATTCGCCCTTCATCTAAAAAAATTTCAGCTTGTTAATATTTAACTCTCATTGAGCTAAAAAGAACGGCGCTGCGCCCCGCCCGGCCTAGGCCCAGCTCAAAAGGGGCCCTCCAAACGGAGGCCATCAAGAGAAACACCCACCCACCCCCTGAGGAAATCTTCGATCCGCACCTGTTGAGAACACGTCTTTTGTAATAATATTGAATGTAAGCCATGGTGAAATAAACATTGAAGCCCTCTGGGGTATGCCGTACCCTTCAGACCGACGTTTCAATTTTATCAGTTTTAACATGGCACCCTTGATAAAGGGAAATTTCATCGCCGTGTGACGTCATAATAAAGGTGAATCCGGATTGGTGTTTGGGGGCTGGCTCGGGGATCCATTGGGGCCGGTGTTAATGACTTTTTCGGCCTCTCAACTTGCCGGTCACCCTTTCAAATTGCCCTTCCCCTTTCCCGTTCTCTTTGCGTCACGAGCACCAACTTATGCAACCCTCCGCGACATCTATACGGTGAGTTTATCGCCCGGCGGCCGTAAGCCGCGGACTTCGCTCGGTGGAACAGAGTAGCCGTGACACTAAATCGTCGCTGCTCCTCCGCCATGTCGCATTTCTACCCTCCCCCCACTCTCTCAAATTACCGTCGTGTCGCGCCGCCACGGCCCGTGCTTCGCTGCTACCGCCGTCGCCTACCTGCCCGTGTGACCCCGTATTTTTCTTCTAGTGGTTTCATTAAATTGCCTTTATTATCCCCTCCTTCACACATATCTTACCCGCGGGGCATCCACGGCAACATGAGGTCCTGAGTGGGTCCTCTTCTACCATGGGTAGGTACGACTGGCTCATCTACTGAGCCGAGGCCGACTAAGGCAATCAGCCTCGGAGCCGGAGGATGTCCCCTCCCTGTAGTCCCCTGTTTTAACCCTCTTTTCACTGATGTCTTCCTATCTCACGTATTCTCGTACATTCAATATCAGTGCTAAGGCTCTGATCCAGATCTTGCGGATCCAGGACTTCGATAGGGGGTCGCGTCTTCAGTCAGGGGACCCGCCCATGTAACCGTACGCTGGCACTTTTTTCAACCGGGTGCGCCCAGATGGTCAAGGGGGCGCGTCCCGCACGCCTCCTGGATTCGTGCATGGTGTTGATGCATGAACATATTATATGGCTCCAAAGGTTCTTCGATTGCCCTGATCTAAAGGCTTCTGATGTGGTAAAGGAATTTGGCGTGCATTACCTGTGCAAAGGCAAAAAAACTTTTGGCGGGAGCCAATAAGCTAGACAATTCCAACCGACATGATACAATTCCGGAGTTCTACTTTGCTTCATATCGGTAATTGTAGCTGTGATTTTGCAGCATTCCGCTTTCAAAGTCTTATTTAATCCAATAAAAGTGGTCATATTTTTACTTCTTTATTTTTCACTTTCTGTTCATTGGCGCTTACAGAATATACGTCAAATGTTGAACAGCATTGGTTTTGGGGACGGTCATTTCCCGCAAGTTTTCGAAAGTCTAGATGTTTACGTAGTGTTTCGTCGGTTGGCGAATGGCGATGGTCTGTGATGTGTGGTCTAGGGATTTTTTATTGATTTGGTGGCCTGCAGACTCATCATATAAGATTGACTGACTAGGAGTTATCAGCAGGCAGTATAAGAGATCTACGCTATGTGAAGTGCTCCATTTCTTCTCTCTTTAATTCGTGTCTGGAGCGTCCAGTGCTTGTCCTGTAAGGATAACGCGATATATTTCGTGAAGGTGGTCTTGCACAGCTCAGGCATCAAATCATGTTTGATGCAAATTCTTTGCCTGACCTGCTTCCTGTCTATTACAATAGATTTTTCCCACTCAAGCAGTTCTGTCAATGGCTAAGTTATGGAGGAGGTGAGTGGATGTATTCTTTCAGTGCAGCTAACAGGAAATGTAATATATTTTTGAGTCTGCCATCCAACAGAATTTTTATATATTTTTGAGTCTGCCATCCCCCGCCCCTCCTCCCATTGCCCCGCGCTCTGCCGGCGTGCACACATGCGGACTGCAGCCTTATGTGCTACCGGGGTTAGCCAGTCTGCAAAGTATGGCAGTAGGCCAGACAAGTCACACCAGTCATCTAAAATTGTTGCACCGCCAGCCACCAAAAATTCGCACCAATCTGCCATATAAAAGGGAGAAAAACACAGCCATTCCTTCCTACCCGATGCAATGATACCTCTCTTATTAGTTAGTTGAGGACTTTTAATAAGGCCCCCTCCTTTGTCTTTATAACCATACAGCCATTATTTGTTTGGTTTTCAGTGTCACCTTCCTCGCACCAATCTCACAAATTTGCACCAGGTTGGTAAAATTCGCACCACTTGCTCCTGTCTCCAATGGCACTCGCACCAACGAGATCTCGTCGAAAATGCCATACTTTGCACACTGGGGGGTTAGGCTGAGTGGTGTCTCTGTTGAGTTGATGGATGACGCCACCTGTGTGGCTCACTATTTATCCAGTGTGCAAAGTATGGCATTTTCGACAAGATCTTGTCGGTGCGAGTGCCCTCGGAGACAGGGGCGAGTGGTGTGAATTTTATCAACCTGGTGCGAATTTGCAAGACTGGTGCGAGGAGGTTGACACTGAAAACCCCAAAAATAATGACTGAATAGTCATGAAGACACAGGAGGGGGCCTTATAAAAAGTCCTTAACTAACTAATAAGAGAGGTAGTATTGCATCATGTGGGTAGGAACCAGTCTGCAGAATGTGGCAGATTTCGACGAGATCTCGTTGGGGCAGCCTCGGGGCAGACCTACCGATTTGGGGCAGCTTTTGGTCGATCTTGGGGCAGAGGGCGGGCTCTTGGGGCAGGAACCAGTACTTGGGGCAGCAGTCGGTCCGGGTAATCACCGAGGGAAGAAGAAAAAATAATGAAAAGAAACGACAATCATTAGTTAAAGTTGCGCCGTAGAAAGCTGAATTGTCGCAAAGCGTCATATTTGTCATCAAGAGATGTGGCCAAAAAGATACCAAATGAAGGAAATTTCTAATAGACGTAAAGTCAAAGTTCCTGGAAATTAATAAAAAAGCAGGCAACAGGCGCCTTTCTAAAGCAAAGTTTAAATTTCTTTATAAATTTGTAATCTAAACCTAGTTTGAATTACAAAAAACAATCTTAGAACTCAAAATAAAATTTCCCTGTATGTAGTTTTTTGCATTTCCTCTGCTGTTTTGATCGCCAAAGGCCGGCAAATTGGGTCTATGTCAAAAGGTCCACTATTCAAAGGGTCCACCGTTCAAATGGTCCACACATAAGCAAAGCATGTCAACCCCTCCCCCAAGAAAAATGCAGGTCAGTGATGTGACGTCACAAGAGCGTAAGGGAATCTTTCTTCGCTTGGGTCTTGTGAAAATATTCCAAATTTTTATGCTTTCATGCAAATGTGAGAAAATGCAAGGGGAAAAATGCTTTAGCTTTGGAAAACATTATTCTTTATTGAATTTAGTTATCAATTGAAATAATTTTTTAAAGTATTGATTATACGCAGTGAAAGCAGTGGTAAATGACGTCTTTGGGGAAAAGACTTTGCTTGTAAATATACCTTTGAATAAATGTATTCTTGAATTCGTGCATCATGAATGCTAGATAGCTGCTGCTGTGCGTGGAGGGTCGTGAGTGCGTTGTCGTCGGCGAGTTGGATGCACGGCTTTATTTCATTTCTGGGTGTTACGTTTAAAATGGAGTAGATAAAACATGTATCGGTAAAAATACCCCCCCCGTTGGAGGAGTCTGCCCCAGCATCCAAATTTCTGCCCCAATTGGGGCAGGCTTTGGGCTGCCCCAAGCGCCTCGTCGAGTCGCCTGCCACGTTCTGCAGACTGGGGTAGGAATGTGTGCGTTTTTCTTCCTGGTATATGGCAGATTGGTGTGAATTTTTTTAGGCTGGTGGTGTGATAATTTTGGATGGCTGGTGCGACTCGTCTGACCTGCTGCCATACTTTGCAGACTGGCTATTTATGAGTTGCGCCTTCTGGTTGGGGTGTGGGTGAGGTTGACAGTCGTATATATGCATTGTCTTGGACTGCTTTTTACTGTGTGTGTGTTTTTTTACTGTGTGCAAGTGTGTTTCACTGTTTTACTGTGTATGTTTTCTTCCTCTCTCTCTTCCTCCCATGGGATCTTTCCTATACTTCTTTTGTACTGTTTTAATCTGATTTAATCCCATTGTGTTTTTGTGCAGCAATAGTGTATGTATGGACGTAGAAGAAAATCATATGTCATGTTCAGAGGAAAACTTTACAGGATAGTGCTTTTGCTGTCATGCTTCACATAAGCGGAGCCAGGGACAAATTTAAATGGTTATTGTGAAATGTCCTTAGGGAATTTTGTCAATTCATTTGGTAAGTTGATGCAGCTTGTCTTTCTGCATCAGTTGATACCAGTCTCAAAATTGCAATCAATGTGGCTTGCACTTTTCTTCTGTGGAATGGCCAATCTGCCTTGCATTGCTGACCGGGAATAAGTCCGGGTAATCACCGAGAGAAGCCAGCCACCAAAAATTCGCACCAATCTGTCATATACCAGGGAGAAAAACGCACCCATTCCTACCCACACAATGCAATGCTACCTCTATTATAAGTTAGTTAGCTGAGGACTTTTTGTAAGGCCCCTTCCTGTGTCTTTATAACCATTAAGCCATTATTTGTTTGGTTTTCAGTGTCACCTTCCTCGCACCAGTCTAAAAAATTCGCAACAGGTTGATAAAATTCTCGCTCCTGTCTCCAACGGCACTCGCACTGACGAGATCTCGTCGAAAATGCCATACTTTGCACACTGGGATGTGTGTTGTTGTAGACCTATTAGTGTCATTCTCATAGACTTCAGGAGTAATTAGATCAGGGACGAAACTTAACTATAGTCTACTTATGCATATCTAGGCATTTTACAAAATATGGCATAAACGGCTCTTATATAAATGTAAGCATGGATTTGGACTTACTACTCTTTTGACATGTTTTGAATTGTACCAGGGGGATAACCTGGTGAGGGATGTGAGAGGGTGTTAACTTCTTCTCTCTTAACTCTAAATTTTGGCTGTACTCAAGAATCTGTTTTGAACCCCTTTTTTGCACTTTTCTTCCTAAATTCGATTTCCGAATTGACAAGATTACATCCTTTCCTTCATAGATGACACATTCTTACATGCTGTTTACTACGAACTCACTTGAATTGACCCAAGTGGTGTAAAAACAAAATTTACCTGAAGTAAACTTTACCTTAGGTAAAAGTTTACCTTAGGCCTCCAGTCACTCAGTGTTTGGAAAAAAAATTACCTGAGGCCTCCAGCCACATCCACCTTGCACTCCTCGCCAGACGATGGACCGAAAAATTGTGTTTACCTCATCCCCTTTTATCTTTACCTCGTCTTAGCGTCTTTGGATTTTTGAGGGTTTAAGCATTTTAGTTTCTAGACTTTGAAATTTTTTTGCCTTTTAAGGCTGCCTTCATCTTATGATCTTATATTTTAGTTTTATTTTGCCTTTTTTTGCCGATTGGTGGGTTTTAAGTCTTTTAGCGCTTTTACTAGCCCTGTTCCAGCTGTCAGCAGAGTTTTGTCAGCACCAATCAGCGGGCCGCGTTGCGCCTACGTCACAGGATTGTAGCCTCTCCCCGGGAACTAATTCTAGAGGTTTAACGGGCTGATGGCCTGCTGTTTGCGCTGATGAAAAATAGTAAGAGCACGAAGTGGCAGCCTAATATTTTTTAATGACATAAAGGTTTAAGATCCCTTTGCTTAGCACAAACAAGAGGTGATTGTGGCGCTGATGTTTCTTTTCTGGAGGAGAGGTTAGAGGTCCTGCTGAAAAAACTGTGCTCACAGCTGGAACAGGGCTACTGTCTTCTTTTTATCATCTTTGTGGGGTCCTAGGTCATTCCCACTACACTCTGTGTTTTATGGCACCCTATCGGCAGCCTGTCCTTCCGAGAAGTTATAGCTTGTTGTTGTCATATATACCCCCGGCTGAAGCCGCGGCGAACGTAAAAATAGAGTCGTCGGCTCTGTGTTGTGTTGAAGCTGACGCCGTGTTGGGGCTGCAGGGGTGAAGAACTATCTGGACCGTCGGGAGATGTCGTTCACACTGGCCGACGATGTCTACATCCGGTTCCAGTCCTTCAAGGACGCCGACGAGTTCCAGAAGGAGCTCCTCAAGAAGTGCCCGCACAAAATCGACATCGGCGCCGTCTATAACCACAGGTGCGGCTGTTCGGTAGGATGATGTTTTAAGACACGTACAGTGTTGCGAATTTCTTTTCATCAACATTCATGAATGCATGAAGCTAAATTCGAGCTTTGCAACCAAAACCATGTAGAAAGTTGATAACGCCTGCAAAATGTTGGACTGAAAACCCAGCAGAAAACATAACCTGAGTTCCTGGCACCTGCCACTACTGCATGTGTTGTGAATTTACTGTAGTTAGGTGACTTGTCTTTTTTTGCCATCAATTATCCGCCCGTCTTTTGTTGGCGTTGATGTCACCCTGTGCCCCCTCTAACGCTGTGCCCCTCAGGCCGCGGGAGCGCGCCTCAGTGCCGGTGTTCCAGCCGGAGGAGAAGGAGCTGGTGTTTGACATCGACATGACCGACTACGACGAGGTGCGCACCTGCTGCAGCGGTGCTGACATCTGCCGCCGCTGCTGGAAACTAGTGACCATCGCCATCAAGTGTCTGGACGCCTCGCTTCGCGGTAGGTAGTCCGTGCTGTTCAGTGTCTCGGGTGCAGTTGCGTACTCGGGCGAATCAGACGTGATCATGTGATGCTGCATAGTCACTGCACCCTGAGTGGCATCATGTGTGGGATATTGGAACGTGATGGGGTGTCCGGCACCAGTGTCATATATCTCTAGACCACTTTTCAACAGCTCTATGTTATATGGATTTGCCATCACAAAACTGGAAACAAAAGATCTGATTGCAGGATGTATATGCACCTATTCTCGACAGCCCATTTGTATTGTCTGGAAAGCTTGTTAAGTTCTGTGACTGAAACATACATCGCTAACCAGGCACCGCCTGAGCTATTTAGCCACCTACGACCGCCTGGCGGCTCATTTCTGACCCCGCCTGAAAAGTCAGAAACCAACAGCGATTCAAAAATGGGAAAACAAGGAAACCGCCGTACCATCTTTTGCTCTAATGTTTATTTTGAACCATTTCCGTTTGATTGTGGGGCCAAAATGGTTCATAGTAAGGCCGGTTTAGGAAATCGTTTATAACTCGGGAACGAGTAGATCAAGTACAAAGTCAAAGGTATTAATCTGTTCGACTAGATCCAAGCAGTTGAATTATATGTGGCATAACCTTGTGACATCACATGGTGACCCTGACTTCAGGTCAAGGTTAAAGTTCGAGTTTTCATGGTCATTGTTAATAATATTCAAATGTTTACATAACATCCGTCACTATGATACTGAACGTACAGCTATATCTTGGTTCGTTGAAAAAATCACGAACACATGCGAAAAGCCTGACATTTGGTGACCTCCGGGGACCTTATTATTGACCTGACCTCAGAATGATTGGCGGCAAACTGATAAGATTCCAAGATATTTTGAATGATATTCAGAAACTTGATTGAGCTTTTCTAGGAGCCAAATTACATTCTGTTCTGGTCTGCCACATTTAAGAAAAGCAAAATCGCCTCACATGTGATCAGAAATGACGCTTTACCTCATTGACCTGATCCAATAAACACTATCGGCCAAAAACCTGTAAAATTGATAATGTCATGGGCATGCAAAACGACGCCTCTCTCATTCACATCAGCTCGTAATTACTCGCGAAAAGCGGAGGAGGTCAGAAACAACCTCTCAGCCGGTTGAAGATTAACCACGCCGTCCTGAGTGTGAAATAATTCGCCCTGGACGTGACTGTCGGGTCTCCGGCAGACGCCTTTGGTTATGAGCGGCTGCTGTGGGTGTACTGGCAGACGACTTTGGTCATGAGTGGCTGCTGTGGGTGTACTGGCAGACGACTTTGGTTATGAGCGGCTGCTGTGGGTGTACTCGGGCCGGCGCGGCGTTCACTGCTGGGTCTGTGACGCCGGCGCCCGCCGCCTCTCCGGGCCTGCACGTGCTGCTCTGGCCGAGTACCTGCAGATCGTGCGCGGCGGACAGAACCAGGCCAAAAAGGTCACCATCAACGAACAGCTGCACCCCATGGTGGCGTGAGTTCACCAGCGCGCCGGGGGTAGTAGACTGCTGGTCTGGAATTGTGCTGCACTGGTACAGCAATCTTATAAGTACGGAGTTCTCGACAGTAGACTTTTGAGTAAAAATATGTGCACTTACAATGTGCGAAACACTGTGTGTGAGGTGCCACCGAAAATCCGTATCTCTGTTTTTGAATGATTCACCTATCCATTTTGCTAAAAGCTGATTCTCTTGAGGTTTAAACAATCGTAGTAAAATTATTTTAAAAAATTGCAGGTAATAGCATGACATCAAGCCTCACGGACGTAATCATGTGAGAAAGTTGTACTCTTTTGCCGGGATGTCACCTGCCGCCTGTGTCAAATAATTTTACCCCATGTGTCGTAGTCGGCCTGCTTTAAGTATTTTGTAAATATATGTTCCGTTCTAAACACATGTGAAGTTATAAGTGATAGTGCCCGATGTGTCGCAGTCAGTCCAGTTTAATGAGCTGTGTCCCATTTGCCGCAGTCGGTCGGTGGAGACGTGTAAGGAATACTTCGGCGAGGTTTGCCTGGACGAACAGGACATCTTCTCCACGCCTGAGCAGCACACGGCGGTAAGATGGTGCCTTTTGGGCGTCCTCGCGGCGTTAATTCATACCAGGGGCTTATATTCATATGAAAGCAGAACATACATTATATCTCTGGATTCTGTGAGATGCAAACGAAATACAAACTGTTGTCTATCTTCTCATTGATTAAGCCTAGAAAGACTCGTACCTCCCTAACCTGCCGTTTCGTGCAAAGCTATCGGTCAAGATATTGCCATCTCCCCTTACATGTGTCGTGCCGTCATGAGTCCGTGCCGAAGTCGTTCATAAGATTCCTTTGCAAAATTCAATCCAACGACGCGAGCGTGACATTTGTGAAATTTTGCTCTTTTGCCTGAATGTCACCTGCCACCTGCATTAAATAACTGTACCCCATGTGTCGTAGTCGGCCTGTTTTAAGCAATTTATGCACGAGCCTTCTTTCGGGATCTTCAAAATTTTCCATTTTTGGAAAACTATAAAAATAGAAGAGAGCTAGCTGTGACTAATGATAATATCTTCAAAATAGTACACCAAAACCATCAGGTGTGTCATTTGGGCGCCGGGGGGGGTTGATATTAGCAAGGGAAATATTTTTGCTATTCCTTGAACGTATTGGATGGGTCTGTGCCCGTCGTAGTCCGAAGTACCCGGAGGTGACGAGGCGCGGTGGCGAGCCTGTGAAGATGGTAGATGTGTAGATGTCGCCACCGCGATGACCGGTGCGAACGCGTGTGCCTCAGCTGCTGAAGCTGGTGCCTGACGACGCCCTGCGCCGGGAGTTGGCCTCCGCCTTCAGCAAGCTCACCACCTCCCGCGAGAAGTGGAAGAAACTGCTGACCACCTTCAAACAGAAATACGACTCGGTAAGGAACGGTGTACGCCAGGCTGCTTCATTCGTCCTTGATGGGGTGACGGGACTGCTGGCGTGGCTGGCTTCTCCCGTGGGTGGTTTGACTTGACTGCTAGTGCGGGTGATTTGTTCTTAAGGTGGTTGAATCCTGCCTGGGCTGGATGACTGGACTGGTGGATTACGTGGATTCGCTTCTTATGGTATATTAGGAAAGAGAATCCCGCGGATCCGTTTGCGTGCACTGGTGTTCCAGAGCTTTATGTTGCGCCGGCAATCACGGAATCGGGCTACGCAGTGTGTTTGGCTAGAAAATATCCGTCTTGAGGACAAAATTTATGTTTTTGCGACAAAACAAAATGTGTTTGCTGACAGAATTCTCGCAATCACTCCTATAAGACTGTAGCCTCGCTGTGCTTCTTTTAGCCAATATTCAGTCGTGTTGAGTCAGCTCCCTTCTCTCAGTTGGGTGTGTGCGCTCTGACTCCCCCTGTCTGGAGTGACCGTGGTGCCCTCTGCTGCTGCTGCAGAGAGCCCTCAGTCGGTCCACCTCCCCGCACCTGCCGAAGGAGATCATCCTGCAGTACACCTACCCCCGACTCGACATCGAGGTCACCAAGGGCCTGAACCATCTGCTGAAGGCGCCCTTCTGCGTCCACCCCAAAACGGGCCGGGTCTGCGTGCCCATCGACCCGAAGAAGGCCGACCAGTTCGACCCGCTCTCTGTGCCTACCGTCAGGTAGGAGGTTTAAAGTAAAATCCACAGGACCTGCTACAATGAAAGTAATTCGAATTATGTTATGCTCGCCTTGTAAATGAACCGTTTGATTTTTCCACACATGAAGTGGGCTACCACCGCTGGTCCGATCAGCGGTGATGCTGACACCGCTGGTCCAATCAGCGGTGATCTGACACTGCTGGTCCAATCAGCGGTGATCTGACACCGCTGGTCCAATCAGCGGTGAGCTATCACCGCTGGTCCAATCAGCGGTGGGCTGACAACGCTCTGCACCAATCAGCTGCGTGGCTGATACTGCTGGTCCAATGGTGTGACGCCGTGGCGGTACGCTGGCAGTCAGCTGGAGAAGGAGCTGAACGCTGCTCTGGCGGGCGCCGACAAACCGCCGCCGGGCACGCAAGACGCCCAGCTCACCAGCCTCAAGCCCTACCTGGCCATATTTACCAAGTTCCTGTCTGCACTCGAGCTGGAGCGCAAGATGAACTCCATCGAGAAGCCAGGTGAGCACCGAGCTCGCGTGACATCGTTGAATAGTACGGGTGAGGCTCAACCCATCTGCTGTTACCACAGCAGATGGGTCGAGCAGCAAAATCTCGCTGAATTTTTCGCGAAAGCTGCCGGGCCCATGGGGTCAACTAGCCTTGAGTCACTTTGATTTTATGTTTAATTGTGTCGTTTCCTAGCTAGATGTGCCGCGACGTTTGTCGTTTTATCTCCGGTGTTTACGTAAGGGTACTGTTTGAATCCTCAATGAAGGACTTTGGAAAAACCTGGACTGCGTGAGAGTCGTTTCTCTGACGTAGTGTGCCTGTTCTGGAATGCTGTTCAGCATTAGAACAGTACGAGCCCGGAGCTGGGGTCTGATCTGTCAGCCATTCTAGTCTTTAGACTTTGGGGAGCTTTTGGCTTAAAATCCACACCTCTGGCCATACCGTGATTTTATCGTAATTTTATCATCCAAAATGATAAAATTGGGCAACGGCACCTTCGAAATGAAGTACCCAGTGTTTGCTGACAGCATATTATCGCGTTGAGATCAGTCGTAGAGCATAGAGAGACATTCAACGCTAACTGGTCTAGTCAAGATGCCCTGTGTTTCCGCAAACCCCGCTGTTTCAGGAAACAGTTCGTTGCATTCTCGACACACTTTGTATGAGCTTCTTTCAGTTCTGAGGCGTACTAATTTTCTTTTTCAGATCCCATGGAGTTTTGAACGACCTGGCGTCTACTTCAAGTGTTTTTATTATGTACAAAGTCATCGAGGCGCATTATGCGGGCTCCCGATCGCACACAAGAACATTTATGCGAGTGACAGAACACATCGGAAGAGACAGTCGCAACATATATGCTTCATAACACATTGTCAATGTACAACACAGTTCCACCGTTCAAGTGTAAAACACTGATGCGAAAACATCGTCATAAAATAAAACATTTGGTAGCTTCATTCCAGCATCGGGTTTCAATGAAGGGACAAGGGCGCGCCATTGAGGACACTGGAGCGGGTCCCGTGCAGAGCAGGGACGGGCCCTCTTCTACCGCGGACTGGGCCAGGCCGGAAGTGTCAGATTGCGGACCGGGCGGAGGCGGAAACACCCTGGAATCGTCCGCGCTGCAGGCCCGTCCGCTGGTCTCGCGTGTGTCAGAGGTTATACGGTTCTTACTACCATGGAATAGATGGCTCTGCCGGTCGTACTGGTCCGCACAGATGGCGCAGCGAGCGGAGTTGACCACGCCCGGGGCTGAGACAATTTGTGAGGAACGGACCGGGGTTGGGCCGGCGAGTCTTGCCCTGGTCTGGTATACAGTGGCGGGGCTGGCTCAGACGGCGTCTCCTGGCGGCGGCTGACTGGACCCCCGCAGTCTCCTCTCCACCTCCGCCACCACCTGAGGAAGACCCCGTACATCAGAAAGGAGCGGGCCCAAACACCGTATCAGGAAAACATCAGAGGGGACCGGGTCTCCACCACCTGAGGAAGACCTTACTCATCAGAGGGGACCGGGTCTCTTAACCACCTGAGGAAGACCTTACTCATCAGACAGAGGATTTCAACAGCAGACGCGGCCTGAAACTCTTAACGGAGGCGGATGGTCTTATATGACATCCGCGTCAATGTTCCTGTCGTCTCCTGAGCTGATGCAAGAAGGCTTGTGAACTTGATACCATAGTCCACTTGTCTCAACAAAGGTTATGTCATTTTCTGATACACTAAAGACCTATAATACAGACATGTTTTCCGTACCCGATTTCCTCCAAAGACAGCCGACGCTAAGCTGACGCAACTCAGTAAAGCTGAGGCTAGCACGAGGCCCGGGACCCGGCCAGACGCTACAGTGTGTGTTGAGGGGTGTAATACCAGTCAATCGGCGCCCGGTGGCACGCCAACAATGCCGGTATGCCATCGCGGTAATCGAGGGTGCGCCCACCGCTACGTTGTAGGGATGTTGCAGCTCCGCCACGGCCGGATCCAGCGGACACATAGGGGCGTTTCTCCTTCCCCCGATTCAACACTCAGCACTCTCCCCTTCACCCCGGTACCCCCCTCATGTATTGCTTCCGTTCTACCACCGCGATGCGACCCCGCTCCTCCCCCTACTCGCTAGCAGGTCGTGCCGTTCAGAAATGACGCCCCTGGCCGAACTGCACCCCCGATCGAAAAGCCTGTATCCGCCCATGAACTGTGCAGCAATGCGGAACCTCCCGCCGGTGCCGTTTCTTACGATAAGCGGCGGCCGCCGGACCGGTAGCAGCGGACCGTCGAATATCTCCGGTCGACTTTACAGCTCGCAACACGAACGCTCGTTGAAACTCGAGCTATGGTGTTAGTGTTTGGTGACACCGTAACGTGATGGAATGGGAGTGAATGGGTTCACCAGAATAACCCAAAATCAAATTCAGCTCATTAATAGGGGTGGCATCAGATGTGATTTAGGAGGGATTCGTCCACATTCCCGCATATCTCGGGCAGCATCAACGCACTGTGTACTTTATAACGCTGCTCTCGCCAATAACTAAAATTGTTCTTCCGAGAATCGAAAAAGGTTGCAAACTGGCCCAAAATTCGGGGGCCAGTGAATTTCCAATTTCCCACTGACTAAACAACACACTCGCTTGTATGAAACATTCAAACTTGGGCACTTCGTTGCCTTCGCCGGCCCCCCGTGAACTTCCAATCTTGTGAACGTCGCCAACGCTGAGTGATAAAAGCCGCGCGTCCAACCCCTTCAGACCACCCAGTGACGTCACTGGTTACACCGTGCGGTGGCGGTGCCTTGCAGAGGTACGACCAACCCCTTCAAACCGTCCGTTGGTGTACCTTGCAGAGGTTGTCGAGCCCGGTGAGGTAGCCCTCCTCGCGGTTGCCCAGTTTCCAGGCGCTGCGGTGGTCCACGGTGACTCCGTCGGGGAGGCGGCTGGTTTTGGCGAAGTCGATCATCCAGGCGCCGGTCTTCCGACGGTCGTACACCAGGAACACGCTGCTTCCGATCACCTGGCGGTCGGGGACACTGCGTCAGCGGGGCTGCAGAGCACGGCCCAGCTCTACTGACCGCTCGGGTAGATTCCTACCTGTTCCAAATACAATATCAGGTGAGATAAGGAGAAATAATCACATTTTCGCCATGAACCGAATCTCTCTCTCTCTCTCACCCTCTCTCTCTCTCTCTCTCTCTCTCTCTCTCTCTCTCTCTCTCTCTCTCTCTCTCTCTCTCTCTCTCTCTCTCTCTCTCTCTCTCTCTCTCTCTCTCTCTCTCTCTCTCTCTCTCTCTCTCTCTCTCTCTCTCTCTCTCTCTCTCTCTCTCTCTCTCTCTCTCTCTCTCTCTCTCTCTCTCTCTCTCTCTCTCTCTCTCTCTCTCTCTCTCTCTCTCTCTCTCTCTCTCTCTCTCTCTCTCTCTCGCGCGCAGCTGAAGCTAAGACCCACGCGGCTCACAGGGCTCTTCGACTTACTTTAAGCGTGATCGAGTAGTTAACCAAACCCACTTCGTTCAGTAACCACAACGGCTAAAATGCCACCTTCTCTGCTCGATGAACACCACAAAGAAAGTGGCGAGTAAAAAATTCCACCCTTTTTCACTCTCCCTGGCCCAGTGACGCATCTAAGATTTCGGTAGGAGGGCGGAGTTCCCCGGGCGGTCTGTACCACATTGGGAGAGGGGGTCGCCTTTTGTGAATTCCGAGAGGTGTCCTCCCGACGCCATTTTTAGGTGTTTTTGGACGGGGTGAATGCACCATTTTAGCGCGGCAAATCTGCTCAGTTGTAATCAAAACATTATAAAAAAGTGGCGCCGCTGTTCGAAGAGGGATGTCCACACAGTCAAACGGAAGCCTGCGACTGCAAGTAAATGGGCGGCAAACAATAAAAACACCAGAAAACGGGACGCCTCTGTCAGGGTCACCTGGGCTCAATTGTAAGGTACCTGTGCCACACAGCTCATGTATTTCCCAAAGGCAGGTGGCTCCACTGACTTAAGGGGGAGGGCGACGGCTCCTTTCGCCCCCCCTGGGAACTGACTCTGTCTTGGTCACACATGTTCTCCCATCAAGCCGGTTTGTATAGTCAGCACAGTCCTCTGCTTATTACAATGTGACACAGAACACAGCTATTTAGATACCCAGAGTTTTGACGGCACGCCAAACCTGATGGCCACATCGTCCGGAAAATCGGTGCGCCGTGCGTGCACTCCCGTGCAAGTGTCGTTAGAATGACAACTGTTGTCTACCTACCACTACATAAAAGTCGACTCTGCCGCAGTGAGATCGGTGTTAGATTGGCGGCTTATTTTCAAATCGCACGCAAGACTGCACCCGCAACTTTGTGATATTATCCTGTACTGCCGTCTAGTGTTGTCTTCCTAGCGATTTTCCCCTGTCACGGCTTTAAAGAAATTTCTCAGCCATCTGTTTTGGCGATTCAAGTCCCTTTACTCAAACCTGGGCGCATCATGGATGGGGGAGCCTGCCATCATCTAGGCTAGGCAATGCTGGAGCTGGAGATTGAAAAAAGCAGCGGCTGTTGGCCACACGCCACCTGACGTGGGGTCTGCACCTCCGGAGTGTGTGTTGAACCGTTACGGGCGACCGTTTGGAAATCCGTCGGCATATCCTCGCCATTGCAGCGCCAAACAAGGCAGTTTTCTGGGATAGTGTACGGCTGGTGCGCACCGGCACCAGGCGCGGCTTACGCCAGCGTCCACACACAGAGGGCTTACAGCGGTCGCCAGCGTGCACAGGGTCCCTGGCCGAGGCAGCCGCCGCCCACCATCACAGCTCGCCACGGACCCATTCGATATAAACCCGACCCAGTCCAAGGCCCGTGTGTCCGTATATAAACCAGGCCCACGCCCTACCCGACCCTTGAACATATGAAGAGCGGGCAATAGCCTACCCGATTCTAAATCGGAAGATAAAACAGTTGTACGAATGTGATAAAAGAGCAATCAAGTGTTAACAAGATTGGTTTTTTATTAATGTTTATATTTCATGAAAACTTCAAGGATACAAGCGAGAGATAAAGGATTTCCAGTTTACTTATCCCAATTTTAATTCCTCCCTAGTCAAGGCACCCCCCATAACCCACCCATTTCCCACCGACTCGTACCCTAACCTAACCCGGCCCTAACCCATATGGGCTCCCTCGTCCACCCCAGCCCACAGCAAACTACCCACACATCCACCCAGGTGCTGTAATGAAGCCACCTCGCTGTGCGTCGCCGCCCAAGGTGATGGCGCCCGCGAATGGTCGAATTCCCAGGCCAGTCATCACGGCCGGCCAGCGATCACCGATCGTAATAAACCTGTCCTACGTCACATCGTCGCCGTAGTGGAAAACAATCCAGTGCGCATGTAAAGACAAGGACAATGAGTAAATTAGCTTCACGCCATGAATGCTGTATAAACATGTATGTACAATTGTACACACCATACATGCTCGTTAGCGGTCTCTATTGGTACGTCTCTAACCGCCGCGCCTCATCTAACCTTTTTATTAATACCGCTCGCAACATCAGTATTGCAATCCGGGTTGGCGTGGGTGTTTACGAACACTTCTGTTGGAGCCGATGAGACATGAAAGGCGGCCTCCCGCCGTGGGCATTGAACCCCTACTCTATGTTATCCTAATCCGGTGTCGAACATCGAATAATAGTACCAAACTATCCGGCCCTGAAGATGGCGAAACTTTGCTATTGAAACGCCGCACCTTCCCCTGACGGTCAGACAGGTCTCTACCGTAAACCTAGTCAGACGGGTCTTTAACCGACAACCTAGTCAGATGAGTCCCTAGTCAGACGTGTTCCTACCGTTATCTTAGTCAGACGGGTCTGTATCCGATAACCTAGCCGAATGAGTCCCTAATCTGACGAGTTACTACTGTCAACCTTGTCAGACCGGTCTCTACCGTTAACATAGTCAGACCGGTCTATACCGTCAACCTAGTCAGACGAGTTACTACCGTTAACCTAGTAAGACGGGTTACTACCGTTAACCTTGTCAGACCGGTCTCTACCGTTAACACGCGCATTGACGGGGGTCTGAGCCACCTTCGCATTGACGGGGGGCGGGTACCCGCCCCCTAAGATCTCGAGAACCACGGTAGGTAGCGAAAAACGGTAAACGGCGTTGGGCTGCCCATCCACTTCTCCATCGAAAACATTTGAACCATTTTTTGTCAGGTCACATTTAAGGTCACGAGAGGTCAAAACATGCCCGTCATAGGGATAACATGTAAAATTCAGTTTTTCGGCCATTACATCTGAACAAGTAAAGATAGAGCAAAACTACTTGAACTATATGAATCGTCTTAGCAAGCCGAATCGAATGATATATAATTTGACCTTGCTAGGTCAAATCAAGGATTTGACCTGACCTGAGGTCAGGTCAGGGTCAAATTATATAAAATGCATATCATTAGAACTGCAAAGCCCAGGCGAGTCTAATGCAGCTAAAATAAATGCTCTATCACCATCCGTTACTGAGTTATTCCGTAAAAACCATTTTTCCCATGTATTTCCAATGGAGAGGTCATGCCTCGTACCTGACCTTATGTCATCGATATCAAAAATACCGGAACATATGTTAGAGAACTCGGTGGGGCCATTATGTGATATGAGTTTCAATCGGATAAGTTCACCCTGCTCCGACTTATGCTATCTTAAACTTTTTTTGAGGTCGGGTCACTTGACCTGTACTGGTGACCTGACCTGAGATGACCTAACCTTAAAATTTTCACAGAAGTTGTAAAAATGATGAGGGAAAAGGTATACCAAGTACGGCGGCGCTACGCGCCGCCGTTTTTTTACTGTCTCCGAAAAACCCGAGGGGGCGGGTACCCGCCCCCGTCAATGCGCGTGTTAACATAGTCAGACCAGTCTCTCCCGTTAACCTAGTCAGACCGGTCTCTACCGTTAACCTAATCAGACATTTACAACCGCCGCCCCCCGACCAGGCAGGCCCTGCCGGACAAACAGAACACAACCGCATCCTTGAGCAGTTGTCGCCCGCAGCGCAGAGCCGACCTGCCATCCCTTCAGTGAGTTTCCAGCACCCATAAGACTCCCTGCCACACTTCAGTGACTTCCCCGCACCAAGACGGGCCCCCGCCACCCTTCAGTAATTTCCCAGCATCAAGACGGGTCCCCCGCCACCCTTCAGTGATTTCCCAGCATCAAGACGGGCCCCCGCCACCCTTCAGTGATTTCCCAGCATCAAGACGGGCCCCCGCCACCCTTCAGTGATTTCCCAGCATCAAGACGGGTCTCCCGCCACCCTTCAGTGATTTCCCAGCATCGAGACGGGCCCCGCCACCCTTCAGTGATTTCCCAGCGCCAAGACGGGTCCCCACCACCCTTCAGTGATTTCCCAGCATCAAGACGGGACCCCGCCACCCTTCAGTGATTTCCCAGCACCAGGACGGGTCCTCCGCCACCCTTCAGTGATTTCCCAGCGCCAAGACGGCCCCGCCGTCCCTCAGTCAGGCCTGGGGCGGCGCCCATGTTTTATGCATGGTGGCTGAACGCCGCGGCGACTGAGCTAAGCGACAGCTCACAGCGTCGTAGTGGCGGCGGCGGCCCGCGCCCCGCACCGACGCCACGCATGGCGGCTCGCAGCACCCCTTCGTACCCTGTCGGGGCGCCGACCGTCCTACACACTGGACATGCTTCGGAATATACGTGAGAATAGCACAGGATCTAAGATTCTTCCTGCGGAGCGGAAGATACTGAGCTACTAACAGGCGCGATAATTTTCCAGTTTAGGTTGGCAGTTCACTATTTTGATCTTGAAGAATGGTGTTAAGGGCTTATTCACATGAAACGATTGCTGTAGCTTATATTTTTCCTAATTCTAAAATCAACTTACACGTTTCGCCTGGTGATTCGACGGTGGCAGTTGCTGCCTAAACCGTGTCTCTACAATAATTCCCTAGAATTACTGAGATGCAGCATTTGGCGTTCTCCAGGCAGCAGATGCATCCAAATTCGCTCCTCGTTGTTAGCAAATACCTGCCCTACAGTGGCCACCCGGCGACAGTTGTTTGTTTGTTTTGCAGGCTCATGATTGTTGAACAGCAATAGCTGCAGCATATTGCGGCGTTTCCAATGGTCGGGCGCCCACCCCGCGGGTGATAAAATCCACACCTATCAAACACCGTCAATGATCCGATACGACAAGTTTCTTATCGCCCAGTCATAATGTGATTGTGTAAGCCGCGTAAATTCTCAGAAGGCGTCCGCTATAAACCGTCAGTGTCTTTGTTTTCCCTTGGAGACGGGTGCAGCGCGTGTGGTCCCTTGGCCACGTTCCGACCCCCTCTGCCCAAAAGGACGTTTCTATGGGGCTTGTCGGCCCCCAAGTCATCATGTATTTTCTCACACAAGTACAGTGCTGACACGCCATTCTGCGTCGTAACTAGCCATCTGCGTCAATAACCTGTCTCGGCAAAGCATACTATGGCTAGATATGGCGATGGGCATGATAGACTCCTGTTGTCCACGAAGAGCAGGGAATGACTGGGCGGAATGGCCTTCTTGTCTTTATATATGGTGCGACGTACGGGACAAATATTCCAGGGCCCTGGATTATGGAGATTTAGAATGCAAGAGTCCGCTGCTCCCAAGATATCTACCTTTTGATTTGAGAGGTTCTTCATCGCAACGGCTCCATTGCCAGGTGTTTCTTTAGAAAAAGGACGTACTTAAATAATTTAAAAACTTGAATGAAGCTTCCTTAGCATTTCTGTTGTCTCTTTATCTATCTATGTATTTATTTAGGTATCTATCTATCTATCTATCTATCTATCTATCTATCTATATATCTATCTATCTATCTATCTATCTATCTATATATCTGTCTGTCTACCTACATATCTATCTATCTATCTATCTATCTATCTATCTACCTACATATCTATCTATCTATCTATCTATCTATCTATCTATCTATCTATCTATCTATCTATCTATCTAACTATCTATCTACACATTTTTCCATCCATCCATCCATCCATCCATCCATCCATCCATCCATCCATCCATCCATCCATCCATCCATCCATCCATCCATCCATCCATCCATCCATCCATCCATCCATCCATCCATCCATCCATCCATCCATCCATCCATCCATCCATCCATCCATCCATCCATCCATCCATTCCCACTCACCTCGTGCCGGTGGAAGAAGGCGGAGGACTCGAACTTGTCCCTGATGCGGCGCAGCTGCTGCATCATCTGGCGCGCGCAGTCGGCGGTGCCCAGGTACACCGACAGCGTGTACAGCACCTCGTCCCACGTCCTGATCCGCTTCAGGTCTCGCAGCGGGTCCGAGCCACGCATCTGCGCACACGAGGAGGGCGTCGGCTCAGTGGTGAACACGCGCCGACGCTCCCTCCGACGGCGGGGGCGGCTTCCGAGCCCCGACTGACCGGCTCTCCTCACCTCCTCTTCAAAACACGCTTTTTCATGATTTTGGTGTTGGAAGAGCGATATCAGATATGGATGGAAGAGACTCTTGATCATGATTCCGTAGGGCATTCCACCGCACAGTCACGCATTGAACTCCTTGATAAATATAATTTAGAGTCCCAACGTCGCCTGCGACTACTAGCTACTTCACGCATTGGCTGTTAACAGCCGTTCCTGCCCGGTCGTTGGGACGACTCACTTTACGACAGGTCATCCACCCACCATATACAGTAACGTGACAGCGCGTAGACTGTTTAAGAGTTGACGCCTGGTATCAGAAACAATAGCTTCTATTTAGCAATGTATTCTGTATTTTTTATTTTTGTATTGCCCACCTTGAGTAAACCTTACGGGGCGAGCCCAGTACCGCGACTAGTGCGTTGTCCGGGCTATGTAAGCATTCAGCGAGTCACGGCGGGTCAGGGGTCGGGTCTGCCGAGGCTCGTCTCCGTCTCTGTCTCTGTCTCTGCCGCCGGAGCCGGCTGCGGCTGGGCCTGTTCGCGGCGCCGTTCTGGTCCGTGGGGACAAAATCCCCAGTATCTCCCTCTCCGTCCCCCTCCCCTCCCTCAGCGGCGGCACGGCGCGTCCAGCCTGGAATTTCTCCCTCTGGTATATTTGTATTTGTTTCAAACACTTCCACGCAATAACGGTGGATTTTCAAGCGCCAACGAAGACCAAAGACAGAGACGATAAGGCTCCTCATGGTTCTGGCCTAAAGGGACTCGTGGCTCTCACGATGGGCATCCCGAGTGCACGATGGCTGCACGATGGCTCCCGAGTCCCGAGTGCAGGGCTGTGGCCATCAGAAGATCCTCCCGGACGATGTCGCCGAACTTTGCCTCGATGTTGGTTTTGCATCCGACACCGTCCAGAACAACAACCAAGAGATTGACAATTCTTAAACCAAGGGCTTCAACAATTATTTAAAAAAATATTGGCACTTGTGAATACAAGCCACTACGACACAAGCTCGCTATCCTCTCACGACGACTGATTGAGGCTAACAGAAGAGGGACGTGTGTTCTGAACGTTTTTAACTCCAGCTCTCGTTTAAAACGCGCCTGGTCGTCGTCCAAAATGTTTTTTAAGCCGGGCCAAATATTGTATCCTTTGAGAGAAAGGAAGTTTGAAGCTATCAATAGATTAATCATCAACGATGGGGCAAAAGCGGCGACTACGATAACGTGACTTCGATAAGTGATAATCGATTATCACTAGCTGAAAAACATTATGGTCGATAACGACTTCGATCATTGTTATCGCTGAAAGTAATCGAAGAGCATATCACTGATAAACACCAGCCTTGCAGTTGATTCCGAGGGAGATGTTGATGGCTGGACTGGTCAGGGAAATGGGTGATGGAGGCTGCGGTTAACGTATGGAAAAGAAATGTGCACGCCCACTTGCTGACTGTCGAACAAATTGCAAGGAAAACACCGCTTCAACGCCATTGTCAGGAGGGGAGGAGTTTGCAGACCACGATGGCGTACTTGAAACCCTGATGATTTGTCGCTGTTTTAAAAGCCAATCTGATCTATGGCCGTTTCTAATCACTGAGCGGTTGCGCGGCCTTCACGACCCTGACAGATGGCCGGCAGCAGCCGTGCGTTCCATTGTTTGGTCGGGGGGGTGTTTTACCAGAGGCAGGGCGGGCAGCCGGGCCACGTCTCGCGCCGCACCGGCACCGCGTCGCGATACCCACAGCCACCTGATATCCGGCGGGGTGTCAGCAGTCGCCCCCAGCCAACAGCCCGAAACCCTGGACCGCCCCGCAACCTTCAGATCGGTTCCAAACACTCGGACACTGCACCACAAAACACAGCTCTGAATTAGGCCGCTTCGGGCGATAAGAGATGGTATTGCAGTGTATTTAATGTTAGCCACAGCCGCCGGTACCGGAGAGCTCAGTGGGGCGGCCAGTCTGACACCACCACGGCGGCGACCATTGACGTCAGAGTGACGCACGCGCGCCCGGCCGCGGTCGTCGGACGTGACTGCGGCCGGGCCGACGTCGCTCGGCAACACGGCCGGAGAGCGCGCCCCGCCGCCGCCCGAATGGAGGCGACACTGCCTCGCCGACACCCGCTACCGCTCTGGAGACGTCAATGGTTTGTTTGGCGGTAGCAAGCTGTCGCGACAGTGTAACCCGTGTTTGTTTTCCACATTGATAGAAGTTACAGAGCTATCTGAGAAGGAAACTTTCGCAAAGGCTTAGGTGCAACGTCGCAGCTGGAAAAAGGAAGGGAGTAAAACCTCCACCTGCCGCTGATAAAACTTACCATTCTTGTAGAGCCAAACACTCCGTGCAAGGACCTGCTGCTACCTTGACCTCATACTTCAAAGAACTTTATTTTCTCAACAGTGGCTGAAATCGGAAAATGCCCGTATGGAAAGTGTTGGCAACAGGTTCCCGAGGCCCTTTCCCCACTCCTCCAATTCTGACGCAGTCTTAACAAAAGTTTAACTTCTCCAGCCTCCATTTTTAATATTTGGTATCAGCGTAAGGCTTGCGCATAATACGGAAAAATCGTGGCCGTCCGCAGCTAAATGCCACCTAGGTGCAAAGAGAAAGCAATACCGGGCGACATCTGCAAAATCTTACTGGAAAATAGTACACCGTATTGAAGCACGATTCTCTACGTTTATCATCTGGCTTTGATTGATAGGTAAAAAAAAAAGCAGCAAGTTTGCTTTTCACGTCATGCAAAACTTAAGCTTCCCGTACCGACAGGCCAGACAGAAACGTTACAACTGTACATTGCTTTCACAATGAACACAAAGCCTCTGCACGTGAACTGAAGACGGCACACAATCGCGAAGTTGGAGAGAGGGATCCGGCGGATCCGACCGCTGTAAGCCCGTGCCCAGATGCGCTGAGCGCATAAACCGGTCCCGCTGACATAATGGGACCGACGACACGGCCAAACGGCTCATTGGCTTCCACTGCAGCTGTAACATAGCTCAAACGGCCCCCGTTGACGAGGAGCCGGCGTCAGCCACGCTCCACCCGCTGAAGTGTTTAGGATTCAGCGCGCCCATTCACGTCTCCACTGCGACACAAATCATCTGGGTAGCTGCCATAAGTCTTCTCAAGCATGTGGCCCAGGTGGCCTTTAGCTTCTCCGAGACGCCCTGCCTGCATGCCGGCTCTGAGAACGGCTGAGAACGGCCTGCACAGCAAGCTCAATCACAGTTTATTCACCGTTTGGAAAGATTTGCAGCCGAATGAAGCCAGCTGGAGAGGTTTTACGAGCTCAATAGCTGTAGCACAGCGTACGGGCGGGTGCCAGCACGCGGCCGCCCCTGTGAATGGGTGTAGCGTGCAGCTCTCTGGCCCGCCGTGGATGGCCGACCGCAAGGGCCGCAGCCCGGTCTGGGAGGCCTCTCAGAGAGGGGGGGGTAGATCGCGTCTCAGTAATGCACAGGCCGAGATACACGTGCGCGAGATGAGAAAGGAAGAAGCGTGTCTAAAAGAAAGCATTAACGAGCTGGGTACTCACTTCAGTGCACACACACTGGTTCATTGACACGATGTCCATGGCGATTTCAATGCATCATCGGTCAAAAACGCAGGGCGCGGTGAAGCAGGCAAGAACAACACGGACACATCAAAACCAGCGCCGTACGGCTGATTCTGTCATCCATTCTATCTATGGCTCAGAACGATACATTGTCATTCAAGACAGAACTGTCAGATAAGCTCGGCGATTAAAAACAAGATGGAGTTAACGGGGCAGACGGGGCACATTCCCGACAGCTGTACACAAACGCCACTTTATGGTTTGTCAGTGTGATATCAGCCTTGTGCAACACGATTGTCTAATTTGCTGACTCCACTTTAAGTCTCTGCACATGATCAACGATGAGAGGCTTTCGAGATTAACGTAACGACTCCCGGTATATATAGTTGAATGCAAATTGCGCCACTCGTCACTGATTACATCTGCAGTCGTTGTTGTGCCCAGGCAATCGTAAATACCCTCGAAAGGTTTGGAGATGTCAGAATGAATTGTAAAGTGTTTACGTAGGATGAAGATCTATGCGAATCGTGACATGCAGTAAATTATGTTGCGTGACATCCTGTGAATTTTGGAGAAAAGCTGGGGGAGGAGTGTAAAGCTGCCTGTTGCAGTTTGTCACAAGTTTGGATCTAATGGGAACAACTTCTTAGCACTAGATTGATACTATCTGTTACTTAACCCAGCGGGGAAGAAACGCTTATCGGTTACCGTGAACTTGACAGATAAAACCGAGAACTTACGGCCACAACGCCATTTTGGATAACATTCCTGTCACACATTCGGATAATATTTTAAGCACTGTTTTAGAGGGCCGGGATGCTTTTCTATTTTAAGGAAACTAATGAACGCAAGTTCAGAAAATGACATCGAAGACGGTAAAACCAAACCCGTCTAGCTAAAGCTTTCATCCGGTGAGAAAAATACCTTTTTGTAAATACTGTTATATATTTTACGATCAGAATAAGACCATAAATCAATATCGGGCTCAGAATTTACCGGTGTGGAACTGCATCACGATGTTTCCCAAATGGTTGATATTACCATGAATCGCCACGCCGGTAAAGCACTAATAATGGTCAAAGTAATTAATTCATAAAACCCTACAAGGTCCTATTCATCCACCCTCGGCCAGGCTGATGATTGTTCGAATCCTCGTGGGGACCAAACCGTGTGGGGTACCGTCCCGGAGCAATGTCCTCGACCGTAAAATGTTGCGGAGTCCGACCGAACACCACCCAGCGAAAAAACAGCCGATGTGAGGATGGCTTTCAGCGTGACAGGCTGGTTTTTGCACCATACGCAGCGGCGTCGCAGCGGCCGAGAAAAGGAGCAGAGAGGCCTCAGCACATGCTGCAAATTTAACCTTATCGGGGAAACTTTTTTGTTTTGTTGGAAACTGGAGTGAATCAAACAATCACCTAGAATCGGAATCTGCTTTGTTTGTACAGAGAAGTACTTTGAAGACAGGTGAATACACTCTCGCCGATCCTTCCCCGCGGTTTTCCCCGGGTCCGGAACTCACCTCAGCGTTACTTGAATAAACCAAGTGGAACAGAAAACGGCGCGCTGACCCTCAATGGGAACGAAAATGATGCTTCCTGCAAACCCACCTGCACGTTCTGCACATAGTCGTCTGCGATGACCTATATTATGGGAAAGCTTTCAAAAAAGTAAGCTTCGTAATACCTTATGAACCTTCGTGGTGTCACGAGTGAACACACTCAACAGCACCATGTGGATGAACAGCACAAGAAGCTAGAGTAAGCGCATCTCGCTAGAGGCGTCACAGATCAAAGCCGGCAGTGTCCTGGGCTGCACGTGAGCGGGGCGCTATCCGAGGGGCCAAACATCGTCTGCACCGCTCATGTGTCCAGAGACGTAAACGTTTGGACCGCGCCGCCAAATATTACCGGGTCATGTCCGGGACCGAGTCACCCGGCCTTCCCGCCGCTATCGTCACATACCACACAGGCAATTAAGCCCTTCTGGTCCGCCCTCGTCGAATACCGGATATTTGCAATAAACATTTAGATTGGAGCGCCGACTGTCAATGGTAACGAAGTGGCGGGCGGCGTCGCGAATCCAGAAGTCATCTGACCACACAGTGACGGTGCCTTTGCGGACCACCCATGGCGAGCTGAGCTGAGGCCCAAGGGCAGGCAAACTGGCGCGGCACTCCTCGGCTCGTTGGAGCAGCCGCGACGCGGAGGAGGCACCTCTGGAGCCGGGGCTGGGCAGCGTCATCGGCTCAGACTAAACAGCTGGGCTGCCCCCCCCCAGCCAGGCTGTGAGGAGGACAGTGCCTCCGGCGCCCAGACAGCGTGTCGAGCTGAGACCACACATTCGTACAGGAGGCTTTGACTCTATGTTATATTCCAAGTGTAGCGAGATACTTTCGTATACGGCACTATTGTTAGACATGCCACGTTCCAATATATACCACATTCGTATTGTAAGATAACCTGACCTAAGTAACGGTGCGGAACACCAGGTAACATTTGCCGATGCTTCTACACCATCATTTTACACCTCCTTGTCGATGAGGACGACTTGCCACGGCCCATTTGTTATCAAGATGGGGGAAATAACATTTAGCACGCTTGGTCTGCAATTATTACACACACAAACGGATAGAGACAGGATCTTATCGTTCTTCCAATCAACGATTCAGATACATAGCGGCTATTTGGACGAGACGAGCTCAGGTGACGACTGGTGCAGCCACGTGAGATCCGAACTACTAGTCATGCCGCCACTTACCGTGACCTCGTGTGGAATAACCAAAAAATGGTTGGAACCTAGCGCGTTGAAAACCCTTAATGCATGCATCACCCAGTTATAATGGAACCGCGTTCAAAAAGTCTGAGCTGAATTCATCACAGCTAATTGCCGACGAACACTATCTTGCCACCATCGTGTTTTTAATTGCTGGGTGCTAATTCACCATGATTGCCTGTCATTACATCGTGGTATATACGAGCCGAGAGCGCCGCGCTTATCTCTATTTACGGTGTTCATTTATCAAACAGTGATGACCTTTTCCGATTGTGTTACGGCACAATTAGGGCGGTGACGTTGACAAATTTGTTTTGACGCGGGAGCTGAACCATTGAACCCCCACCTGGCGCACGTGCGTGGCAACGTTTCATTGTACCACTGCTGCTGCCAGCCGACCAACAGGGTGATTAAAATAGCACCTATGACCGGACTCGCTTCTTTCTCCAACAACATAGTAATAATTGTTTGCGGCTGGGTATCACTGTTCAAGCAGGAACCCGGTAAGGAGTTTGAATACAATACTAATAGCGAATACCTACTCCAGAAAAATAATTGCCAATGATGCTGCCTTTGTCTGATTTCCTATGTTCCACTGTGATTCTGAGTCCTTTTATGCAGCACTGCGCAGAAGTCAATGGACTTATGCAAAAAAAAAACACATTTTAAAGTAATTCATTTAGAGCAAGGCCTGACGTTATGGGTCTGTTCCAGCAGCTCCTCCAACCTCCTCCCAGGAGAGAGGAAAGCTCTGATCTAGCTTTCAGCTGGACGGTACAGTTTAGTGGTGTCTTCCCTCTCTTCCGGAGGGGCTTGAAGGAGGTTGGAGTAAGCGCTGGAACAGACCCAATAGTTGCTTCAATACAACACGGTTTCTTCCAGAGAAGATGAGGCCTGCTTCACGATGTTCATTTTGTTCGGAACGCTGTCACCTTCCGGCAAAAGGAGATTAATGCAGGCCAAAGTGGGCTAAGCAGAAGGGCACCGGTCGTTGAACCGAACTCAGGGAATACATGGGCGCTCATTCGGTTCCCATGGCTGTCGGCGATTTATTTCACGCGCGGGTGTATACACGTACCCACGGTACGAAGACTTCAGTTCAACATCCTCTCTGACTCTCAATGATTTGCCAGTGCAGCTATAATCATCACTTTGATCAAAACAGATAGTGACTTGTCGTTGCTATCTTAACAGAGCAGTACTCGACCCGTGCACAATAACAGCCAACATATAGCTTTGCGTGGGTTCGTGACGTCAAATAAATACATGTGAACTTCAGTCCGATTTCACAAAAATAGGAATATTTGCTAAAGATTGCCTTCGTTTTAGCTCCCAACGCTCCGTTTTCGAGCATGGTGAGGTCTTCGGATCTAATTGAGCTTCTGTGGTAATTTTTATAATCTGATCCCTAATCACGACAGAAGAAAAAATGTATTCTTAACAGGAATATCCTGCATCACGTAGCTGACGCATGACGTAACGCAGCTACACGCTATTATTTAAAGCCAGTCTGGAACAGAGCTTGACTAAAAACAAAGTCTGATGTCATATCCGTGATGAAAATAGTAGCACCCACCACGCGGTGCATAACAACAGATGTCACGGTCCGGATTATCAGCAGTGAAAGTCCTGACATCACAATACCGCAGGGCGAACAAAAAACGTGCGTTAGTGGACAGCGCAACCTCCACCTCCAATCACGGCGTACCTATTCTTAGCAGCGGAATGGAAGAAAACGTCCGTTTGTGGTATCATGGCGTGGTGAATGACCCCTTCGCACGAAACATCCACGTCATACCCTTAAATTAAATTCTGTCACCAGCAACGATAAATGTCCAGGGACCGGCTTTTGGTCCGCAACGGCCATCTGTGAGCAACAAAATGCACGTCGCTCACCCTTTGTGAACATGAAAGCGATTCCAAAAAGTAATTACGTTAAACTCCACCGCATACAAAAGACAGGGGACCGTCGTCCCTGCGAAAAAGAGCGGGTCAGCGCCGCGCGGGCACCCACCTTGAGGCCTTCTATCCGGAAGCCGAGCTGGCTGCTGCTGCTCTGCCGGTCCCGGTACGTCATGTACCGAATCTTGGTGATGGCGCGCGCCGCGTGCTCCTCGGGCAGGGGCGCCGCGGGGTCGATGGACACCATCTGCCGGGAGGCGGGAACACACTGCAGGTGATCGCACTACTTTGGTGATGGGGCGCGCCGCGTGCTCCTTAGTACGTCAATGGACCTCATCTGACGAAAGGAAGAAATACACTCGCTGTGTAAGTGTTTTTCGAATCCACGAGTCATCCGCAACGTTACAACACACTTGACTTACACCGTTTACTCTACCAAAAAAGACACTTCAATTTGCATCTGGTACACTTTTGTCGACCTAGAACGTTGTTCGAACCCTGGATCACAAGATGAGTTGGGAAGCCCTAGAGGTGAAGGAAATTTCCTCGAACTGCCTGACTGTGTATTTTACAATTCAAGAGCCCTCGTCATGTTTCATCCAGGGATTTAGTCGGATCAGACTAGTTCGGATCATGTTGGCCACCTCCGTTCAGTATCAGTGGGTACTTGAAGAAAAAGGACCAGGTGAATAAGTCGGCGGACTGGCTGCTGCGTGGCGGACTGCCAGGTCCCGCCACTTCCATCAACCGCAGTGCCGTTCCCGAACCTGCGGACGACGGCAGTTCTTTTCTGAGAGCGTCTCCAGCGCCGAGCGGCAATGAATGGAAGGCCGCGGCGCCGCCGTTGCGTCCCCGCGGAGGGAGGTTAATCCCGGCTCAGAGCAATCCTGCATGACTCGTGCGGCTGGGCTGTCTCTGACGTCAGAGCGCTGATCTCGGTCACGTGCGCGCCGTCTCGTGCGGGGGGCGGGGGAGGGGGAGGGGTCCCGGGGTCAGGCCGGGTCACCGGCGTGCACTGTCGGCGGACTGTGACCGGGCTGTCGACAGCCGGAGATTAGACCAAATGACTGGGTCTCCGCACGAGTGGTTAGGGGCCGGCGCGTGGCACGAGCTTCGAACACAGCACATTGATCAGGTGAAACGATGGTATCGTGACCAGGCGGACTCTGCCCCAGCTAATTACCAGAGCGCCGCTTGATATGAAGCGATCCTGAGACAGAGAAGCACTAAAAGAACAGAGGACAAGGCATCAACTTATTGGTATGAGTATAGATAGATCATTTGAAACAGGAATGATCCATGAGGCTCGAACCAACTGGGTGTTCTTCCCTCAATTATACGATGTTGCCCTCCATGATTTTCTTCATAGGTTGACAGTTATATAGACCGGTAAGTTTGGCGCAAAATCAAACGGAGAAGGAGGAGGCGCATCCTAAGACAAGTTCAGAGACACCTCGCACGGATCAGGCTTCAGAGTGAGCAATGACGACAATCGGGGCGGGGGAGGGGGGCTGACGGTCGGTCCTGGACGGGGGAGGGCACTAGCGAACCCGTTGACATTAAATATGAACAGATTTGCCTGAGTCCGAGATGAGCGCCGGCTAAGACGAATAAAGCTCATCAAGCGGGGACAAGTTTTATTCTCTCCTCTTTTGGCTATGAGCGCACGTCATCGCATTCGGCGGTTTCTTTTCGGCGATTTCCAAGAGATGGTGATTTACCTAGCCGCTGCTGGTGAAATTAACAAGCGAGGTGGACAGGTCTCAGCGGTCTTGTGAGGAGACGTGCTTGTATAGAGGACCCATCTCGTATACGGTGAATCGCAAAGCAGCGCAGGGGCCGCTAGACCTTCCTGCCTTATGCATGCGCCTCAGACTCGGCCTTGTCCAGTCAACTTTAATGGTAGCTCGGGGCTTCGTGATGGATTCGAGGATTTGTTGGCGTGCAAGATCGTGCATGGAAAATAGTATTCGTTGTCACGAAGCATTCAAGCGCATGCACTGAATGCTGCAATGTTTAAGGCTTGGGGACTTTACTGGTTTAAATTGTCAATTTATTTTTAAAACTTGACCTCTGAGCGTCAAACAAACATAACTATGCATGGCAATAACTGCCCTGTGAACCTCCCGGCACCAGAAGACCTGCTGGTAACAGTTTGTCTACAGCCATCTAAGACGGAACTGTTGGCATGTTTTCATCTGGGAAAAACCACTGAGGATTCTCACTCCATACAAAGGGTTTGCGTTAAGGAGGGGAAACAGGCCTGTCCACAGGCCTTCTGCTCCAGCAGGTATCCTCGGACAAATGCAGAGGAGGCAGCTGTCAACGAAACGACCCGACCATCATAAGCGCGGGGTCAGAATTTGGCAGGCAACGATTTCTTAAGACGCCACTTATTGTCACTGGGCACCCACCTGATATCGTTCCGTCCAGAAGAGATGCCCCATGGTCCGGATGCCCCCCTCCGACCGGCAATCACGGTTCCATCTATGAGTGTGCGTGTGTCAGACTACGCCGCTGTGCTTCGTCCACGGGTTGCGGCCGGACTGCAGCAGCGGGCACGGCCGGAAGCCGAAGGGATAGAGCTCCCGCATCGGCCCCAGCCACGTCGCAGTTAACCAACCGCTCGTTTTTTAAAAGAAGTCCCAAAGAGAATGATATAACAGCTCCCATGTCGCCACTTCTCGGCTGTTATCCCAATCCTTCAGACGAATTCAACCAGAAGCATTATGGTGATATAAGCTTTCGAGTGAGGCATCAATGAGGTTACATTCAGGTATTTGGGTTCCGAGTGGGGTAGGCCCCAGTGAAGAGCGAAAAATCACTGGCATCCCTCGACACTCCTGCCACCCATGTTCATACGCAGCTACATCTTCTTCCCCGCGTACGACGTGGTTAGGTCGGCAGGCAGGAAGAGCAGATCATGCACCTTAACAAATTCACAGGCCGTCTTACAGCGCTTCAATACATGAATGCAATGTAAAAAAACTGCGAAATTTCCAAAAGGCACTTCAAAGGGATGCAACTTGCTCCTTCGCAATGACGACAAAACTAAAGGCACACTTAAATTCCGAAATTTCCAGCATGTCAAACACCCCATAAAAACAGGGCTGTTTTGTGCTTCTCCCTCCTTCCCTCTTTCCGAAGAAAACAAAGTTATATCGTCCGCGTCACCAGATAAAGGTGATAATGAGGAGGCTCAGGCAAACATAACAGCCGGGCATGTGATAAGATACGACGTCGAAAGTTATTCCAGAACTAGCCGGCCGAATGCGTTCACACGAATGTCCTTTTCAGGCTCGGTCAGATCGGAATGCGACGTTTCATCTGTTCGCAGAGCTGCTGATGGCCCGTATCGGACACTTTCTCGGAAGCTACGCGAGTTACACAACCACAAGATCACGACCGAGCGGTTGGAAAGCTGTCAACGACGTCCGACGCCGGATCTCTCATGGACTTCATGTGTGTTGGATTTCTTCTGTAGCGGTGTTACTCGCGCATCCAGGCAGGTTGAGCCCAGCAATAAACCATCCAAGGACCGGAATCATATTATTTCACGCAAGGCATATTTCCGCAACGAATACTTAGTCCAAATCACATCTCATTTTTTACATGCAATGGCAGTTGACCCTTTTTACACACTGTTTTGTGATTTCATACAAAGTGGCCAAGAGGCCAAGTTTTACTTTACAAACGGCTCCAGCCATCGACAGAGGTTCGATTACTGTGTCAGCAACGCCACGCTGCTAATAAATCTAAAATCAGCTAAACCTGGCTACAATTTTGTCCAGCACGGACTTCTCAGGATAGCTGCGAAAGGCCTGTGCAATGTGCATTTACCATAGGCGGATCGGGATGGCAAGTGGGGGCATTTGTCTCCTCCCCATTGACCCTCGGCTCCCCCTGCAATGGTCAGGGCACCCCCTTGAAAGGCTGATGGTGCCCCCTGATACGTCGCTTTTGCGCAAACATTTCGGTCACTTTAAACATGGGAAGTACAAACGAAACGGTCACCCCGAATATTTATATGACTGGTACAACGGGGTTTAAATCTGGCTGTCAAGTATCTTTTGAGTATTAAGTTTTCGTTACCTGACTAAATGACGGTGTAAAAGAGGACCACCTTTTCGCAACATGTTTGGGATATTCTACCATAGGTAATATGAATCACAAACCAGTTCAAAAGGATACATGAGATTAGTGAGTCATGCAGCGGGGAACACTAGTATAAAATAGATAAGATCTATTCGGCCTACCCCCTCGTGTCCGGGATTGCAAATTGATAGAATTTACCAATTTTTGAATCGTGGACTCCAGCCCCGTCCGAACACACGTTGAATCGACAAAAATATGCACACAGAGTGCAACATTCAGGCCAAGCCCGGGGCGCGATGTTTGCTTCGTGATCTCTGCGTAAATCACGATGGACACGCGTCGGTTTGCGCAAACATTCCGGTTGAACAAGCGTAAAGGCCAGTGACGTCATCGCGTAAAATCGTGCCCCAGTGGATGTTTACACTGCTGCCATATCTTTACGTTGCGACAGATGTCTACGGATGTTTACGCTGGTCACAAACATACGCAATCATAAAACAAGTCCCAGTATAAACAGCTCCTTTAGATTTCAGCGGACAGAGAGCTGTAATCAATGTCTAAATCGCAACGCTACTTGAAGCCAAACAAAACACAGATGTTGTACCTGACGACAGTAGAGCCAGCTACATCGAGATCTCGATGTAAGAAGTGTCTGCACGCTCAAAATTGGGTTCTTCACGGATCAATGAATCAAACGAAGAGGAATAAGAAAATCACAAATATATGATGCGCCCACGACGAGCAAGAAATGTAAACCCCTACGATTTGAACATTAAGGGACTTAGCCATTTTTCAATCCAACGTTGGTTACAATTTTCCGTGCAACTTTTATTTCTTTAAATCTTTTAGAGTTAAAAATCATACATCCTAAGCCCGCTAATCAAACTCTTACACGCAAGAAGGAAATGTTTCTTGAGATACTTTACAATGACGGAAATTTCGCTTTGGGAAGCAAATAATAATATCGAGACGAATATTTTGGACACCGTTAAAAAAGTAATTGCTAAGTGAAGGACATGGAATTACAAAAATTGACCAGAGGCGCCAGTGTTTGAACGCAGAGGCCAAATAGACGACTGGGGCTGCGGCTGAAAGTGTAGGGACAGCATGCATGCTTGCAGATTATCGACAGATGCCGGAAAACGGCGCCTCTGCCTGTGCTACTCCCCGGGTCACCCGTCAGCCTCGTGTCCCTATAACGTGCAGTTCCGACATTCGCGTGTCTGTCCGCCAATAGGCACCCCACGCGGACAGGATGCGCCTCTGCAGACACTCTTGTCTCCGTCCCTGCACTTAACGATTGTCATCTACCTCCTCACGGGGTTCTTAGCACCTACTCATTCCCCGAGAGCTATCCGAGGCGAACGCTGACTCTGACCGTCACCACAGCGCAGCACATTCACGGCGGTGACCTTCAACACAGCGCAGCACATTCACGGCGGTGACCGTCAGACCGTCAACACAGCGCAGCACATGGCACGCGGGTGCGCCGTCGAACCCAGCGCGGCTGCGGCAGCTCCGCAGCTCCCGGCAAAAACAGCGGCGCGGCGGCTCTGCGCCAGGCGGCAGACGTGCGCGTCCGACCGCGGCAGAGGCGGAGCCAGCGTCCGACACAGGTGGGGCACCGGAGCTCCCGCCAGTTGGAAAACTCGATGACAGCTGGAGATTTGGACTGTCAGGCTATCAGGGTCGACATATGAGCCTTTACCCCGGGCGTGAGCGTCGAGGGGCAGGCAGATGTCTGGGACCTACCGGGAGGAGCTCGGGGTGTTTGCGCCGGCGTGTTCGTGCCTTGTTAGAGCCTGATGGCAAATACAGGCACGTTGTTGTGGTATCACGGCGCACGGCGAACACAGACACCCGAGTGTACCCGTTGCAGTCGCAGGGCGGCGATCATTAATTTGGACCCAGTCCCAGTGCTCCGGCGCCCGCGCGCACTCACAGGGCCGCCCTCTCACGACCGACACACATCGACTGCTCTTTTTTTCTTAGAGCGGCCTTCAACCCCAGTCGCCGAGATCTGAGGCAGCATGTGTCAGTCATCCACCATAGCGACTCATTTCCGAGCACAGTGGTGACTCATTGTCCAGATAGAAGACAAATACGACTCTGCTGTGAAGACACAGAAATGCGTTTCAAGCGGCGAAGCAGTGCGGCTGAACTGACCTTACTGTAGAGGTCGGCACGGGGCGTGGAGTTTTGAACCTCGGACTCCAGGAAGGTGCGGGTGCCGAGTTTGATGTCCATGACACAGGGGTCTTCAAACCCATACAGAAGGTCGTCCATCTCGATGAAGTCTGAGTGAGAACGGTTAAGGACAAGTACGAAGAATAATGCCTGATGGAACAGCTACCGGCAGTTACGGGTTCTGGTTGACAGATATCCCACACAGATGGGAATACCACCTACGTTACTTTCCCAGAATCATGTTTACTCTCTTTCTCTAACCAGGGGCTGGTACGGGTCCGAGGAGAGCTATGACACAAAAGGAAGTTCACAATGGGGACAAAGAGCGACAAATCAAGCTACGCAAAACTTCAGTAAATTCGACAATAAATAGCTTTATACGAAAAGCAGTTAGTCGGCTGTACTTAATCTCAAATGACGTGAGCTGTCATTTGACTAAGCTGGTTAAATAAATAATAATAACGAATAATAAAATAAAAATAAAATGTCAAATAAACAAGCTGGTTAAAAAAGAGAGCAAGAAACAGATCGTTCCGCAGCCACAGATACCCTGGCACTCCTCCCGCAATACAAGCATAGACACATGCAGCACAAAGAGAGAAAACAGTCAGAAAATTGTGCTCCGTTCCATAGAGCTGACGTGACCGGCCGAGCCCTACAGAGCCGAGTGGGCCAAATCGGGGCCATTTGCCAGAGCGCCAGCCGAAATCCTTGATCGGAGAAGGCGTAACAATGCTCCTGTCTGCTGAGCGCTCTCGAAACCGGCCTTCGCCCGGCGCAGCCCGGAAGGGAGCCTTCAATCACAGCCGGTATCCGGCCGCCCTGGGTGATGGCGCCGCCCCATTTCCATACACCTCCGCCGCGGCGGAGGCGGCGGCGGCGGCGCGCCCATTTCGTCACGACAGCTGCGTGATGGAGACGTCATGAGAGCGCGCCGTGGGTGGAGGCTGTGACAGCGGCACGCAGCTGGCGGCCACCCACTCCATCTCACCACAAAGAAAAACGAGGCTGGAGACGTGATGAAACACCACGCTCACGGACCCAAGTCTAATTCATTAGGACTATTCCGCAGAATGCGGCGACGGGAGAGAAAGGCGTCATGACAAGCCTGACCACTGTAAGCGTTGACTCCCAGCCGGCACACCCGGCCTCCGCCGGACTGCGCGCTCAAGAGGATACGTTCGCCGTTGTGGCAGACTTGGCTGTAGAAGCGCGGCACCACCTCCTTGGCGTGGGGGTCGTTCATCATGGACTGGTAGGCGCGACACTCTGGACTGTCGGCGCCGCACACCTTCTTCCAGAGGGTGCCGGGACCGGCCAGAGCCAGCGTGCCCGGGTGACCTGCCGGCGCGGACGTAGGCGTTAAAGGGGAGCGGATCGTGTCCCCTCAGTATGATGACAATTAGTGGCAGTTCGACACAAAACACCAGGCATGGTACATGCACAATTTCCCGGGAGTTTTAACAAACGGACGATACTCAGAATGGCTAATAGCTGCGGTGCCGCCTAAAACATGCTATTACGGTTTCTTGCGCCTGGCCACTGAAAACCCCGAGTTTACTGTTGTTCAGACATCTGTCGCTCTTCTAGTATTTATCATTTTCCAGCGAAACACATTTTGACGAAGCGCCAGGAATTCCATTCAGATTTTAAAGAATTACAGCAGCCATCAATTAAATGCGGATGCTTGACCACGATTAGGGTGCCCAACTGAAAGAAAAGGGAATGAACTTAACACTTGTGATAGGTGTTACTCTTGATTGTTATTCTTCCAAATTTGCATATTTCTCAAATTTGATTCAAATGAGATTCATGCACGTGAACTTGACACAAAAATTGCCAAGGAGTTGCGAATGCGAAAATTGCCAACGAATGCGTGAACGTGTTAATCACGTTAAGTTTGAGGTGCCCTGGAATCCCGAGAAATAGAGCCCCAAAACAGCTATGCCAGACACTTTCCAAGACGCCGCAGGGCTGCAATATGAGCAGTCCAGATTCGAGCCATGGCTAGCACAGTTAGGGCCACACTATTCCTTCATAATCTCACAATCAGGAGCCGGGAGCGGCATCAACTGCATGTCCAGAGCCAACTTCAACAGGGCCAGCACACCATAACACCGTGACCAGTCATAACGGACGCTCGCCGTCCTGCCGAAAACCATGTCATTTCAGCTACGGCGTTTTGAATGTTTCCGTTCCGAGGTGCCCATTGAAGGCGTGGTGCCCTAGAAGAAGAGACCACTTCATCTTATCCAGTCCATAACCTTCTTTCGTACCACAGCTCAAAATCTGACTGTAATTGCGATTGTAAAACGAACAATGTAAGGAAGACTAGATGGAAGAGAGTCTAGAGCCCCATAACCTCTCATTGTACAGGAAGAAGGACGAGGAAGCTTGCTCCGTCGTGTCAGTGGGGGTTCTTTCTCGGGCTCCGCCTCCGAATGTTGGGCCGGAATCAAACAGCCCTCATTTTCGTCTTTAGCCTCATCAAACCCGGGCGCTGCCTTTACAACGTCACTCGACCTGCGCGTGACGTTTCTTTCCCTGAAACCTCCGTTTGTGCGATATCCTGACACCTCTAATTGGAGCGGATCGTTCGGTTCCACTCCCTATTCATCACCAGTCGCTACTGAGGGCGGCTGGAAAAGGTCGGCGTAGTCGATCGGCGGCCCCTACACAGCGGGGCCGACCAGAGGTCGCAGCGGGCTTCCCACGCCCTCACCACCTGCCAATTACCGGTGACACTGGCGGCGGAGACCGGGCCGGGCCGTGATTACAGCGCCGTCACCCACCTCCAGCGCACAGGGCTCTCAGCACCCAGTGATTAATTACGCGGTGCACCCGCCGCCGAGCACCACTGTTCTCGGCGTAAATGACGGCGCTGATGACGCCGCTGCGGTAGTGAGCCGTAATCCGAATCAATGGCCCCTCTCACGCGCAGAAGGTGTGGGACATCCGTACATCGGCGTCGGCATCGGCGGTGGAGAGCCGCGGCAGTCGTGGTTCAGTGAGGTGATCTCAATAATATATCTCCCAGCTGGGGATGCCAGTCTGAGGTTGGCGCGTGCGTGCAGGACCAACTGCACGCTGGAATACAGGTGGACTGCGGACGCTGCTCAGGGCTTCAACAGCGGCGCCGCAAATGACTGGGCCCTGATTTATAGAAAATGAGCGAGACTTTCACTGCTGCCCAACTTTGTCTCAACCTTGGTCTCAACCAAAGATTTGGTATTGGACGCGGCTCGCAACTCAAAATGTATATTTAACCATATGTATCAAGGGAATATTTAATATCCAGCATAAAGTCGGCACAGGCAAAAAAGTGAGGGGGCCAGCCAGATTTAAGGAGCCAGATTTCAACCTGATGCTGACAATACACTTTCCACGTTAGAACCGAAAAAATGTTCGAATTCGGACTCCACGTTGCCTTAAGCACCGGCTGGTTGGTTACAAAAATGTCCAGTTTTCTCCCATTTTGACTCATCAGGAAATTGTTGGCCAAAAAGTGGGAGGGGCAAGCCCCCTCCCCTCCCCCTGTTCGATGCTTTTGATATCCAGAACAAGTATTTGCACAGCAAGCACACGTTCGCTGAGCAAGGATCTTAGTGCAGTTGTTGAAGTTTAGGACTCCATGAATCCTTCCCCATTCTAAAAAGGGGGACCCTTGCTATAAACAAGGAGGTCCACCTCCAGTATAAAATTATGTTGGAGCCTGTCCTCTGACAAACCACCGTATGCACGCCGTGTGGAAGTGTTTCACGAAGGATCATGCTGATATCAAAAGCTAGCTGGCATCCTAACACATATTTCTAAAAATTGTTGGGAACACGTACCTCAACTCGTTTTTTTAAAGTCATATTAAGATTCTTTTAAATCTCATAATGCAGGCCAGCAGCGATGAATTCACAACCTGTTAATCACTTACAGTGGTCAACAGCCAAAATGGATCCGGCACGTGAACACCTGTTTCTACCTATTTCGATACCGCTGATTTCAAATTTAGTAACCGTGTTTTGCCATCGGACCTGGTTTCTTCCCCAGAGGATACCTGGTGTAGAGCACCTACAGTTTCCACACACTGTCATCAGCCTAGCCTTTTGTGAAAAAAATATAGATCAAGAATGTCGAGAACCCGAATTATGTGCACCCAGACAATGCAGCTTATCAATATACTTGTGAATTTATTGCAACGGAAGACTACCTCGCAATCAAGTGCATGAACATTGTACATTGAACAATGCTTGCGCTCGGTCGCACAAGCTCGCCGGTATTGAAGACCGAGAGGTGACGTCGCAACATTATATGATGAGGATTTTATGTCACAGTCACCTCCATTGAAAGTCGAGTCTAAGTAAAAAGTCACAGGTCAAGGTCATACCACCATTTCAAGGTCATTGACCCTAGTGCCTTTGGTCGGATGACGCTGCCTAATATGACGTATATCATGCTATGACGTCATACGCTAGGTCACTCAACCTTGAGCTCAAGGTTGCAGGTTCAAGACAAAGGTCATGGGTCAAGGTCAAACCTTATTTCCCGCCCTACGGTTGCCATAGTGCTAGTTGCAGTACACGTTATAGGCAACATGTAATATTTTGACGTCAGAAGCCAATGGCCTTGAACTACCTTGCCCTCAAAGTGTCAGAGAACATTGCCTCAGACCTATCTGCCGTTACTTTAGGTCGCTTTCTCTCCATATCCGGCTTCTCATCGCATAATCACGGCATTTTCCAATCGCTACCCTGTACAGACAGAATTTAACCTATATGGCCTCGTTTTACCTTGAATTTATTGACCTAGGTCTATGAAAATCGGGGTTAAGGTAGAATACCCTATCCGCCACAAACACCCAAACGTTCATTTTTATAGACATCTTGGGTTTTGCCGTGACAATGTCACTGATGCCGAGTAGGCTTGCACAAGGATAACAGACAGACATACTGTATCTCAAAATTCTGATCTGATACGGCATTTCCGCGGCCATATTCGCGTTCAGCGCCACAAATTACTTTAGTGACGAAACTATTTTGTATTGGATCCACGACAAAACTTAAATTTTGTTGACCAGTGTTATTTGCAGCGTTTTACCGAAGATCAAAAATTAATGCCGTTCCAAAAACCCACTTTAGTTTTGAATGCAAAAGACGTGCGCAAAAAAGCACAGCTTCTGACAACCAAAAACATTGCAGAACTGAAGGTGTTGGGCGAAGCAGGGTACTGCGCATGGCCTTGCTTGTCCGAAAAAAACTCAGAAAATACATCTTGGCTGGTTTTAAAACATCAAAAGCACTCCAAACCAGTTAAAGCCGTACTGACTTCATATAGCATCCAATAGCAGAGCATAGAGTTTAATTTTGCTAGCGTCCTCTCCCGTGCAACGGTGACGTATGACAGTCAAAACCGAGACTGCTGAAGCCTGCTGGGTGTGGCAGAGGCCAACATCCTCTGTAACAGACATGACGGTCTATCTGGTGGTAGCACGATGTTAGGAACAATACTTCTTGTTCAGTCCAGAAAAAGTTATGGCGGTTTGTCAGAATAGGTGGAGATAAATGAGCAGGGAGGTCATCAATGCATGCCAGAAGGCATACCACCCCTCGGCATTCAGCGTTCATACTTTGTCACGTCTATATACCTGGATTCTGAGCATACTGCGAAAAAACGCAGCGTAATCCAGCCAAATCATCGTTGCCTCTAGGTCTCTGCGATGCTTACAGGCAAGAGGCCATTAAACATTCTGTGAAGTGCTGTGCTTATTCGGAACTGTGTCAAACAGTCATCCACGCTTACCGCCTTGTCCATAAAAACAGTATTATCACTGCGACAAGTCTCTGTCCAGATTGATTACACACTTTTTCGCGGATGAGCGTCACTCGGAGATTGCGTGAGAGCGAAAAGATGACATGCCGTTTCTGTGCCCATAGAACGGCGCTCCTTCGCCGCGCTGTGTGACTCAACTAACAGCACTAACTCGCTGCGCTGTGACAGGAAACCACATGGTACCCTCACTGCGCTATGAGATGGAGAAGTGCACGACACTCCCTCCCTGCGTTGTGTGACAGAATCACACGACACTCCCAATGCGCTGTGTGACAGAGAAACACACGGCGCTTGCTGTGTGACAGAATCACACGGCACTCCCTCGCTGCACTGTGTAACAGGAAAACACATGGCGCTACCTCACTGCGTTGTGTGACAGGGAACCACACGGCGCTCCCTCACTGTACAGCCGGCGCCCCCGCTGCGAACCACCGCGCTTCCCACGCGTGTGACAGGGAACCCACGGCGCCCCACTGCGTGTGGACAGCACCACAGGCGCTCCCTCACTGCGCAACTTAGTCGTGTGTTCCGATACGGGTAACTCGCCTCGGCCCAGCTGAGCATAAATAATCCGGCAGCAAGGAGACGTGATTTATAACCTCCACCTGCCAATTTCATGCTCTTACAGAAACTGAGGAGGGCAGGACTAAAGATCACATGATAACGCGCGCATCGATTAACTAGTAATAATAGCAGACACGTAAGTATACTTTGCATGGCCCAAACAACGGTAATCGTCAGCCAAATATTGCATGTTAAATCAATTTCGTGTGCATTCGAGCCATTGCAGACGCGGTGGCCCGGCGAGTCAAAAGCCACGCAATGGCAATCTCGGCACGGTACTCAATGATCAGCCGATGCAGGATTACTCTAGCGTCACGCTGAGGCAGTTGTAGACCGCGCTTGGCACTGGAACTTGATCTCGCATACAAATGAACCGGCCAGCTCTCCGGCTCAAGGACCGTGCTTGTAATGTGATTACGCCGGACAAAACGCACGCTTTGAATGAGAGGAACGAGTGGGTAGTGGAAGCTCGGGTAGTGCGCTGACGAATGCCCTGTTATCCGCTTTTTTCGGTATTGGCAGCAGATTAGGCGCTGGGTATTCGTTGTACTGATAATGCTGCACAGGTGTGTTTTTTTAAACAAGTTTGCACCCGGCTAGAGAGTGTCACACACTTGGAAAAGAAGTCAATTTATAATTTGTTGGAAAAACAATTTCAACTTATGGGATAATTTGGGACGTTCATAATTTGATCAATTTGGGATGATCACAATTTGGGACGCTTTAGCCAACCCAACCGCTCCCTAAACAGTCTCGCACCTTCCCGCAAGCACTCGCCACCGGCGCTCACACCACGGACGGAAGCCACCCCATGGCTTGCACGTTTGTTCACAAACGGAATGAAGTTGATTGCGACAATAAAATGCAGGCAGTGCAACGGCACCGATTTGGAGCCGGGGAGCTGCGCCCGACCAGCCCGCGTTCGATTCCCCGTCCAGCCATGCCCCCGGGCAATAATCTCTGAAGTTAGCAGCCGTCACTGTCCTGTCCGGGCCGAAAATGACTCGCGTTCGGAAACTCTTCAAATATAATGGTAATTCTGAGGACCAGCGTACGTATCTACAAGGTCTGAGTGCCTTTTGACAAGTTTGGAAGCCGAGGCCACTTTCTACGAAGGGCAAGTCATCCCAAAATCATTCTAATGGTCCCGAAATACATCAAGAAGCCAAAGTCTGCCCTCATATACTATAACGTGAGACGGCATGACATGTAACAGATATCCAAGAGTCTAAATTTTATCACAGCCTCGTCTGACGCTTCCACATTCGATGCGGATGCTTCAGAGTCAGTCGGCGTGGATTCCCCAGTAGCTCAGCTATTGGGGAGAGCACCGGCTTTGCCCGGGCGACGATGGAGCGGGACTGTCCCAGCCGGATCCCTTTCAATAACACGGAGCGGGGCACAGCCAAACAGCCGACCTTCTCTACCACCGCTCTCCGTTCCGGCCAAAAATAGCACTGCTCTGCGGGCCTCCCCCAGCCAAGCGTTTGAATAATGCAGCCGATCTGATTGTCGCAAATGTCCGAATGCAAAATACTACCGCCGGCGGGCCGGGCGATGGGGGCCGGCAACGAAGGCTGCAGACGGGACAAGGCTGTCGGTACCGCGCCAATGTGAGCGCCACACAGGTGGCCCGTACACAGCGGCAGACCCGCGCAGTGAACATGTTCCCGGTATGTGCCATTGGCAAGGCTGTGTCATGAAGAGAATCAGGAAGTCCGCCAACCGACCCGGGCAACCGGCGGTTCCGGCCGTTATACTTAGCTGGTATCGTATAATTAAGTTGACACGTCGGGATGGCCCCAGATTACATGCCGGAGTAGCCTTAAATTGAGACAAGTAGCCGTCGTTATTACATCTAGGCCCCAGCAAGCTACCGTGCTGGCGCTTCTAAGAAGGCTTAAATCGTCTCGCCGCTGACTAGTTTTCCGATAGCATGCATGAGAAGGCTCCTATCGCAACCGAGGAGCTTGGAGCTCGGCAAGGCTGCGAGTCCGACTCAGTTCTGCGAAATGTCCTAACGTACTATACAATAGAGACATCAAAGGACTCGCAGGTGTGATATGCCAGAGACCTCCACCAGCGAAATCACAGGAAGTGCCAGAAGCTTAAAAATAATGGATAGAAACATTCCTCTAAAAGTTAGCAAAATACATAAAGTAATTCATCATGTTATTGAACATAGTCCCCAAAACCTGATTCCAATGGTAGTTGACCCAGAGCAGTTTTCCAGGAAACCAAATCCCCATCAGATATGCAGCGGAGCTGCATACCTACACCGCGCAGGCGCATACCCGCCCTTCCGTAAACGCGGGCCGACGGTCGGCGTGCCGCCGCTGACCTGAAAGCTGGAACCAGTTCGCCTGCTGCATGCGCACGATGTCTGTGACGGGACCAGCCAGCTCCAGACTCTGCCAGGCCAGCCGCCGGATGCCCCCCACGCAGGAGAGCGGGTTGACGGGGGCGCCCCGGCGGCGTGGGCCGGCGGCGCGCAGCAGTGGGCCGTGCTGCCCGACCGCTTCCCCGAACTGGAGGACCACTTCTCCTTGGGACGGTCCTCGCGCTGGAACATGCGGCCGAAGTCGACATTCTTGCAGTCCTCGGATAACTGCCGGGCACACCACGAGAGGTATTGTCAGCGGACGAAGGGGTTGCGAGGCTATATCTATATTATAACATGCGACCAATTGAGTCAGTGTTTTACAATGACAGCAACATAAGACATGATAAGTGCACATAATGTTCTTTGAAAAGGACATCAAGCTGTTTGCCCTTCGGAAAAAGTATACGTGATGGCTCGTTTACGCATCCTGCGTGACTTGTCCAGAAAGAGAGAAAACGAAAACAAGGAAAACGGTTTTCTTGTAGAAAGCCACAGCATTCCACCTGCATGATACCCAACCACACCAGGCGCCGCGGCACGCTGCAAGCGGCCAGGCCGGCATCGAGCGCACGCAGGGACTCCCGGCACCCGCATTAGAGCGACCCGAACGACTCCTTAGACCCCATCACCTTTAGTTTTATGGCCTCTTTCATACAAATGAGCTCTGAAATGGATCGAAAAGTAGTAAACAAGACAGGTTACTAACTGGCTCTAAACACCCCAGCGCGGGCACAATCCAGTCACCGGCCATCACCTTTCCCAAAGCGGGCTGTTAAGTCGTTTCGGGCCCGTTCAGTGCGTACGGTTGAGTGAGCACGGCGGCGGCCCCCCGGCGGCTGTCGCGGTGAATCACAGCAACCACAGTCACCAGCCAACGGGATCAGCCGCCGAGGACAGGCCGCTGCGGCGTTTGCAGAAAATCCGGCCAGTTTCTGCACATGGCGAGGCCGCAGCTGCAGATCACGAGGCGCACTGCTGAACGCGGAAGGACTGCACGGGCACGGGCCGCTTCGTTTGAATATCTCGGACACTGTCGACCGTGCCTTACATGGACAGACTGATCACGCTCTTGCCTGAGTCGTCTGCCGCCGCCAGACGACAACAGGGAAAGTGCCTTTCTGTAGACGGTGTGTTAGAGGTCCGCTTTAAGGAGTGGCTGAGTCCAGCCCGTCCAATTAAAGTGCGAGTCCGTCGAACCATCCTGACACGGTAGCCCAACGTAAAATCACTGCGTGACCTTCACGGCGCGGCAAAAGAGTCACCTGTGTGCCCGCACCTCACGCCAAGCAGAACGCCAAACCGGAAAACCAGCGCGGGAAATCCTACCTGGTGGCATTAGTGACGCAGATACGCGGACAGAAATCTTGCTTTGTCTTTCGTTGACAATAGCAGCAACTTGGCTTCCTGAAATCCGCGCCGGCGTTCGATGGTGAGACAGCAATCTCCACAGAGACTATCACTCAGTCAGTTTTAACATAAATACATCAGCGGCATGGCGGCGCAGTCTCGAGGGGCCGCACCCTCAGCTTCTTGCTGTTGCTGTTTGAGGTCGACGGAGCTGCCACAGCTTGGTCATTCACGCCAATTGGAGCTCATCAGATCCATGATCCAGCGTAGTCCGAGATCGGCGCCAGACCGCTGATCCCGGGAGGCATGTCTGGCCAGCCACTCTTCACGGCGTCGGCAATTGCGTCAGACAGCGGCAGACGACACCTGCCCGGTCTCTCTGACGTCAGCAGGTCCTCCGGCTGGAGACAGAGTCGGGTGGCGTGGAAACCTGAACTCACCGACTGCAGCAGAGCACTGTCGATGTCGCCCAGCCGGGCAGCTATGTGAGCTAGCTTTTCCCAGCCGGGGATAAAAATCGAACCTCTACGGTTCTCACTAGAAGTCTGCGCCTCTGGGCTTATCATACTACTCAAAAATGGTTTCACGCGCTAATTCTTCCACTCCGCACAGATTAATTCTTCATCACGCTGTGCCAAGTTGGCACTGCCAACTACTCACATTTGATTTCCGGTAACGAAAATTTCAAACAGACATATGCCATCGAAACTTGAAAAATGTATTTGCCTGGGCGTATGAGGGCAACTTGTCCCCAATACAAGTCACTTCTCTTATGCAGCTTTGGTGTATCATACAAGACGGTCAGAATACCGTTTTTCCGAGTTTTCTATGGCATCACCATCGCGTCAACGTCACATGGGCGGATGCAAAGGTTTCTTATTGATGCTGAAGCCTGTCATAGGATCAAAAGGATCATATGACATCATATGGTGATGTGACAAAAAGACTCCTAGTGACACGGAAGGATGAATCGATGCGCAATTACATTCCCCTGAAACAGAACGATTGAAAAATAGGAAGAAACCAGCTCAGTTCTTTCGGCATGTTTAGACAACTTATGGTTCGATTTGAGTTGAAAGATAAGCGCGTCAAACTCAGCCTCGGCTTGCAACAGCAAAGATCATCCGCCCGAGTCGTTGTCCCGAGTCATAAGCGTCGCCACCGGCAAAGACGTGAGGGGGCCAGTCAAACTCCAACCTGCTGCTGACAAGATACTTTTCCCTCTAGAACCAGAGCTCATCGGATCTGGCCTTCTGTTCGCTTCCGCAATGGCTGGCTATAAAAATATACCGATTACTCCCCAATTTGGTTTAAATCGGAAATTTATGGGATGGCAAGTGGGAGGAAGGCATATCCCCTCCCATATTCCGATGCTCAAGTATGGCCCAAGCAGCATCAGGCATTTATGAGCTCTGACTTCCCCCCCACCCATCTAGTCATATTTCGTATACTACTAGCTAGTTTTTTTACATTTTCTTCCACTTAACGGGTCCATTTATTTCCCCTTGTCCCATTTTGAGTTGTTGTTTATGTAAATTTCAGCAACAGAATTGTAAGCGACAAAATTAAGTACAAAAAATCAACCCCCAATTTCCCTCACGTGCAGTTTCGCACTTGAGCTTACCGAGCCAGTCAGAACACCAGAACATATTAAAAGATTTGAGTGGGATGAGGCTACCCAAACAGCTATTTGGTGAGTTAGACTTTGGGACGGGGCGGTACTGTTCGTCAGTGAAAATGTCTGGTCTGCTCTCATCGCCTCCAGCAGGGTTTGCACACCAAACTGTTTGGTTAGTTCAGGAGCCCTCCGAAATCCTCGGCGCTTACTCCGTCCCGACCCCATCCCCGCCTACCTCCAGCTTTGACACGTCTCCGCTGGGAAGCTTGGACGGTGGTGCGTGCCCCACTGGCCCAGCTGCCGCTACCCTCCCCTTCCGGGGTGCGCTGGCGTAAGTGCAACAGAGGGTGACCCAAGATACATCGACCAGCCGAAAAAGTAACGCGACGCGTGACACCACTGAGACAGCGGGAGCCAACAAGGCGACGGCTCCAACACCGCACGATCGCAGCTCACCTGGCGTGTGATGCAGCTGCGGCAGCTCCACGCCCCGTATGTGAGAGAGCTGCGCTGCGGCAGCAGCGCAGCTCGCCTAAAATCATCATAGCGGTCAGTTACCGCCCTCCAGCGGACGATGGGGCGCTGAACTGCACCATGGAGACACTGTAGGACATCATCAATCGCCATCCGGATCGCTGCGTTGTCGTTGTCGGTGACTTTAATATTCCAGAGATTCAATGGGCCCGAGAAGCTTCTGGATGGGCGAAGCCGAACATCACACGGCATCCCAACGTGCAGTGAAATTTATGGAGGCAACTGAACTACTGAGTTTCAAACAATATGTTTGGCAACCAACGCGTGATGCCAGCACTCTTGACTTAGTTTTGTCTAATCGTCGCAATGTAACTGAGGTCGATGTAAGTGATGGTATTTTTGACTCCGATCACAAGGGAGTATGGTGTGTTATAAGACAGGCCAAATCACCAGCTACTCTGACATCTCGTACCACAGCTTTTAACTACAAGGATGCTGATTTTGAGAAGTTGCGGTCTTTGCTGAGACTACTTCCATGGAATGTTATCGACGATATGCCTGTAAACGATGCTGTTGATGTGTTTTATGATTGGCTACATGCGTCGATTCGTGATTGTATTCCCACCGTTAAGGTGAAGCGAAATTTTCCGCCTTGGTTTGATCGTGAGCTCCGTAATCTACTGAGGAGAAAGAGGCAGCATTTCGAAGATTGAAAAGAAACCGGTGTGACGAGTCGGAACGCAATTTCCGAGATAAGAGAAGGGACTTCAAAAATTATGCAAACACGAAGTATAGTAGCTATCTTATAGGACTCACGGAGGACTTTGCTGCGAACCCTAAGCGTTTTTGGTCGTTCCTAAAAACAGCCAGATGCGGAAACAGAGCCTTGTCAACTCTAGTCGTAGACGGCATCAAGGTTAGTGACGACCAAGAAAAAGCTAATGCTTTTAATCAGGCGTTCGCGGCAAAGTTCACCAAATCTGACATTACTGTGCTGCCCGATGCTCCATCGTACGATTTGCCTCCACTTAATCATATAGACTGTAACATGAATCTTGTGAAATCCATATTAGAGAACATACCTTCAGTAAAGCGTGTGGCCCAGACGGAATCAGTGCCCGGATTATTCATGAGTGCAGCGAACCCTTGTCGATACCAATGACGAAGATATGTTTGCTATCGATTCGGCAGGGTGTGTTTCCTGACTTGTGGAAAAGGGCAAACGTCGTTCCGATTTTTAAAAAGGAGATGTGAAAGATCCAGGCTGCTACCGCTCAGTGTCGTTGATTCCTCTGTTCGGAAAAGTACTCGGAAAGTCGCTTATATAAGTTTGCTTTCTCATGTGAGACCTGTTATCTCACCAGAGCAGCACGGTTTCGTAACTGGTAGGTCTTGTGCGACTAATCTGGCATCACTTCTGAGCACTGCATGGTCATCTATTGAAGAAAACATCCAAACAGATTGTATCTACACAGATTTCTCGGCCGCATTCCAATCTGTTGACCATGCTCTGTCCACAAATTGAAAAACTCGTATCATGTCTCTGGCTCAACTCTAAATTGGTTTTCCTCCTACCTGAACAATAGAAAGCAGCGAGTTGTTGTAAACGGAAAGAGCTCAGAGTGGTGTCAGGTTGAGTCGGGAACACCGGAAGGTGGTGTGATCTCAGCGTTGTGCTTTGCACTTTTTATAAACGACCTGCCAATGGGAATCTCCTCTCGGGTTCTTATGTTTGCCGACGACGCAAAATTTACCGGAAAATTCACGCCAAGCGGACGCTGATGCCCTTCAGCAGGAGCTATCTCATCTCTGCCAGTGGTCAAAAATTTGGAAACTGAAACTAAACGCAGCTAAATGCAAATCATTTCGGATGACACTGAAAACTAAACCACTGGCAACAAATTATACCATTGGAAACACTGTGCTAGAGCACGTGGAGCAAATTCGTGATTTAGGCATAATTCTGGACACAAAATTGACCTTTAGGGCACACATTGACCAAACTGTGAAGAAATCAAATCGTGCGCTAGGCGTTCTCATTAGATCCTTTCAGAAGGCCAACCCGAGAGGATACCTCAACGTTTCATCTGTTTTAACTTCATACTATGCCTATGTGCGGTCGAACATGGAATACTGTAGCGTTGTGTGGAACGGAGCTGCGGCAGCTCCACGCCCCGGAGGAGGGTGTGAGCTGCGGCAGCTCCACGCCCCGGGCGTGTGTGAGAGCTGCGGCAGCTCTACGACCCGGAGGTGTATGAGAGCTGCGGCAAAGCTCTACGACCCGGCGCTGTGTGAGAGCTGCGGCAGCTCTACGCCCCGGAGCTGTATGAGAGCTGCGGCAGCTCTACGCCCCGGAGCTGTATGAGAGCTGTGGCAGCTCCACGCCCCGGAGGTGTGTGTGAGCTGCGGCTGCTCCACGCACCCGGGCGTGTGTGAGAGCTGCGGCAGCTCCACCCCCCGGAGGTGTGTGAGAGCTGCGGTAGCTCCGCGCCCCGGGAGCTGTGTGAGAGCTGCGGCAGCTCCAAGCCCCGGAGGTGTGTGAGAGCTGTGGCAGCTCCACGCCCCGGAGCTGTGTGAGAGCTGTGACCGCTCCACGCCCCGGAGGTGTGTGAGAGCTGCGGCAGCTCCACGCCCCGGCGCGCTCGTTACAGCTGATTTACCCCGGTGTTTTCACGTAAACACTGGCCGGCCTTTTCCGAACCTCGTTGGCTTATTGCTCTGGCATCATACTGTTTTGCATTTAGCAGCGCCTGTTTTAATATTGAATGCGTTGAGGGGTAATTTGATAGTTCATTAAACGTACGGATTGACATTCTGAAGTATAGCCCAATGTAAGCGATTACGCCGCCTCCGTGCACAAGGGCTCGCACGAAGCCGCAGGAAGACATATCGCGGGGAAGGAGACAACCACACCGTCTCTCTCAACACAGGAGCCATGACGACCAGAAGAGCTGTTTTAAGGTTCGCAACACCATTGAATTAATTCAAAACAGAACCCACTCACATGAGTGAACGGGTGTTTGTTTGAAAAGTTTGAACACTGTTTCACCGATCAGACCCAAATTTAGTTTCTTGTGATATAATAAGGCCGGTGGGTTCGCAGATTTTATATCCAAAGGTTTCTCTCGATCTTGAACGGTTTCCAGAGCGACGCTTGACTGGTGAAATTAGCATCATTCACAAAGTAAAACGACGGACATAGAACTGTCAGACAGCGACCATAAATCACTGCATCCTGCAATTACAATCGGCGGCGGTATGCCCTAAAATCTGGCGCTTGACAGATTCAATGTTCCGTAGCGTCGTACATTTCGGACCCCCGGTGGGCGGCCTGCGATTCAAGGCCGCTGGCCCGGAATGGATCGATTCTAGAGATAAGACGGAGAAGAGCCCGTTTGTCTGTTGACAGTGCAAATGGTTTCAAGTGATGGCTAGCTACCGAGCACCGTGGCCACGGCTAGTGGATGACTTTGTGGGTGGATGCAGTCGTCCATTAAACGGCTTTCACAGCAAGGTTCAACGAGATATTGTAACTCGGAGGCGAATGAGATGGCGTACCGAAGATGCTAAACGTAGGTATTCGGCCGGGGGCTACAATTAAGAACATGAGCCGTACATTACCACGGAGCATTGCTAGATTCCTGCTCGATAGTGACACGCCGAGGCAACCTCGAAACGATATCAGAAGAGTCCGTCTGCTCACCACATTGGGCTTATACCAATCAAGAAGATGCAAGGTCTGACACCATGAGAGAGCAACGCCACTATCGTCTTCAATCGACTCCTTGCGATAGTTTCAATTCAATTTTATAGCATACATCTGACGCTTCGCTCGTTGAAATTGGTGCAGCTGCCGTGCTTTAAGTGATGGTATCAGCTATGGCAGAGGATCAACGTGAGAGTGAGCAGCGAGCCTCAGCTCGGCGTCAATTGCAAGGTTAGGCACGGCTTACAATACAGAGTTCCAGACTAATCCTAATCCTGACTAATCCTGACTCGGCAGTTGGCACTAAACCGGTCTCTTGGGTTTTGATCTCATTCTTGCAGCTAAGCGAGGAGTCGACACAAAGCATTTTCACCCGTGACGACAAGAAAAGGTGGAGTGTGGCCAATGTATTGGTATTGCATTGCATTGCAATGTTAGCCGTAAAACCAGACCGTCGGGTGAGTCAGACATGTCTGTATCTACGCAATACCGCGCAGTCAGACGCAGTCCGTCATCTACGCCACACTGTCGGGAGAGTCAGACAGTATGTATCTACGCAATACTGTCAGGCGAGTCAGACATATCTGCATATACGCAATACCACGCAGTCAGACACAGTCAGTCATCTACGCAATACCGTCGGGCGAGTCCGACATATCTGTATCTACGCAATACCGCGCAGTCTGCGTCGCCAGAGACGGGCCTCTAGTTGCCACGCCACCGGTGCCGCATTGGCGCCGAGATCGTAAATCAGCCAGTAAAAACACACATCCATAAACAGGCATGACGGCGTCGCGTCTGTCATCCAGTAGTGCGGACAAACAAGGACCGGGTCAATAGCACCGGGTCCAGTGGTGTGAGGCACTCGTGATTGCTGCAGCACAAACATGCGAGAACTGGAGGATGGTCTGAAAATGCAGTCGAAAGTGATTAAAGCGAACAAGTGAAATGGTCTCGCAAGTTCCCTAAGAAAAACACGCACTATGCTATTTGGGACCAGTGCTGAACAAAAAACGTCAATTTGAGGAATAGTTCTCAGGCCAAAAGGGACAAGGGTCTTTTAACATGGTCAACACGGTCTTTGCACAGGTCATGGTAACATGGTCTTTAACAAAGGGTCTTTTAACATGGCGAGATATGCACGGTGAACAATATTGGTTACGTTTTTTTCGGGGGTAGCCAAGGCGAAATTAATGTTCCATGTATAGTGCTCATCAAGCTTTGCTTCCAAATTCAATAAACTGGGAACGACATAAGAAAATATGTATTATTTATCAAGCTGACATCGATTCATCAGCTGGCCTTTGTTCACCAAACCCATGCTTATTTTTCATAAAAGGATATTTGTCTTTGCTTGACTCATGCTAACCTATGCAGATGGCAAGGAAATCCAATACAGGGAACAGACTGTTAAGGTTATGAAAGCAATATTCTGCATTTCATCTGTTCCGATAGATTCGCCGCCGACACATGTAACGGATACAAAGGAATGGGCGTCGGCAGCGATGACTGTGCGATCGAAGTACAGGCTGAGAGCAAGATTCAGCGTGACGAGGAAATATTGCACCTGCTGGTAGGCGCTAATGGATCCACGCCGGATATGAGTCCGTTTTAGGAGCATGCAGATTTCTCATACCTTATCCAAGATGCACTGCATGGCTCGACTGGACCACAGCTTTTCCGGCATTCCAGCTGGACCTACGCTCCAGTTCTTGATCAGCAACAGAAATTCGAAAGTCACCAACTGCTGCCCGCTTCAAAGATGATTTTACCACCCCCAACACTCAGAAGCTGAGACCGATCTCCAAGTTCGAGCAAAGCCCCACTTCGTCACGCCGCTTCACCGATAACACTCCCAACAAAACAAAGTCCAAACTCCAACAGTCCTTAAATCCGCGACAAAACAACTCCTTGCACCCGACTCAATACGGCTGCGGAACGGAGCGCCGGTAATCACAGTTGGACAGCACGTCCGACACGGGCGGCTTGTTCAGCAGCGTCCACTGTCCCACCACCGTCCACCGCCGCATCGCCCGCCGGACTGGCCGCACGGCTCCTACCGATCGTCTGCAGCCACGCAGCCGAACGGAGGCAGTCATGGCGGGAAATACCCACGCGCCACCGCCGCAGCCGACACTGGTTCCAGCGGCGAGCCTCCAGCCAGCAGCTGCAATTATGACGTCTGTCGACAGGGCTCGTGCTCGTGCAGTGACATCCCAGCACGGCCCGCCGCACTTTCGCAAGCACTGCTTCTCTCCCAGGAGTCCGGCATGCGAGAACTGCACGTAGGATTGAGTCGGAGAAATGGAAAGGTTCTGTAACGTCACATACACGTCGCAGAGTTCCTTCTACAGAAGAGCTGTGTAAACTATGCATGGATACAGGACGTTCAGCTTAATCCACGTACGTTGGATCAAGGTTTACATTATATTGGTGTCAAAAGTACCAAAACAAACTTCTGCATTAAAAAATTAAATCGCTTTCAGAAAATAGTTGAAATTATCAATCAATCGACACACCTTAAAGGCCTCTCTGAGCTATTGATCTAGCGAAACTGGCCGGTCCAATCCGGCAAAAAGCCGAGCAGGTGTCTCATCGGATAACACATTCATTGCAGTCATTATGCTCTCTCCGTAACGGGTTCTTAATTTGACGTCATTACATAGCGCTCCATTATCGTATAAGCCGGGGACCCTCTGAGGGTTTGGGGTATGCCAACCGTTAGCCACCCAGCAGGTAACTTAAGCACGAATCATCCCCCACAACAGCCCACTCTCATCACAGTAGGGGATAGGGGCTCAAGCCCTTCTCGCGAAATTTATGTACACCCATAGTGATCACAAAGTAAGAGGTTATTCGAGGTAAATATGGGGTAAGGTTAAGCCCTCTAGCTCCCTCCCAAGTAAAAATCTGGATCTGCCCCTGCCACATGAGTCTGGCAAAGCATCCCCTCCGTTTGGAGGGGAGGGGTGAAACTCCGAGAACAATTCAAAGATAACATTTATAATCTTCCGTGGGATTTGGCCACCTTTGGCCACCATTTTAAACAACATTTTTTTATCTCTTTAGACGCTTTCTTAAACAGAGCAGAAACATAACCGTTTAACGAGATCTAAGCCCACTGTGGTCGACTTACAGAAAAACCGCATCACTCTTACGTTACGCCTCCAACGCCGATAAAAGGAGGTGAGCAGTCATGCCATTGACCAATTACGCAATCCTGGCAATTTCAACGGAATTTCTCGACAGGTAAAACCACATCTAACTTACACAATCGCATGTGTGTAAGGGTTATTCAGAAGCAGCTGTTAATTACCTGAATTGTGCGTTATATTGCAACCATAATAAAGGCACTTAGACGCGCCAGTTTAAAGTGATTCATTTAGACTGTCTGCGCATGGCTAGTCTCTCACCCCTAGGGAATAATATAAAATGTATTTTCAACGATACCCAAGCATCATAGGTGTCAGACATTTCAAATTTGTCAGAATTACTCTATGACGGGGACATGAATTTCCGAAAATCACTTCGGTGCCCAAATTTGAAACTATTTCAAAAGCTAACCACATAAAAGACATGACATGATAGGTGTTCGCAAAACTGCTATTTCAGTTCAAAACCCATTATAAAAGTGGGACCCACTCTTTAACAGGTATAGAACTATGAACCTTACGGCGGCCAGTTCAAGCGCGCCTCGGCTCCTGGTTCTGTCTGGGGGGACAGCATGGTGCAGTATCGGGACCTGTATCGGCTTCAGGGTGACATTTTAAGTGGTTCGACAGGCCGAGATGTGAGCCGCCACTCTGCCGCTTCATCGTTGGCCAGTCACAAAACCGCCTATCTCTATAACACGACCGGATTACGGCCGTTGTGCCGTTTGACACAACTCTGGAGAGGTTTCGTGCGTCAGAGTAGTGAAAAGATACAGGTGCATCCCGGACTTGACGCGGACTCTGTTTCAAGCAGACAGGAGCTGTTCTCAAGTACATCGTACGAATGCCCAAGTCCGGTTAGTCTGTCTAGGCCAAGAGCGAGAGTGAATGAGTGGGTGAGTGAGTGAGTGAGTGAGTGAGTGAGTGAGTGAGTGAGTGAGTGAGTGAGTGAGTGAGTGAGCGAGAGAAAGAGAGGGAGAGAGAAAACAAGTGCAACAGGGTTTTACAACTGTGTTGAGCGCAGCGTTAACAGCCATGTCCCACCAGCAATAGATTTGCAGTTTTCCGAAATATATTTCATACAACTGTACCATATATTCAGATACGGAAGTATTGGTGCGTATTCTAGAAAAAATAGTATGACAGAAAATATGCCAGTGCGGGACAACAAGTCTTAGGTACGGCTGGAAACCGTGTGCATACATCCGATTTGATGTTAGTCTCAGTGACCTCGGCGGACCATGACCGAGCGCGATATCAGTAACTGGTCTGAAGCTCCCACTGCGCGCCGTCCCCACAAAATGAACAGCTAATGATGGCTCTGAAACAGCTCGCCGCCGCTGCTACTGCCGACAATACGTGCCCCCGGGCTCGGGCCTCTGATGGGCCGCGGTGGCCACACAATGGGCGGACGAGGCCAATTTCCGGCCGCCCGGCGACGCGCCGTTCCCGACAGTCGCGATAGGCCGACGCCGCAGAGCCTCCAACAGACACTGCCCGGGAACAGACAGAGCCTCCAAACAGACACTGCCCGGGAACAGACAGAGCCTCCAGCAGACACTGCCCGCCCGGGAAGAGACAGAGCCTTCCAACAGACACTGCCCGGGAACAGACAGAGCCTCCCAACAGACCGCAGAGCCTCCCAACAGACACTGCCCGGCCGGGACTGCTCTCCAGCTGAAGGCACTCGTACACCGCTCAGTACATACTCAACTCACACGGTTCTCTGATATTTCCCATATCCCCATTGACAGCATTCATCTTTGATCAAGTTTAGAGAGCGCACTAAAGAGGCGGACCGAGTGTTTGGATGTATAACATACCTGGCAGTGTGGTGATTGTTTGCCTGTGACGCTCAGCTCCAGTACACTATCCAGGAGGGCGTCCACACCGTCCCTTGCGAATGATTCAACCTTCCACTTGAAGCATCCACAGAGCACGCCTACAGGATCGAATTCTACTCGAATATCACTGGAATTAGCATACACCTGCGGTTCCGCACCGTCCTTCGATTGGTGTCCCCGGTTCACCTCGAATTCGAACGCCGGTCCATCGCCCGATTTCACCAGCATCGTCCGGTCAACTCTTGAGTCGAGCTCCCTCAGCAGCTTTAGATCCAGCTCAGTTCTTATACAGAGCTTACGCTGAGCCTCCTCCGACCCCTGAACGTCACCAGCGTCAGATAGCGCGCGCACCAAGGCCGACACCCTCGTCTTCCTCTGCACCACCAGCGGCTCCATACCAGCAGCCCCGCTCCGCCGCCGGCTCCAAGAATGGATCTGATCAAAGACACAAGTGGCCACTAGCGTCGGAGAGTGCCTGACCTCACTCGACCCCGACCGGTCCCACTGACGTCAAACACCGGCGTGGTGACGTCAGCGTGACGTCAGTGAGACAAGGAGGCAGCGCACGGCCTGTTGTAGCGACACGGTTACAGCGTCCAAACCTTCCCGAGAGTCGGCACAAAAAAACACCCCAACTCAATTCGTCCGAGATTCCTGGAAGCAACATCATTTGTGTTTGGAGCACCATTGTATTCCAATGCAGGCCGTTCTTGTGCTGAAGAGGCACTCTCGGAGGCCTGCCTTCGCCCCAAGATGTGTCCCTTATTCGGACTTGCAATTGGTGGAACTCGACTTACCAGCACGTGCAGCCGTGTAAGCCCTGTTTCATCGAAACAAGCTCGTCGGAATTCAAGGACGCGAAACACGAGAAAACAGGATCCAAATTAACATGGGAAAACTCTACCGCCTGATTAGCGAGAGAATGGATCCAGCCCTGTGTCCTGTACATCAGCAGGCGCTGGGATTTAACCACACCCCAACTGTCAAAGGTATACACGTCGCCGAATCCACACTGTTGGGATGACTTTTGGGGATGTGTTCAGAGAATACAACGGGACTTGAACTCGGGACCTGAGGATCCCGCGACGGGAAAGCTATCCAATGAGCTGCGCTCCCACCGAGAAACACCTGGCAGATTCTTTTTTAATAAAAAAGAAACCCAGTGTGTATATTTCATACCACATCCCACTTTTGTCGGCGAAAAGAGGCCACCGATTTTGTTAAAAATCAAGTGGATGTGATTCTCGGTCACTAGATTTCACTCAAGGCCAAATAATCACGGTGCAAAACGGCTGCAGCCACTGTAACGCTCAAGTGTCCGGCCTACTTCACGTGGAGGAGGTTTACAGGGCGCGACTGGGGAAATGTGAATTGGGCCGAAGTGGCTACCCGCGGGTGTGAGGAGCACGATAGACGGACGGCTGAAGTTTAACGAGAACGATTGCCATCGTTTCAGTGCAGGTCGCTGCAGTGCAGGGCGTTGTTCTCGTTCCACGCAAAGTCCTACTTTTGGGATAACTACCGAAATTTTTGTTTCAAGTTAATTCCACCCACACTGGGCATCGCAACTATGAACTAGCATTTAACGACGATTTCTTACTTTGTTTATGACTCCCGGCAAGCGTTGTTTTTTAGGATTGCCCACAAGCTCTGAAAATTTTTCGCAGTAGAATTGCCGACGTTTTTGCTTAGAGATGACAGTTTGGAAACAGCTAAAGACATGTTTGCAAATAAACTAGCCAGTCAAAAATAGCACGTCCACACCAAAGTCTCCAGTGGTACATCGGTCGCTTGTGGCACATCTGAGGACCCAGGGGATATCTTCCCTCAGTGACACATCTGAGGGCCCAGTGGGATATCTGTCCCATTGGCACATCTGAGGACCCAGTGACATATAAAAGGACCCAGAGGTAAATCTGTCCCCAATGACACATGCGAAGACCCAGTGATACATTTTTCCCCAGTGGAAAATCTGAGGACCCAGTGGCACATCTGAGGACCCTGTGGCACATCTGTCCCCAGTGGCACATCTGAGGACCCTGTGGCACATCAGTCCCCAGTGGCATATCTGAGGACCCAGTGGTGCATCTGTCTCCAGTGGCACATCTGCTCCCCGTGGCAAATCTGAGGACCCAGTGGTGCATCTGTCCCCCAATGGCACATCTGAGGACCCAGTGGTGCATCTGTCCCCAGCGACACATCTGAAGACCCAGTGGTACATCTGTCCCCAGTGGCAAATCTGAGGACCCGGTGGTGCATCTGTCCCCAGTACCACTGAGCGGCTGTGGAGAGCTACAGTGTTGCTGCTTGCCATTCTATAAAACCAGCCACCTAGGCTGAGCGCACCTCAGGGCCGGATTTACCCCTTCTGACGTAAGCAGTTGGTGTTCAGCATAACATGCTGGTCTTTAGTTGCGCATCGCGAAGAGCGACTAGAAGGTACTTACCCTAATGCAAATTCCAGCAATGCACGTGCTTGTATTCCTATGTACCCCAGCCCCACAGTGCTACATAAGGCTAAGTTGGTTCTGAAAAAGTGCCTCCAGAGAAAAGAAAAGCATCTAAAAGAAGAGAATGACAGCTTCTGACAAATTGTCCAGTCGAGCCCCACAGATATCAAAATACATTAACTGGATAAGTGATATCCAGTTTACTTGCTACGACTGCTTCTTTTAGCGTCCCCGCAAAGTTGTGTAGTAACTTCAAAAATAATAAAAAAAAACGGGTGATCCATGCTGAAAATATACAATGCATACCATATGTCACGCAATACCAAAGTGCGTAATCGCAAGGCTTGCGACGAAGCATCTGAACCACAGACATCAATTTGTTATATGATTGATAGTGCCCAAATTATAATCATTGTCAATAACAACCATATCAAAGAAGCGATAGGGTAATATAGTGAGCTTTAGCCTTCCCACTGGCCTACCGAACGACATAAAATCACTATAAAGTCCTAAAAATGAAGAAAACACACATAAAAGTTTAAACGATACATCTAACACTAATGCTGTTTCATTGGGGTGCCCGGGCACCCCAAACAAGATACAAATCCACACCTCTGACCCGGATACAATATTTTATTAGACACAAAAACAAAATAAATGTGACAAACATTCTGGTGCAGTAGGTTCTCCACCCTACGACCAATGTCTCGCCACAGTACGACAGCCTCTATCGACATTTCCAGCCTCTCGGCCACCCGCCCTGGCGCCCCCCCCACCCAGCGTGCCGCTCCTCGCGAGGAGCACTCCTGGAAGCATTATGCAAGAGCCGACTCAGGCGCCGGTCACAGCTCTTCAGATGTACGACGATACTGGCAATTTGTTGCTGCAATGACGTCATTAAACGGCCGCTGGTGACGTCACTGGATCCACCTCTGACCCATCGCGATGCTCAGAAACGCCGCAGACAGGCGAGCAGAGCCGGGGGTCCGAACTCCAGTGATGGATGCGAGGCCCACTTGGCAGCCTGTTTATGTATATCCAGTCTCATACCTGTTTTTGCTCTGAATTGGCATGAAATCATGCGTAGTCTGGATTGCCTCAACCATCATATCAAGATACAATTCGGATTGACAATGTGCATTGCCCAATCAATATTTGGCCACGATGCAGAGGTCAAATCCCGAAGAAGTCGACTCTCCAAGAAAGCAACATAAAGAAGGTATTCCAGGGTGCGTAAATACACTCTAGTTTTATCATTTTGGAGGGTCCATCGAAGCACCCACTGCCACAGGTATACCTACAGTGTCGCCAACTCTCCCTGTTTCAAGGGTCTCCGCAGAGTCAAATTGATCCATGCTCAGGGAATCCGCCGGGCCTTGAACCCGGGTCGGCCTGGCGGAGAGCAAACACGAAAACCACTGCACCACATGCCCTCGGACGTCCAAAACAGGAAAATATTAGGGACCATCTAAAGGCCAAAAAAATCCGTTTTTTTCATTATGTTACATAAGGGCAATACAAAATATGAACCACTCCTCAACGCATACAATTTGTCGATGAGATGAAAAACTTTTACTGCAGACATGGGTGGCATTTTTAGCGACGAGACGTAATATTGCCTGGTTGTATGGAGGGGAGGGGGTGAGCCTTTCACACACTCCATAGCAGCTTTTCTAAGACAGGTATCCCGACTGGATATCTCAGCCACTTGGTTGTGAACAACCGAATCCAGCCCCAGCGCCCATGGCCATACACCAGGGTAGAAAGTTTTCGCTAGAAGACATGGTAGTAATCACAGGGGAGTACTCAACAGACAGGCTATAGAACTCTCCAAAAAGTATTTCAAATTTATAGGAGGCAAAACAACACCACCTCCTCGCAAGGAATGGTATAACCAGGGCAGGTACTTTAAATATGGTATAACCAGCGTCAAGGTCTCTGCTAGCCCACTCCTCCGTCCAATTTCAGTCACATATTCCTGTCCCCCGCCGCGCTGTCCGTGCTCCCACCCCTGACTGTCCATGCTCCCACCCCTGACTGTCCGTGCTCGAACCCCTGACTGTCCGTGCTCCCACCCCCACTGTCCGTGCTCCCACCCCTGTCTGTCCGTGCTCCCACCCCTGACTGTCCATGCTTCCACCCCTGCCTGTCCATGCTTGCACCCCCCACTGTCCGTGCTCCCACCCCTGACTGTCCATGCTTCCACCCCTGCCTGTCCATGCTCCAACCCCCACTGTCCGTGCTCCCACCCCTGACTGTCCATGCTCCCACCCCCACTGTCCGTGCTCCCACTCCTGTCTGTCCGTGCTCCCACCCCTGACTGTCCGTGCTCCCACCCCTGACTGTCCATGCTCCCACCCCGACTGTCCGTGCTCCCACCCCTGACTGTCCATGCTCCCACCCCTGACTGTCCGTGCTCCCACCCCCACTGTCCGTGCTCCCACTCCTGTCTGTCCGTGCTCCCACCCCTGACTGTCCGTGCTCCCACCCCTGACTGTGCGGCGGCGACACGCCAGCTCCCGACGCGCCAGTCGGCCAGAATGCCGCCGACGACGGAACGCAGCGCGCGCTATCGCAACACATTATGTAATCGGCGCGGCGCCGGCGCCGGCGGCGACGTTCGACACTGGCGCGCCATTATTGGAGCAGCTGGCGGCCGAGCTGCGACCCAGATCACCCCACCGGAGGTGTCACGACAGGGAGAGTGAGCGCCCTGTCATAGGGAGTGGACGTCCGCGCCCGCTGATGAGTGCTCACCGCGCAGTAAATATCTTGCACATACCAAAAAAGTTCGTCTGTGGTCGGAAGTCGAAACTCCTGTGAAGCTATTTGGCGAGCTTGTCTCGTCGAATGGTTTCGTCAAGAGAAAGCGCTAAACATGAAAATACGTCACACTTCAGGCGTTCCGTTAAACCAAGAATCATCTTACTCTCCACCGACGGCAAAATGAAACGGCTAATACTATCCACAATCCTGCACACTTAGAAACTTCAGTACTGCAAGCGTCAGCTGATACAACACGAGCTGTCTTGAAAGACAGATCAACAACATAAATAGCGCCGGTGTAACGGTTCCAGTCGCGGCCCGGCCCGGTTTTCCACCGGTCCCCTCCACACGTGGATGGTATGTGAGCGTCACGCGCGCGCTCCGATGAGGCTGACTCAACCCCGGTCCAACTGGACGAAGCCAAGCCCCTTCCCAGTCTAGACACGCAGCCGGGTCACGTGACGCTCCCGTCGCCGAGGCAGAGCGCTAGGAGTGTCGCATCGACCGCTCTTTTACCGGCACAGGACGACAGGAGCGTCGCACCGACGCTCAGGTTTAGTGAGCTTAACTCATTTTTTAGAGGTGGCAGTAGTAAGAGCAATATTAATCTATCGATCTGCGATTTACGTTCATAATGAAACCACCGAGTACAGCAATTTGTGTTCCCCTATATGACACGTTCTACACCCCCCGGCCATCCCCTGTATGATACGTACTACATGTTCAGGTAGGTACTCTTTTACGCCAAGTATGAGTGTCCCCACCAGGCCAAAACTCGCCAGGAGGGCCGAGCTGGGTTCGAAGACAAATGCTGCATTTTCCTGACAAGAAACAAACTCATTAATCCTTCGGCAAGTTTGCCTTCCGGCAAAGGTTTTCCCGCCTGTCTGAAACCCAAGAAAGCTTCGGCTGAAAAGTGGTATCCCAGTAACCCGATTAGGGACCACACCGGTGCGAAACAGTCACGGGGGTGGGAGGGCACGGGCCACCCTGCTATCCCCGGGATCGCGAGCACCGGAGCCCCTACACTGCGTACCGCCGACACTCAAACCGGGAGGACTTGAATCATTTTCTCCCCGTCTAAGAGAGCCGTGCCGCTTCCCCTATCAGAGACAGCCGTGAGCAGCAGACCCACCCCCATTCGGCGCCCAGACATGGCGTCCTCTCCGACGCCACCCACCCCACTGCGACGCCCTAGCCAGAGGTCAGGTGCGACGCGACCTTGGCTGGTCTCCGGTGGCGGCGCGCGTCGTCGCCACCGACAGCTGACGACTGTACTCACAGCCTCGTCCCGGCCGAGGAGCCGATCTCGCCGGCTGCCTCTGACAACGCGACACCGCACCACCCAGAGGACCCAGAGGACACCGCACCCTGTACCGCCCAGAGGAAACCACACCACGCACCGCACACAGAACACCGCACCGTACGCCGCCCAAAAACGTGTCCGAGCCATCAACAGGGCAGTGTTTTGTGCCTGGTTGTCAGGGTCTGTTCTCCCCATCAGCGTTGCTAGCGGTGCGTTTTTCTTCTGCTGTAACGGCGCCGGCCCGCGAACTCGTCTCATTTGTCAGGTGGCAGTGCATCAACTGCCTACTAAGGCCTGTATTTGCATAGCGTGTCAACATTGGGGCTCCGCAGCGTGCATATTTCATATGGCAACCCAGACCAATGCAAGTTCCCAAATCGACAGCAAAGACACAGGAGCCAAAGGAACGGTCGACTGCGCGCCAGCTCCACAAAGGCCCCGCCACGCGGGGGCCGGGCCTCAGGCCGTCCGGGCCGGCGGGGCAACCCCCCGACAAAAGCCCCGACTGCGCCAAATGACCTGTCGCGGTCTAAAATTTCAACATCATAATAATAGCGTAGAATCAACGACCCATAAGCGCGCCCTCATCTATGCAGGTAACGCGCTTTGTTAAACGCAGCTACCGTTGCTGGACGGGCTCAGAACTCGGCGCAATGACGTGAACACTTTGTGCGTGCAAACTAGGCACATATCACTGGGCTGGTGTTTGTCCGGGGGTGTGTCGATGAAGGCCACAACGGCGGGGCGCCGGCGCGTGGACCCGTGATACGGACCGACGGCGCACGCTCAAGGGCGGATTGAGTGTGGGCGGCACCTACGCTGTTGACCCAAATGTTAATCAATGACGCTGGATTCCGACAAAGGACGACATGTTGATGATGTCTTAACAGCATATATGCATAAGGTTTCAGCACTGTTCAGCCCGTATGAGCAAACATACATATATAAAAAAACATATATAGCACAGTTCACAGAGCCGGAATTCCGTTCCGGGAGAAACATCCAGTGACGCGAAAAAGAAGGTAGAAAAGCCACGGCAACCGGATTAGTACCCAAAGCCACACAAGGCATATCAATATGAAGTCCATCGGTCTCTAATACGGCAACGCCATGTATAACCTCAAGGTATTCGAACGACGGAAACGGGCGGACATTTAACAATGGCACGCACGGACAGGCTGCGGTTCACTAGCGGGGTTCAACGGTCTGGACCTGAGACTGCTGTTTAGCACGTGCTCTCATTTACCGCACAGTAGCCCATTTGCGGTCACCACCGTCACGCACTGAGACACAGGGGAGCATGGGAACTGCAGCAAGGGCTCGTGAGACTGATTTCTCAGCCCCGTACAGGGGTCGTTTTAAATACTGGTCCTCCGCCAGTGCACTGGTCCCACGCACCATCCATCATCCACCACTCACTGCCACCCGATAGCAGAAAAAAACCTGCCCTTTCCATTTTCCCCCACTAGTTCGCTCGACCTCACCCTGTATAAAATTAGCTTTGAAAAATGAGAGAAATGTAATAATTAAGAGCTTTTGGTTTCTTCCAACATGAGGAATGTTACTGCCGTCCTCCCTTTTTAAAAGCGAGGATGCGACGGTTTTTATTACCACTAAATCCCATGCAAACTGCCACCGGAAGTGACAGATTCCGGTGAGGCCCTCTGGGAGCCTCCTAAACTTGGTCCGTTGCCGAATGAGCATGGGCACATGTTCACCAGATGATACAGTAACTCATCGACAACCAGCAGTTGAAACCTCAATGGAATGGAATACCGCCCTTGGAATACATCGTATCTATAATCATAAGCCTGGACTGCTCCATTCGCTGCCACCCTGCGGGAAGAGGGGCTGCCGGGGCCCGCGACACAGAGCTGTGTGCCTGTCAACTGACCTGTATCAGCGTATGCTGAAGCTTCTGAAAGGCCGAGGAATACGATGCAGGCGGGAACTGGCCTTTGGCGCCCATCTTTTTATTGTGCGCTGAGTGAGCTGCCGGAGCAGCCTTTTCCGCCGACATAATACAGCTTCTGCCACTTTTCTCCTTAGCCTCAGTCCGTCTGATTATCACCTCCCACCTAATCAACGTACAAATCCGGCACTGTCCTCGTTAGGGGAGAACTCGCGGCGGCACATCCGCACGCACTGGCGCGGGATACACCCACCCAAACACACCACGGCAGCCAACTGCCCCGCCAGCCGCCGCTCCCGGCCATCGGGCGCCTCTCATCGAGCGGTTACCTCCATCTAAAAACATCGCCGCTAGCTCTGGCTTACACTGCCATCTAGCGGTAAAAATACAAATCTACAGTTAGGTGGCAAAGGCGGTTGTGCCGATTATTCTAAGGCCGGCCTTGGTGCCGATATTAACTTTTCTGAGACATACCACCTAAGTACGACCTGTGTTCAATGCCCCCGGCCGCAACCCCGGCCGCGGGGGGGGGGCCCCGCCGCCCTCAATAGTCAGTGCAAAGGTTCGGGTATTAAAGTCCGTTAATCCGCTACTAGCGGATTAACGGACTTAAGGTCGGACTTACCTTCGAACGATAGTGGAGTAGCGGTTTCTATAAACAGAGTGGCTCGTAGCGGACTCAAAATAACTCAAAGCCGTTACCGCCACAACCACCAACAGCCAAAACATGACCGTGACCGGCACCTAAAACTATTCGGAAACATAGATAATTTTTATCTACCAGGAAAATAATAAAACACTGGGAGCGTTTTTCTTGTGTTGTTTTAATTGTCTGCCTTATTAGAACAAAACTTATAATTTCGGAGGGAATAATCGGAGAGAATATACCCACTCATGCTCATATTTTCAGTCCCTCTCACCTAATCATCACCCCAAAAAATATTATGGAATATGCAGATAGCCAGAAGCTGAATTGTCTTAGCATAACAAAGAAACATTTTTGGGTAGGTAGCGATTAATAAACACTTTATAATAAAAAGGAGCGACAGCGGAGTAGCAAGCAACGGTTTCGCGATTTAACCCCACGGGGGGCCCCGTGGCAAAAAACGGCGCGGCGCCCGCGGACCTTCCCATCCTTCAACTCTAAAATTTAAGGTTAGGTCATCCAGGTCAGGCACCAGTACAGGTCAAGACCCACCTCAAAAAAGTTAAAACAAGTCGGAGCAGGACTATCCGATGAAACTCATATCACAAATCCCCACCGAGTCAACATATGTTCCGGTATTTTGATATCGATGACCAAGGTCAGGTACGAGCAGCCCCATGAAATACAGGAAAAATGGTTTACGGAATAACCAGTAACGGATGGCGATAGAGCATTATTTACTGCATAGACTCGCCGGGCTTCGTCAATGAGCATTTATATAATTGACCCCCGACCCAGGTCGGTCAAATCCTATTGACCAGCAAGGTCAAATTATATATCATTCGATTCGGCTGCAAGAGGATCAAAGTTAGTCGTTTGCTCATCTTCTGTTCAGATGTATGCCCAAAAACAATTTACATGTATCCCTAGACGGGCATGTTTACCTCGTGACCTTAAATGACCACAAAAAACGGTCAAATGTTTCGATGAAGTGGATGGGCAGCCCAACGCCGTTACCGTTTCGCACCACCGTGGTTCTCGAATAGGGGCGGTACCCGCCCCGCAATGCGAGGTGGCCAGACCCCGTCAATGCGCGGTTAAAAAAGTAGCACTTGTAGCGGTAGCGCTTTCAGCTAGCCACAGCAGCACAAGTAGTAGCGCAAAAAGTAGCGGTTAAGTAGCACAAGTAGCGGTTAAAAAGTGTGGCGCATACCCGTGCCAGTACCTGGGAACACTTCAGGATTTAGGAAGTCGCCATAGATTTTCAAGCTATTTTTTCCTGCCGAAGTCAAGGCATGTCCACATTTCGTATTACGATATTATGATATCCCGATGCCCCCTCCCCCCACCCGTTCCGCCGCCACGTATAAGCTACCATGCTCAGTTGCTCAGTCTGAAAATGATCCCTTCTTGACCCGCGAACAGCAAAAGTCGTCGCAAACGATGAGTAGGGACTATTGTATTGTGGTCAACACAGCATATAAACATATATTCGACTGTTCTGGCCAGTAATGGTGGATGGGGATGATCTGTAATGTTGGATGGGGGAGAGGGAGGGGGCAAACAGGCCTCAAATTGCAAAAATGAGTGTTTTTTGCATGAAATTGGAACCCACCAAGTCTCCTCTTGCAACCCAGCTCCGCCCCCGATACCTAAAACCTTCACCATCAACAGGGCAGGGGCCCCCGGGGCCCGGACAGGGAGCGCCAACCCAAAACCTATCAGGTGGGCGCCAAATCCATCGGGGCCCACTTCTACCGGGGGGGAAGCGACATTCAGGGGGCCAGGGTCGATCGGGGACGCCCCGCCCCGGATCCGCCAGATCAACAGTATGCAGATTGCATGACAAACATGCTAAACCGAGCCAAGACCCTCTGGCCCAAGAGGGTTACCTTATACAGAGAAATAAAATTTTGAGGGGCTCGGAATTTTCGACATTGCAGAAGCCCTTCACCGTTTGGGGGTCCGATCTGACCCCTTGATTGTCGCAAATGATTCCAAGCCGATTTAAATGGGAGGCGCGTCCCTTTGCACACGTGTAAGGTGATCAATTTGACGACTTATGACAAAAAACTGACATCAGGTCAGGTCAGGTCAACGAAATATTACGTTATTTCTAAATACGTGTAAAGGCGATTATAGTCTTCTAAGATGAAGATGTCAAAACCAAGGTGTGACTCGATTTCCAGAAGAACTATAAGTTTCTAAACATAATTTAACCCGCGCCCCACCGGGGGTCCGGCGCCACCTTCGCCCCACCGGGGGACATCGATGGCCCCCCCTCTGACTCCGAAAATATGGGCGTTAGCGCAAATCTGCAAAGTGCAATAGAAAGCTCGCGTGAATTCAGTAAGAAATTACTTCGCATGTTTTAGTACTCAGGTCAATGGTTTGACCTCCAGAGGTCAAATTAGATCAAGATCGGCTATTTTCACTCAAATATGCAATGATTAAGCAGACTGGTCATAACTCTTATGTCATTAGAGCTATTGAGGCCTGGTAAAGTTCATTTGATAGGAAATTGCCAGTACTTTTTCCGCTATGTGGAACGTAAAGACCCCCGCCAGTGGTTTGACCTCCAGAGGTCACCTCGTGACCTAATATGACCTGAGGTCACGAAAGGTCACAAAGTGACTGCTTGCCGTATATCAAATGAAAACCAGTGACAAGACAAACACGATGGTGTTTGTTTCACCGCTCTAGCTTAATTAGGTCAAAAGTTATTGTCAAAATACTGTTTTTGACCTCTGGTGACCTTGGATGACCTTGGAAAAGTCAAAGGGTAAATATGACCCCTGGGATCCGTGAAAGGGTGTCCAAAAATGCTGTTCTGAGCAGTCTGAGTATTTGCAATCATTTTTGTGGCTTTTATATCATGAAACAGGTTTTTCCCCATGCTTTTCCAATGGGAGAGGTCGCCTCGTGACCTGACCTCAGGGCACGAAATCGAAAAATCCCGGATATACACCTTGTAGACCCTGGAGGGTTCATGAAGTGTAGGAAGTTTCAAATCGATCGACTTTGAAATGTAGCTCTTACAGAGCTCTAAAGTTGAAAAGAGGTGACCTTGGTTGACCTCGTCTGGTGACCTGACCTTGGGTGACCCGGGGTAAAAAATTCCAGGGATGATGGGAAAATGATGCAGTGAGAGGTAGAGCCCTCAACCGCGGTGCTGCGCCTCGTCGTTTTTCTGCTATCTCGGAAAAACCTTAGGGGGGCCATCGATGGCCCCCCGGTGGGGCGCGAGGGTTAAAAGCTATTGAAAGGACAAATCCGTACGCTGCCATCCATATTGAGGTCAGGTCAATAACACGGTCACAAGAGGCCACTGTTTTTTAAATTGTTTGAGCCTTTAACTTTTGAACGAGGTAGAATACAGCAATACATTTGGTGTCATACTGACGAGCATGACCCAAGGACTCGAATGATGTGCAACATGACCCTAAAAGATCAGGTCACGATTTAACCATTCAATGCCATGCTACATATCATTCAAATCCTTTGGCCAAGGCGAGCACATTAATGTCTTTGGCTTTGTTCTAGGTCTAATGGTTCACTAGTTATGAAGGGTTTCCTAAAAGTGTAAAAAATTGACTCATTTTGGTCCTCTGTGACGTCATGGGTCAACGGATATGGCTCAAACTCGGTTTGAGAGAAGAAGGCGGTAAGGCGCTCCCAGCACCGTTTCAATTTTTCCGTATCATCTTTGCGAGATCGCAAGGGGTCTGATCGAACTCCCCAGGCGGTAGTGGGTGCGAAAAGAGCTCGGGCGGTGCCGGGTTAAACTTCGTCCGGGAAGGGACCTCTTCACCCCCCCTCCACAGGCGCAGTGCCGCCGTGCTTGGTACAGCTGTTCTTCGGTCTTTTTCGCATCTTTCCAGCAAATTTTAAGTCAAGGTCATGCGAGGTCAAGTCACTAGAGCAGATCAAGTGACCTCACCTCCAAGTATTTTCCAAGTAGGTAACAGCAGTGAGACTAAGTTAAATATGTTGGTCCGAAATATACATATTGGTCCGAAATCGTCCTAGGTCAGATTCCGCAGCCGGCACGCAAATAGATACTAAAACTGATCACGTATCCCGGGTAAGTATCGTCACTGGTCCCGAGATCGTAGGGGGAGGCTACATCCTTGGGGAAGGTCCGCGGACCCCCAGCCAGTAGAAGATAGGTAGCCAGGGTAGCCATGTAGCCAACAGGGAGACCAGGTCCCCCATTTGGAAAGTGTGGGGGCTGGCCCCTCCCCCTTTTTCCCGGAATACCATTGAAAATTCCGAATTTAAGCGAACGTAGGGGTATCAAGGGTTTCACTACTGATCACCCTCCCCAATTTGGCTCTGCCCCCCACTAAAAATCCATGGTGACGCCATTGGCAGCAAGATACACTTGTTTAACCCTCGCCCCAAGGGGGGGTCATCGATGGCCCCCAGGTTTTTTCGGAATAACAGAAAAACGACGAGGCGCAGCACCGCAGTTGAGGAGTCTCCCTCCCGTCCCATAATTTTACCATCATCCCTGAAATTTTTTACTCCGGGTCACACTAGGTCCACCAGGCGAGGTCAACCAAGGTCACCTCACTTTTGAGTTTTACCATTGCTACATTTTTAAGCCGATCAATTTGAAACTTTCTACACTTCATGACCCCTCTAGGGTCTACAAAATGTATATCCGGGATTTTTCGATCTGGAGACCTAAGGTCAGGTCACGATGGGACCTCTTCCATAGCAAAAGCATGAGAAAGGCTGTCTTATAATCTAAGTCACAAAAAATGATTGCAAATCAAAATGCTCAGATTGCTCAGAAAAGCGTTCTTGGACACCCTTTCACGGGTCTCAGGGGCGATATTTTCCCTTTGACCTGAGGTCATCACGGGTCACCAGGGATCGAAAACAGTATTTTGCCGATAACTTTTGACCTGATTAAGCTAGAGCGCTGAATCAAACGTCATCGTCTGTGTCGTCACGATATACGGCAAGGTCACTTTCTGACCAAAGCACTGGCTCGAGGTCATTATGTTCCACGCGGTGGAGAAAGCTCTGGCACTTTCCTATCAAATGATTTTTATCGGATTTCAATAGCTCGAATGGCATGAGAGCTATGCCCAAGTTTCTTAAGCATTGCATATTCTAGTGGAAATAGCCTATCGTGACCTAACTTGACATCTGGAGGTCAAACCACTGGCCTGAGCGCTTAAACATGCAAAGTGAAATCGTACTGAATTTACACGAGCTTTCTAAAACACTTTGCAGATTTGCGCTAACCCCATATTTTTGGAGTTAGAGGGGGCCATCGATGGCCCCCAGTGGGCCGAGGGTGGCACCGGACCCTCGGAGCCCCGGTAAGTAGGCATCTTGTGTGTATTGGGGTTTATATATAAACATGAAAAAATGTCTGGTACCAAAAGCTCTCGGGTTTCCGCAAGAGGGTCTGGACCATCCCCAATGTAAGGGGTTCCGTTTTACGCACAGTGCTCCACTTTCCCCTATTTTCAGCGTTTTTGTTGTAGGTATTTTTCAGTTCTGATTCGCTTTGTATTAACGGTGAGTTAATGGGTTGACAACTGGTGGAATGTCTCATCAATAATCGGCCCAGCTAATAACTGACTGTTCCTCAGATTTCGTCCAGAAAAAGTGAAATGGCCGAGAACGAGATCAAGCTTGTGCTGCGGAAGAAAATCCACGATGAACATAAGTTGTTGAAGCTGAGTGTTTCGAAAGCTCTAGAAGTGTGAGCTGTGTCGCGGCGGGACCCACTGAGTCTGTAAAGCGGGTTTAAATATAGTACACTCTGCTTTTCCTCTTCGGAGTGCCATGGGACTTCCATCTATGAAAATCCCATAGGGATGTGCAAGGAATCCCACTGGGACATGAAGTGGAATCCCAATGGGACAAACAGGAGATACCACTGGGACAAACAAGGAATCCCAATGGGACAGGCACTGGATCCCACTAGGACATGCAGGGGAATCCCACTGGGATAAGCAGGGGAATCCCACTGGGATAAGCAGGGGAATCCCACTGGGATAGGCATAGGAATCCCACTGGGATAAGCATGGGAATCCCACTGGGAAAGGCATAGGAATCCCACTGGGATAGGCATGGAAATCCCACTGGATAAGCATGGGAATCCCCCAGTGTGCAAAGTATGACATTTTCGACGAGATCTCGTCGGTGCGAGTGCCCTTGGAGACAGGACCGATTGGTGCGAATTTTATCAACCTGGTGCGAATTTGCGAGGTTAGTGACACTTAAACTAAACAAATAATGACTGAATGGCTATTAAGACACAGGAGGGGCCTTATAAAAAAGCCGTTAACTAACTGACTAATGATTGAGGTAGCATTGCATTGTAGGGGTAGGAATGGGTGCATTTTTTCCCTGGTATGTGGCAGATTGGTGCGAATTTTTGGAGGCTGGTGGTGCGAGAATTTTAGATGGCTGGTGCGACTCGTCTGGCCTGCTGCCATACTTTGCAGACTGGGAATCCCACTGGGATAAGCATGGGAATCCCATACAAATCCATGTTTCACTTTCGTATTGGGACTGTCCCATGCCATTGACATGGAATAGTCCCATGGAATATTTCGCTAGGGTAGGGCGCTTTCAGCATTTAGGCTATTTCGCGTAAGTAGGCATCTTAATACCTAGGTAAGTACGGAAAGTTCCAACGCTGCCGGCTAGCCTGTTATACCTGCATGATACACAATTAATAATCTGACACCCAGGGTAGTAGCAGACACCCACCCAATGTCTATTGCTTTGCACCCACCTACTGGCTGCGTGGGCCGGAGACGGCCGGAGATAGTATCTTTTACTCTCGACGCATCACAGCTTTTCTTTTGGAGGAAATGTTTTTGTATGACCGGGAAAAAGTGGCCAGACTCCGTGTTTGTTTAGCAGGGGTAGGTTTTAATAAATGTATCTTGGGGACAATATACCTACATTTATTTCTCAGGGACAGGTAGGTATCTTCGGTATTATGGTAGTAGGCAGATCACATCTCACAGTTCAAAGCCTACTCCCATAATACCGGTATCTTCAAGCTTCAATCTTGAGTAGAGATAAGGCTCTAAAGAATCAAAACAATAGGCCTTGGGAGAAATAGTGTTCGAATCTTCGAATCAGGGTAATAGCTCTATTCTATGGTAATAGAGGAGGTTCGAATATTTTCAAGATTGAATGAGAGACCTTCGGAAATCGAAACGTGTTTGAAACTGTAAAATTTATATCATAATTTTGATTATATTTTTCTATATTTTGAATTGTTATACCCTTTAAATTGTACTTTAATGTCTTATTCTACAAACTATTTTTATAATACTCTTGATATAAGCAGCCTTCTGCTGTTGATGTAAACACAGCTGATCTGGCTGAATGAATACTTTTATCATTACGTTGGCTGCTGGGTTTCCTTTGAAAAACATCGCCGGTACATACCACTGCTGGGGTTCCGGTTCTCTGCCCTTCGGTGAAGTCATATTTCATTATAAATAGAACACTTCCCTTCAAATTTACTTCTATATGTATTTACTATCCAGGTACCTAGTTCCATAACTTTTTCAAAGAGAATCAGGCATCCATTTCGCGCGGGATAGCGGCTGGTGCGTTTGACTGCAAGTCAGAACGGGTGAGTAACGGATCTATGATTTTGATTTCGCTGTAAGAGAGGGACTTCTGGACGCTTTAATTCAACACGCGCATTGACGGGGGCGGGTACTCGCCCCTCCCCGCGGGTTTTTTTGGAGTTAGCATAAAACGGCGGTGCGTAGCAACGCCGTACTTGGCATACCCTTGCTCTGATAATTTTGCAATTTCTTTCTTTAAAATTTTAAGGTTAGATAATCTAAGGTCAGGTCACCAGTACAGGTCAAGTGACCTCACCTCAAAAAAGGTTTAAGCTAGCAAAGTCAGAGCAGGGGTGAACTTATACGATTGAAATTCATCACATAATAGGCCCAACGAGTTCTCTAAAATTTGTTCCGGTATTTCTTATATCGATGACGTAGGCTCAGGTACGAGCCATGACCTCTATCGGAAATACACGGGAAAATGGTTTTGTAATGGATGGAGATAAAGCGTTTATTTTAACTTCATTAGATTGGCCTCGTCTTTGAGGCTGTAACGAGGTGCGTTTTTACCTAATTTGACGTTGACCTGACCTCAGGTCAGGTCAAATGACATATGTGGCCTTATTTACCTTAGCGAAGGCATATTATATATCATTCGATTCGGCTTGCTGCGAGGATTCCAATGGTCTAAATTATTTTGCTCTATCTTGTTCAGATGTAATGAACGATGAATATTCATTTGTGGTATCCCTATGACTGCTTGCGTTGACTTAAAGTGATCTTATATGTGACCTCACAAAAGATGGCCCAAAAATTTTCGATAGAGAAGTAGATGGGCTACTGAACGCCCTTTACCGATTTTCGCTATCTAGTGTGATCCTCGAGATCTAAGGGGGGCGGGGCGGGTACTCTCCCGTCAAAGCCAAGGTGGCTCAGACCATGCGCGTGTTAACCCTTGCCCCGGTGGCGGGTAGGAGCCATCTTCGCCCTGGTGGGGGGGGCTAAAAAACCCCACGATCTCAAAAACTAAGAGAGCTAGAAAAAAGTGCAAAACGGTAATCGAAAGCTCTTCGAAAATGATATCGAAAATACTTCAGTCATTTTTTCTCGTAAGGTCAATATCAAGGTCACCAGAGGTCAAAATAGGTCAAATCGCTAATATGAGGTGTACTAAGAAAACCTCATATATCTCAGAAACTATGATAGCTAGAAACATTTTTCTACCACCATTCGAAAGCTCTGTAGTTGGTCTTTCATTACAGTGGCATTCATTTTCGTGTCAGGTCAAAGCCTAGGGAGCTACAGGTCACTGAATATTGGGAATGTCCATAGCCACCCATGCATAAGGGTGTTTTCTTTTCGCTAATAAATTCCAAACCAAGCAAGATACAGCAATAGTTGATGCACCATTGCAATCGTCGCGTCAATACGAATCGAATGATATATAATATTGCTATGTCAGGTCAAATTTGGAAATTTGACCTGACCCAGGTCAACGGTCTGACCGAACTTGACCTGGTATAGGCATGATGTATATCATTTGACTTGCAGTGACTAAACAAATTTACAATTTGGAGGTCATGCTCTGCACATGACCTCAGGTCACCAATATGAAAAATCCCGGAATATATGTTGTAGCTCCTGGTGGGCCCAATATTTGGTATGAGTTTCAACTTGTGCAATTAACCCGCCTTGTAGTTATGCAGTCCTAAGTATTTTTGAGGTGAGGTCACTTCACCTGGCTTGGTGACCTGACCTGATATGACCTTGAGCTAAAACTTTCAGGAAAGATGTAAAAATGATGAAGGAACAGCCAGACCAAGTTTGGCGGCGCTGCGCGCCGCCGTTTTTTGGTCACTTCGGAAAAACCCGAGGGGGTCTAAAGACCCCCACCCGGGCGAAGGTTAATGTACAGCGCGCAGGTCCGTCTTGTAGAAAATATAGAAATCCTCTCCTGGACCCTGGTATATGAAGAAGATAAGGGCTCGGCAGTCAACTAGGCAGGTAGGTACTTAGCAAATACTTCACGTTCACTAAATAAAAAAAGTTTCCAAGGGGGTTGCCGCGAGGCTATCACCTTCCCCCCCTGATGAAATCTTGGATCCGTCTCTGCACTGCAGGGAATCACCTGGACATAACATGCTCACTAGCAAAGTTTCGAGCATTTAATACTTTTCCAAAATTGCGAAACCGCTGCCCGCTTTACTACTCCGCTTGCGCTACTTTTATTGTAAGACGCAACTTACCACTCGCATTGACGGGGGTCTGAGCCACCTTCGCTATGACGGGGGCGGGTACCCGCCCCCTACAATCTCTAGAACCAGGCTAGGTAGCGAAAAAGGTAAACGGCGTTAGGTAGCCCATCTACTTCTCCTTCGAAAATAATTGAGCCATTTTTTCGTCAGGTCACATTTAAGGTCACTAGAGGTCAAAACATGCCCGTAATAGGGATAACATGTAAATGAAGGTTTTCGGTCATTACATCTGAACAAGTAAAGATAGAGCAAAACGATTCGAACTATATGAATCCTCGCAGCAAGCCGAATCGAATGATATATATATATATTGACCTTCCTAGGTCAAATCAAAGATTTGACCTCACCTGAGGTCAGGCCAAGGTCAAATTATATAAAATGCATATCATTAGAACCGCAAAGACAAGGCAAGTCGCCATCTAAAAATCTATCGCCATCCGTCACTAAGTTATTCACTTAAAACTATTTTTCCCATGTACCTATTTCCAATGGAGAGGTCATGACTCGTACCTGACCTTAGGTCATCAATATCAAAAATACCAGAACATAGTTTAGAGAACTTGGTGGGCCCATTTTGTGATATGGGTTTCAAATCGGACAAGTTCACCGTGTTCCGACTTATGCTATTTTAAACTTTTTTTGAGGTCAGGTCACTTGACCTGTGCTGGTGACCTGACCTGAGATTATCTAACCCTAAAATTTTCACAAAAGTTGTAAAAATGATGAGAGAAAACGTATGCCAAGAACGGCGGCGCTACGCGCCGCCGTTTTTATGCTGTTTCCGAGAAAAAACCCGAGGGGGCGGGTACCCGCCTCCCGTCAATGCGCGTGTTAATTGCTACCCAAATCTTGTTTTTACTGTTCATTTTAAATCGATAGCAGCCCAAACTACTGCTCATGCGTATATTACATCCAAACATTGGCGGACGCAGGGGAGGCCATTCCGGTCATGCCCCCCAAGTGCTGTAGGGGGAGCAAACTATATTTTGTCCCCCCCAAACGCAGGAGAAATTAAAAAAGTGTTAACACTAGGTCTGTAGAGCAAAATAATACTCGCTCCCCCCTCCCAGGAGAGCGATCATGCACTTGGAGAGGTAATTTATACTTGGTCTGTCGAGCACCCAAACTGCACGTCCCACTCTCCCTTCCCCCAGGAGAGGCAGACATGGGTTTGCCCCCCCCCAACTCAGGTCTGCGTCCGCCCCTGCATCCAAAATAAGTAGTTTTATTTTAAGATATGAAAAATCACACAGGAAGAATCTATTTAATCTCCTGTTGTTTTTCTGATGGAGGAAAGCATGTCTCTCGAACTCAATTTCCTGATTTTGCTCTTTTGGCGGTCCGCTTAGAAGTCGGTAGCGGTAGCGGATTTGAATTTTTTTTAGTCCCCTCCCGTTACTTTGCTACTTTGTGGTTACAGAAATGGCTACCGCTGCCATTTGGAAATTTCGCTAGTGGCGGAGTCGTGGACTTTAGTAGCGGACCGCCCGGGTCGGCTCAGTAGTGTAGGTGGTGGGTTTCCGAGAATTTAAAACGCAGTAAATTCCAGTGTACGCTATCTACGATGAAGAAGGTCCATACCCAGCTGTTTGATAAGTCCATCCAGGCTTGGTGCAATGTTGTGTTTGGCGCACCGTCGCCGAGAGAGTGGGTGACATTTCTTTTTTACATTTCTTTCCAGACGTCTTCCGAATCAAAAAGTAAGACACCGAGCCCCGCAGCCTTCCAATCGCCCACACCATGTATCAGAAGCAGCGGGAGCGCCCGGTATCGGCGTACAGCCGGGCCCTGGAGCATCGCGAGCAGGGCGACGGCCTTCGCGGACAGCTGACGGCCGAGGCCGACAAGATCCTCAAGTGGCAGGTGTCGGCCGAGATCAGCCGGCAGCAGCAGCAGACGCAGCTGCGCGAGGCGCAGGAGCAGCAGCGGGCGTAGGAGGAGCGGCTGTGCCGTCTGCAGGAGGCGCACGGCGCCACGCTGGCCGTTCTCCGCCAGCAGCAGCAGCGCAGCGGTGACGTGGCCGACCAGCTGCAGGCCACGCGCGCCGAGGGCGCCGTCAGCCAGCAGCAGGCGGCGCAGATGCGGACCGCGCTGGAGCGCTGCGAACAGGACGCGGCGCGGCTGTCGGCCGGCCGGCAGGCGCAGTCGGGCCGGCTGGACCAGATGCAGCGCCAGTTTAGCACACTGACAGTCCAGCACCAGCAGGCTGTCGGCGAGCTGCGTGGCGAGGTGACGCGCACGGAGCGACACCGCCAGGATGCCGAGCGAAAGTGGACGGAGGAGCGTACCCAGATGACAAACGTGCTGGCAGAGCTACAGGATAAGCTGCGTGCCAGCTCTGAGAGCGTGACGGAGCTGAAGGCTGTGGAGGCTCAGCTGTCCGCGGCGGTGGCCGATCTACAGCAAGAGAAACAGACGGCGGCCGAGCACATGGCCCATCTGGAGTCTGATCTGGAGCGGCGGTCGGAGGAGATGGCGCAGCTGCAGGGACTGCTGCAGCAGACCCAAGACGAACTCTCTGCAGAACGCTCTCACCTCGTCGAGAAAAAGGAGGAGTATGCGGAGCTTCAAGCCCGTTGCGAACTCAGAGAACAGGAGATTGCCAAGCTGGAAACAGGTCTGAGGCAGGGGACTGAGCAGCGGGAGGAGTTGATGGCTGAACTGCAGCGGGAGACGACGGCCAGGGGTGCCGCTGAGGGGGACCTAGCAGTGTCCCGGGTAGAATGTGCCGCCAATGAGAAGTCATTGCATGAAGCTCGTGGTGAGATCAGAGCAGTCACGGAGAAGCTCGATCACACCAGAGCCGAACTAGTCAACGTGAAACAGGCGATGCAGGCCTCAGCACAGGAGCACGAGCAGGCTGCTGTTGCCGCTAGTGACGCCGCAGAAGAAGCCTCCCGGAAACTTCAGCAAAGGCAAAGTGAGGTTGAAGAGCTGCAAGGTCAGCTGGAGACAGCGGGAGCGGCCGCAGACGACCAGGAGGCTGTAATTCGGGCTCTGCGACAGGACCTCAGCAGCGCCCAAGAGGTGGTCACGCGCCTGGAACAAGAGGTGACAAGGCTGAAGTCAGAACTGGAAACGAGGGCACTGTCCGCCAGCGCCCAGGCTAGTACCCTCCATGCTACGCAGGAGCAGCTGTGCAGGGCGCAGGAGGAGCTGGAGCGAAACGAGCAAGAGATCGCTAGATTGCAGAAGGAGCAAGATAAGGCAGCTACGGCGGCGGCTGAGCAGAGTCACAGCATCTGTCACCTACAGCACGAGCTCTCCCGCAGCGAGGAGGAGAGGGAGCACTGCGAAAACGAGGTAGCGCGACTCCAGGCCGCGCTGGATACAGCCACGGCCAGCCAGGAGCGCGGCACCGCCGACTTGCAGAAACAAATTAAAGATGTTGAAAACCAGCTCGACAAATGCCGCTGGGAACTGGATGCCGCGAAGGCAACTGTAGTGGAGGACCAGCAGACCCACGAGACCCTAATCCAAGAGCGCGACACGTCCCTGGAGGAGCTGACCGTCGCGAGGGCATCGCTGGAGGTACGTTGCGCTGAGCTAGAGCAGCAGCTGACTGAGCGGACGGTGGAACTGGGGGATAAGATGGATGAGGCTGCCGCCCGTGCTGATGAGCGGCAGGCGGGCTGGGAGCGCCAGCAGGCCCAGCTGGAGCGGCAGTGTGCAGAGCTGGAGGAGAGCCGAGACCGACTGCAGGAGGAACTGGAGGAGGGACGAAACAAGGCTGCGGAACTGTCCGAGCGGGCCGGCAGGCTACAGACGGAGCAGGAGAGACTGCAGACGGAGCTGAAGGCGGCGGAGGAGGCCGCGCGGCGCGCCACCGCAGAGGCGGCGCGGGAGAGCGGACGTGCCACCGCGCACGCCGAACACCGCATCCAGGAGATGACCGCGCTGCTGGACCAGTACAAACAGGACACGGAGAGCCAGGTCAGCCAGGCGCGCCAGGAGACGGCCGAGGTCACCGTTCGCCTGCAGGCGGCCCACGCCGAGAAGACGCGTCTGCAACGGCAGCTGGACAGGCTGAGGAAGGGCCAGCCGGCCGACGCCACCTCAGACACCTCCACCGTTCAGACGGTGCCCACCACGCCCAAAACGCCGGTGCAGCAGCTGCTGCGGCAGGAGCCGGCCGAACAGCGGCAGCCGCGCAGCATCCTGCGCACGCCGCACTCGCCCTGGGAGCGTAAGCGCCGCGTCATCTTCAACGAGGAGGACGAGGTGCGCTCGCTGGCCAGCTCCGTCTCGGAAGCGGTCGACATCGCCGACGAATACCTGGAGGCCAAGTTCAGCCGGATGCAGTGCGGCGGACGTCGGCCGGAGCGCGGCAGTGCCAAGGTAGCCGCCAAGCCGGCCATGCCGGCGGTGTCGGCGGTGGCTCCTCTGCCCAGACCGGTGCCACAGTCGCGGGCGACGACGCAGCGGCCCCGGGCCGAGCTGACGGCCGCGCGCCAGCGCAGCGCCGCCAAAGAGGACGGCAAGGCCACCCCCAAGAGCCGCAAGTTCTTCAAGAAATTGCACACAGAAGAAGGCCCGGCCAGTATCGCATTTGACTCGGTCTTTGACTTTCAATGAGCTACGGATAAGTTGAGGACTTAATGAAAGTGGTTCTCAGTCAGAAGCAAGGCGGAGTGTTTATCATGATTATGGAGCTGTTACTGTGTTACTGTTCGTTGTTAAGATTTGAAAAGACGACTGTGGTACTGTTTCTATGCTATACTGAAGCTCGTCGTTCGTTCTGAGCGTGCATCGTTTTTGCTGTGTATGGAAATACAAACACACAAAGTATATATACAGACCATTTACGCAGTTTGGACTCCTTGTGTCGCAGTTGCAGCTTTGTGATCAGATAACTTCACGGGAATTTCGTCAGGACTGGAAAAGCACGAGACACGTAAAAAAAAACAATGCCGGTTATCTGAGACTCCATTCACTCCACTGTCGGGGTCTCAGTTTTCTCCGAAACTCTGCGGACCCAAGCTGCTTTATATGAACTTTGAAGAAGAAAATCACCGACGTAAATCCAAAATTTATACAACATAAGTGTTTGATTAGGCAGACTGAAATATGTGCACAGGGCAAGCATTATCGATATAAATACGTTTTCTATCCAGCTCCACAGACAGGTAGATACTTCGGAGATGAGGTTCTAGTGACTAACGGAAACAAGAATACATCATACTCATTTTAGTTAGTCACTATGTGTGCAAGTAACCTACCAGCAGGGACCACCATGCAAAGCTCGCTGACCAAGGCACCCGAAAAACTACAGGTAACGGGATGTCCTTTTTCTTCATGTCAGCAAGAGGACACAAGCCACGTACCAACCAGATAGTAAACGAGCCAAATCCTGAGGGCGCGGGGGGAGGAGACAACAAACCCTAACCGAGTGAGCCTACATATAGCCTTTGTCCAGTAGTTTATTCTGGTACTGTACACTGCTACAGTAGTGCGCAAACTAAACTTAACGAACCCACCAATGAAAAAGGATACTCTCCGCCACAAAAGATCAGACCTGCAGTTTAATTTGTGCTCAAAATTACACAGACCCAGAATGGCTGTCCGAATATCGTGGCGCATTGCACAACAGAACGCGTCGCTGGTAGGTGGTATTCTCGTAGTGCATTTAAAGTCAGGAGAACCGGAACTGGGCAGCCTTCCCAGTGGCAGGTAGGCAAAATTAGCAACAGAGCCACCGACAACACCACGCTTAGTGCTAGAGTACGAACGCGCAAATACCAATTGAAAGGAGGGACTGATTCATGCTAGAAGACTCAGCAGCTGGCTGACGCGGAGTATTGCGGTAAACCTGTGGCCTTAGCTACACGACTCTACACTCTGCGGGGGCTCCGCCGGCGGTGGCTCCCTCTGCTCCAGCCTGGTGGTCTCTTCACGGGCGGACGCTGGCGGTGGTGTGGAGACCGAGTCTCCCAGAGCGGCTCCATTGGGCGGCTGCGTGTTCGCCGCCGGTACGGCTGCCTCTGAGACTGGGGGCCGTGAAATGACGGCTGGGACTGCCGCCTTCTCTGAGACAGCTGAGGGCACCGTCGGAGCCACCGCCTTCTCCGGGGCAGCTGAGGGCGGCGTTGGAATTGCCGCCTTCTGCGAGACAGCTGTAGGCACCATCGGAGCTGCCGCCTTCTCTGGGACAGCTGAGAGCGCCGTTGGAGCTGCCGCCTTCTGCGAGACAGCTGTAGGCACCATCGTAGCTGCCGCCTTCTCCGAGGCATAGGGCCCGTCGGAGCTGCCACCTTCTCTGAGACAGCTGAGGGCGCCGTCGGAGCCGCTGCCTTCTGCACTGTCGGAGCTGCTGCCTTCTCCGAGACAGCTGAGGGCGCCGTCGGAGTCGCCGCCTTCGGTACCGTCGGAGCTGCCGCCTTCTCTGAGATAGCTGAGGGCACTGTCGGAGCCGCCGCCTTCTGCACCGTCGGAGCTGCCGCCTTCTCCGAGGAAGCTGAGGGCGCCGCTGGAGCTGCCGCCTTTTCCGAGGCAGCTGAGGGCACAATCGGAGCCGCCGCCTTCTCTGAGATAGCTGAGGGCACCGTCGGAGCTGCCGCCTTCTCCGAGACAGCTGAGGGCGCTGGGGGAAAATCTTTGGATCTATTAGCTCCGGCAGCTCCTGCCGACACCGGTATGGCAGCAGCAGCAGGAGTCGCGGCTGTCCCTGAGGGTGGTGAGGCTGGAGTCGCAGCAGTCCCTGAGGGTAGTGAGGCTGGAGTCGCAGCAGTCCCTGAGGCCGGAGGGGCAGTACCCGACGACGGCTTTGCCGGCGCTGAAGCGGCAGCCATTGGTTTTTGTTGGGCGAGTTTAGGTGCAGGTGGTTTTTGTTCGGCGGGTAGGTGTGCCGGAGTCCCTGGCTTTACCGCCGCAGGTGCTGACGTCGTGTCTCCCTCGGCCGGCGCTGTGGTGACGACCGTGGTTAGTGCCGCAGCTGCTGGTCAAGCGCTGAAGGTGCCGCAGGTGCAGCTGCAGGGGCCTCAGGAGCCGGCACAGGCACCTTCTGGGCGGGCGGACCAGGCTCTGTAGCGCTCTGGTCCGAGCTGGAAGGCACTGGCGCCGCCGCCACGGGAGCGTCGGCCGGGAGGGCAGGCACTGCGGTGGGTGGGGTGGCGGGGTCGGGCGACCCCTCGGCGCCGGAGCCGTCCGGCGGCCGCAGGATGGGGATGGCCGCCTTGGGCCGCTTCTGCAGCGGCTGGGTGGCCGGCGGAGGCTGCGCCTGGGTGTTGAAGTAGGTCACGCCGCCGCTCTGTACCACCGGGGGCTGGAAACGGGGACGGCCGGTCACCACACCGTCAGAACGGCACAGGGGCCCTCCCATATACACATCGCGTTCACAGATCGCATAGACGACGCAACTTTAAAACGTTAACAGTGACACTTTCGAAGTAAGTACCCAGAAGATTTGCACATGATGTAGAGCAGTGTTTTAAATTCCAGGGTGGTAACTCAGTTGGTAGAGTATTGGGTTCAGCCTTCTGCTCAGAAACATACAGTGAAAGTGCAGGTGAGAAAGCCTGGAACATGTTCCCCTGAAACTCTGCAGCGCTCAATATTTCCCCGACGTAGGTCGCTTGACAACTGATCGATAAGAGGGTGGTCTGAGAGGGGTGGTCGTCCCTGTGCTTTGTGGGACGTTAAACGCTGCATTTCACATCATTTCTCATTGTGGGTAGTTTGTTAAAACGGTGGGGTCGAGGTTTCTCAGACAAATTCAACGAGGATTGGTGAAACTTCGATCGCAAAACCAGCACCCGCGATAACCTGAACATAAATTATACAAATATGCAACTCGAAAACGTTAGACGTTCGAATCATACAGCCGGTGGCCGGTGTGTGCTGCTTCACCGTGGCCACCGTTGGCAGACTAACCATCATCTCCGGAGGCCCGGGCGGGCCGGGCGCGCGCCGGCGGCGGGTAGTTGGGGAAGGCGGGCGCCGGCGGGCCGCCCGGGGGCGGCGTCACGTAGGGCGGCGCGAACGGTGGCGGCGTCTGGCCGGCAGCGGCGGCGGCGGCGGCGCCGCCCGGGCCGTACATGCCGCCCACGAAGGGCGGCTGCGGCAGCGGCGGCTGCGGCGGCGGCGAGGTGTGCGGCTCGGTATAGAGCGGCGGCGGAGGCGCGCCGTGGTTGACGTAGCCGGCGCCCTCCTCCTCCGGGTAGAAGGCGGGCGGCGGCTGGTCGGCGTAGGCGGCGGTGGGCGGGCGCTGGCGCTGGGAGGAGTAGCGTTTGGGTCGAGCCATCTGTTCCTGCAGGCGCGGAGGTACCTGGCTGGTGCGCGGGCCGCCGCCTCCTGCCGCGCAGCCGTTCACGGTTACACCGCGTCTTACCGTGAACACAGCAAACGACGCAGACACTCCTCATTGGCAAATATGTTTTACAATTGTCCAGTCTCTATGATCTTATTATACACTATACTGCATTACATTTAGCATTATATGACGACGTACTTGGGATAAACGTTTAGTCCATGAAGTACCAGTCTTATAAACGTTCAAATCTTGGAATACAAAAGTAGATTACTACTGGAGAAAATAAAGACATTAACGATTCAACATTCACATTGAGAGCGACAGAAATTCGTAGCTGAGTTACAAAAGCACACATCCTTTCGAAAATCAACACGCCAACACCAACATGGCAAAATACAGCCTTTCCCTAGGCGAAGCATTGCAGGAAAGCAAAGCAAAGTTCCAAAATAGACCAACATAACACGGCTCAACATGACATTGCTTAACCCAGTCAACCTAGGTCGGCCAACAGGCAAACTCCAGTAAAGTTAGGTCAAAACAGAGGACCCTGCCTTCCAGCTGACCACTCACCCCTGCCACGCCGGGCGTCGTCGCGTCTCTCCTCCCGCCGCTCCGACACCTCCACGTTCATCCTGCGGGGAGCCCGCGCCGGCGCGTGCTCCTCCGGCGGGCCCTGGTCTCCTCCTCCGCCGCCGCCGCCACCGCCGCGCGGGCTGCCGCGGCCCGGGTGGGCGGCCCCTCTGCCGCGGCCCCGCGGCCTGTTCTGCAGCTGCTGCTGCTGCGGCGGCGGAGGCCCGCCCTGCCGCCGGCGCGGGTCCAGCGCGCTGCCGCCGCCGGGCCGCATCTCGCGCACGTCATCGCGCGGCGGCGCCGGCTGCTGCGGCGGCGGCGTGTGGCGCGGCCCGTCACCGCCGGAACCGCGCCGCGGCGGCGGCGGCGCATCGCCCAGCTCAGGGAACTCCTCCTTAGAGTCGGGCGCCGGCATCCTCATGATACCGGCAGGGCCGCCACGGCCCCGTCCTCCGCGGCCGCCGCGACCGCCGCGGCTGGCCGACTTACCGTAGGCCTCCTCATCCTCCCAGTTCCGGGTGTACTTGTTGGGGCCGCGCCTGCCGGGAGGGAGGGGACTGCTCATGGCCACAATCTGTCACCACTTAAAGGAAATGCAGCACCTTCACAATGGGATTTGAACCGAGATAGCTATGTGATAGGGCATACCGAGAAACCACTTCATTGAAATTTCATTTAGCCCAGAACTTACGCTTTCAAGTGGCTGGATTCCAATGTAGGAACGATTGTGAAACTTGTGCCTTGATGAAATACTGCACTTAACATGTATTAATCAAAAGCTGAAGCAACTGAGCATATCTGAAGTGATACATACGTTTGAGAGTTGGGGATCATCCGCCTTCTACCAGCCTAAATATTTATTTTCTCCCAAAATCAGCAAGTTTATGCGTCTGTAAATTTTGGAAGAAAACGGTGCTTGAATTTAAAACTGTGAACTTGCACACAAACTGCAACAAGGCCCCGCCCGGAGGCATACCCACCAATTATCGATTTGTTCAGGGGGTTTATACAACTCCTGCTCATGGAGGCTGCCGGTCATTTGGCACTATGAAACTTACCACAGGAGAATGACGTTCTCATCGTTTCGTTACACCCCCTGAACCCACCCCAAAATGTGCCACACTTTTGTTGGCTTAAATTTGCCCAAGAACGGCCGGACCGGTAACCAGATGTTTACGCCAAACAGGGACAAACTGTTGGCCCTATGACCGAGGCCGGGAGTGACCGCTAGGGGATGCGGGCTCGGCGGCCCGATGTGTCTTCCCGCTGAGATATAGTTCGGGGCTAACACTCCAGTGGGTGCCTTAAATGAGTGAAACTGATCCTCGACATCCCTCAGGACAGGGTGCGACTTGACACAGCCGTATGGACCTGCCAATGGTGCATCCTTAAGCTCCGAAATTTATTTCTAATGTGACCAAACTCTTTAAAGTGCATTACAATATACTCAAAAGATTACGGAACGAAGAACTCGAACATCTCTATTGCGGGGAACGGGAGCAAGCCCGTACCTCTGTCTCCCGTATAAGATATATTAAAACAAAATTTCATATTCATCACCTCGGCGTAAAATTCCGAAAAGCATTTTCCAACAATCCTAATAACCCTATTCAGCACTAGAACCTCATCGGATCAGAGCAGAGCACAATTCGCCGAAAACATTGAACCCCTCAGACATCGACCTCGACCCCTTCTCCCGCGGTCACACCAGTACACCCGCACTGCCCACCGCGGTACGTACCCGTATCTGCGGCGGCGGCGGGCGCGCGGCGCCAGGTCTTCGCTGCGGATGTCGTAGCCGTAGAGGGTCACCAGCTCCTCGTGGGTCTTTGGCGCCTGCTGCGTCTCGTCGAACTTGTCGTGCTGCCATTTGTCCGCTTCTTTCCAGACGCGGCGGGGCGGCTTCGTCTCCTTGACCTTGGTGTCGGCCCGGCTGAGCACAGGTATTAGAGTTACTCAGGGCGGGAGAGGGACGACTGTGCACAGTACAGCGGTGGTGTTACACGCCGGCCATGTTTGAGAACCCGTCATCGCCGCTACTCTCTCGTGTTGCTGTGGGGTGGAGACCGAGGGTTGAGAGCTCAGGAAAATCCTGTGGAAGGCAGCAGCCGGACTTTTTACAGGCCTAGATGATACAATGGTAATATAAGGTAGTGAAGTCGGAGCGGTGCACGTGCGTGCGTGAAATCTGGGCCCAAAAGGAGGCGGCAGTACACACTGAGGCAGAGGAATTTCTGCTTCACACCCGGACTGAATCAAGACTCATACTCGATTTCAGATAAGATATTCAAAAAAAACGACTCCAAGGACAGGCAGCAGGCGGGCGCCTGTTCTTCACACAGCTTGGCCGGCAATTCTCCTACCTATTGCACGTATGACAAAGACCCGACGAACTAACGATGCCTAATTCTTGCACATGTGGCGTCTAGGATCATAAAAAATCCCTTCAGAAATTTGCAACAAATAAAAGGCTACCTTCCCCAGCAGTTTGGGACTTCGCATCGCCCACAACTTACGTTGAGTCTTTCTAAACAAATAAAAAAGTTTAAGGCAAAGGATACTTACCCTCCCTCATCTTCTGCTCGGTCATCGTGCTCATAGAAGTTTCCCTTTTCGGAATAAACTGGGGGTTCTTCCTATCCTCATCGTCGTCTAAGTCCTTCTTCTCCTGTAAATTGAATAAAAAAATCAATACCATCAAATTTGCTTATGTTTGTGTCTTGTCTCACAGACACAAAGAGCGAGCGAGGTCGCTGGGTCGCCATCTTGAGACCCGTCGAGCATATCAAAGAGACAGTCTCAAATTTGGACGTAGCTTAGCCGCGCCACCTGTCTCCTGGGGTCTATATTACCCACCAACCAGAGAAAAGCGCTCTCCTTCCCGCTAGGTACGGCGCACCAGCACTCAGCTTACATCGCAATGTCAGTTTCCCGCACGAAAGTCCTCAGTTAAGACAAAAACCAAGACAAACCTATTTTGAGAGGTAGACTCCACGCACATACCTGAGGCACTTCAGCAACCTCGTCAAGGCTGACGGCAGAATCATAGACCGAGTGTCTACCCTCCTCATCCGTGTCCTGGAACGGTAACAACAAAGTGAGACAGAACACTCTAACACCCCAGGGCAAAGTAAGTAATTCGACCGCGTTTGGTGTGTTCCCCACACCCATTTGTTTTCTAAATATAAATTTCATAAAAGAGAAAATCCCCCTTTAGATATTTAACTTTTCACATTGTGAGCACCGGTTGTGAGTAGCACAGGTTCAAATGGAGTTGGATTTCCAGGTCAAGTTCAAGTGGACCGAGGTACCTTAATGAGTGATATCTAGATATAAACAACTTTTGACACTACTTTTGCAAAATCTATATTTATATTTTGGTGGGTTGCTAGAAAACTGTAAAAATCTTTTAACTTTTATCACAATCATAAAACTGGTCATGATCCTTGCTTATTCTCCCAAAAATTATTAGTTGTGACCCCAAACTAAGAAGTAAAGTGCCCGCCGCGCCCCAGTAGAATAATCGCGATAGTTTTTATCTTTTTCTTCGCGCGTTCCGACAACCGATATCATCTGACGCCCGCTTTAAAGTGCATTCTGTTTTTGAAAGGCCACAACTCGGCACATTTGCGGAACGCACCAGCATGACAGAAAGAAGAAAAACAAGTTGCTTAAACGTGGTGTCTCATTTGACACAGCAACACCAGCATTTGCACCATACGGGAGCCCCTCCACCAATCAACAGACACCATGATAGGCAGCGCTCCCTACACACTAACAGTGCTTCGAGTGGAGACGCCACTGATATCTTCAGTACAAAATGCAAATTGTACGAAAAACGGACCAGATAAAAAATATCATAGAGACAACACATAAAGAGACAGTCATGTGTGAATCAGTGTTGGCACTTACGCTGAAAGACTTCCTGCTTCCTCCCTCATCGGAGAAGTCGGACCCTGAGCCATCGCCCAGGTCATCTGCATTCCTTCTTCGGCGTCTTTCTGCCATAATGACTGAAACAGACGAGATACATTTAACACAACGAGGGTTTTTCGGAGACAGAAAACGGCGGCGCTACGCGCCGCCAACCTCCACATTTTACAACTAGAAAATTTTAAGGTTAGGTCATCCAAGGTCAGGTCACCAGTACAGGTCAAGTGACCCAACTTAAAAAAGGTTAAAGATACATAAGTCGGAGCAGGGTAACTTATCCGATTGAAACTTATATCACAAATGGCCCCGCCGAGTTCTAAAATATGTTCCGGGATTTTATATCGATGACCAAGGTCAGGTACGAGGCATGACCTCTCCATTGAAATACATGGGAAAATTGTTTTACGGAATAACTCAGTAACGGATGGTGATAAAGCATTTATTTCAGCTGCATAGACCGCCTGGGCTTTGCAGTTCTAATAATATCATTTTATAAATGACCCGACCACCTCAGGTCAGGTCAAATCCTATTTGACCTAGCAAGGTCAAATTATATATCATTCGATTCGGCTTCGAGGGATTCATATCGTTCAAGTCGTTTTGCTCATCTACTTGTCAGACGTAATGGCCAAAAACGAATTACATGTTATCCCTATGACGGCTGTTTGACCTCGTGACCTTAAATGTACCACAAAATGGACCAAATTTTATGGAGAAGTGGATGGCAGCCCAACGCCGTTACTGTTTTCGCTACCACCGTGGTTCTCGAGATCTTAGGGGAGGCGGGTACCCCCTCGTCAATGCGAAGGTGGCTCAGACCCCGTCAATGCGCGTTTAAACATGTAAGTGTTCAGCTTTAAGTCACTACAAGCGCAACAAAAAACTCAACAAGTTACGCGATACGTTATTTTCATGAGAAACATACCACGTTTTCGGGAAATATCGTGTTTGATGTGTGAAGTATCAGACAGGGAGCATTCCTATAAGGTGGGTGGACGCCAACTTACAAAAAGGGTCCAAAAACATCCGTCAAATTACTGTTCACTTTCATCACTCCCGCTGTTTGATAAGACTGGATAAAAGTGTATGCGACTCACGATCTATTTATGTCCATTCAACAATGGTTTCAACAAAAATGGTTTTCTCCCCCTCCGTTTGTTTGTTGGTATATCTTGCTATATCACATCGGCACGTTAGCACAGTCTACAGAATGCGGCAGGCAACTCAACAATTTGATTGGGGCAGCTCAAATCCTATGCGAAATGGGGCATACATTTGTTGATAGCACCGACTGTACATATTTGAGCACAGTTATTGAGACTGCACTGGAGACAGCGATAAAAAAGGGTTGAGATGCGATTTCCGGATTTACTGACCAATAGAAGCCAAGTATTTGACTCAAACAAATAATTTTCTTCTTCATTCCATTCAGATTCCAGATTCAATCCACCTTCTTTGGCCTTTTTGTTTATTTTACACAAACTGCCAGCAGGCGAAGTCAATGTAAGTAAAAGGATAACTATATATACAGGTGAGTGATACACACATGTAAAAAACGGCAATAACATCAAATGTAAGTGATGAATCAAATAAAACAATAAAATGAATGTGCTCATTACCCAAAATCCAGGGAGAAAAACCCTCAGTCTACCTAAAACTGGTGGCCAGGATACCTTGGCAGAAAATTGTCCCCTATAGCTAGGTGCCATTCAGTGAATTTAACCCGCGCCCCACCGGGGGCCGAGGCCATCTTCGGCAATAAACGGCCGTTTTTTTGTAGCCAGACGGCTCTTGAGGGACCTGTTAGCGGCCGCCAGGGTCGCCACGATGTCATCTCTCCGGACTTCCTCCAGAGACGGGAAGATAGACCCCGTCAGACGGTGTCGAGTCCCCATAAAGGCGGGGGCACCGCCGAAGCACGTGCTCCGGTGTGTCAGCCTCCTCCCGTCAGATCGGGCACCTTCCCGCGGGGCATGCCGCGGCCTGCAGTTCCGCGGCATGCAGTTCCGCGATGTTTGATTTAGCGCTCTAGTTTAATTAGGTCCAAAGTTATCAAAACGCTGTTTTTGACCCTATGCCCTGTGATGACCTTAATGTGTCAAAAGGCAAACATCGTCCCTGGGATCTGTGAGAGGGTGTCGAAGAACGCTTTTCTGAGCAGTCTGAGCATTTGTAATCATTTTTGTGACTTTTAAATCATAAGACAGCTTTTCCCATGTTTTTTTCTACGGGAGAGGTCACCTCATGACCCAACCTCAGGTCACTAAATCGAAAAATCCCGGATATACATTTTGTAGACCCTGCAGGGGTTATGAAGTGTAGAAAGTTTAAAATCGATCGGCTTAAAATGTAGCTATGGTAAGAGCTCAAAGGTTGAAGTGAGGTGAACTTGGTTGACCTCGCCTGGTGACCTGATCTAGTGTGACCTGGGGTAAACCAAATTTCAGGGATGGTGGGGAAAATGATGGGGTGATATGTAGACCCCTCAACCAAGGTGCTGCAGCTTTTTTAATTCTTAAAAATCTTAGGTGGCCATGAATGGCTCCCTTCCTGGTGGGGCAAGGTTTAAGGGACCAGTGGGCCAGATGAGATTGGTAAGATCACAGGTTTCTGCAATAATAACGAAAAACAGAGATGATAATCCTCAAATTGTGTCATACTTATCTTAACTTTGTTTTTTATAAACAAACCCAAGTGAAATCGAACTATAAAAACATGTCCACTAGTTACCTTCTTTTGGCACTCTGTGCAGCTGCATCTAAGCTATGCCATATGACGGAAGTGTCTAAACTGCACCAAATACAGAAAACATTTTTCTCCAGGATGTTTAAAAGAATTGATCAGGTGCATAGAACAGTATCAAATACAAGGACAATAGCATAGGAACAGTACTCTTAACATGACAAACTTAAATTGTTGTAAAATCAAAAAACTAAAATCACATATTTTCCTAATTCAAACATTGGAATTTTAGTGTCTCTGCTGAGCCAGTGTGCAAAGTATGGCACTTTCGACGAGATCTCGTTGGTGCAGTGCTCTTTGAGATAGGAGAAAATTGTGCAATTTTACCACCGTGGTGCGAATTTGCAAGTCTGGTGTGAGGAAAGCGACACTGAAAATCAACAAAATCATGCGGGGAAGGAAACGACTGACTTCGCCAACCATGAGTGTGTTTCTCCCTGGTATGTGGTGGATTGGTGTGAATTTTTGGTGACTGGCGGTGCAAATCGGTGCAAGAATTCTAGGTGGCTGGTGCGACTGCCTGGTCTGCTGCCATACTTTGCAGACTGGCTGCTGAGTCTGGAACTTAAAGTATGGGACTTGTGCTTCTGTGGTGGTTTTAACCAAGGATACTTATGGGCTGGTATTAACTATTTGCACATTCTTGATTTAGCTAGCCAGCGCACCTAAACTTGCAGTGACACATAAACCTTTGTTAGCCGCCACAGCTTCAGTGTGAGGCCTCCTCGGGCCTCAAATCTTCTTGCGTACTGTCACAATTAGTGAAGGAGTTATTTCCTTCATTTAGTGCACCTAAATTCTTTATGATTGCAACACTCCTTTGGTATACTCCTAAGCTCAAGGGGCACTACACCATGCTGTGGCAGAGTGATATCCAATTTTTCCCATGGTAAAGGTGAGAGAACATGCAGATGTTGCATAAAATGTCAAACTATATGGAAGAATAAGACATTTATGGAAAATTTCAACTGAAAAAATTGTGAAATTTTCTGATCCAACAGCATATAATTTCTATTGAAAATCTTTGAATTTTAAGCCCTTCTGTTTACTCATAGTCCCTGATATGTCTGACCTGTCAGAGGTATTCTATTGTTTGAGCCTATGTGGAATTATGTGTTTGACAGTGGGAGTGGAAAGAAAACTACTGCTACATGTACTACCCATACACATAAAAGCCTTGAAAGAAACTAAAGAAATGCAAGTGGAAAACTTTCTAGGATTTCTCTTTTTATCCATTAAAAGCCAGGTCAACTTTTCACCTTCACATGACATTCAAGTTCATAAAACTTGAATTATTCTGATTTATAGGTGGCAGGCACAGTAGGTAGGACCCAAGATAATTTTACCTAGCCTAGCACATCACGTTTAGTGTAGGTACGACCCAGGGTATATTTTTATCTATATGGTCGGTGGTAGCTAGAACACAGGATACCTTGCCAGAACAAGAGTTATTTGCAGCCCTTGGTGACACACAGGCAGGGCCAGAAAAATGGTTCCCAAAGTAAACATTGAGTGACAGCCTCACAATGATTTCTGAATGGATATTGATGATATAATTTTCGCACCCCACTCACCCTCACATCAACACGCGGCTGTCGCTCCTCACCGTGCTGCCTCGCCGCCTCGCCCTTCTTTCTGTTTTATTTGCTGCGGCAGAATTGTTACTAGCGCCAGATAAGCCAGCGCTACAAAATACTGGTAGTGTTTTATAAATACTTTTGTCCTACTGGCAGCTGAAAGACATGTTCCACGGATTCCGCGGATCCAGGAGGAAGGGAGGGGACAGGGCATGTTTGCGTGAGTAGGGGGACGGAGGTTGGGAGGATTGAGATGTAAAAAGGTTAAACCGTAAATTTTAAAAGCATAGTGTTTTAACCGGATCCGAAATTGCTCGGAAAAGTGGGTGAAACATGGTCATTTTGTGGGAGGCAAGGCCAGTGGCAGATAGCCCAACCAGGGAGCCTATAGGGGTTCGAGCTCCTTCAAAATGTTAGAGTGCCTATAGTAAATGCAGAACCAGAGGCTGAGCCGAGAAAATGGCGGGGTAAGGCCCAAGCCCCTAGTTTCCCCCTCCCCAAACGAACTCCTGAATTCGGCACTGGGCATGGCCGTATTGGACACCTGGACCCTGGGAGACGGGGAAAACTCAAAGTGTCTCTATTGCTTTGGTAAAAATGAGCATACAGCCTCCCTCGAGCTTCGATGCGCTCGAAAACGTCGCCCTCCTCTAACTCCCTCTTCTGTAGGATACGGTATTGACGCCAAGGCTCAGGTTCCGATCGGGGACGGGGCGCCATGGACCGGGGGGCCATGGACCGGGGCGCCCAGACCGGCAAAAGCTATCAGGTGGCCCAAATCCTATCGGTGGGCGCCGACTTGCATCCTGGGGGGTGGGAAGCGACATTTCAGGGGGGCCATCGACCTTCAGGGGGCGCCGAGGTCGATCGGGGACGTGCCCCCCCCGGATCCGCCTATGATTGACGCCTCTGTGCGAAAATCCGAAGCCCGTTCATCCAACCGCCGCTTGCCCGGAAGTGTCCTCGGTGGATCCAGGATTTCCGATCGAGCGCGGATGCATGATTGAGGGAGGAGAGTGCCATCCGAACCAGAGGCCGTCACCTTTGGACGATAAAACCGGGTGGGGATTAAATCCTAATCGTGGGGCGCTGACACTCGCATCCTGGAGTGAGGGAGGAAGCGACATTTTAGGGGGTGCAGAAGGTTGATCGGGAAGGGGGAGCAAGTGCCCCTAATTTCCTCCCCTGGATCCGCCTATGGGGAGCCATCGACCTTTCAGGCGGCGCCGAGGGTCGATCAGGGTGAGAACAAATGGCCATTGCGCTCTCTGGATCCACCTGTAATCAGATCAGGTCAGGTCAATGGGCCATGATGCCATTTCTAAACCCATGTAAGGCGATTTTATTCTTCTAAAATGAGGTCAACAGATCTGTCTTTTATCATCTATTCTGAGGTCAAGTCAATAACAAGGTTTTTGCAGACAGGTCATCATACGCTACGCTTTTCGAATTTGTCATAACTTTGGAGAAGAAACGAGATACAGCAACCAAGTTGATATAACTAGAGACGAACATGACCTGAGGTATCCAATATGCAGCATGACCTTGAAAGGCTATCATCTGGCCTTGATGAGAGGTCAATATGTGACCTTAGAAGGCCATGTCGCATATCATTCGATTCATTGGGGAAGAGCACATTGACGGCATTTGGCTTTGTTCTAGGTTTCCGAACTGTCAGGGATTTCCGTAATCGGCTTAACGCCGACCTATTTTGACCCCTGTGACGTCATGACCTATCAGAAAACTAGGGCCTTTTCTCGACTTTTTCGTATCGCCGCCAATTCTCGAGATCGTAGGGGGTGGGTACGATCTGGGCCCCTGCGACTTCACTGGGCAATTGCCCGATTTGGCGTGGGGATTTTCCGGATAGGGAATTGCCAACAAACCGGCCTCGGAGCCGGTGGTTCTTTTCAAGATTAGTTTTAACTAGCTCGACACGCGTTTCCTACAATATGCACAGCCAAATTCAATAACTTTCGTAGGATTATAAGATTGACAAAAATCATCAACGCTCACATTCAATACAAACGTTTCGCTCGAGGGACAACTTAGGCTAGCCCTGCGCGTTAATCCGGCACAAGTCTGTTTCCAGGGACAAACAGCAAACATACCGGGCCAACTTTAACATAATTTATTACTATGCAGCACGATGACGCGTCTCCGGCGACGGGAACCGCCGTTGTGGCCGTCTGCCGCGGCAGTGTGCTTTCCAAACTCCGAGCTGTCCATTTCCAGCCCAACCAGTTCCCACACAGCCAAATCTCACACCAGCACGATCGGGCACACGGCCTGGCGCCGGCTCACAGCGTCCCGCACTCCCCGCGGGCGCCGGCGCTGCCCCGGTTCAGAGGTTCACCAGGCCCACAACAGCGACATCTAGGTTTCCCAGCGCGTTCTTCACACGAACACAATGAAAATTATCGATTTCTCTCAGCTTCACTCGGCGAACAACTACCGGCAGTTTGGCGCGCTTGTTTCAACAGTTCACACGGCGGTCTCTCTATCACGTCCGGCGGCCCGGCAGCGCTCAGTTGCATGGCTGACATGCACAGCGCTGGTCGGCCCAGCGTCGGCGCGCGTGCGACTAGGGTGCCCTGGCCAACCGTACCGCGCTACACTGGCACCATTGTCTCTCTTTCTCTCTCTCTCTTTTCTCTCCCCGTTTGAATGGCAGCCGCCACGTGCACGCTCTGGACCCGAATGTACACCCACTCACCAGCCGGCGTGACCTTCAGAGCGAAACTAACGCATTTAACTCTTCACATGAAGCGCGGCGACGACGTGCGCCGACACATAGTCGATTTACCGCCCACGCGCTGACGCAGACAACTCGGGCTATTTTACACTGGGATATCACTCGCTGTTGACACAGCCGGAGCCGGATTGAGAGGAGGCGGCGACTAGACTGCGGCTGGTCCGGGCCGCTCAGCGCGAGTGCGCCGAGACGCGCTGCGGCACGCCGTTGGTGACGCGCTGTTTGAGGATGTCGTTCTCGTAGGTGTCCACCGTCTCCCGGCCGTTCTCCATCACACTGCCGGGACGAAACACCAGCCGTCAGAACAGCGCAGATGTTACATCAGATGTTACAGAGACCGGCAGACTACAGAGGAGAGGCAAAGCAACAGCTGCTGGTCTGGTAAAGTTATAAAAATAGTGAAACATATCTTTCACTGATGCAATTTTCTACGTGCACTCTTCCTTTGCTGTAGCAATGTATAGGAAAAAACCTTTGGTTAGAATATTGGCGGGCTTGCTTATTTCATGCCCATCATTCAGAGCAGAACGGCGGCAAAGTTCACACGATATGCTGGGTGCGAGATTTAAAGGAAGATATCTCGAATGCAGGGTTTGTTGTATGAGCCTCCATCCAATTTCCCATACTTGGACGAGCATGGAGAAGGATTTCTTACACTCCTTCTCTATCACATAAATCAACAACGGTTTCATGATATCGTTCTCTATGAATGGAAAACACTCAAAATAAGCCACAATTCCCCGGCGATTTTGGCCTCTTGATAGGGGTATCAGAGGCTCAGATACCCGATAACGTTATCACAAGGAAAGATCAGACGATTCAGGAGGGCAAAACCAACCAATTACCTGATACTAAGTTCCCCAGAACGATGCAGCGCAGTGGTACCACCGTTACAGTGATGTCTGAGTCGACTATAACAGTGCAACGCCAGAGGCCCTCCAGCTCTCCCGTATAGCTCATAGAACGTTCAAATAAATCAAAATAGCATTACTGCATCACCCGTCGGCAGACCGACGGAGGGCGATGCTTGTGGGCAGGAGGGAGGCATGGGCAGAGTCGGCACCAAAAGTGTAGTCTCTGCCTGCCAGCTTGAACCAAACATGTATTATTCGAAGGATTTGAAGCGCAGGTACTTGACCAGCTTTAGAAGCAATAAAAGAAATGGGGAGAGATACCAATATCAACGATTTCCAACCACCAGTGGGACCCGCGCAGTGAACCCTCACCGTCTTGTGGTGATTTTCTTTCCGTTGATGTACTTTGTGCTGGTGCTGGTGCGTTTGACGGAGGGCCGACCACCGTGGCCGCCGTGCGCCACGAAACTGCTGGAGCTGACCATGCCGTCCTCCATGCCGTCCATCAGACTGTCCAGCGCGGCGAACGACGACATCGTGCCGAGGGCGCCCAGTCCGAAGGGCGAGAAGAGGGCGGGGGAGGCCAGCTGGGCGGCGCTGGAGGAGGCCGGCCGGGGCGCGCGGCTGCGGCTGCCGCGAGCCCGCCGCGAGCCGCCGCCCAGCACATCGGCGTCAGTCATGAAGAAGTCTGCAGGGTACACGGGCACAGGACGTCAGGAGGTGTTGACGAGCCGATGCAGCGGCACAGAGCGACAACAACGGAGATGACTGTTCGGCACTGAGGAATGCAAACGTAAAATTCAAGGTGGCGTGCATTTAATTCAAAATATATGTTCCGAAGATGTTTGCAACACAAAAATTGTTCAAAACATAAAAAGCATTGTAAACCAATTATTTTGGAAAAATAAAAATGCAGATAGCGGCCCTTAGCCAGATAAGCCAACGAAAGTGCTACAAAGGAAGTATCATGATACAATCGAAACAATGCCAGAAATACAGTTCACTAAAATCATTTCCATATACTTTTATTTTAGTCCCCAGCAAAGGAGACAAATGACGAATTCTTCCTTCCGTGTGTTCTCGTCAATGCGACTGGTTTTGATTGATGCGAGGCTGGCTCGGGACTGGTCCTTCTCAATACTCACAAATGGATACATGGTTCACGCATGGAGCCACACCTAAGCAACGTTGACCGATGCCGTATTTATAAACCGAGATCAGCAACGGTATAAACCAATAACAGCACGTGGGGAGCTAATGCTAGAGTGATAGTGAACCATGGGGAGAGGGGGCGGGCTGGAGACAAAGTTTCAGATGGTACCATATTGCTCTTTAGGGTGTCTGATGCTGTACGGTGTAGTACAGCGAGCGGTAGAAACGTTTTCTGGATGTTGGGGGAGTGAAGCAGTGAGCAGTCTGGGTACGTCCACGGAGGCCTGGGAGTGAGCCAGCGACGCTACATGAGGGAGACCCTGCGGACCCCTGTACTTCAACAAACCCCTCAAATTTCCACCTAGCCGGCAGCTGATGTTCCCGCTAAGGACTCAGTATCTTGACCTGGACATCCTCATCCACATCCGAGAAAGGAAACTGAGCTTGCCTTAAAGGGACTGGACCACTTTGTGAAAATCCTAAAAGAACATTTTAAGAAGAAGAGAGGTCTGAAAAAACTGGGAACATAATTTTTCCCCCACTTTCATGCGCTAAAAACAGAAATGTATCCTCTTTTCTAACAATATGTGACGTCATCTAAATAACACTGTTGATAATCAGTGAAATCCCAAACGTTGATCATAGACTCGCTATAAGCTCCATTCAGAGCATTTCCGAGCGGCGAAAATAGCATGCAGTGCAAGAAGAAGCACTGGTGCAAGAACTGCACGTCAGGTGTCACTACGGTAGCCGAGTTTATTCAGTGGTAAAAATATTATGCATATATGTCTGATGTAAGGAAACAGTTTCAGAGTTAGATTTTGACAAAAACATTTACCCCTTGTTTGCACAAGTACGGGGAAGGGAGGATATGATGTGTATTACAATTATTGGCCCAATTTTGACCCAATAACGCCCCTGAACTGTACAACTTTTTGCCTAACATGTCGGTGGACAAGCAGTTGCATGCTGGTTCACTTGCTAGCATGGTATTTTCAGCATGTGGGCGAGACGTAGGGCTTACGACCAATCAGATTACAGAAACCATATTGAAGGTATTCCTTCAGGGTTTGAAATAAGCCAATAAGCCCCTTTACTTTGAACTTTAAAGACGGCGGAAATTTTATACCGAGAGCTTTGGGTGAAATTAAATATGCCGATAGTGGTTCCTCAACACGCTCTACAAAACTGCTATCTCAGTTCAAAACCCATTATAAAAGTGGGTCACTCCCTTTACGGTTTGGGATGCAGGCGGGCGCAGCCCGCGGGGTCTCGCATATTTCATATATTTTCGGTCCGGTGTAAGGCTCACTCTTTTCCCGGGGTGTTTGTTTTGGTGGGGTGCTTATCATTTTTATCCCTTGGGGTTCTTAGTATTTATACGTTTTTCTTTTGACGTGTTCCTTTTATCCCTTTGGTATTTAGGCGCGGGAGGTTTTACGTTAGGAGTACGCATTGCTGTCACGCTTAGCTTATACAGGTTATGCAGTTGCTTATATCATATTATTCGGATCAGTGGTTCTCAGCTTACGATTTTTTGGGGTAATAGTTTCGAAACACTGATTACGACGATTCCAGCATATTTCATTATTAGGCTGATGATGCCATATCTTCTAGAGACTTAAGGCTCAAGATTACTCGCAGCCTGTCAGTGTAACGTATAGGCGGATCCAGAGGAAAAGTGAGTGGCCCTCCCATCTATCTAGTCGGCGTCACTGGAGCCGCCCTGGCGTCCCCTGAAACGTTGATTCCCACCCATCACCCCACGATGTAGGTACATATCGACGCCCCAGCATGCAGTTTGGCGTGCCTTTGGATAGGTAAAGCCTTACGAATTGGCGCCCCTTCCAGTACCAAAATGGCGCACCCTGGCCAAAGTGTTCCCTCCCAACGGAAACCCTGGATCCGTCTTTGACACCGCATAGGGACGTCCGTTTCCCCGCCAATATGGCATGAATCTAGGGCGCAAAAACAACATGTTTGGTCGGTGATATGCCTGGTTCGTCCTATCTGCATTCTATGCAGAATTTCCTCCCCTCATTTTCATCTCGAGGCTGCAGAGGCCAGCTCGCCGCGACCGCCGGGACATTACACCACTTAACACTGCCGTCAAACACTTGCCGCGCCAACGGACACCACATAGTCGCAATTGTTAACTGCCCTGGCGGCGCGGGCTGTCAAAACAAGAAGCGCGCCCGGGTACCGTCCGCCACCGGATTGTTGCCTGACCTTCAGATGGTACCCCCGATAGCCTAGTGCAGAGCCCGGTCCAGCGGGCCGCGCCAGGGGAGCAGGAGTGCCGGAGACGGCCGAATACAAACCACCGGCCATTGGTGACCGGAACCGCGCCCGCACACACCCGCAGCTCCACCGCACAACCATCACCCGCCAACGGCGATGGAGCGCCCCCACCGCCGCAGCGTGGGTAAGCTTTCCAGCAAAGTGCCCGAGTACTGGACTTATTTGACCCCGAAGGGATTACATAAGCCCTCCTCCGTCTGCGTAGAAACAGGGGAGGGGCGGTATTTCGCCTAGTTTCCTAGTCAGTTTCACCCTGTTCGCCTAGTTTCCGTCTACAATTTCCCGATTTCGATCACACTATAAATAAATATAACTTTGGCAGCCGGCATGTGTGGACGTCAGCGAAGAGCTCAAAGCCTCAGGAGGTATTGATTTTGGAAGGTAAAGACCTTGTCGGCGGTGGGCCGATTTTCTGGTCAGCTCACTTTTGCCGGAGGCGATGCTGCTCTATTCTTCCCGCGACAGCAACACTGGCCTAGAAGTTGAAGCGGCAGTGCAACGCTAAGTCAAATTACTGATATCGCAATTATCAAGAAAGGCGTTTCTACAGTGGCAAAAGTACCCCGAATTTAGCCGGCCCCTAATTGAATCCCTCATGGTCCGTTTTCCAATTTGAGGGAGTTCTTTAAAGGAAGAGGAGGAGGTTTTTAAGCCTTCTTTTCTGTCACAAAGACAATCTAATAATCGGCAGGGTGAGCCCAGAGGAGTCACGGCCGCGACGCCGCCTCACCGTTGAGCAGATCGTGTAGCGGGTCTACCCCACCGAAGAACTCCCTGAACACATCCTGCGGGTCGCGGAAGGCGAAGCCTCCGAACATGAAGGCGAGATCATCGTCGTCGAAGGCGTGGCCGCCTCCGAAGTGTCCGTGGTGGTGTGAGAAGTGGTTGTGAGCTCCGCCGCCCGACCCTGAGGTCCGGTTGACGCCCTCTTTGCCGTACTTGTCGTAGGCGCGCCGCTTCTTGTCTGCCGGGGAAGGAGGCAGTGAGACAGGTTGAGAACCTACAGGGTCACCGCTTACGGCGCCTATCGATGGAGTCCCGAGAGAAGCAATGACAACAGGTAGAGTACAGTCAGCAGCAGGATTGTCGATGGGCGGCATACGTCCACTGGGCCAGCACTCTGCAGGGAAATCCAGGGACAGCGTCGATAGCACGCTAAATCATTGTCAAGTTCGCAAATGTGGCGTATTGGTTGTACAGAACATCGGGCACTCCTACTGAAGAGGGAATAGGACCACGAATTCACGACACTCGTCAGTCAGACTTCAGACGCGTCACTGCACACGGCTGTCACATCCCAGATCTCAGCCTCCGCCCTCGGAGCACCCCCACTGGCCGCCATCTTAGCCGGGGAGCGGCCCAGAAGGCCCTGCATTCTGTTGCAGCCGACGCAAGTTCAATCTCACGCCAACCGATCGGCTCGGCGATAAACGCCTCACCATGGAGAAGCCTTCTGGGGACCGCTGATATAGGGGTATTTACTGTCACTGCCGGCTCAGCGGAGAGGCGACATCAGCTTTCAGACAGTAAGCCGAAGCTGAAATAGCAGATGGTGCGAACCGCAAACAAAGTGACAACGCCTGTCTAATCCTATAGAGCCTTAGTAATTGGGTCGCACGAGTGAGGAAGGGCACTCCTGCCTACCTAACGAATGGGTAGTGGGCATAAAAAATAATAGCCTTACAGAATAATTGAAGAATTGACAAAATGACAATACAGATTCAAAAGTAATGACCATCCAGGATATAAATTTAGCGAAATGCCAGAAAATCTCCTCAGAATGTTTGCGATTTCGGGTCTTCTCAAGAGGAATAAGTGAGCACCCCTAAGCCACGTGCTGACACTTCCCTTCACTGGCCACGCCCCAGAAATAGACGGACGGGCGAGAGGACGATAACAAGCGTTAAGCACACAGAATACGAAAAACAGACTCATCACGTCACTACCCAGCTGGAAGTGCCGCGCACGCGCCAGCAGTGTTTGGCAGCCCGTGCACCGGCTGAGCTGACGGTCGGGGAGATCGCATCGGAGCTGCCACGATAAAGTCCGCGTCGGAGGCCTGGCCTTGGTCGGTCTAACGGCTACCGCCAACTCCACCGCGGCGCCGACCCTGCCCCGCCAACTCCATCGCGGCGCCGACCCAGCCCCGCCAACTACACCGGCACACAGCCCCGCCAACCACACCACGCCCACACACCGAACTACATCGTAACGCCGACACAGCCCCACCAACCACACCGTAACGTCGACACAGCCCCGCCAACCCCACCGCAACATCGACAGAGTACAGCCAACCACACCGTAACGCCGACACAGCCGGCACGAAACCACGTGCCCCCTTCGCCCCAGCCGGGTCGGCTCCGATCATCGCCCACAGGACGACACGCAACAAGCATGTAGCCGGGGCGCAGGCACGAACCTAGTCCCAGCACACCTGCACAGCCGATGGTATCGGAGCCCACACGGCAGCCAGGGCAGACCGGACCGAGACCCACCGAGCCACGGCAGACAGGCCCACTGACGCGGAAATTATCACGCCCGGCACCGCCACGCCAAACAACAAGCACACAACCAGTGTATCGAACACAGTGAAAGAGAGCAGGGGCGAACGGTGACATTTCATCCGTTGAATTGGTACCCTAGTGAAAAGTTACAAAATGAGTTTGTTGCTAGCGTGGCACGAGAAAAACATCCTTTAAATAAACGGGTTTGGCAGCTGAGGAAGCAAGGAACGAATGACATGTCAACACAGCGATCAATTGCTGGCTTTGCATAAACAGCTTGGTTTATTCTAACGTCTGCGTAGCACTACTTACTACCTGTCAGTTGCCGCCAAATTTATTGTTAGTCTGTTTCACCCTTTTGAAAAAGATCCACTCACACGCAAAATCGTGCCTCTCGACTCACAGGCGAGAAATGCGGTGGCGTTCGAGGCCAGGTTAGAGGGGTCACCGGTAAACAGAGCATACCAGCACTCCATAAAATCCAGCTACAAATCACCAGCGTTGTGTTTACTGCAGACAGCAGTGTCAGTACGTCAGAGGGGCAGTCATGCGGAGGCAGGACGCCGGGATCCCAGCACCCTCCAGGCTTCAGGGCTGCAGCGGCGGGGGTAGGGCAGGCCGCCTCTACAGCACGGCCCGGAGAGACCTCTGTCACCACGGCAGAGGGCTGGGTGGAAGCTCTCCTCTGCCCACGGCACACCTACTGCTAGGATCGGCTCAGAGCGGAATACTCGCGCTGTAAGATTCCTCACAGGAATCGTACATTGGATGCCGGGCTATTCCAACTTTCTACCAAAGTATGCAGACTCGTTCCAGCAGTATCTTTTATTTCGAGAAATGCCAGGTCGGATACACAGATCCTTCACAATTTCGAGTCCTGTCCCCGACTGCTTTCGTTTTCAATTGCTTGTGCATTCGAGGAACCAGCCTTCTGGAGGCCAAAAGCCAATCCCCTCTCCACAGATTTCAAAAGCCAATATTGTTAAGAAAACGCACGTTTGGGGTTTTGTGAAGGGCTATGGTGCTCATCTTGATGGTGATCTACATTATAGCCAACTTTCATTGAGTGAAGTCTATCTCTTCGAGCTTAAACGAGGCCATAAAAGTCAAATCTAGGCCGCGCTAAAGGGACCTCTTGGTGAAAGCCGGTGATAATGCGGACAAAAGTTGCGAATACACTAAAGGTACAATAAGTTCATCGAGAGAAGGTCCCATACGCTGTTCTCTAACTTTTTTGGGGCTCAATATTATTCCAGGGCATTGACCTATGACCTCCCAATATGATATATTTCCCATAATGTACGCACTTTGAACTTAACCCATTAGCTTTGAACTTAACCAGTGACCTTAACAATGAATAACCCTGACTATGACTTAACAAAACAATATATGTCATAATCGGTGGTATCATCTGACCGGAAGTACTGGGGTTCGTGACCTTAAGAATGGCGGTAAGACCTTGACCAGTGAACTTGACCTTCATTTGCGTTGACCTTAACGTATGATCCAGATTGTATGAATTTATGACGTCACCACTCGGCCTTTCATGCAGATGAACTAGTGCGACCGCGCGATTGTAGTGATCTCAAAATAAAGCCTTACCTTGAAAACTACAAGTCAATTTTTCTGACGGACTTTCAAAATTACTTCACCGACCGACGCGCTCATCAATTCTATCAAATTTAGCCACGTACTTGTTTTCTGCGACGAACGATTCTCCACCCACCTCGGAACAATACGTGGGGTGGTGCTTTGGGACACCACCTTTCCATTCCACGTGAACTAAAAAGTGAACTAAGAACTAAACCGTGTTAAGCTCACGAACTAATGACGAAACAACAGCTGCAAGTGAGGACTTCCGACACAGAGAGTGTATCTGGCTTGCTACTCGGTTTCAAAAGTTCACGACAGCGATGAACCACACGGAGGTGGGGATGCAGCGATAGCGTGATTTACAGACTTGGTACGTGAACGGGCTGTTAAACGGGCCTGCAAACGGCGCAAAAACACACACCAAAAACGGTACGCGCAAAAAAACCGTAATCGCAGCTAGCAGTGGGACAACAGGGTTAGCACAAAGACAAGCACACGGCACACCGCAGCAGCTGCGGTCACCACACGGGGACACACGGGGGGACAGACCGGCACATCGGCCGCCCGGGGAGCAGTAGCTGGAGAAGCCGTAGTAGCCGGGGGAGGCGCGCGGGGGCCGGCGGCCGGCCGGAGCCGCCGAGGAGGCCCTGCCGCCGCGGTCGAAGACCCGACGCTTCCCGTCTGAACAGGCCGGCAACAGGCGGGAGAGCATCAGCACACGCGGACTCGGCGGCTGTGGGAGTTCAGAAACCCCCGGCAGAGAACACCACACCGCGTGGAGTGCCAGCACAGAGTACTGGGCGAGTCTCACCCGAGGGGAAAATGGAGCCCCAACCACCGGCCAAAGACGGGTCATTCTAGGTCTTTCAAGTCCCAGAGGGTCCCTTGACAGCATCGCCTTTTTCTGAGCGCATGATACGGAAGACGCAAAATTGGGGAGTGTTTCGTCCATGAATGGACTAGGAATATTATACTTTTGATAAGATTATAGGGCTTCTCTACAATGCCCGATTAAAAACATCATGAGACCAGGATAAGTAACCTACAATGATATCTCGTTAAGGTTTCTGAATTATCTGAAACAAATATGTAGCAAACATGAAAGCACCAAGGGTGTGTTTTGGAACAAATTAACTCCTAAAGAATGGGTTTGCGGTATACCTTATCTCCTGGCTATCTCGGTTCAGAGCCCATTACGCAGATGTCAGATTCTGTTCAACAGCAGTATCTCCTCCCGTGGCCTTACTCTCACAAAGTCTGGCAGGAGTTACCTTAAAGCGAATGTGGCACCTTTGCCATGATATTTCCACTGAGATCGCCAAATGATAGAGCATATCAGGAGACCCCGGGTTTGATGCTTTGTTTGTTCAAGAACTCGGCTTTTGCGGAGAAACAGTGGGTATTTAGATGAGGTATCAGCCTCAAACTCCTAAGCGTGATCCCACCTCAAACCCTAACCCGCCCTTCCTAGCTGTTAGGCCCATAGGGGAGAGGGAGGGCAGTTCTTACTAGGATGGATATCCCTGCGCTGAAAAAGAAGTACACTTATGAAGCACTGTTCCTGCGCAGAAATAATGATTAGAGCAAGAAAGTACGAAATCAGGGGTTTTCAGTATGCCCTACCGAAAATCATAGCTCAGTTCAAATCGCTCGAAAGGGGATGTGGTACATCTGATTTGATCTGAGATGACGAGGTGGTACAGCATCCCACCCATCCCTGGCTTAGCATTTCATTCGCCCTATAACTCACTTTGCAGAGAAACAGGATGCGTTAAGAGTGGATTCCCTTCCCATCGGTCCCACACCGGACTGAGTTGCCAACGCACGGCTGCACGTGGCCATTACGTTCGTACGGGGTAGGGGAGGCGTGAGAACCTGGTCCAAAAATAAGCACATTCATACAGCGCTAAGGTGACTTTCAAAGTCCTAAGGTGACTTTCGAAACAACAAACAAAACATGCCACGTTTTTATGCTCGACACGCGTGATAGCTCAATTCAAATTCCCCGAGAAGGTGCCACATTCCCTGTAAACATTCCCCACCCGAACACGTGTCAGTACAATTCTACTTGAATCTGACCGGTCCTCACAATCCTTGGCAAAACAGCTTAAGGATACCATAAACTAACCATCTGATAAGACTTCGTACGCCTCGGAGATCTCCCGAAACCGCTTGGTAGCCTCGTCTTTGTTGTTGGGGTTCTTGTCGGGATGCCATTTGAGCGCCTGCTTCCGGTACCTGGGAGCAGGGGGCGGCGGCGTGTCACAACCCAGGCGGGAGCGGGCGGCCCACAACGCCAGCCAACGGGGAAACCGAGTCATAACGCCACGGCGCGGCAGCAATTATCAAAGCAGGTAATCCGCGCGGCACCGCACAAAGGCAAGGAAAGTACCGGCCTCGCGTATACACCTCAGACGCTTTGATCAATCGACGAGGCGGTTCTCCGTTAGAGTATGAAAGACTGCTGTATGGTTGGAACGGCAATACAAGCGACTGGTTGGAAAGTTAACAACTTCACATTGACGTATATATAATGATGGCTAAAACATGAGCATAGAAGCAATTTAGTTATTTTGTCGCATTCATTTGAAACAGAATTTGTTGTTCACACCAAAGGATTTCATATTGAGAGGCGAAAAACGAATAAAGATGACAGACAATTAAACAGCTACAAAAGATCCCGACCTTTATATATCAGATTTCAAGAGTAACGCCAGTTCAGGACCCGGAAGATGAAGAGTGATGGTAAGCTACAAGCGCAAATATACAAGTACAAGATTAGCGCAGAAGACGTTGACTAGCCAGACATCAAATATCGGAATCCTTCAAACACGGAGATTCTTCTGAAGAGAAGAATAAAAGAGGAATTCCTCTCTTTCCGAAGAGAGGAAAATGAGGCGATAGGCAGGCTCAAGGCAGCAACATTTGGCTTCTCAAAACTCATTGATGTAACGTATCGGAAAATTACTCTACCAGTTTTCAGAAAATGATGAGCATTTACAGCTTCCAGACAAGATCTTAAATACCACAGTACAATTAGGAGAAATTCCATCCTTGAAAGACCGGAGACTCGGATTGACAGAGCATGCCGGGGCAGGGGAGGGGAGAATGACACAAGCAAAAAGCGATCGCGATGCCAGAACTGCCGGAAATAGAGAGGAGCAGCTGAGCCGCCCCCAGCTCTCTGTCCCCACCCAAGACAGCCGCAGGCAATTTGAGTACGGTTTCCGTCCTGCTTTGGAAGTGAGTCATCTTTCAGACTATTTCTAGTTCGATGGCCGTCTGACATGAACAGAGGAGCAGCCATGATAGAACTGTGCGCAGAAAATGCGGACTACTCCGGACGGTCTCCTTGGCAGCCGTTGTTGTTTTGAGTTTCACTCGACTACTTAGGAATGGACATCAACATTATACACTAACTAGCCCAGTAAAAGTTCAAGAGGAAAACCATCTTACCAGGAACGATTTACCCGTAGATAATCATTTCTGGAATCCATATGGATATTCCTTATAAACAATAGCAGTTTAAAACACGACAGTGAATATGCGTTGCCTAGGCAATGCAAAATAGGCATTGTAGGACAATAAATCAAGCCTCCATACCCAAGGCGATGCCAATTTTTCACTCTTAGTCCGGATGATTTCAGTAATCTGACGAGTGTATCGGCGGGGGTGTCAAAAAGCGTTTCATAGGGGAGGGACGGTCAAAATAGAAACACAAAATATATACGAAACGCGGTTTATGGACTGCCCCTTTATAATGACATTGTATGACACACCCAAGCCTAGCAGGTAATTGAGGAAGCACTGGCTGTGGACGCGACTGATGCACCGCGCCGGCGTGTCCACAACGGCATGGACTACAGCTTCAACGGCCTACCACCCGTCTGGCTCATCCATAAGCAATGTCGTTGCAGCACTGGCTAACCACAACTCTTCATTGGCTCAATTCGTGCGTGACAGGCTTCGGCACAGCATAGAAAACATGCATACAAATTAGTTTTATCGAAATGGGAGAGAGCTCCTCACACCCGCTGAGTACAACGGAAACCCACCCGATGAGTCGAGTCGAGGTGTCGGGTTTGACCTTGTTGCCGAGTGCAGCGTCGCTCGGCGGCGGTGCCAACGCTCATGTTTGTGGCGTGTCGGCGTGTTTGCAGCCGGGCCCCTGCAGCCAAGGCCAGTGGGGCAGGCACAGGCCCACGCCGGTCCGTCACGCACCCGTCCCTGTCGCCCCTATCGGCCGCATCGAGGCACGACTCCTCGCGCACACAGCGCTACCTGCTCCGTCGACTCATCTGGGGGCGGTACCACCAGACAGCGCAGCGCCGGCTTCTCGGTATATGCCCGTGTGGGCCGCGCCGCAGATAACGCCCCGGAGAAACCGGCGGTCGCGGAGGCGGGAAGAGAGCGATCTCCACCACAGCTCTGCCAGAAATGGAGCGTGATGCGACACAGAGCGCACCCGGCGTCACTCCAATTACCGTCCGGGCCGATTTAATCTTATCACCTGTTTATTTTTCATCTCAGTATTTCTCGGCCTTTGTTAAAGCTCCAGCCTAGTCAGCTTGCACTCCGGGTGATACGCGTGACTCCCTTTCAACCCTGTGGCATGCCCAGGTCGTGGTCAGAACACAGCCGTGTTAATCTGCCATCCGACCCCGGCCGGTGCCGCTGCCTCGGGGAGAGCGCCAGCGTGGGATGTCGCAGCGCGGCGCTGGGAGTCCGCGGCCAGCCAGGACGCCGGGGGAGAACGAGGCCGCGGCGTCTGGCGCTCCGTTGACACTGACCGTGCCAAACGGGAGCGGCCCAGCTCCAAACTGGGAGCGCGGCGCTCTGCCAGCGGCCAGATTCCGGCCCCACTGCCCGCCGCCGCCGCCGCCGCCGCCGCCGCCGGGGATGGTAACCGCCCGGGGCTGACTGCGAGAGACGGCAGCTGCTGGGGAAGCCGCCGGCCCAGCAGGAAATTAGCCAGGTGGGAGGCAGCTCAGGACGACCAGAAGGTCATACCAGCTGAGGTTAGTCATCAAGGTGAAGGGCGGACACCAAGGTGGTGGGTTCGCGACACACGCAGAACACGCCCAACTGAGCTGGAGGAGGGGACAGGCGACAGTGCCAGTAAAAATCTACAGGAATAAGCAATGAAAAGCCCAGTTTGAAATCAGAACTAGGTAGAATTCAATGTCAACACGCCGCGAGCCAGAGCTAAGGGGAAAACAGGACAATATGCTAATCTTAACAAAAGAGGTCCAATTATAAGCCCATTCAGATTGAGCAATGGGAATCGAGCCATATGTTACAACTAGCCACGGTAGCTCAGCTGGTAGAACGTTGGGCTCCAGCCCACTGCTCAGGAACATAAAGTGGCAGTGCATGTCCAGGCTTGGGATCGATTCAGCTGAGACGCTCCGGCGCTCAATAGTTTACCCCACGTAGGTCGGCTGGCAACTGACTGGTGAGAGGGTGACCTGAGCGGGGCGGCCGTCCCTAAGCTTTGTGGGACGTTAAACTTTGGCTTCAAAATTGACCCTTCATTGTGGGAGTTGCTTGTTCGGATGGTGGGTTCGGGGTCTCCGTGACAAGTCCATTGATGACTTTAGTGAGCCTTGACTCCAACGGCCGTACTGGGAACAACTTGGACAACATTTATTAAAAAAAATTAGGATCACAAATGCGATGAAAACCCCGAATTCCTGATGCAACTGTTAGTTTATTGCGCGGCGCAACAGCGAACAAAAGAAATGTGAAGCCGAAAAACGGCTAGATTAGTGGTCGTTATACTTCGTCAACGGCTTCTGAAAATGTATCGGAGCGGCATGTACAGAGTACATCCTCTGTCAGGCTCAGACCGGTTCTCCTTGTTCACCTGCTCGGCATGTTGTTCTGTTTTCTGTTGTTCTCTCCTTGTTGTTCTTGTTCTGCTCGGCATTCTACGGGTGCGAGCGGCATGTACGCTAGGGAATCAGGCTCAGACCGGGTTCTCCCTGTTCACTCTGCTCGGCATTCTCCGGGTACGAGCGGGGAGCCGACCAGTCTCTGCAGAGAACAGTCGGAAGGGCGAGGGGAGCAGCTGCGGCGGCCGCGGTCGGAGGGGAGTCGTCGATAGGGCCGGCGTGACGCGGCGCCGCAGCTCGCGTGACGGACGGGGCGGGCTGCCACAGCGCTGCAGACAGCTGTCTGCCGGGCAGTTGCACCGCGGGGAACCAGCAGCAGACACCTGGACTGAGGGGAATCAGCAGCCACGGCAGACGGCTGAACTGAGGGAATAAGGGGCCATGGCAGACAGCTGAACTGAGGGGAATCAGCGGCCACAGGAGACAGCGACAACTGGCGGGCGGAACTAGGAGGGGGCACTGGGGCATGGTGGACCCCCTTAAATAATTAATTTTAGCAATAAACCTAAGGCCCTGACTGGAAAAAATGGGTTAAAAAGCGCATGGTGTCTCCTTTGAATTCGGACGTTCCCCGTTACTGAGAGCGATTACTCCGGCCACTGCGACCGAGTGGACGGAGGGAGGCCGCCGGAGTCGCGCACTTCCCCCACGCGTGAATACAACACGTCGATACCAGATAACGCAGGAGAATGGCTCCCAGTCGCATTGTTCTGCCTGAGTGGGAAGGCAATTACGGCCGACAACGAGAGAGAGAGAGAGGGGTCTTGTTGTGGGAACCTTCCAGTGCTGTGAAAGAGAAAGGGTTTCTCTGATAAGGGAACAAATGAGCGGAAGAAGCACACAATGAGCACGACTGTCACCGACATAGTGGGACACAGCGACGGCGACCAATAGGGGGTTACAGCCTGGACAGCCGACCCGGCTAGCTTTTTCGTATCGGGCGGTAAAGAACTGGGCGTTCCACTGGTCTCAATCGACACGTCTCATCGCATCAGGGGTCATTGCTTTGATAAATGACAGGGCGGCAGCCTCCCGATGAAGTCGTCTGCCAGGTCTGTTTAACGCGTCAGATGGCGTTCCACAAACACAGATTCAACTGCCGCCGTCATAAACCATCCAGGTCTCAGGTTATACCCTCAACTAACGCTGCCGTCGACTGGAACCACTGGAAAGGAGGACGAGGCGTGGGAGGCCGTTTAATCCGGAGAAACGGCGGCGGATAATTTCCCGTGTTCGAGTGGACATTTAGAGCGAGTGTGGTGGGCAGACCGCAGAGAGCCGAGTGGGGGACAGGCGGGTCGGTACTCACGCTTTCTTGACTTGTTCGATGGTGGCGTTGCGGGGGATGTCCAGGACGCGGTAGTAGTCCACCATGTTGACCGGCAGGACAGCTACCTGAGGAGAAGGGGGAAGGCGTGGTCAAACACTCGACCACCAGCTGAGTTCAGATGTACAACCACCGGCCGTGAAAGGTTGGGGAGGACTGTTTGATTTAAGCTCAAACATTTGCCACCCCTGAGGGCGGTTAAGATAGAGAAAATAACACGGGGAAGCCCGATAACCCCGCAAAGATAAGGCCAGCCTGTAGTGGCATGACTTGACTTCTGAAGTAGACCTCCCAGTCTAAACCTAACCTAGTAAACTAGACCTAACCTAGACTGAGTCACTCCATCACACAAAGATAATTTAACTTATTCACTCATTGATGCACATCGAACACAGTATCAGGTTTAGTCAGGGCTATCTCATGAGCGGTTTCCGACCTGAACTAATATGAAGACACCCAAACGATATTTGTGGCAAACGACCCAATCATTGCCGCTGCCCCGTGCCCGGGCCCACTTAGTGCTGATCTGGTGGATATATTACTATGGTGGGTACCAGCTGTCCAGTTTCTGTGGCGCAGACGGCGGTCTGTACCCTACCTGCCGCGGTCCTGGGCAGAGGGCAGAGCCGTCCGCGGCCGGCTACCCGTCGGACGGGCGTCGGCGGGTCCGAGACTCCAACGCAATCGGTCCCAGCGCCAGCAAAAACAGCCTATCGCTCCGGCACGCCACCGCCTATCGAGCCGCGGCCCGCCGCCGCCCCCAGGACTGGTGCAGCGACGGCGAGCTGCCGAACTCGCGCACCCAGCATTTTTAAGCTTTATCTATCCTCCAGCTCAGTGGTTTCGCCACAAGGACAAAGTGCAGCTCCACTCAGTTTTGAGGTCAGCGTTATCGAAGAGCGCGCCGCGATGATGTCCCAGTGACATCACCCGGCTGAAGGAGCAACAGCGATGTTGCCACTATCAACTCCGGCTTGTTTCCGCACGCTCAGATCTGACAGGACTGGAAGCAGACCGCATGAGAAGAGGATCCCGTGTCTGTCTGAATCGGCGGGCGGTCCGCTGGGAGGAGGCACGGGGGCGCGCCGGTGGCCGTGGCTGTAGTGCTGACGACGCGGAAGTTGACGGTCCCTGGCGACCCTCCGTCTGGCCCGAGCTGTCCATGCGGCAGACCCCAGCCGGCGAGCTGGGGCGCCGCGCGTGTTTACAAACGTCAGCTTTGACCTCAGGGCGACATCCGGACTCGTCGGGCTGTGACCAATCTAAACAGATAGCATGATGACGTGTTACATCGGGGCGACCGCCGGCGGTCCCCCGCGCACATGGACCGACCACGCCGCGCCCACCGTAACAGACACCACCGAAGCCCAGCGACCAACCACCCCACAGCCCACACCAACCACGCCGCACAGCCACGGCGACCGCGCGACAGCCGCAGCGGACCGACCACGCCGCGACAGCCGCAGCGGACCGACCACGCCGCTACAGCCGCAACGGACCGACCACGCCGCGACAGCCACAACCGGACCGACCACGCCACGACAGCCGCAGGCCAGAAAAACGCCGCGAAACTCCACACTGCGTCCGGTGGTCTCCGTTTATAATACAGCTGCCGACACAAAAAGCAGAAACGCCGGGGCGCTGTCAGGTGGTGACGGGAGTCCGTCCGCCGGACCCACTGAACTCTATCTAGCCGGACCCCCAGCCCCGCCCGGAGTCGGTTTCGGGCGGCAGCGGGCCTGTCCCGGCATGGAGCGGCGGTGGTACGGGAGTCCGCCCGCCGGACCCCCAGCCCCGCTCCGGAGTCGGTCTCTGAGCTGCGGCGGGCCTGTCCCGGCATGGAACGGCGGTGGTGACGGGAGTCCGTCCGCCGGACCCCCCAGCCCCGCTCCGGAGTCGGTCTCTGGGCTGCCTCGGTCTCTGGGCTGAGTTAGAGTCGGTCTCTGGGCCGCGGCGACTGCCGGTTACAGGGCAGCGTCTGATCAATACCGGCGGCGCGGCGTCACGAACGCTGACAGGCGGCGCTCCCACCGCCACGCAGCCGTGCACGGGCCGAGCGCTCCCCGGCCGCCTTATACGCCGGGCGGCGCACGGCACGGTCACCGCGCCATCACTCACTGTCCTATCTACATTTAATTTCAATATCTCGGCGGAGAGACGGAGAGCCTTATCTGGCGGGCACAGCTCGTCAGCGTCCCCCTCTCTCTCCCAAGCCACTTCCGGGCCGTGCACGGCGATGACCACCTTTGGCTGGCGGGCCAGTACACCAGCCTGGCCGCTCACCAGCAAGGGCAGTGGCCTCCCTATAGAAGCTGCAGACAGTCAGCTGCAGGATACCGAATTGGAGATACGAGAGGACGCGAGGGTAAAATAATTATATTGATTGAGACAGTACCAGTTACCATTTCTATTCAGCATGCATAAAGTTCGTATTAACTTACAAAGCTATGGAGGCCCGTTCGTTTGTAACGGCAGCGTTCTGAAACCTGTTTAGTTGTTGCGACTACATATCGATGTCATAATTTTGCGTCCAAATCGTTCAGTTCCACTATCATGAACCGCTGATAGATACATATTGAATTTTTCAGTGTGATACGCTAGCCGTCATTAGTTAAACACGGCTCGCTTGCCTTATGTGTGAACTTATAAAGTCGAGCTCTGGCAATTCTGTATCAATCACCGATGGATACCGATGCACACGCACCGAAAGACGACATATTAAACTCAAGACCGAAAACTTTCCACCGTAGTGAAAAGTCCAGACACACAGTAAAACGCACTATTGTTATCACAGCAACAAAGACCACGCAATTCGATGGTGTCTTGTGGCAAACCAAACAGATCATTGTGCAACGTAACTTGTAACTTTGTCATCGTTGGGGATTGTTTTGACACTTGAGGCACAGCATCAAAACAAGTTCCAAAACAGCCCAAAAATTAAAGCCTGCCTAAACAATAACCCACTAGAAATAGGCAATTTTTCGGCCAATCACCCATGCAGTAGGCGACTGACGGCTCTGTAGCGAATCCCCAATCCTTCCAGACGGTATACACGCCGCAGCACAAAAGAGACCACTGAGAACATGACACGAATCAGCCTTGAACGATCGAACACGGCACAAAATGCCTCCCAATGTATGCGCAGTCATTCAAACAAAAGGCTATCCTGAAAATGGACCAGACGGCCGGGGAACCGTACAAGCAGACTCACTGACAACATCGGTAGTCAAACACGCCAGTCTACTGCAAGCCCGCTGACATCGTAACGCACTCGCGTGAGACGCGGCCGCGGCCCAGTTTCTTTGACCGCGGAGTCACCGGAGTGGAAGACGACACCAAAATCCAGCTGCACCCGACGCTTACATTGTGCTTGCAAGCTATTGCACTGCCGTGCCTGCACTGTTCTGCTGCGCATCGCCGAGACAAGAAATGAATGGAAAGGGACAGTCATGTTAACAGCGGGGAGAGAGAGAGAGAGAGAGAGAGAGAGAGAGAGAGAGAGAGAGAGAGAGAGAGAGAGAGAGAGAGAGAGAGAGAGAGAGAGAGAGAGAGAGAGAGAGAGAGAGAGAGAGAGAGAGAGAGAGAGAGAGAGAGAGAGAGAGAGAGAGAGAGAGAGAGAGAGAGAGAGAGAGAGAGAGAGAGAGAGAGAGAGAGAGAGAGAGAGAGAGAGAGAGAGAGAGAGAGAGAGAGAGAGAGAGAGAGAGAGAGAGAGAGAGAGAGAGAGAGAGAGAGAGAGAGAGAGAGAGAGAGAGAGAGAGAGAGAGAGAGAGAGAGAGACAGAGAGAGAGAGAGAGAGAGAGAGAGACAGAGAGAGAGAGACAGAGAGAGAGAGACAGAGAGAGAGAGAGACAGAGAGAGAGAGAGAGAGAGAGAGAGAGAGACAGAGAGACAGAGAGACAGAGAGACAGAGAGACAGAGAGACAGAGAGACAGAGAGACAGAGAGACAGAGAGACAGAGAGACAGAGAGACAGAGAGACAGAGAGACAGAGAGACAGAGAGACAGAGAGACAGAGAGACAGAGAGACAGAGAGACAGAGAGACAGAGAGACAGAGAGACAGAGAGACAGAGAGACAGAGAGACAGAGAGACAGAGAGACAGAGAGACAGAGAGAGAGAGAGAGAGAGAGAGAGAGAGAGAGAGAGAGAGAGAGAGAGAGAGAGAGAGAGAGAGAGAGAGAGAGAGAGAGAGAGAGAGAGAGAGAGAGAGAGAGAGAGAGAGAGAGAGAGAGAGAGAGAGAGAGAGAGAGAGAGCAGGAAAGGAGAAGGGAAAGTAGAGAGAGCAGGAAAGGAGAAGGGAAGGTAGATAGAACAGGAGAGAAGGTGAGGTAGAGAGAACAGGAGAGAAGGGGAGGTAGAGAGATTATTAGCGACGGTGAGTCAGAGAGAGGGGAGAGGGGAGCACGCTCGATGCGCATGAAAATGTTGTTTTTGCTCGGGCTCCATTGGGCGGGGCAAATGATCCCGACTGTCGAGAGATAAATGCAGGCGGGGGCGCCCACAGCATTCCTGATTTGAAGGTTACCATTCAAATGAAGCGCTGCTCTCCCCTCCGTCTGCGGGCCTGGGTAGGAAGGTGGCTGCCAATTTACCAGCGATAGTATAAGTAAAGCCAATTCGAAAAGGGACAAAGGCAAGTTAGCCATCTCGGTGGGCAGCAAAGATCTCCATCTTTGCTGCCCACCGATGGTCCATCTTTGCTGCCCACGTGGGTCAATATATTACGAATAGTTTATATTGCCACCTATTCTGAAGCATGAGGAGGGAATGTTGCCATTCTTTCGAATATTCAGGGATAAAACAATGCCTGAATGGCCGATGCAACGCTCATCGATATAGTGTGTTCCTGCGTCGATGTCGGCCACCTATGTGTCATCACCCCAGTTCAACATTTCAGAAATCAACAATTTCACGGTAGAGAAGAAAATGCCTCAGTTGAATTTTAGGTGTCGGGCATTACCTACGTTGTTGCAACGGATCACTACTGATTGTAGAAAAACATCCAGCGACCACAAGATCTGGAAAACCACCTCTGGCCGACTTTTTTGGGAATGTGGCGTACAACACTTGGCCGGGGGCGAACAGCGCCGGCCTCCGTGGCCGCGTGGTGACACCGGGAGCTGGGGCGACGCCCAGTCGAGTGCGTCGGACCGCGCGCACACAGCCAACAGCGAGTACGCCTCTCCAGCGGCGCCGGCCGGTCAATGGCATGGCAGAGAGGTGACTCAGGGGCGGCGGCGCGCCAAACACAACTGCGGCGCCGCGGACTGCGGTGGCCGCCGCCGGCTGTCGCCGTCCGTAACACAGGCCCGCAGCCTTCCCCCACACGGCCGGCACTCTGTCAGCGGCGCGGGTACAGGAGCAGAGCAGAGGTGGAGGAACTCTGCACCCTTCCCCAACCACGGCCTCTGTCAGCGGCGCGGGTACAGGAGCAGAGTAGAGGTGGAGGAACTCGGCACCCTTCCCCAACACGGCCTCTGTCAGAGGCGCGGGTACAAGAGCAGAGGTGGAGGAACGGCACAGGGACAGAGTCCGCACGCCAGCGGGGAGTCCCCGCCACATCCCAGTGTCCAAAACGGTCAGCCGATCTGACGGTGACGGAAATAAAACCGATACGGAGGTCACAGCGGCGGAGCCCAGCGAGGCCTGACATTGGGCAAATGCCGACGACCACCGGACATGACGTTCCCAGCTAACGATCATCACCGGCGGCGGCCGGCGTTTCCTGGAAGCAGACAACCCTGCTGCGGGCACCATACTTTTATAAGAGGTACTTAAATAGATAAGAGATTGGGGTAGCTGGGGCCTGGGGTTGGAGCACGCCCAGCCTGCTGGCAGGCGGCAGGGTGTTCATTTGGAGCGAGACGCCGTGAGAGGCGACGGCCAGCAGGGGTCGCACCAGGCCCGTGCCTCGCGGTCCGGCCGGTAACACCCCGCCACGTGATCCGACCTCTCACCCGCCCGGTCACATCGCTATACCCTGCACTACCTCAACCTCGACAACCAGTCCATGCTGTGTGGGACGTCTCCAGTCTGCCCTGGCGTGACTACCAGCGGTTTGTTTGTACCCAAGTGACGGCAGGGCCGCTCGCCGCTGACTCAGCCGCTCGCGTGAGCCGCCATCGTGCCTGGCGGGGGTCGGACTCCTCCGACTACCACGTGAAACTTCACAAGAATAGCTGTTGTTTGGATCCCCTTGGTGCATGGCATTCTCAGGCGACTTCAAGCCTAGCTTAACCTTGAAGAACCATTTCAAAGCATGTCAGAACATAAAGGGATAAAGCTTATCATACTGAACCATATTAAAATACCACACAACCAAGCATCCGTGACAAGGAGCTCAATGTCTTATATCTAAGCCAACCACGAGCAAAAACTGTCTGGAGCAAAACGGATTAAAATGTAAGAGAAACATAACTGACAAAGGAAAAACGCCAGGAGCCAGCACAGGAGCCAAGCGGGTGGTGACGGAGAACCAAGCAATCTTGGCACATGTCTGAGAACACAGTAAATTAAAAACCTCTTCAATCACGCTTATCTTAAGGAGCCGCTGTGACTTTTCGTCCGCCCAGTGCCACCAGACCGCTGCGCAGCCGGGGTGTATCAAGACCATGATCTGTAACTTTCGGGATGTTTTGTGATTGTTCTCCAGAGGAGTGGCTGCCGTCCCCGTAATTTGTGGCCCGCTGCATCACACAGACGCTTACACGCCTGAGTTCAAGTCCAGGTATTTGTGTTGGATGCCGCCGCGACAGTGACCTTTGACCCTCTGGCCACTGGTCTTTGTCTCTTCAGGCTTTATCCAACGGGTTCAGGTAATTGCTACACTTCTCTGAGCACTAAAGCTGCAATGCCGTGTGAAAAAACGTACTCTTTCTCCCCAATCTTCGTAATTTGGGTTTTACCGGACTCTTCGGGAAGCTGGCGTGTGGTGTTTTCTACATTTTTACAATTTTTTGCCCGCATTCGATTTATGCACCGACGACTGGATGTGAGGGGTCTCTTCCAGCCATTGGGGGACATGGACCCCTAGATTCGTCGATGTGGTGGCTAAAGATTATCGATGCGGAGGCTAAAGATTCACGGTACCCTCCCTTTTTCACCGTTATAGTGGCGACACTTATAAGGAGAGGCGTTCTTTTGGCCTTTTTTATAGAGCGGGGGTGGGTATTCCGAAAGTTTCATCGGGATACAAGGCCGCGCCAGATGGGCACCGCCGTCCGCATTAAGACAGTAAAAAGCCGAACGCCAGTCTGCAGCTGGCAGCGGAGAGGCGGCTAACCATGGAGGTGGAGGGGCCGACCGAGGGCAATACGTACGTGTCCGGTATCAGGAGGGCGCAGCGAAACAGGGCGTTTCTGGTTGGGTCACCTCTTAAAGCCGACTTTACGGCACCTCAGTGTGTGTTGGTATTTCACAAGCGGTTGCCAGACTGTGATCAGTGCTTACGACGCCCGGTATAAGCGCCTGAAGTGGACGGGGGAGGGCACCTCTATGAACCTAAGGGCAAGGGGGCGACCGCCCTCTTTACTCAGATCCGTCCCGGGGTTAACTTCAGCTGAAAATATTTGACTCCGTGCCTTTGATAAGGATAAATTATCAGGAATTCCAAACTGAGCTTGCCCGACGTTTCCTCATCCCAAGTGAACTTAAAACATCTATGACGGACATTATATTGCTAATTTCTGAGTAGCTATGAACTGAGTACTTCCGTGCGACCCTCGTTCCGACCTGGCACAATACCGCAGCACCAAGGTGGTACCACTCCGTCGGGAATGGACGAAGGCACCAACAAACTGAACCCCGACCAATGCATGGGATTCATCCATCAAACGATTCTGAAAGCAACCAACCCGCGGCCAGCCATTCCGGAGCTGGACCTCACACTTTAACGAAAATCCAGCCACAATGGGCTCCTCTGGACACCTTTTGACGAGACCGTTGCACGAGCATATGAATACTCCAGTCTGCCACCCCCGGGTCAATGTTAAGTGTCCAAGAACAGGTGTGTTTTCCGCAGGGGCGGGCTCGGCACGTTACAGTAGCCCCGTCATCAGGACAGTTCAGCAGAGGCTGGCGGTGGCTGGCGCGCAGCCAGGGCAGGCCAGCTCAGAGCACAGTTACGCACAGACCAGGTGAGCCGCCACTTCTTGAACAGTCTGAGAGAGCCCAGACACCTCGTGTTTCCAGATTTAACCTGCACGCAATGGCAGGTTGACGATAACTGTGCAGTGGCATCACGGCTGCGGCGTGTTCACGAGGAAACATCCATTTGTCGGCACGCGCAGCTGCTATTGTCAGCGATGCCAAGTGTCAAGGACGCCGGAGAGGCAACAAAACATTCGTCTCAACATGCTGCTGCTGGAGCAGCAGGCGACGCCGGCTCAGACGCAACAAACGCTCCCGATTACCGAGTCACACCTGGCGACATCCCGGTCTGCGCCAAGGCCGCCGCTGTACCGGCCATCCAGCTCCGGCCATCGCTCCCGATTAGCGAGTCCCCAGCCTCGTGACCCCCGCTAAGTACGCCAAATAAGTCGCGCTTCGGAAAAGCGGCGCAGCCTTCACTGTCCGAAAACAGAGCTCAGCTGAGCGGAGCGGCGCGGCGTCTGAGGTGCGCCACGTGCGCCGCAACCGTCTCTCACCGGTCAGAGCGGCGGCACGCGGCCGCGGGCGGCGATAATTACACCACTCACAGTTTCACTGGCACGATTCCGGCTTTATCCAAGTGTGACGAGGCCGAGCCCAGCTTCAGGATAAGGATAACTGACTGCAGCATCAGTGCTGTGATAACTGGCCTGATAACACGGCCATTATGCTGTTGAAATGGGCCCCGATACGCCAGTAGTTACAACCCCTGTAACATCAGATTTTATCAATATGATGTCATCTTTCCTTATAGATATAGCCGCACGCAACGACGAAGCAGATCGCTGCGGCTGACGAGCGGTGGACACGGAACAAACACGAGCATATCAGATAACGAGGCGACAAGGGCGCGAATTTCATGGACGGGTCTGCCAGTGACCCACAGCCACTGGTGGGTCAAGGGGATGGGCTAATGGGGCTGCAGCTGCAACACTCCACCAAATGGGGCTGCAATGCACTTAAACCAGCCTTTTCAGAAAAAGGACCCGATTTCAAGACCATAATTTCATAAAATACTATTCTGAACTCTGCGTACAAAAAAATAAAGGAAGTAAGTGACAAGTGCTTCCATGAATTTAGGAACATCAAAAATATTATTTGTCGCATTATTTTCTTTTACCGAGCCCACCTCTCGGCAACCCCCAACACGTCACACACAGAAAGACCCACCACCTCACGATGTCAGTGGCGCCAGAGCCCCTGCAAGTCCCAGCTCTAGATTAACACGTCATCTCCACGACGAAAAAGCCCCATCGCTGGCACGGACTCCACCTCCCGGAGCGCGGCACAGAGTTCACACTCGCCCAGCCCTTCCAACCACAATAGCCACTGACCTTTTCACGATAATGCGTCCGGATTTGGACCGCGGCCTGCCTGCTGTTCTGCTGCTGTTACCGCCTGCACAGAGCGACACCACCTCCCGCTATCACTCAGACAGCGCGATCGCGCGACCGTCGCATACCGAGCCGCGCTCGCCGCAACGGAAGTCCCCCGGCCAACTATCACTACTGACTCAGAGCCATGCGGAGCTGCTCAGCGCCACCGGACCTCACGGGCGACTGCGCCCCACGGCGTCTCCGGCTGAGGCGGCCGACACCGCAGCGCCACCTGGGCCCTCCCGGCAGACCGCCGGCCGCTTCCCGGGCGGCGAGGTTTGACGTGCCTTTTGACGTGTCTATTGCCGAACTTTTCTATTTTAGCCCGAAAATTAGTTCTTCAGCACCGCCGCATTTTTCGGGGTGTGCATTGTCGAAAAGTTGTGAACGTTTCCTCCATCCATGGACTCAATAAGCGTAGGAACGTCCAGAACATTTAGGGGCGAAGGCATATCCTATGCCAGTTCTTTACATTCAACGCCATTGGGCTAATGGTTAAAAATCTTGCATTTGAGGGGGTGGGGGCATGGCCTCCTTACCCCTTGCTCCTCCGCCTATGCATGAACACATACACCACCACACAGTGACCTTAAACGTCCAGAGCAAACATTACACAGCGGCAAAAAAGTGTCATTTGAGCGGCGGAGAAGGAGCTGGATAAACCCAACCACCCTCCCCGGGACACATCAAGATGGAAGAGCCTTGATGAATGCAGCTGCAAATCATCTGTTGATCTGGCCTGTCCGGCTGGCACTAATTAGGGCCGTATTATCGGACTAATTCATGCCCATCAGTTTTCAGCGGGGCCATATCTCACGTCCCATCACGACTCGCTAAAAAAGCGTACAGAAATCACGAGATTAGCCACCAGCCATAGCACGTGGGTAATCATTTGGGCCAGCTCAAGGCGTTTTGACCTTGAACGCCCGGGGAAAACTCAAACAGCATAGCAATGGTTTATTTATCGGCGTCTCACCGAACGGTGAGCGAACCAGTTTCAGTCAGTTTTAATTCTCTGGTTTCAGCTTATCCACGTTCCTGAGCCATAGGGTGGAACTAAGCGTTACAGACAAATCCATGTAATACGTTAAAATATCTGTTCAAGTCTGTATTTATTCTCGCATGACGATTCTGCACGCAATTTCCAGTTGTAGCAAACGTACCCATCTTACCATCAGCTAAGTTGTCGAGCAGTCAACGAGGTTGCGAGAAATTGATTACCTACCAGGCTCAAACAAACATGGTTTCATCGAAAACCAGCCACTATGTGCGTGTGTATATCGGCGCGTTCCTATGAATGAGGTAGGAAAATTTCTCAATTTTTGAGCCAAACATCGTTTAATTGTTAGTCTCGTTTTGCCCGATATTTATGAACGCTTAGGCAGGCGTGCTGGTAAATGCTGAGAGGTGAGCCCCCGGTTGGGGTGCTAGCCAAGGAGTCAATGCCACTCAAACAGCACGCTGCTGCACAAACAACACACACACACACACTTCACACGCCTTGACGCATCCCGACAACAAAGACGAAACAAGCCTTTCCCTCGCAGCAGCATGGTTTAAAGAGGAGAGAGAACACGGAAAACACATTACACGCAAAACATTCTGAATACAGGACCGGAAAGAAAAATACGTTATAGGAACAAAACGAAACAATTATTTAATTTCAACTAAACTGGTCTGAAGCGATACACAGACAACTTCCGACAAGTTAAACATAGCGGACGAAACACAAACTGATATCCAATAGCTAAATATACCCAGTCCAAGGTCCTAGGACACGGCGGCCAGATTAGTCCTGCTCAGTCAAAAACAGAGCTCTACCGAGCAGCAGCTACTAGCAGTGACGGCGGAACGTTCAAATTTAAGGGGGGGCACCATGGTACTTTTTCAACCCATTGCTTGCCAGTCAACGCCATATGGTTAGTGTTAAAATTTATGATTTAAGGGGGCACCGTGCCCCAGTGCCCCCCCCAGTTCCGCCGCCAGTGGCTACCAGCATGGGAGCTACATCTGTATCAGCCAGCGTCAGTATCTTCCCCATCCCTGACGCTACAATCCCGATCAGTGATCACTGAGGCAGTGCGGAGCGCCGCCGCCGGAGTAGCGCGGCTTCGGCCGTGGTCACGGCTACCGTGAGATCCGGCGGAGCGAGGACACGAGGAAGTGCGCGCCCCTGTGTCGTTACACCTGGGGTAAATCGGCGTGCGGCCGTGGCGCGGCGCCCGATGTCCGCTGGACCGTGGGCGCTCAGCCACAGACAGAGCCAGGGCCGCACCCACGGGGCCGTCACCTACACGTGAAACGGCACAACCACCGTACCACACACAGAAGCTGGCAGCCAGACCCAAAACTCGCTCTCGATCCCCGATACATGTGCTTCGGGCCGGTTCCACATCCAGTGCCACGGAGAGCGGCGCTCCCACGCGCTGGAGCGGTGCGGAGTGAAGCGATTTGGCGGGGGCGGGGTGCGTTCACACCCGGAAACACCAGTCGGGCTGATCACCCAACCAAAACAGGGTCGAGCTGCGGCGCCCCGGGGCAGAGGCGGCCGCAGCCAGTGCGTTCCGCGCCGGTGCCCTGCTGGCGGTACCGGGGGCCGAACGCACCAGAGCCTCTGCTGACTGGTGGCCGACCTTCACTACAGTCTCATCCGCCTCATGTGTCTGAATATAAGACAAACTACACATGTCTCTTTCGTTCCTGAACGCTAGAAAATATTAGTGCAGCTCAGTATTGCAGCCGTTAAACACTGCAGTGTACCTTTCCAGGGCACTTTCCATCGCATTTCCACCATTGGAGTCAGTCGTATCCCTGTGACAGCCAACCAGACCACATCTTGATGGCACTTGGCCTCTCACGCTATCGTGAGTCAAGAAGTTCATCATAAACCACTCACATACGGCTGCAAGAGCCTGCTAAGCTTGATAAAAAACCACATACATGCCCTCTTTCTGCGCGTTAACTCGCAGTGGAACGAACCAGACGAAAAAATGCAGGGCAGAATTGAGTGCCTCGAGCGGGGATTCCGAGTGCAATTGTAGGTCCCATTCAATCATGGACGGACTTTAAGTTTCGTCGATAGAGCTTCGAGTCGCAATCTGGCAATGTCTCAAGCCGGCACTCCAGGAACGCAGTGATACTTCGTGAGTAATGCGTTTCCTCTTCCTCAAATTTAACAAACAAAAAATAATGAAGAAGCAAAACCAGAGGGCAATGATACATTTAGCGCGTTTTCCGGTCATTCCGGTGTCCACCATGGGAAGGCAATGCTTTCAACTGAAGGGATGGCCGGTAGCAGGCTAACGTCAGCCCGTGGCAGCCGCAGCTACAGAGCTGTCACCAAACAAGCTGGCACGTGGCTCCTGGCCTCTGCCGACGCGCCGTGACGTCCGCGGAAAAGTGACCCCTCATTGGTGGGAATCAGAAAAGTGTCAGCAGCCACCGGTCAGAATGAATGCTCTGAATGGCATTGGACACCACGAGTTGTTAGCCACCCGTCACTTATCTAAAAACTCTCTAACTTTAAGTTTTGACTTACGAAAGTTTCCTGATTGAAATTGAACAGTATAATGGCCAGATCGATGGCAGTGCAACGATTTGTCAGTCACCAGCGAACGGGTCGAACCCTTCATTGGGGCGGCGTCGCGTCCGGCGCCAGTTTTGGCAGCCCCAGAGGCGAGATGTGTGCCGGTGGGTCGGTTCTGACGCGGCGATCTGTCACTCTGTCGCTGCCCGTCGGCACAAACCGCGACAGCGCAGAGCGGGGAGGGACACAGTCAACTGCCGTGTCCCCGTGTCAACAGAACCAGAGCCACCCGCCCCAGTGTCACAGCAGGACCACAGCCACCCGCCCCAGTGTCACAGCAGGACCACAGACACCCGCCCCAGTGTCATAGCAGGACCACAGCCACCCGCCCCAGTGTAACAGCAGGACCACAGACACCCGCCCCTGTGTCACAGCAGGACCACAGCCACCCGCCCCAGTGTAACAGCAGGACCACAGCCACCCGCCCCAGTGTAACAGCAGGACCACAGCCACCCGCCCCAGTGTAACAGCAGGACCACAGCCAGCCGTCCCAGTGTAACAGCAGGACCACAGCCACCCGCCCCAGTGTCACAGCAGGACCACAGCCACCCTCCCCAGTGTCACAGCAGGACCACAGCCACCCGCCCCAGTGTCACAGCAGGACCACAGCCACCCGCCCCAGTGTCACAGCAGGACCACAGACACCCGCCCCTGTGTCATAGCAGGACCACAGCCACCCGCCCCAGTGTAACAGCAGGACCACAGCCACCCGCACCAGTGTAACAGCAGGACCACAGCCACCCGCCCCAGTGTAACAGCAGGACCACAGCCAGCCGCACCAGTGTAACAGCAGGACCACAGCCACCCTCCCCAGTGTAACAGTAGGACCAGAGCCACCCACCCCAGTGTCACAGCAGGACCACAGACACCCACCCCAGTGTAACAGCAGGACCACAGCCACCCACCCGCCCCAGTGTCACAGCAGGACCACAGCCACCCGCCCCAGTATAACAGAGGACCACACCCCCCAGTTAAAGCACAACCCCCCAGAAAAGACCAACGACCCATCCCGCAATATTCAATTAATCACCCATATAAATAAGGACACGCCTCCAAAACTGTCACAGGAAGGAGATTTGGCATTGTTCTGCATATCAGTTCCGTAAGCATGTTGCTCCGTACTCTCACTGCTATCTAGTCCCGCTGAGCTGGCGAGGTTCCAGGCGTTTGATGTTAAATGACTTGTCCTTATATTGTTATATTTATGTTCGTATTTTAATGTACGTTCTTATTCTTTATATTTTTATATCGTTTAGTTGTTTTAGACATTAAAATGTTGTATTTTCTACAAGCTCTTGACCTTTTTATACGCTTGACTTCATCTGTGAACAGGCACTTAGTGATGAAACTGACCGGTGATGTCTATTGTTCAATACAAACAGTACAAACAAACAAAGAAAAAAGAAGAAAAATACCAACTTCTATCTGACTTCATCTGTTGACTTGATCTTCATCGCTTGACTTATTCTGTGAACGGGACTTATATGAACCCGTTGATGATTGTTCAATACAAACAGACAAACAAAGAAAGAAACAATGTTCAACTCATACCAAGTGACCACCGGGGGAGGAAGCAGTCAATGGGCGGTGAACTTTTTCTTTCTTTTTTTCTCTGCGAACGGTAGGTTTCTAGGCAAATAAAGTTTGGTGAAACAGTTTATCGGCATATTCTATCACAAGACCATCTCAGTTCAAATCCCATTGTGAAGGTGCCACACTGCCTCTAAACTGGTTCCCCAACGCAGTTTGTCTGTCTGTTTCCTATTACTCGGTAAAGTTACCCGGAAAATGGTAAAACACCAGCCTCTGAGCTGGAAGCCGGTCAAACTACCGTGATTCGCGCGTAATTGATACCGAGCGACAGTCTTCCCACAAGGTTATATGTCGAAATGTTAGAGGCAGGAAATCACACGGTCATTAGGGGAAGCAGACCCAGAGCGGCAGTACCGACCTTCATGGCCTCGGGGCACCGTAAACACGGACAGGTAGTACCTTCAGTTTTCTGGACATTTCGGAAACATGAGTAACGGAATGAATACAAAAGACTGCGACTCCAGCAATAAAAGACCAGAAGCAATAAACACCTTATTATACAACATAAAATGGTTTATTTGGTTCAAGGTGCAATCCAACCTTTGATGCCTAAAACTAAGGAAGTAATATCAGGAATCATAGGACGATGAATTCAACATCCGCAGCCTCAGCTACCAGATATCAGGCTCCCGGAACAAGACGATTACGGCCGTGTTCGGGACCCTACATTTCTCTGGATACCGAGTTCCAACAGATTTTAGACCTGGAGGAGCCAAATATATTCTATCTTGTTCTGCAATGACCCAGTTCGAAGACACGGCGAACATTAGTCAGATGCGCAGCGCCTGGGCAGACAAAGCGCCCTCGGCGGCGGTCAGGCGGTCATTGTCCCCGTCATTGTCCGCCCGCGGGGAGGGGTCGTCACCCGTCACGTCACGTCCGCCTCGGAGCACTCCAGCTCAGACACGAACCGCGGCCGCCACGCACCGAGAATCGATAGCGGGCCACAGCGCCCCATCGACGGTTTGGCGCCGCTGCAGTTATATCCCGACTCCAGGCTCGGCCAGTAACGGGGCGTGGTGTTGGAGAGATGGATACGTCAAACAGGAGGATTCCACGATACTGGAAGGGTGCTCTTACAGGAATTTAATATAAGTGTTCGGTTCTGATACTGATAACCGAGAGGAGACTAGTTTCTGCAACATGAGGGCTAACGACAGTTCTGGTCGTCCGCGCTTACAAAACGTGCCGTACAGAGTCTCACGCGTAAAACTTCCCAAAAGGCTCACTAATTCCGACAAGTCAATTTCAAGAAAACAACCCGCAGGACCCACGCGTGAAATATAAAAAGTCTAGTTCACTTTAAAAGCCTGGCTGCACTAACATTACGTCATAACGTTCTCTCTCAGATGACCTGTGGCGAATTGGCTTGTTCCCCTCTGCCACACCTTAACCTAGCTTAATAGCACCATCCATTCTGTGAAGAGAGTAAGAACGGTCTCCCCTCTGCCCGTGCAGTCACGCGTCGCGTGGCCAATCCGGCGCACAAAGCCTTCAGTCGGCCTCCCGGACACGCGCGGCGCGGGGCGTCCGTCGTCGCCGGCAGGTTTTGCGGAAGTGACATTACTAGTTGGACACAGCCGGGTGTTCCGCCCGCGCCCTTTGTTGGGGTGAATGATGTGGACACGACGTATGGCCGAATAACATGGTATCGTCGTGACACGGGGACGGTTTTTACATCCCGTGACTAACATGTTTTTTCGCTATTTCTAGACAAAGATGAAGTCAGTACGACACAACCAAAATGACGAAACACGGCATACAACGAAGCCTGAGGAGGAAATGTTCGCGACCAATGCATGTGTCAGAGAGGGAAAAGTCCCTCTTTATTTGTGTAATCCTGTACAAAACAAGATCTCAATGTCTAAACCACGTCATTGTACATACATCAATCACTATAAAAGACCGAGCTTTTCACTTGATCCCAAGTTCATAAACCCGAATTATAGGTCAATCTATAGCAAAAAATACTATTAAATAAACATGAAAAGTTGCGTTCGGTTCTTAGGAAATAGGCCACCATCCTTGGCAAGGGAAAAACTTAACCTTTCATTTTTCACCAGCAAACATCAAAAATTGTATTTTTGTATACAGGAACGGATCCAAGGGGAGGCAACGGGGCCGGTCGCCCCTTAGGTCCCTGGTGCCCGACTTCCCCGCCCATGCCGGGGGTCCAGGGTGCCCTGAACGCCCTAATGCGATAAATTTGCGTAACAGGGGCCTTACTGGGTGAGCCTGGCGGAGGCACTCCAGTTTCCGGCATCTTCAACTTTTGCCACCCATCTATCGCCAGCCACAAACATGTTTCGACTATTTGGCTGCCCCTTCCCAGAAAGCGGCGTCCCTGTGGCCAAATTTGCTCAAACACGTCTCGGTAAGACTTCTAAAACACCCCCCCCAAAAAAAACGTCGGGATGGCACCCCTTGGAATGCTCACAAGGGACCTCTGGTGGCGTGGACTGCTTCCTGGCGCTTTGCGGTCCGCCTTACCGAAATCTAGATCCATCACTGGTTACTAACGGAGAGTTTACTTCTCGCAATTCTGACCCATCATAGTCATTTCACAAAATGACTCGGCATAGCCAGGAACTTAACTAGGTACTCGACTAGCAATATCAAACAAACGGATAATGTTTAGCATGGTCATCAGTAGGGAAATATTGTCCAAACTGAACATTATATGCCAAACTGTTTGCATTTTACCCAGAGCAAATCAGAAATGACAGCAAAAATTAGAGTAAACCCACATAAAAAGATAATTTTACTAATTCCGTTTTTTGGCGTGTTTTCGGGTTAAAAACAACACCATTCTAGCAACCACAATGACCAGCTTTTACATCACGGTCCGTGTAGACCAGCAGCACATCGGAAGGAGAAGAGCTGTCACCAGTCACTTCTCGTCCGCATTTCTGTGGGCGTTTTTTGCCACCATCAGCGCTGAGCGTGACCTCTGGGTAACACAGCTGCTCAGCCGCTGACTCAGAGGCTCAGACGGCCGGGCACTTCCGCTCCAGCCCGCCTGCCGCTCCAACACTGCTTACCAAACCCGCACCACTGACAGCACACTGCACACGCTGGTCTGCTATCACCAGTGCTACTACAATGTGTATAGAGTGTGTAGGGGCGGCGCTAACAAGACAGCAGCCCTTAGAAACAGCGCTGAATGGCATGCATTAAGAGTTACTTGTTACATTGAGAAGAATATGACATCCTCCTCGCAACTTCCCAGTGTATCTCTACAGTGATGGATCGATTTTGTGAGTCGACAAGCCATGGTGATTACTATTTTCATGTATGCCCCAAATAAAAACTACCGCTTTAGGAAAGCCTCCCTCAGCCCTTGCGAGTGCGATCCATGAGGATGCTGCTGTGTCCTGGACATGATCGTCAGCAAGCCAAGAAGCCCCAGAAATACGCTTGCAAAGTCCCGTATATGCACACTGCCATCACCATCCGCGACTAACGCAGCTTTAGCTGCCGAGGATTTCTGCATTGTCTCCGGGGGGAGGGGGCATCTTATTACGCAGGAACCTCCGACAGCCTCACTAAACGTAGCCTTTCCAGACGCCTCCTACTACAGAGCCACCTATAGAAAGGGGAGACCGCCCCGGCCCTCGGCCTGGCGATGCCCACAGCACGCTCTTCGGTGTCGTTTCACGCAGCGCGGCCGGCAGCCCACCAAACGCTGCCGCAGCCTGACCTATCAATGCCAGAGTTCCGAATCCCAGGGTGCTGGGAGGAGAGAGGTACCCGGGCAAGCTGAATTTTCCACTCACTCCTGTGTTATTTGTAGTAGATTGTCGACTCGCTTCTCATTTGGAGTCTTTTTAATATAATTTAATCATCCTGATGTATATAAGCTCACAAAAATATGGTAGTCCGGACATGTTTGATGAAAGTTTTCCTAAGCCTTAGATAAGGGATTAAATAGGGGGTTCAATCGACTCCAACATTACGACATCTTTTGAGCTTTTCACTCGCCGACTATATTTTCCAATGTGAACTTTATTTATATTAAGCACACTAGCGGAAAACAGCTCTGGGACACTGACCAACAAGCCTACACAAAACCGTCCCTTTAACAGCACGCAGGTTGCGGTAGAAAACACAACTGTAGCCTTCACAGCCATCTGACGTTAGGAGTCTGAGGGTCCGATGTGGCAACGTTAGTTCCCGCTGCAACTCTTACAGGTATGTACACATATGGCCTGGCCTCGCTTATACATGAATTCGAAATTGCATGTTCAGTTGTGCATGGCAAAGGTCAAGCTGTAGAAACGTATATTTCCAGCTTGGACAGAAGACTATGAAGCACCTACAAAAAATTGAAAATTCCTCATCCGCAAACAGGGGCATCATTCAACCAAAGCACACAAGCACGTAAGAAAACATCACATTGTAGGTACTTACATTGAAGAGAAGAATGCTGAATGGTAATTGAACTAGAGAGGTTCTCTCTTCAACCAATATCAAATGTCACATGGTTTCCAACTCCTGAAAAGAAAAGACATATCAAATAGCTTTTTAATCCACAAATACTAGCGCAAATTCACTTCTTCGAGCTATACTATTAATACAAGATTTATTTATTGAGACAGCATGGTAGTCTACACGCCAATACGAGTCGAATGATGATGATTTTACCCTGTTGGGTCAAATTAAAAAAAACTGGCCTGAGCTCAGGCCAGCAAGTCACCCAGCGTACTCATAATGCATATCGTTGGACTCATTGCGATATACAAACACGATGACTAAACAAGGAAAGTGTAAAAGTGGAAGATTCAAAGGTGAGAAAGAAAAACCTATCAAATGCAAAACATTCCCCGAAAAAAACAACATTGTGCTCATTCTGTCTCAATCCCTCACCAGGGGCCTTTACATACGCACCAATCACACCACTACCTAAATCTGCGCTCGAAGCACCCCGCAGGTACCAACACACTGACCTCTGAGGTACCAACACGCTGACCTCTGAGGTACAAACCCGCTGACATCTGAGGTACAAACCCGCTGACATCTGAGGTACCAACACGCTGACCTCTGAGGTACTAACCGACCGATGTCTGTGGCACTAACCCTCTGACACCTGAGGTACCAACCCACTGACCTCTGAGGTACCAACCCGCTGACGTCTGAGGTACCAACCCGCTGACGTCTGAGGTACCAACCCGCTGACATCTGAGGTACCAACACGCTGACCTCTGAGGTACCAACCGACCGATGTCTGTGGCACTAACCCTCTGACACCTGAGGTACCAACCCACTGACCTCTGAGGTACCAACCCGCTGACCTCTGAGGTACCAACCCGCTGACGTCTGAGGTACCAACCCGCTGACGTCTGAAGTACCAACCTGCTGACGTCTGAGGTACCAGCCCGCTGAAGTCTGAGGTACCAACCTGCTGACGTTTGTGGCACTAACCCTCTGACACCTGAGGTACTAGCCCGCTGACGTCTGGGGTACCAGCCCGCTGACCTCTGAGGTACCAACCCACTGACGTCTGAGGTACCAACCCGCTGACATCTGTGGCACTAACCCTCTGACACCTTAAGTACTAGCCCGCTGACGTCTCAGGTACCAACCCGCTGACGTCTGGGACCAACACACTGACGTCTGTGATACCAACCCACCGACGTCTGTGGCACTAACCCACTGACGTCTGTACTGTGGTAATAACCCTCTGACACCTGAGGTACCAACACGCTGACGTCTGAGGTACCAACCCGCTGACGTCTGGAGGTACCAACCCGCTGACACCTGAGGTACCAACCCGCTGACGTCTGAGGTACCAACCCGCTGACGTCTGGAGGTACCAGCCCGCTGACGTCTGAGGTACCAACCTGCTGACGTTTGTGGCACTAACCCTCTGACACCTGAGGTACTAGCCCGCTGACGTCTGAAGTACCAGCCCGCTGATCTCTGAGGTACCCACCCGCTGACGTCTGAGGTACCAACCCGCTGACATCTGTGGCACTAACCCTCTGACACCTGAAGTACTAGCCCACTGACGTCTGAGGTACCAACCCGCTGACGTCTGGGACCAACACACTGACGTCTGTGATACCAACCCACCGACGTCTGTGGCACTAACCCACTGACGTCTGTACTGTGGTAATAACCCTCTGACACCTGAGGTACCAACCCGCTGACCTCTGAGGTACCAACCCACAGACGTCTGGGGTACCAACCTACCGACGTCTGTGGCACTAACCCACTGACGTCTGTACTGTGGTAATAACCCGCTGACGTCTGTGGTACCAACTCGCTGGCGTCTGGGCCAACTAGGATATTTTCAAAAGTTTTCCAGAAAGGTTTGGTAGCTGCCTCGTGGGGGCACTGCTGCAGTGTGAGGCCGGAGAGTGAGAGGATTGGACCGGACGGCCAGCCTGCTAATGAGGGACGGCATGGGTCGTGGCGTGGTGGTGAGACACCCGACGGAGCCGCTGATGGCTTCGGCCATGTCCGAACGAAATGGTGGCGGCTAGATTGGTTCCTTGACTGTCTTATTTTAAACAATTGCCTTAACTTAATCCTGTACCTTAATTTAATCCGCCCGACGTATCGGCTTTAGTCTTGGTCTGGGTCCACTCTTCCCCGCGGGTGCAGTGGGGCATTGGATTCTTTCCGCGGGTGCAAATGCGCGTGGAAGAAATAGCTGGAGGGCGATGTAGCTAAATGTAACATAATTGACTGTATTGACCGGCACTCTCTTTTCCACGCACGCTGGCTGATTTCCTCAGTGCTGATGGGTGGGGATGGCTGTTGGGCACTTCCTTGTCTTTATATCTGTCATGTATATGCCTTCTTTAAAAACGGAAAAAATAAACTGTGCTTTCCAATCGCCTCCTGTGCTGCCATGTAACGTATCGATCCTGCGAGCCAATTCAACGACCCGGCCTGGGGCGCATCTATACTGCCGGTGGCACTTTTTGCCTTCGTTGGCCGACGCAGCTTCGCCGTACACAGCCTCCACAGCACTCAAATACGCTCCCTTACACACACGTTCCGTCCCGATTCATGAACGTGTTTCTCTAAGCGAGTGCACCGAGCTTTCCGCTACATAAGCGGGCCCAATGCAGTTCTGAATTTTGGATCATGGTGGTGTTCTGGAACTTTACACTGTCATCTCTGAGGAGTTATTCCACTGGTCAAGGCCGCCGGCCTGACAGATCGTGCTGAGCGGCAGCAGCTGGCACCACGTTAATGCTGCGAGTCAGAATGGTTACAGCCCCAATCACTTGAATGGGGTATCAGTAAGCAAGCAGGTCACTAATCCAGTTGTTCCCACCTAAGGGGTTAGTACATTACCATATCCCAACCACCCCCCCCCCACACACACACACCCAAACAACACAGCCATTGAATCACAAATCTTTGCAATCCTCACCTGACCATCAGGACAATAAAATATTAAATGAACTCCAACATCCACAAGTTTCTTTCTATTCGTTCCAGTGGACATTGAGTTTGTCAATAAATTCTGTATATCTATTTCCACATTTTAAGGGACTCATACACGTTCTCACATCTGTAACACAGTCCAAACCGGATATTGCACTGCCAGAGCATCTGCCTTGCCCCTCAGGTTTTTTAAGTGTGCATCTTGCATTTTGACTTTTTGAATAAATGTGAATGGCTCCAAAAGCATACCAGAGACACTGCAAAACTGTACCAAATTCATAGGTGCACAAAATGAAGGAGAAACAACATGCTTACAAAATGAGACAGTTTGTCCATAAAGCAGGCATATCTGAGTCCTGAGAAGGCAGCACGCAGCAAAGCCGTACTGGTCGCTGAAGGCAAAATGCAATTGCTGGGTTAGGTGCACCACAAGTTCGCTTGCTGAATCATGACAAAGTAATGATCAAGGCAAATCGGTATAACTGAAGGCCGCCAAATTAATGTGTTACAGACTAGTAAAGCGTGGATAACTATGTAATCAGACATGCTGAGCTAAAATATAATACTCACTTCCTGCGCTGATTTTATTTTACGATATAATCCGGCACAAAATCCGTCATTTATCTCACCACTTCCGATGCACCACCGGAAGAATCATGTAAAAACAAACATGACGTTAATTCACGATGCCAGATTGGATTCCAGAATAATAATTCAATACAAGAATAATACTCTAGATCTCTGATAAATTACTCCAGAAAAACACTATATGAATCAGCAGATTTCCCGCCAAGAGAAATCAATCTCAACTTTCGACTGATTTCCCCCACCAGCACTGAGGCAGGTACAGTAAAGGAAAATACAGATTTATCAATGCAGTGTGGTCCAAACATTTTGCAAATCAGGACAGTACGCGAGTGAGGCAATCGCAGCCCGCGAGCGGACATGAGTCCTCTTAAGGCCTGGCCTTTGCCAGCGTTAGCCAGAAAATCTGAGGCCGCCGGAGGCAAAAGTTGGCGCCGCAGGCTAGGTGTGCCGCAGGCAACATCGCTAAATCGAAAAATAGTTAGGTACGGTTAGGTTATGTCAAGTTTTCAAAAAAATGTTAACACTTTAAAGGATTTTGTAACTATCGAAGTTATTTAAAATAATGTTTATCAATCTAAAGGTTTTTATTTGCATCAATGCAAGATTGAAAAACACCATATCTGGTATCGTCACAATATTTCCCACACTGGTTACGATCTCTGCTGTGTGTGGTGTGGTATAATGCTACTTAGATTGTCATTTTCATTTCTGGGGGAATTGGTGCTTTGGTGCGGATAACTGTGTTGACCATCAATGAGAGTGAGGTGGAAAGGGTCAAAAACCATATTTCTTAAGTGTCTGATTAATTTGTCTTCCTTCAGAATTACTGGCAAATGATAACCAGCTTTTGGGGTAGGTAAACAAACCTTGAGGCAGAAACTGACACTTGGGGAAGCACTTTTTTAACCATACAACGTTTAATAAGCAACAGGCACACAAAAAACACACAACACAAGCGTGATGATAGGCATATGCCATAGTGGGGGCCTGAGCTTGCATACAACCTGCGTGACAATGGGTTCTTGCATGCTTGCTGAACATGCGGGAGAGAGGCATGGCAGGTATGGAGCGGGGGCAGCAAATTATTTTGCTATCTACTTTAGAAGAAATAAGCACTGACACACTGAAGCACTGACACACTGAGGCGGACACTGAAGTACTGAAAAGAGAAAAAAAGTACTGAAAAAGCCTCAGCCTTCACATACCCACAGGGCATATTTTAAGCTACAAAGTGGTGGGCATTTTGCCCACCAGTCCCCCATGCTATGCCCACCAGTGAACGGCCCTGGACGGCCCAGTGCCCACCAGTCATTTGATGTTGTAGGAGTGCCCTTTTAGTGGGAATTTGTGCCCTTTTCAGCCGAATGCCCACCAGTCCCAATTCCTTAAAATATGCCCTGCATAGCCAGGTATCATAATGAAAACACATGAATTCGCTTCCGATTATATTTGCCCTAAATTATGCTTACCCATTCAATTAATAAAAATACGGATCACGATGATGATGGTGGTGAGAAAATATGAGAGTGGTGGAGTTGTTGTTTTCTTGTTGTCATCGCGCGGCGTTGCTGGCTGTTGTTCACGTTGTTTTTTTATAAAATAAGACAAACGCGTGGTGGGCCACTCCCGTAGAAGCAATTAGTAGGACATAACTCTTCAATATGCCCTCAAAGTGAACAAGGTTTCTGAAGGTTTTATTTTGGGCTTCATTCAGAATTGTTAGCAAAGTTTATTTCGTCCAATCATAGGCTCCTTTTGTGAGCTAAGTGACGAGATATCTAGTTTTGATTCGTACAAATAAAGAGTTGACCTTTTACTTGCCTATTAGCCATCTTGAGAACAGAATTAGTTTACAGCTCATGTGCGCCTCAGGGGCTATGGCACTGCACCCCGCCGTTTACGTTTGACCTCTATGAAAGTCAAAATACCGCCCGCCCGCCCGCCCGCCTCCCCCGCCGCACACGCGCCGCCCACAAATACTGGTCTTCAAGGGTGAGAGCAAGGCTCTAAAGGTTGGTGATAGCACGGTTCCTAGAGATAGGGTGAGAGTTCGGTGCAAAGTTCAGCGTCGGTCGCTCAGGAGGGGGCTGCGGCCATACCAATTCACAATTTTCTGGATTTTTGTGTGAGCCTTTGACCCTCGCCCTACCGGGGCTATCGATGGCCCTCCCCTAAGGTTTTTTCGGAATAGCATAAATAGCGGAACAGCATATGGGGCTTTTTTCGGTGCGCTCGAATCTCGCCTGTCACGCGCGCGTATGATCCCTAATAGTAGCGGTACCACCTGTATTTAATACCCTCTGTCACTACACCGCCGCCGATCCACCTCGTCGACTCGAACTCGTATAGAACTCGTAGTCCCGTGTGCGTTCGCATCCACGCTGGTCCGTTTGTGTCCACCGCCCCCCTACGCACTCATTGCGCCTTAACCCCGGTGCCATTCTCTACATACCAGTGTCCTCTACTCTCCTTTTGCTGTATTGTGCATATCTTTGTGTATGAATGTAAGAATACATGTTATGGAATCAAACGATGGGGTGCGGTACCGTGGTTGAGGAGTCTTCCTGTCACTATCACCCCATTATTGAGTCCATACACATATATTTCACAGTAAAAACATCCATCAAGTTCACACACCCAGATGCCAGTTCTTAATCCACCCTCCCTGAAATAAAAAACACCACACCCCACACAGCAGCATGAAGGTAGACTGAAAGCAATGGGTAGACCCATGCAAGGCACATTATGGGTGCAGCATTCATCTCCTCTAGAGGTATCACAGTCAATATGGCAGCAGCAGCGGGTATTGCGAGGAGAAAGTCTCACTGCGGTGGTAGTGAACATAAAAAGATCTTTCTTACTCTTATTTTCTTACTATCCCTGCAATTTCGCTCCTGTGAGTCGCAACTGTTGGAGGTCTTGGAGGACTGGAGTCAGCTCATCGAGGACCACAAACCAGTGGATGTAGTCTATCTATCTATCTATAGTTGTCGGAATTTTGGAGGCCATGTCAGCCTGATTGGATCCGGTCTTCGACAAGCTCAGTTTCGATGAGTCTACACTCAGTCTTACTCAGGCCATAATGCCTGAGGAGTTGACTAGTTGGTGAGAGCAGTTGAAAAGAAAGTAAAGGACCTTACTCTGGGCATTCAGGGACAAGGTACATCAGGGATGACCAATGAGAGTCGAGCTTGTTCTTAAACTCATTGACCGTGGTGGTTTCTACTACTGATGTAGGCAACGCATTCCAGTCATTCACGCGGACTGAAAATGACGAACAACGCGCTCTAGATGTAGTGCTGGGTTTAGCAAGTTTCCACTGATGTCCGCGGGTACGGGAGCGATCAATGAGGTCGAAAAACTGGGCTGGATCGATATCAATGGAGCCGTGAAGCAGTTGGTATACTTTGATCAGGTCTCCTCGGCGTCGCCTGTAATACAAAGAGGGAAGCGTAAGAGCCCTCAGTCGGTCCGGGTAAGATAAACCCCTCATGGAGGGGACCATACGAGTGGCCCTTCGCTGCGCCCTCTCAAGCAGCCTTTGGTGAGCCCTATTGAATGGTCCCCAACAGATGTTACCATACTCCAGTAGAGGACGCACCAGTGCCTTGTAAAGAAGAGGCAAAGTGAAAGTGTCAATGTTAGCGAAGGATTTTCGGATGACAGCCAAAACTATGTTAGCTTTTGAGACTGATGCCGCTGCTTGCTGTCGGAATTTCAAGTCCCTGTCGATGATTACCCCGAGATCTCGTTCTTCATCTAACTTCCTGAGATAAGCACCGCCCATAGTGTAATCGTGACAAGGATTATTATTGCCAATGTGCAACACTACACATTTACCTTCATTGAAAAGGGCATCTGCCACGTTGACGACCATTCCAATACCCGATTTAGGTCTGCTTGTAACATTTCTGATGAGTGGAGGTGCCTAATTCCTGTGTAGAGTTTTGTGTCATCAGCAAAAATTTTATGCCAGAAAGTACACAATCAGAGAGATCATTGATAAACAGAAGAAACAAGATCGGGCCAAGCACAGAACCCTGCGGAACACCACTAGTGACCTTTGTCCATTCTGAAGCAGCGCCATCAACGACCACATACTGTTTCCTATCCGATAAGAAAGCGCGGATCCACCTAAGTAGCTTGCCTTTTACACCATAACTCTCCAATTTCCTCAGAAGACGCACATGTGGGACCGAATCGAACGCCTTCTGAAAATCCAAATAGATGGCGTCGACGGGTACGCTCTGTTCGAGCCTCCGTGTCCAATCCTCCAATGTCTGTAGAAGTTGTGAGTCACACGAACGTTTTGGCCGGAATCCATGTTGGTGGTCTGAACGAAGATGGTGGGTGCCCAGGAACCTCAGAAGCTCGTCTTTAATCAGGGACTCCAAAACCTTGCAGGGTATAGAAGTCAAGCTAACTGGTCTGTAATTGCCAGGATAGTGTTTGTCCCCCTTTTTGTAGATTGGGACCACTCTCCCCAACTTCCATTCCTCAGGGATTGCCCCAGTGTCTAAGGACTTCCTAAAAAGAAGGGACAAGGGGACACAGAGGGCTCCTGCTGCCTCATTCAGTATGCGGGGATGAACAAGATCAGGTCCAGGAGAGCTGGAATTTCGAAGAGATGTAAGTTTGGAAAACACTTTGTGAGATGAAATGGGAATGTCCTCTAGAATGTCCTCTATTTGGATTTTTCAAAAGCGTTCGACTCTGTGCCACACAAGAGACTCTTAAAGAAGCTATATGGATACGGGGTGAGGGGACGTCTTCTTACATAGATCAGGGCCTTTCTTTTGCATCGACAGCAGAGAGTGGTGATAGGCACAGCTGCATCCGATTGGCTGAGGGTGTCTAGTGGAGTCCCCCAGGGGTCAGTTCTGGGTCCAATCCTGTTCTTGATATACATCAATGACCTGCCCGATGTTGTGGAGTGTTGTATCAAGATCTTTGCGGATGATACCAAGGTGTACACCTCTGTGCAGGACCTTGTATCCAGAGCCTCTCTCCAACGAGACGTAAACAGCTTGCTTAAATGGTCTGCGGTCTGGCAGCTCCCTTTCAATCTAGACAAGTGTTCAGTCCTGCACCTTGGCCCTGCCAACGCCCACCACAGTTACTCCATGACGGGGACTCAGATCCGCGAGTCATCTGGGGAAAGAGACCTGGGCATCGTGATTGACGGGGAAGTCAAGTTTCGACAGTAGGCTTGTACAGCCGTTGCCAGAGCAAATAGGGTACTCACAGTCATTCGTAGGTCCTTCGCTAATATCGACAGTTTCACGCTCCCTCGGCTTTACAAGGCACTTGTGCGCCCACTTCTGGAATATGGCAACAGTGTGTGGGGCCCATTCAACCGATCCGATCAGAAGCTAGTGGAAAGAGTCTAGAGACGTGCAACCCGCTTGGTGCAGTCCCTTCGTCACTTACCCTACCCAGAGAGACTGCAAGCACTAGATCTTCCATCCCTATACTACTGCAGACGTAGGGGGGACATGATCAAGCTGTACCAGCTGATGAACGGAAACATCGATCAGGATTTCGCGCAGTTTGTTGCTCTTGACCCCCACACTCGCACCCGAGGTCATTCTAAGAAGTTGGCTAAACCATCAGCTCAAACAAGGACTCGTCATTGCGCCCTTGGGGTCCGATCTATATCTGATTGGAACTCTCTCTCTCTGACTCTGTCGTTACAGCACAAACCATTTCCCAATTCAAAAGTGGCCTAGATGAACACTGGGCCCATCTCAGGTACTTTTCTCCTGAGAACGAGTGAGTCTAGCACGATCGAAATTGAGCTCGTGGAGAACGGAGCCTGCAGGCCTTGTGCCTCGAAATTCCGAAAATCCGTAAGGTAAGGTAAGGTAATTTCTTACCCCAGGTCACACTAAATCAAGTAACCAGGTGAGGTCAACCAAGGTCACTTCACTTTGACTTTTGAGCTCTACCATACCTACATTTTTAAGCCGAACGATATGAAACTTTCTACGCTCCAGAGCTTACAAAATGTATATCCCGGAATTTTCGATTTGGTGTCACGAGGTCAAGTCACGAGGTGACCACTCCCTTTGAAAAGGCATGGGGTCATATAGCAACCTGTGTCGATTGAAAATTTTGGGAGGAGGGTGCTGCTCTGAGCCTCCCGCGGGCGATCACGGTTAAGCGGATGGTGCCGCGCCGCATCCCCTGCCACTGAGATGCTGCACATTGGCCAGTCTGCAGAACATGACAGATTTTGACGATATCTCGTTGGGGCAGCCTCGGGGCAGACCTACCGATTTGGGGCAGCTTTTGGTTGAGCTTGGGGCAGAGGAGGGCTGTTGGGGTAGGAACTAGTACTTGGGGCAGCGGGGGCATTCCAGGACAAAACGACCAAAAATATTTCAATTTGACACCACCATGTCTAGAAAAAATCTGAAACTTTGTCTCCGGGGTAGTTTTGGGCCAGAAACACGCCTGTGAGAATCTTAGCCCCCTCCGACCAACGGTGACCGAGTTATAGCCCGAGGCATTTTCGGGAGGTCACGTTGTAGACTCATGTTTGATGCTTCATAACTCAACAACGCATCACCTGATTAACAAGTTTTGTATATCATTGAACTCGTCTTGAATTATAGTTTATTTTGAAAAAAGAAAATGTTAAAATTTGAAAATTTTTGACTTTTAATTTGTTTGACCTTTTCCTTTTTGCCCTAGCTTGACCTTTTCCCAGTTGAAATTGCCCTTTTAGACACCTCAAAAATGTTTCTTCATAAAATATCTTTCGATAGCAAAAATAAAAAAATGCGTTCTTGCTATAAGCTCCGAATATTTAGCACCTAAGGTAGGTATGTACACGGTTTTTGACTATTGCGGTAGTACAGCCTTATGTTTAACGCCGCAAATATAGCGATTGCTTTTGTAATCGGTCGCTGGAAATCATACTCCATTGTCTTTACGAAATTTTAATCGTACAAGTATCCGAATTTATGACAATTAACACGCGCCCACCCGAGGGGGTGGGCAACCGGCCTCCTCAGGTCTCTACAGGTAGTAAAAAAAATACCTTCGCGCAGCGCCACCGTACTCCATCTACCTCTAACACAACATTTTGCAACTTCTGGAAAAATAATTTAGGTCAACTGGGAGGTGGTAGGTACCGTAAATGCTGAAGGCCAGCAGGCAACTCAGTGGTGAGGGGGTGACCTGAGGTAGACGGTCGTCGTTATGCCTTGTGGGACTTTCAACTTTGTTTCCTTGATTAACACTTTATCGTGGGAGTTGCTCGTTTGGGTGGTGGGGTCAGGGTCTCCGTAAAAAGTCCCTTGATGACTCTGGTGAGACACCTACTCCTAAAACCGCCTCCTTGCCGCCCCGGTAGCTCAGTTGGTAGAGCGTTGGGCTCTGGCCCGCGGCTCAGAAGCATGCAGTGGCAGTGCATGTCCAGGCTTGGGATCGGTTCCGCTGAGACGCTCCGGCGCTCAATAGCTTACCCGACGTACAGGTCGGCTGGCAACTGACTGGTGAGAGGGTGACCTGAGCGGGGCGGCCGTCCCTGTGCTGTGTGGGACGTTAAACGTTGGCTTCTAAAATCAGCCCTTCATTGTGGGAGTTGCTCGTTCGGATGGTGGGGTCGGGGTCTCCGTGACAAGTCCATTGATGACTTTATTGAGACCCCGACTCCAACAATCGAACTGAGAACAACTTGTACAAAATGTATAAAAAACTGAACTGGCAACAACTTGGGCGATATTTATAAACAGAAAAACTGCAGCCATTAAAAGTGATAAAAAGGGATTCCTTGTTTCGAGGGAGACGAGGGCAAATGAACTTATTAATAATGAACCTTTCAGCCTTAAACGAAAAGTTACAAAGATGGCGCGACCTTATCAATAATTGAAACAAGTATAACTTATCCTATGAGCACCACTAACTCACACAATTACATCGTTCCCGGAGATGGAAAATAGTATCGATGCTAGCTGATCCAGTGCAGCACAGCATATGTTTGAGAGGATTCATGCAATGTAAACAAACGTGTCTGAAAGGCTTTCATTCCCAAAAAGTAATTTGAATCTGCTCATATATTCGACAAAATGTCCTGAAATTGTAACGCATTCGACTTGGTCGCTTGAACAGGTTGCCTCATGATATTTTTACAAGGTGATCATTTCATAGCTGACACAGATCCGAGAATCCCAGATAAATAATGACACAGTGCACTGGGAGTGATGCCGCTAAATAGCCAGTTTTAATCATTACCGAATATGTTACATACAATCGTTTGGTCGTGTCGCCTTTGAGGCTGCTCAAGGTCACAGTATTTCTTACGGGAACTAAGTGGAAACCTAAATTTTGTGGCATAATAGGTGACAGAGAAGAGCCGTAGAAAGAAAAGTTTAGCACCATTGGAACACTTGTCGAGCCTAAACGGATTATGTATCTTATAATATTGCCTAGTCAAATGTCAAAATTAACCTGCTTTGACCTAGAGCCAGGCTTAGGTCTGTATGGTAAAAAGAATATTAATCAAACTGCAGTGGCAAGTCAGACACGACAATGTAAAAATACAACCTCCATCGCAATTCTCGACAATTCTCAATTCTCGCAAGTTATCCAAATTTACCAATCGCCCCATGCATTTATAATGGAAAGATCATGACCTTTGCCCTGCTCCCGGTTATCGATATAGAAATCCTGCTACGAAAAATTATCTTGCTAGGCGATCTTACTATGTAATGCGATTCTAACCACGATAGGCTAAATTTGATATGATTTATGCACCTCCCAAAGTTTGAGGTTAGGTCTCTTGACCTGGGTTGGCGGTCTGACCTGGTATGGCCCAGACCTAAAATTTTGCCAGAAGCTGCAAAAATTTCCAGTTAGAGGTACATGAAGTACGGTGGCGCTGCGCGAAGGTGTTTTTTTTTACTACCTGTGGAAACCTGAGGAGGCCGGTTGCCCACCCCCTCGGGTGGGCGCGTGTTAATTGTCATAAATTCGGATACTTGTACGATTAAAATTTCGTAAAGTCAATGGAGTATGATTTCCAGCGACCGATTACAAAAGCAATCGCTATATTTGCGGCGTTAAACATAAGGCTGTACTACCGCAATGGTCAAAAACCGTGTACATATCTACCTTACGTGCTAAATATTCGGAACTTATAGCAAGAACGCATTTTTTTATTTTTGCTATCGAAAGATATTTTATGAAGAAACATTTTTAAGGTGTCTAAAAGGTCAATTTCAACTGGGAAAAGGTCAAGCTAGGGCAAAAAGGAAAAGGTCAAACAAATTAAAAGTCAAAAATTTTCAAATTTTAACATTTTCTTTTTCAAAATAAACTATAATTCAAGACGAGTTCAATGATATACAAAACTTGTTAAACAGGTGATGCGTTGTTGAGTTATGAAGCATCAAACATGAGTCTACAACGTGACCTCCCGAAAGTGCCTCGGGCTATAACTCGGTCACCGTTGGTCGGAGGGGGCTGAGATTCTCACAGGCGTATTTCTGGCCCAAAACTACCCCGGAGACAAAGTTTCAGATTTTTTCTAGACATGGTGGTGTCAAGCCTTGGTCGATCTGTCCTGGAATGCCCCAGCGGTCAGTCCGGTTAATCACCAAGGGAGGAAGAAAAAATAATGAAAAAACAGCAATCATGAGTTAAACTTGCGCTGGAAAAGCTAATTTGTCTCAAAAGCGTCATATTTGTCACCAAGCGAAATATGGTTTAAAAGATAGCAGATCAAGGAAATTTTTCATATTTTCAAATTTGTAATCTAAACAATAGTTATAGTTTTAGTTTTAGTTTTTTTAGTTTTATAAAACAATCTTAGAACTCAAAATAAAATTTCTCTGTACCTATGTAGTTTTTGCATTTCCTCCACTATGTTTTGATCGCCAAAGACCGGCAAATCATACCAGCCCCCTCCCAAGAACGAATGCCGGTTCGTGATGTGGCATCACTCGAGCGTGAGGAGATCTTTCTTCACTTGGGTCTTGTGAAAATATTCCAAATTTTGTGATGCTTTCTTGCAAATGTGAGAAAACAAAAAGGAACAAAATGCTTTAGCTGTGGACAAAATATTGTATTCAACTATAGTTGTCAGTTGAAATATGTTTTAAAGTATCGATTGATACGGCTTGAAAGCATGGGAAAATAACGGCACTAGGGGAAAGACTTTGCTCGTAAATATACCTTTGAATAAAGGTATCTTTGAAATCATGCATCATGAATGCAAGATACCTGCTGTACATGTGAGTTTCTATTGCCTTGGTACATGGAGGGTCGTGAGTGCGTCGTCGTCGTCGGGTCGGATGCACGGTTTTATTTTATTTCTGTGTTTCGTTTAAAATGGAGTACATAACATTTGTATCGGTAAAAACTTACCCCCCATTGGAGGAGTCTGCCCCAGCAACCAAATTTCTGCCCTAATTGGGGCAGGCTTTAGACTGCCCCAAGCGCCTCGTCGAGTCGCCTGCCACTTTCTGCAGACTGGCACGTTGGGCTGTTGGGCCATCGGCGGTGCTCCGGCTAGGTGCGAACTGATGGAGCGGCGACTCCGAGATGCGACTCTGGTGCGGTGGCCGCTGGGCGGCGTTTGGTGGCACTGCAGCGGCCGCTGGACGGCGCTGGGGTCCCTGCCGGTACATTGCCCCTGGTTGGCGCTGCGAGGCGTTTTGTCCATCCACTAACCCATGAATTTCTTTTTTCTTTTTTTCTCCTGGTCCCCTTTTTTCTTTTTATGCTCATTAACACTGCACTGACGCTTTCTCCTCGCGATAACCGCTGCTGCTGCGGTGTTGACTGTGCTGCCTCTAGCTCCACTCGGTGTGTGCCTCGCATGGTCCTACCTGCATGCTGCTGTGTGGGGCGTGGTGCTACATTCCCCGACTCAAGTCTGTGGAGCACTGATTTACTGTGGATGCCCTAAAGCCTGTCAAATTATGTAGAAGTTGGATAAAGTGCTGTTGTCTGATGTGTGTACTTGATGGATGTTTTTACTGTGAAATATATGTGTATGGACTTGAAAAGCTCTCTTATTACCTATCTTAAAGTCACAAAAATGATTGCAAATGCTCAGATTGCTCAGAAAAGTTATTGGACTCCCTTTCATGGATCCCAGGAGCAATATTTGTCCTTTAGCCTGTCTGAGGTCATCACAGGTCACCAGGGGTCAAAAAAGTTTTGACAATCAACATCTCTTTACCTAATCAAGTTCGAGCGCTGATAAAAATGTCATTGTGTATATCTCTTCACTGGCGCTTCATTTGATATATGGCAAGGTCTCTTTCTGACCTTTGTGAGCTCAGGTCATATTACGTCGCAAGGACCTCTGGAGGTCAAACTACTGGCAGGAGGTCATTATGTTCCATGTAGCGGAGAAAGCCGAGGCATTTTCCTATCAAATGATTTTTACCAGATCTCAATAGCTCTAATGATGGCATAAAAGCTATGCCCAGGTTTCTTAAGCATTGCATATTTTAGTGGAAATAATCTATTGTGGCCTACCTGGACCTCTGCAGGTCAAACAATTGACCTGAGCGCTTAAAGGGAATGTGGTACCATTATAACATAATTTTAACTTAGATAGCCAAGTTGTAAAGCATGCCAGAAAACCCTGTACTCAACATATCATGTGTCTTGGAATTAGAAATTTCCGTACAGAAAAGCTAAAAACCTACCTTAAATGTACCCAAGGAGCCTGCCACAGTTGTCAGCTGTTGGTGTGACATCGTGCTGACATCACAGTTTGTAGTCAACCTATTGAAGTCTATTGAATATGGTAGTAGTTTACAGATCGGGATATCATGCACAGGCAGATGTTGATTACTTATTATAGAGGAACATTTTTAGTATAAATATATTGAGCTTATTGTACTTTTTTCAGAAAAAAACCATGCACATTTTCACGATTTTCGGCTAAAATACTCCTAATTACACTGAATTCCGGGATTTGACCTAGGTGCCACGTTTCCTTGAACATGCCAAGTAAAATCTTACTTAGTTCACACAAGCTTTCTAATGCACTTTGCAGATTTGCACTAACCCACATGTTTTCGTAGTTAGAGGAGGCATTGATGCCCCCAGTGGGTTGTTGTTGTTGTTGTTGTTTATTCCCTCTGGGTCCTTCGCGGACCATAGCCCAGCAGCTCCCTGTGGCAGAGGTAGCCGCCGGCCAAGGTCGCCACCAGGTCGCCGTCCCGCAGCTGCTCCGGGTCGATGTGGATGCTGCCTCGATGGCGCAGGCGGGTGCCGGCGAGGGACGGGCAGCGCAGGAGCACAGGCTCCGGCGTGTCGGCCTCCTCGCGGCAAACGGCGCAAAGCGCCGCTGGGCACCTCTTGTCGGCGCACTGCGAACACGCCGGAGAGGGTGGCGGCCGATGCGATGCAGGTAATGGAGTGACCGGCCCCAGTGGCCGGCCCTCAGCTGGTGCACGTCTACGGCCGCCTCTCGTCCTCGCCGGTGACGGGGGACGGCAGGTGACCCCCATGATGCGCTTGTGTAGGCTGTCCGGCCAACCCGCGATCCATCTCTTGGTAGTGTCGTGGGCCACAGCCTTAGTTGCTGTCCTGACATCTACTGGCACTTCTGCTTGTGGCAGGCCAGATGCCTCCTTCGCCAGAGTGTCGGCGCGTTCGTTTCTGTCGAGGGCGCAGTGGGCCGGGACCCACCGCAGAAATACATTCTGGCCTCTTGTCGTGATGGCGGAAAGGAGATGCCAGATATATGAGCCCAACGGCGCCGTCTGCCCCGCGGCTCCTCTCGCCAGGGTGGAGAGAGCCGCCTGGGAGTCGAGGCAGACGACCAGCGGGAGCCTCACGTGGATCGAATTGGACGCCGGACCCCCGGTGGGGCGCTGGTTAAAATGGGAACAATGTTTGCTTCTGTCCATTTCTCAGAAAATACGCCATCAGCTAAGGACATCCTGAATATCTGGCGCAGGGGGTTGGCCAGTTCTGAAGCACATTTTTTAGTACACTAGCACTAAGCCTGTCTGTACCGCAGGCCTTGCTTGTTACCAAGTCCTCTAACGCGCGACGAACAGACTCCTCTGTCACATTAAAAGTTGTTAATTGATAATCGATAGAGAAAGGTATGTCCGAAAAATTCACAGCAGCGGGATCGGAAAACTTTCCCGCAAAAATACGATTCAAAAGGTTGGCTCTGCACACGTCATAGAAAGTTTGTATACCATTGCTTTTAAGCACACCAATTCCCTTTGTCTATTTAAAACTCGTTAAAGATGTCTCTGTTCCATTTTTGGATTTATATGAGTTCCATTCTCCACCCGCGAATAGCGAAGCTCGCGATATAGAAAAGGAAATATGTGTTTTCAATGACACCTCGGATATTTGCCCCCCATTTAGTGGCCGCGGGAGGTCAGAATTACGTACATTAGAAATCATCGACACAGCAATGGGGTCGTACGATACAAACAAGCCTCGCTTTGCTTCAACCCTGATTTATACCAATGAAGTGGCTTGTTCCCTTTACGCTATTGTTATGCTGTCCTTGTATCGTTGTGGTCAATACCGGCTGTCTTCAATCAGTATATATGAGATACATTTATACGGTATCTTCCTAGAAATTTACTCGCCTACCTCTTCACCCTGAGTGAAAGTTTGAATATGTACATTTGTATACCCTGCCTACCGTACTGCGACGCCTCGAATGGAGATGAGACTAATTTACAGGGGTCATTTTTGAAAGCCGGCTAGGATGCGCCGTGAATACGATTGGCTTGATGGTTTTCGCGCGCCGATGCATTAAAAGCTAGTGCAAGGACAGCACCTGATACTTGATACCGCGGCGGGGTCTCCAGGTAGAGCATTCGGTCACGTTCCCGCCGGCGCCCCGATCACCTTCATGGTTCTTTGTAAAGGTTTGCCGCAGTTGAAGGTGAAGCTGACGGTGCTGTTGATAACTGGGCCGGTCACTCACTTGCTTCACAAGTGGCATGCTTCCATAAACATCCGTACATACTCGCTGATTTCAACTTACGGCGGCAAAGTGTAGCCGCAATACCAGATGTTATCCTCATCAATTTGTAAACCTTAGTCATGCATTACAAGAGCTCTGTCGCACACGGCGTGCTGCCAGTGGCATCGGCTGGTGCACCCTGTTTTTAGTCGCTCGTCTGTTTTTTTCCAGTCTACAAGAAATCCCTTTTTGAAATTTGATCGTTGAATGCCTTGTTGTGGTGTTATATGTCAACTTCTAAATGAGCATATGCTTGAACATAACACTACATTATCTACGATTTCATCGATGCTGTTTTTTCCATTATTGCTATTATTTTATTGTCGGGGTAAGGAACGTTTGGATGCCCCTTCTCAGCAATGTTCAGAAAGTAGTGGCTGGAGGAGCAGCTAATGAGGGGACGAGTTAATATTTTTCCTCCTTCCTATACATTTAGAGCCAATTAGAAATTCCAGGTGCGAAGCTTTTTTAACAGACCATATCACAATTCAGGCCAAGCTTACATCCGTTAATGTATCACGTGAGCCTCAATAGGATATTTTTTATCATTCCAAAATAATAATTGCACTAAAGTTCGAAACTCTTGCACTTTCTATTTCAATTTATTAGACTAATCAGACCTTTCAGTTTTGGTATTAAAGTCACTCTATCTAAAATTGAAGGATTAGTTTTCTGAAATATGTGAAATATTCATCTTGGTCTACCAACAATCATGACCGTTTCCTAACTCCTGTTTCAGAGTAGCCATCATGAGTCGCTTTGCCAGTGTCCAGACTGCTCCTCCAATTGAAGTGTTTGCTCTGACGAGAGCGTTCAATGCCGATCAGCACCCCCAGAAAGTGAACCTCAGTGTCGGTGGTAAGTTCTACACCGAAGTCCTGTGATCTGGTGGAGGCACCTACTTTGTAATGAGTTGTTTCTTTGAGGAGTTGAAATGCTTTTTAAAGTGTGTATGAGTCGTCTGTTGGCAATTGAATGTTTCTGAGCTCCTTTCGTGAAAGTTGGCACTGCTTGGTTCTCGATTGCAGGGAGTACATTTTTCCTTGTATTGTGGTTTGGAGGTGTTAGTAAAGGCTATTTGTTGATTTTTACATTTCGTGAAATGCTGTTCTTTTTTCTAAAGCTGATCTGTCGACAATAACTTACGCAACAATGCCTAGCCTCCAGCCCGGTGGTGCGAGCAAGAACTTCGGTGCCTCAAGGATTCGAATTGTGAGGTGGTTAGGGCAATGTAGAAAGCTGAAGATCAGAATCAGAAAAAATTGGTACGATTTACCAGGGGATTTTTTCTAGCGATTAATTGATCTTTAAGCCTGGAGTCAACCCTATCTACATAACCCATTGGTATTCAACAAAGTCGTGAACCACCCTTGTGCTGCTGTGGGCAGCGAATGTTGATGTTGTCTATTATTTCCATACTTTGTCTGTGTAAAACGACCTGGTGCTTCCTCCAGCACTGCTGCCCCGTTAACCCTGCCGGCAGGGGCGTCGCCACGGGGGGGACAGGGGGCCTGCCCCCCACTTTTTGGGCAAACATTTCCTGATCTCAGTCAAAATGGGAGAAAACCGGAAATTCTTATATCCAGCCGCTTCAGAAGGCAACGAGGAGCCCAAATTCGAACATTATTTGGTCGTAACGTGGAAAATTTGTTGTCAGCGTCAGTTTGAAGTTTGGCTGCCCCCACCCCCTCACTTTTTTGCCAGTGACGACGCTTATGCCTGCCGGTCCCTCTGCCAGCCTACCGGACGGACGACGGGAAGCCGTGGGTGCTGCCGGTGGTGAGGAAGCTGGAGGTGCAGCTGGCCGCCGACGAGACGCTCAACCACGAGTACCTGCCCGTGCTGGGGCTGGAGGCGTTCTCCAAAGCGGCGGTCCACCTGCTGCTGGGCACCGACAACCCGGCCGTCATCGACGGCAGGGTGAGCCACAACCCGGCCGGCATTAACGGTGTGGCCTTCATTTGTGATAATCGGTGTTTGTAGGTAACCCGCACATAAAATGAGAAGAAGATAAGTCAACTAGCGGGAATTGTCCCCTTTGGTAGAACAGTCCACTGATTTCAGTGCGCGGTGCAGTATGTTATGTGCATGCGTTTACAGCGGAACGGTGCCGAACGAACGGTCCGTCCGTTACAGCACACGCTGGAAAGGCGCCAATACAGCGGCGCCGTGCGTTTCCTGCTTCCGGCCGCCATTCAGACAGATTGGCCCGCCAATCATGTCTAGCAAGAGCTTAGAGAATAACCGCCTATTATTCATAATAAACAACGTTATCAAAAGGGCCGCAATGAGTTGTTAGGCATTGAACGACGTCTCTTCATCTGTAAGAATATTTGAATTTATGAACCAAGTGGGACAAAACGATTATGGAGTGTGAGTGGGGAGGAGTTAAAAACGAAAGCTTGATGTATGTGGCCAAATCTTTCGTTTGTTTATGTATTGTTATTTTCTTACAGTCTTCGTTTATCCTAAGTGTTGGGCAGTAACGTATGCTTTTACCTCTCCTGACCACATTCATTTTCAATACTTGGGATCAGTGTACCGATTTTGCGACAGTATAATAACTACGGTTTATTGCAGGTGCCTAAACACCCGCACAAATGTTATGTGAGAAAACTCTCGTCGCAAAATTGATTGCCCTGATAGAATACCGGCACATAATACATACGAGTACGGATATTACGTTGTCTTCAAAGTTGGCATAAATAGGATTGTTTTGGATTTATTATGAAGGGCTGGTATAAGCCCCATCCTCATCGTGAGCGTTTTATCTATTTTATTATTTTCTTTATCTGAAGACTTTATGTCCTTGCGAATAACGTGTCAAGTCGAAAACGGTTTTGGTCTTTGTCTAAATAAAAAATGTATGAACCTTATGGGCTCCTTTCTCAGCACAAGTGAGGGTGAGGTTGGAATCTAGATCCACTGATCTCATTTAAATCATCGACTCGTCATAGCCTAGGGAAGAAGCGTGGGTTTATTTTTCATTAGTTTTAAGCCTTTTCTTGGGAAAATACAGATAATTACCAAACGTTTGGATTGGGAATGATCACGCCGCGAGTTCCGAGGAGAATGCACCAAATATGACACCAGTAATGCCTACAGTGCTCTGGGAGCCTCAGTTGCATCTGTCGCAGTGAATTGCAGCACTGCGGAGTGGTGCCGCGGTGGCCTTGTTTGTCAGTGCTGTCGGTGAATGGGGAGTGTATCCATAACAAACCATTTGCAGCGGCTGTGCACGGGCCGTGGCTTGCCGTCTGTGTCGCCGACCCTGTTCTGGACCGGCGGTGCCTGTGAGAACAGGTCCGGCTCAAATGCTGGCGAGCTGCCACCCGCGGCTTCGATGGGCGCCTGCTGGTGCCGAGAGCCCTGAGCCGAGCCCTGCCATGAGTTTACGTCACGGGCCACTTGTCGGGGATGCGGCCTGTAATGAGGGACGGGTATACCAGCTGCTCCGTGATGAGGGGTAATCATGCCTTTGCCATAACGCTGTCGAAATTAAACGACGTCGTTGGGTATATCAAGAGTTAGTGGAAGTTATGCTACATAGAGGTGGAAATATGCCTACATGACCCTTGTTATCGAGTTGTCCGGAAGAGGCATTTGCGTCTTTATACGATGAAGCTGCTAAACTGTTGTTTTAACTTGATCTCAAGCTCCGCGAATGCTCTGACGTCGTAGATTTGTCGACAGGCACAATTAAACCTGGTTTAACATATTGACCAGTGCAAAATTATCATGGCATAAACACACAGTCACTGTGTCCTGGATACTCGCTCTCCCAGACACAGAGGCCAGGTTTAGTTCTCCCGCATTTCCCAGCAATCACCCTGCATGAATTCCTCAGAGTGCCTGTTGTGTTCTGCGGGTGATATAGGCACTCACATTGCCGGGTGCCAGAGCAGTTTGCGTGGGGCCGCTGTCTTTACTCTCCCCAGTGTGGGTTGGACGCTGTGTGTATTTCCCTGCAGGCGATCGGAGTGCAGACGCTGTCGGGCACGGGCGCCCTGTACGTGGGCGCGCTCGCCCTCCGCAAACTGCTGGGCTACTCCACCTACTACTACTCCCAGCCCACCTGGGGTGAGTTCCCACGGGGCGGGACCCCACCTCCGTGGGAGAGAGATGTGGTGCAGTAGCTGGGAGCCTTCCTTCTGGGGCGAGTCCTCCTCACAGGGCGGACTCCTCGTCCGTGGGAGGGAGATGTTTGTGAAGTAGCAGGGAACGTCAGCGCCACCATTGTTTCCATGGATGTCTGGACCCAGAGTGACGCTGTTCTTCACAAGATCTGACGCGCCAATGATAACTTTCCGTGTTGTCAACCGTCTGACGTCTGGGCAGGTAACCATAAGCTGGTGTTCGACACGGCGGGTTTCGCCGAGGGCCGGGCCTACCGGTACTGGGACCCCGTCTCCAAGGGCATCGACTTCGCCGGCATGTGCGAGGACCTGCGGAACGCGCCGGAGAACGCGGTGGTGATCCTGCACGCCTGCGCCCACAACCCCACCGGGGTCGACCCCACTGACGAACAGTGGAAGCAGATCGCCGAGATCGTGCGCGAGCGCAAGCTCTTCCCCTTCTTCGACTCCGCGTACCAGGGCTTCGCCTCAGGCGACCCGGATAAGGACGCCCGCGCCGTCCGCATGTTCGCCAAGGAGGGCTTCGAGCTCTTCTGTTCGCAGAGCTTCTCGAAAAACTTCGGACTGTACAGTGAGTGTGCGAGGTGGTATCGTGGGACTGGCGAGGGTCTGTTGCTGTGGACTAAACTTGTGCCGAATCCTGACATACTGCATCTCATCCCGAGACCGGTAGCAGGTGGAGATAAAATTTTGCAGTCAAACGTTTAGGACATGGTGTAGGTTTTTTAATATGCCGTAAAATGTTGGTTATGTCGTGTTTTGTATTTTATATAGGCAGAATTCAGCACTGAATGGTGCTAATTCATATGGCCGACTAGCCTTAACCTTTCCTTACAAGTGTGTGGGTAACCGGACCTTTCCCGTCAGACGAGAGTGTAGTAACCTGACCTTCTGCCCCGGTCAGACGAGCGGGTTGTTAATCAGACCTCTGCCGACAGACGAGCGGGTGGGTAACCTGACGGCGGTGATGTCGGACCCGGAGCTGGTGTCCGCCGTGCAGACGCAGCTGACTCTGATTGTGCGCGCCACCTACAGTAACCCGCCGGCGCACGGCGCCCGCATCGTGGCCGCCACCCTCACCAACAAGGACCTCTTCGAGGAGTGGTCAGTGGCCGCACTGGGGGGTACACCTGGTGGCCTGTCGTGCCAAGGAAGAACCCGTCACGTCAATTTTTGGTCATTTTTATTTTTACATCACAGTAATCGTCAGCTACTGACGATTACTGTGATGTAAAAAAGACCAAAAAATGACGTGATGGGTTCTTCCTTTACACGGCAGTGGCGCCGGCGAACTTCGTAAAAGACTGCAAGTTCAGCTTCTCATCATTTATGGTGTTATTGAAAGTTTCGATGGAGACTTGGAAATGAAATTGTATCAACTGCTCACCGATAGAATGCCACCCGGCAGTGTTGGCCAGCGGGCCCTGCCTGACGGTGTGATGCTGTTGTGTTCGGCAGGCAGGGCCACATCAAGACCATGTCGAGCCGCATCATCCAGATGCGGGAGGCGCTGCGGGACCGGCTGGTGAAGCTGGGCACGCCCGGCACCTGGGACCACATCACCCAGCAGATCGGCATGTTCTCCTTCACCGGCCTCACGCGTGAGTCGGCGCCCCCGTCTCGGCCCCCGACATAAACGCCGCAGCGCTCGGCGGCGGGGATGGGGACTGTGCGGGTGGCGGGGTATGGGTCTTATGACTGGCGCCCCTGTACTGTCATGGGGTAGTGGAAACCACGTCCTGCTCATAAAATTGCCCCGGGTATGTTATATTTATAGCGTTAGCATTGGCACGATAGTCTTATGCAAATGATCTAGTTGCATCATATGCACATGAAAAATTACAGGGCTCTCAACCAATGGAGCTAAGTTTCTTCAGCATGCCAGCAGACCTGTGCCTGGGGCCCTGAGTGTCCCTGTAGTGTTGGCGTCTGACCAGCGGCCGCGGCCGGCAGGGCCACAGTGTTTCACCTCTGCGTGTGACATCTGTGTCTGATCTGTGTGTGACCTCCGCCCGCAGTGTGGTACCTTAGTGTGTAATCTATACCTGTGGTCTCTGTGTGTGACATGTATGTTTGACCTCCGTGTGTGATCTGTATGTGACCTCTTGGTGTGACTGTTGTGTTTGACCCGTGTGTGGCCCGTATGATTGACCTTTGCGTGATCTCGGGCGTGACCTCTGTGTTTGACCTCTGTATGTGATCTCTGTACGTGTCATCTATATGTGACCTCTGTACGTGATCTGTGTACGTGACTTCTGGGCGTGACCTCTGTGTGTGATCTCGTCATGTCATCTATGTAACCTCGCATGTCATATATGTGACCTCTGTCGTGTCATCTATATGTTACCTCTGTACGTGATCTGTGTACGTGACCTCTGGATGTGACCTCTGTACATGTCATCTATATGTGACCTCTGTACGTGATCTGTGTAAGTGACTTCTAGGCGTGACCTCTGTGTGTGATCTCTGTGCATGTCATCTATGTAACTCTGCATGTCATATATGTGACCTCTGTACGTGTCATCTATATGTTACCTCTGTACGTGATCTGTGTACGTGACCTCGGATGTGACCCTTGTCATCTATATGTGACCTCTGTACGTGATCTGTGTACGTGACCTCTGGATGTGACCTCTGTACATGTCATCTATATGTGACCTCTGTACGTGACTTCTAGGCGTGACCTCTGGATGTGACCTCTGTACGTGTCATCTATATGTGACCTCTGTACGTGATCTGTGTACGTGACCTCTGTGTGACCTCTGTGTGTGTCATCTATATGTGACCTCTGGGCTGACCTCATATGTGACCTCTGTGCATGTCATCTACATGTGACCTCTGTGTGACCTGTATGTTTGATCTCGGGCGTGACCTCCGTGACCTCGGCATGACCTCTGTGTGTGTCATCTCTATGTGACCTCTGTGTGTGTCATCTCTATGTGACCTCTGTGTGTGTCATCTCTATGTGACCTCTGGGCCTGACCTCTGTACGTGACCTCTATACATGACCTCTGTACGTGACCTCTATACATGACCTCTGTACGTGACCTCTATACATGACCTCTGTACGTGACCTCTATACATGACCTCTGTGCGTGACCTCTATACATGACCTCTGTACGTGACCTCTGTGCGTGACCTGGGCCGGCAGCTGCACAGTGTGAGTACCTCACCAACGAGCACCATATCTACCTGCTGCGCTCTGGCCGGGCCAACATGGCCGGCATCAACACCCACAACATCGACTACGTGGCGTCGGCCATCCACGACGCCATCACCAAGCTCCCCCGCCGGCCTAAACCTGCTGTAGAGGCTCTGCCCGCTGCTGGTGATGTGGAGACGTGACAGCTGTCCCCCGTAGTCCGAATTAACCACTGCTCTGAGCTCGGGAGTGAGTGAATCGGTTCTGGTTGTGCTGATAGGTCGCGGGGGCGGGGGGGGGGTCAGTGGAGCAAACTCCGGCGCTAGAGGTACAGGACGGTGTGGGTAGGTGGAGGGGGTGACTTCTCCAGGGGTGGCACCTGATTTAACGCGCCAGCTCACCTCAGCTCTCCGGCGGCGCGGCTTCGTCAAAACGAGGAGTGAACGCTCCGCAAGACCCGGCAAATCTAGGTGCTTTCTGTGGTGACGCTGGCCGTCTGTGTTTCTCGCCTCTCGGTTGAATGTTTCACTGCCAGACGGGCTGGTTTATTGGTTGTTAGGAGCCAGCTGTACAGCTTTCACTTCAGCCAGTGTTGAATTGTTGAAGCGATGGACAGTCGTTGTTTGGGTATGAGTAATTATATAATGTGATTATAGAACGTGAAACGTTTTATTTGAATCATAAAAAGTATGATACTCATATGATGGGGCGTTGTTAACAGCAAAACTGCTATGAAGTTTTACTATGGAGTCAATACAAGCACGCATCATTCGTGGACGATTGTTGTGTAGTGGTTTACAACACTCTGTATGCACCAGGGTGGGGTTAAAACGGAGCTTACCGGTATATCTGGACTGTCACCTAGCCACACTGCTACCATTTTCGTGTGCTCGGGGACACCGACGAGGTGTAGTCTAACTTTTGCTCCAAGCAGACCTTGGAAATACCCTGGCTGAGACCAGCTCTCCTTTTCTGTGTATCATAATGTACCATGCCCGACTAAGATAACCGAAAAAGTGTTTTTCCTTGGAGCTTGTTAACAAAGTGTACGTTATTGAGAGTAGGTCAATAAGTATCATCCCTTGTAAGGTTAAACGTGAGTCAATTTTCCAGAAAGGTGCCAAATTTTCTGCACAATTTGATTTTTCATGGCCAAAGTACTTTTTCTTGTGTGTGTGTGTGTGTGTGTGTGTGTGTGTGTGTGTGTGTGTGTGTGTGTGTGTGTGTGTGTGTGTGTGTGTGTGTGTGTGTGTGTGTGTGTGTGTGTGTGTGTGTGTGTGTCTGTGTCTGTGTCTGTGTCTGTGTCTGTGTCTGTGTCTGTGTCTGTGTCTGTGTCTGTGTCTGTGTCTGTGTCTGTGTCTGTGTCTGTGTCTGTGTCTGTGTCTGTGTCTGTGTCTGTGTCTGTGTCTGTGTCTGTGTCTGTGTCTGTGTCTGTGTCTGTGTCTGTGTCTGTGTCTGTGTCTGTGTCTGTGTCTGTGTCTGTGTCTGTGTCTGTGTCTGTGTCTGTGTCTGTGTCTGTGTCTGTGTCTGTGTGTGTGTCTGTGTGTGTGTCTGTGTGTGTGTGTGTGTGTGTGTGTGTGTGTGTGTGTGTGTGTGTGTGTGTGTGTGTGTGTGTGTGTGTGTGTGTGTGTGTGTGTGTGTGTGTGTGTGTCTGTCTGTCTGTCTGTCTGTCTGTCTGTCTGTCTGTCTGTCTGTCTGTCTGTCTGTCTGTCTGTCTGTCTGTCTGTCTGTCTGTCTGTCTGTCTGTCTGTCTGTCTGTCTGTCTGTCTGTCTGTCTGTCTGTCTGTCTGTCTGTCTGTCTGTCTGTGCGTGCGTGCGTGCGTGCGTGCGTGCGTGTGTCTGACTCCCTGCTGCGCTTGCTTGCTAATTTGCCTGCTTGCTTGCTTGCTTGCCTATGCCTGCATGTCTGCCCTAATTTGCTTACTGTCTTCCGAGTTCTCTGGCGAATGTTACTAGGCCTCTATCTTTTCGCCAGAATCTCGGAGGGGCTAACACGAATCTCCAGTTTTGGGTAGTCCCGTTTGGAAAAAGACTAACAATCTAACCGGTAATGAGCTAAATTGTTGTGCATTTAACCTAAATAGACCTGTATTCCTGCTCCCTGTATATTTACAGGGAGCTACTACTGGCAGTTTTTACTAATAGTATGATATTTATTATGCTTTCTTTAAGTTACTTTCTTTTTCCTAACAGGGCGTGCCGCGACTTGTAATATTTTATGTTCTAGTGGTGTTAACGTAAGGGTACTGTTGTCGTTGGGATCGCGGAGGGGCACGCCTGGCTACCCGTTTAAATGGGTGGCGGACCTTTTCTAGCAATAGAATTGCATGAAAAAATGAATCAGGTGGCGCGTGGTCAGGGGCATCGCCACAAACTTCGCGGGCAGGGGCAGGTCTGGTGAACGGAACGGTGTTGGAAAGTGAAATATTAGCACGCGCATTGACGGGGGGACGGGTACCCGCCCCTCGGGTTTTTTGAGATATTTTACGTTATTAAAAGTATGCCAAGTACGGCAGTGCTACGCACCGCCGTACTTGACATACCTTTTTCCCTGATCATTTTTACAACTTTTTTTCAAAATTTTACGGTCGGGTCATGTCAGGTCAATTGACCTGACCTCAAAGTTTAAGATAGCATAAGTCAGAACAGGGTGGACTTATCCGTTTGAAACTCATCACATAATGGGCCTACCGAGTTCTCTAAAATATTTTCCGGTATTTTTTATATCGATGACCTAAGGTCAGGTACGAGTCGTGACCTCTCCATTGGAAATATATGAGAAAATGGTTTTAACGGAATAACTTAGTAATGGATAGCGATAGAGCATTTATTTTAAGTGCATTCGATTTCCCTTGTCATTGCGATTCTAATGATATGCATTTGTATCTAATTTTACCATGACCTGACCTCAGGTCATGTCAAATCCTTGATTTGACCTAGCAAGGTCATATTATACATAATTCGATTCGGCTTGCTGTGAGGATTCATATATTTCAAATTGTTTTGCTCTATCTTTACTTGTTCAGATGAAATGACCAAAAACCTTAATTTACATTTTACCCTATGATGGCATATTTTGACTTCTAGTGACCTTGAATGTGATCTGACAAAAAATAGTTCAAATATTTTCGATAGAGAAGTGGATGGGCCACCCAACGCCGTTTACCGTTTTTCATTACCTAGCGTGGTTCTCGAGATCTTAGGGGTGGCGGGTACCCGCCCCCCCCGCCCGTCAAAGCGAAGGTGGCTCAGACCCCCGTCCAATGCGTGTGTTAATTCGATTGCTGGCGTAAAGAGCTCCTCTGGAGAAGGTCCAGAGGAGCTTTGGAGAAGCTCCGGAGAATTGCCGATAGTAACGTTTGAGTAAGCCATAGAAAAGGCGAAAGATGTAAATTTTAGTTCATAAATCCGGGGAGGTTATATCCTGATTTACGAGGTAGGAGATGTGTCCCCCGCCGCTTTCGAAGCTAATGTGTATAGTCTATCTAATTTTCCATCGATTGCCGCCCGTTTTAAATTTTTCCGACGCATTTCCCACGGGTGAGGTGAGAAGTTACCATCCCTGGGACGGGCCGGGTCACGCCCAGCATTGTTACCTCCACCCGCCTACAGCGGGCTTCCAGTCCACCACCGTCCTCTGGCGCGGGAGGAGCGCCCTCAAAATCCCTCCACCTCGGCTTTTGTGGGAGATAGCAAAAAATCGGTTGTCCTAGATTAGCCCTGAGATATGATCGTGAAACTAAGGAAACCAGACTGGTCACTTATTTTGGTTCAATATTGGTGTAATGACGCACCAGAGAAGGCTACAGGCGGCAGTTTAATTTCAGGAATGGGTTCTACTTCTGACGGATGGGTTAGAGTAGAATTTTAGGCGTCATTAGAATAATCTCGCTTCGGCGAAATAAATCATATATTATGTGCACATGTATATACAGCGTGAAAAAGTTAGTGGTGGGGTCACATGGTGACCTGACATAAGTTGAGTCAGACTGGAGATTGTGGGAAAAGCTGTGCAAATGAGAAAACATTGCCAAAGATTTCGTCGCTTGGTGCTGCTTTTTGGGCTTTCGCGAAAAAAACCCGTGGGGTGTTCGGACATCCCCCGCTAGAGCGAGGATTACGTCACAAACTTAAGGAACCCCAAGACAAGTCATGAAGCTGAATTGTATGCACATTGCTGCACATTCACGAGTCGAAATTCCTCGTCAATAAAACATTTGATCAGGCTAAGTGAACTGTAAACGACTATCTCATTCATCCCCGGCTAAGTCACTAGTTCCGCTGGAAGCCGCGTTGCGCCGTGCTAACAAGAGTCCCGCCAGACGGTCGTCAGGCTCCAATAGCGACCAGGTGCGGGGTGTGCGGCCTACCTCACGCGGCCTGGCCTTGTTCAGGTCAGTCACCTCCCGGGACGCCGCGCCGCCGCGGCTGCTACAGTACAGCGACGGCCCGACCGGGGTTCTGTCGACTGCCGGCCACCACGTACTCGGGCATAGATCTCTCCTCTGTTGGTAATGCATGGTGCCACAGGCTGTTGTTATAAAAGCAAGTTTATTGGTTTAGTGACTGTTAGAGCCTGAGTTATGGCACGTCAGGAGGCGCAGCCGATTGCTTATTCCATAACTCAAGCGATGGAAGAGTTGGATCTGACGATGACAGAAAATTCAGTACGGAGACAAATATATACGGAAACAGCTAATATAGCCCGTATATATTAGCAGTTTCATTACATTGTCCCTGTGCTTTGTGGGACGTTAAACTTTGACTTCTAAATTATCCCTGCATTGTGGGAGTTGCTCGTTCGGGTGGCGGGGTCGGAGTCTCCGTGACAAGTCCCTTGATGGCTTTAGTGAGACTCCGACTCATAGCAGGCGTACTAGGAAGAACTTAAACAAAATTTATTTTAAATTGTATTTACACACCGACCTCGGGAACGGACTTATCAACTCATGTAACCGGGAGCCGGGCTTCGGGGCTGACGATTATGAGTCGATAAGTGCGTACCCGCGGTCAGTACGTGCGATATAAAAATACGTACTGAATTTGCTCATGTAACGCGGAAAATGATGGGCACGTGCTAAATCTTTGTTTAGAAGCGGTACCTAACCGGTTCTAGGCCCCACGCTGTGCGACGGGTTCTACAGAGTTCTGGCTTGGTCCATTCATTGGGTTCATTTTTAGGGTTGGGTTTGTAGGAATCTCGCAGAAGCTCGCAATTTGTAAGATCTTGCAAGCACAGATCAGGGCTCCATCAGGGCATCGTCCCTGTTATTTCCGTGTCCAGCTGGCAACTTTACGATTTAAAACGCAGCAAAATCAGTTTCCTGCTGGTGGGAGACACGTTCACTGGAATGTGATTCTCAAGGGAGCCTTATCACTGCCCCTAGATTAGCATGCATCATGCATGCGTTTTACTGTCCTTGCGAAGGATGGCGAGTTTTTTGCACAAGGTAGCGGGGTGAATGAATGGACACCCTAGATGTTTTTCTGTGGCTGCTATGGACAGCGGGCGACAAAAGGTCGATATTCTAGTCAGGGGACATGTAGCTGAGTAATCGTAGCATTACAAATAACGTGGAGATGTTTTCCATTCAGCGTTAACTAACACAGCGGAAGGGGAAACGAGTGAGAAAGGAGATAAATATGTCCAAACCAGCCATTATATTCTTGCCGCATAACATGTAGATCGACTTAGACTGAATCGCATGCGAGTCTATGTTCTTATTGTCACATCGTGCTGGACATTATTTTGAAAGCCGTCTCTCATAAAAACTATGGCCGATCACGATCGCGGAATTCCATTGATTTAAATAAAAATTATCCGATCAATTTTGGGTTGTCCGAAATTGCGGATTAAAATTCTGCAATGAACGGCACTAACTTAAGTACAATAATTTAAATATGTATGCTTGCCGGGATTGAGGCCTGTTTTCTCTCCTTTCACTGGCTGCGTTATAGTCGAGGCCCCTCCTCTATTCGTCAAAGCCCCTCCATTGCACCCAACCGAGGGCATCTACACGTAAGTGAGGTTTGTAATTGTGCGTGGCAAAATAGCAAGTCGCAGTAGGTTATGACATCTATTTCATACTCCAGCTTCAGTTTAGCGCGAGGCCCCTGAATCCAGAATCATTGATTGTGATGTTTTCATGACAATATTTATACACAAGAAAATGTAGACCGAGCAATTTTAACACATTGATGCTTCGATACATAGAAACGAAAGTAAGAATTGTCGACTTTCTACTGCCCGTTAAAACGCCCTATAGCGGCTGGATACAGAAACGGGATACTCAGGTGAAGTATATCGTGGTTTCTCCGTACCTAACGAACCAGCAATGCCGCGATAGACTCTATTCCCGGTCCAGCCGTTTCAGTTAGCGCTGGGATGAGGACGGAGCCCACGGCAGCGGCCGTCGGTGACCCCGGGCCGCGCGCTGTCCGCCAGACCCGCTTTTGGAAAGGCAGCGTCGTCAGTGGAGCAGGGAACGGTGCGGCGGCGCGGCAGCGACAGGGCGGCACGGCCGCGCCACGGCGGAGTTCGTTCACCACGCCGTCATGTACGGTAAGTCTGGCTCGAGGATTATTCTGATCTTAGTTTAGGCGGGCAAACTCATAAATGGGCAGCCAAGGCAGTGAAATATGCATGTTCAACAATACGGAAAAATCATTGGCATAATACTATTACAACAGGATGTCCGGAGTCCATGTCCCAAAACGTGTCAATTTAGTTGGCGACACATTTATGGTTTGACATTTTCAATGGTACACCAACACTTTTCGGCCCAAGGAGGTGAATCCGAGGTGTTCTGAATAATCACACCTGAAACGTAGGCTTCCGGGGCCTCCCTACAGGCTTGATCTTTTGCGTCCGCCCTTTCTAATGGTGGAGTCATTTAGACGTTCGAGAAGTGCTTCGATTTAGGAAGCGGGCATTCAGGACTAGATGTAACGCCGTAGGACTCAGCTCGGAAAATTACTGATCCCTGCACTGAGTGCCTCGTCTGAAGCTATGATGTGCCTCAACCCTCGGTGCTAGACTACCCTGTCAGGAACACCCGATACAGTTTACGGCTGAGTATGCTGCACCGCCGAGCGTGTTTCACTGATAGCTATCTTCGCAATAATCGCCTACACCAATACTGCCCCGCCAGACTACCGGACCTGTTGGCAGGAAGCATGCAAATTCTGGGATGTCTGATCTAATCCAAATGATAGGTAAACAATGTAATTCACAGGTACGAATACATACCGTGCACGTTGATCAATATTTTGGATACACGATCTCATAGCTTCGCGGATGGATCCAGGATTCTCGACTGGAAGTCGGCCCTCAGGGGATTCAACTTCGGTCCAATGAGTAAACAGTTAATGATTTGACAACGTGACGCCAATTTGCGGCAAAGCAGATTCGACCGAGGGAAGATATTGTTTTAATGTTTTTAACGAGTTATTGCAAGCTCGGACTTTGGGATCAATGTTTCTCTTAAGTTTTCAAGGCACTTGTCTAGGAGAGCCCGAAACCAACATCCGAACGAGCAATTCCCTCAATGACGGGTCGATTCGGTAGCCAAAATTTAACATCCTGCAAGGGACAGGGATGGCCGGCCCGCTCATCTCACCCTCTCACCAGTCAGTTGCCAGCCGACCTACACCGGGTAAATATTCAGTGTCGGAGCGTCTCAGAGTAATCGATCTCAAACCTTCAACAGCGCACTGCTATTGCATGGTTTTCTGAGCGGGTCCGAACCCAACGCCCTATCGACTGATCTACGGAGGTGGTAATATGAAACCTACCTATCTTCCACGAAGCCGAACCGGGCAAGGCTCAGCGGCTTCCCTGAGCAAGGAGCAAGCTGGCTGCCGAGAAACCCTTCCAACAGGCAAAGAGTCGGCGACCCCGTATGACTCTGGCAGCTGGTGCGTCGATAAGCCCCCAAAATTATTAACCTGCTTATCTCATATTTACATTCCAATCGGGCATTTACTAACACATTCCATCTTATAGTGCATCATTTTGAGTATAGATCTTGCAATGTCTACTGTAATGTAATTAACACTTCTCTTCTGGTAGTTTTTGCGCTCTCTTCATTAGGCTATTTGTTTTGCATGCGTGGGCAAGCTGAAGTATGTGGCACTTTACGTTTAAGTTGAGAGCGCTGAATACTTTATCGTGACTTATAAAGTAAACGAATGTCTTAAATCCCAAAATGCGCAGAATTTCGCTTTGGTTAGATTTTCACCGCCTTCCATGGGACTGAAACAAAATTTGACCGAGTGGAAAGGGAGAAGTGTGCGCTCAAATAAACTAGAACGACATTTTTCGCTTTCATTACCACCCTAGACAGTGCGTGTGTTGGGATTTTTGAGCGCTTCCAGCGACTTGGCAATATCGCCCACCCTAGACTATATTGTATCACAAACCCAAACGATTCTGCCACAGACAAACCTACCACAGGCAGCAGCGATCTGCCATGCCGCCAGCGGGAAACACCCACAAACTAGCTCTCAGCTCCCGCGTGTTTCCGTCCCCAGGTGTGGTGGTGACGGCTGCGGCGCTGTGCCTGTGTCCGAGCCCGGCCAGCCCCGCGATCCTCACCAACTCAGACCCGGCCCTGCTGGCCCAGCTCGGCCGCGCCGACAGCATGTTCATCGAGGTGCTGTCCCGGCGGGAGGTGTGCCGGGTGAAGGTGGACGGTCGGACAGCCCTCTACCGGCAGCGGGACAACCCCGCCGCCGAGTCGCAGCACGACATGATGAAACACATCGGCATGTACGCCGTCTCGGTGCATCCGGGCACGGGCCGCGTCACCGGAGAGGCCTTCGCTCCCGGGTACATGGCCAACGCCGCCTACGCCGCCATGGAGGACTTCGTGTCGCACGTGACCCCCGGCCGTCTGCTGGTGTTCTGTGTGCTGGCAGAGGGCGCAGTGTCGCTGGACACACGCGCTCTGAAACTCTTCAGCGCCCTCAACTCAAGCTTTGTGCCGGACATGCAGATTCACTCCATGTTCGCGCTGGTTGTGGAGAAGAACGGACCTGTGTACGGCGAGGGGTACAGCCTGAACCTGGACGCCATGTACCCGGGCAATAACGGCACCATACTCCGACTGGCGGTGCGAGTGCCGAGGACCATCGAAGCTGGCGACTGCGTGCGCGGGACCTCGCGCCAGTTTCTGCTCGCGCTATGACGGGTACGCCGGCCTGTGTGACTGTGGTGACGCCCCGTGGCCGCCGCCGCGACCCGAGCCCCGCGGTGCGCTGTTTCCCTTCCCGGTGGTGATAGTGGCCAGCAACAGGCCACGGTACCTGGTGCGCTGCCTGGGCTCTCTGCTGCCCAACCGAGGCCTGGACCCGCGGAAGGTGGTGGTGTTCGCGGACGGCGACTACCCGGCAGTGCGTGAAGTGACGCGCCTGCTGGGGGTGCGGCTGTACCAACACGTGGTGGAAGGTCCGATCCTGCGATCTCACGACGCCGGCGCCCGCATCGGCCTCATCTACCGCACCACCATGGAGGCGGCGTTTAACATGTTCCCGGACGCCGACAAAATCGTCCTGCTGGAGGAGGATCTGGAGGTATCGCCCGACTTCATCAGCTTCTTCAACCAGACGAGCCACCTGCTGGATATCGACCCGAGTTTGTACTGCATCTCGGCTTGGAACGATCACGGGTATAACCACTCGGTTGGAGACCCGGCGCAGCTTTATCGGGTGGGCTTCCTGCCTGGACTTGGCTGGATGCTGAAGCGCAGTCTCTTCTTCGAGGAGCTGCTGCCCGCGTGGCCGGAGCCGTGGAGCGACTACGACTGGGATGTACTGCTACGGTACGCCGAGTACCGCAAGAGCCGGGACTGTGTCATACCCGACGTACCACGGACTTACCACTTTGGCTTTATAGGCCAGCACGTGGAGGCCACGATGCAGTTCAAGTACTACGTGGACCACGCTCTGAACACGATACCGGACGTGAGGCTGAGGGATGTGGACAACATGGTGTACCACCGGTATGAAGACCTCCTGATGAAGGGGATCCGCACAGCCGTCAAAATCGACGGCCGCTCGTACGGCAACTCGGAACGCTGCGACAGCGTCCTGCCTGATCGACCCATGAACCAGTCCTACGTCATGTTCATCCGCATGGTGGGACCGCAGGACACGGGCGTGTGGGAGAAGGTGGCTACCTGTCTCAACCTGTGGGACCTGGACGTTCGGGGCGACCACCGCGGCGTCTGGCGTTTCTACTACAACAGCAACCCTATCTTCGTGGTGGGGGTGCCGTATGCCGAGATTGCCTCCGTCAGCATTCACCTGCAAGGAGAGGTTGTCATCTTTGGCGGCGAGCGTACTGCGCGCTCCAAGAAGCTGGGTCGGTGGCCCCCGGGCCTGCCGCGCGCCACACCGGCTGCGAGCCGGATGCGACTGGCTGCGGCGGTTTTCAAGGCGGCTGAGGGCGGGGATGGGGAGGGCAGCAACATCACGATAGCAGCAGACGTGGTAGCGTTACCCGCCGCTGCGTGACGGCCATCAGGTGCCCCCAGGAGGGTTGAATGCAGGGGCGGCAAGAGGCTTTATAGCATGTCTAACTATTAGTGCAACGCAATGAAATCTTACACTGACTTTGTTCAGGATCATTAAACATCTTGCCGAAGAATCTAGGACGAAGGGACCGGCTGATGGCCACAGATGGATGTAATTCAGGTGGATAGTATTCCAATACCTCAGTGGCCCGAACAGTTTTCCTTATCCCGGAACAAAATTATTTTGATACCGGCTTATTAAACGAGTATCAAACAAATATTTGGCACAAAAGTTTGGAACTTGACATAGGTTTTTTTGCATTTTCTCCGTCTAACCTGCATGGAAGAAAGCGAATGTATGGGTGAAGTGCATCGTCGTTAGCAATTTCAGACGGCGAATAAGCACAAAATCCCAGCCCCCGGTCATCACCAGTCCAGGGTCCGTCTTCTCCCCAGTAAAAACTCCGCGGCGCCGCCGGTGCGGGGTCCTCACTTCGGCCACCGTAACTCACTATGACCGATAGCAGACATTGCAGGCCTGACACCACCTCACCACCGGACTCCAGCGCTGCTGTCGGAGCGCATCACAGTATACGGACGATTCAAGATGTGCAATGATGTATAGTTGCTTTATGCACAAGTTCGGCCGTGGCTACCATCAATTGTGCCCGGACCGTGCCAACATTGACGAGACCGAAGCTGCGCGCATCGTGTTCGGTGCCAGTAAACACCGCTCTCAGGGATTGCTGCGATGTGGTACAGCTCTCAGGAATGTGTAGTCACCCCGCGTCATCAGGGCGCAGACTCGTATCTGGCTATTTGTTGTGAAGTATCGTTGCCGACTACTGTCCCAGGGAATGTGATTGTTTTGACGGGCGTAGTTGTGATTTAGACTCCACTCCGACAGATTTGAACGCGTGTGTGTGTGTGATTCTTCTCTGACCAGATGTTCAGTCGCTGTGCGGAGAGGAGGGCCATCACTACTGCCATTTCAATACATCGGGGATTATGTAATTCCCGCTCTAGTTTCTAATATTTTCAGAGAGCACATGCAAACCACGTTGACACGGAATTTTTTAGGTGGGCGCAAGCAAGCGCAAAAAAGAGCATGGGACATCTCAAATTCAGGCTTGGGTACTTTCTGAAAGGTTTTAATTAGAGCTGTTGGCAGATTTCCGAAACCATATTGGAATATGTTTAGTTTTGAGAGCTTGAAAAGAGAGAAAAGCAAAGCAAATCGATTATATAGCTTTATCTGAAAAATCTGCACTCCCTCAGCCATGGTGTTTTTATATGTATGTTGAGCTGCAACGAAGACCATCCTCTGATTATTATTTCACCCTGCTTTATACAGAAAATGGGTTTTGAAGGAGCAAAGCAGTGTTGATCCGTATATTTACTTAGTATGACGATCAAGCCATAGCACGTCATAACAGAAGGACAAAAATAGACTTTTACGCCAATGCGCTAAAAGTGCTGAACGCCAAGCCATGCAGTACCCGCCATAAGCCGAGCGGCATGCAAGCCAACTATATAGATCTTGGTCAACCTTGAATCAGCCAACAACAGCACAAATTCTTGCGTTGCCAACACACGGGCATTATCAGTTTATTCTCGAAACCGTTCACTTCGGCGAAAGATAATCAAAAGAACGCACTGGCATTATCCCCAAAGCCCATCCGACCACAAAGTAACTGTTACAGCTCCTCGAGTACAAACAATAAACACTGATATAGCAGAATGCATGACTTAACAACGGTGAAGTGCTCGACAAATGACACAGACTGTATCACTGACGCCTCATCTACAATAAATGACACTTCAGCGGCCTCGCCAGCCAGACAGTGGACGCCTCCCCGGAATCAGATCAAAAATGTTCGCTTCAGACCAGCGTCAGACCAGGGTCCCGGCCTCACACCACTCCAGAGCCCGACCGTCTTCTCCAGCCAGCGCGCGGGCCCAGACTACCAGATACACACTACCGGCACGACTGCCCAGCCGTCCGACCGCGGCGATGGAAGATTCGCTCGCCGAGACCACAGGAGGGGCGGAGCTCTCAGGCTCTGAGGCCCTCGTAGGAGGCGGGCGCACCGGGCGCATCCCGCCTGGCTCTCATGTGCACCATCGTGTTGCTGAAGTGCTGACTGATCTGCAGCGTCTCGTCCGAGGAGTCCAGGCTGGGCAGATCCTCCTCGATTTTCTCTATCAGCTGGTTGAGATGATCCACCGTCACCTGCGCAGGTCCGGCCGGGGACAGGGCTCAGCAGGGACCGCCGAGAAGGCTCAGCAGACCGCCGAGAGGGCTCAGCAGGGACCGCCGAGAGGGGCTCAGCAGGGACCGCCGAGAGGGCTCAGCAGGGACCGCCGAGAGGGCTCAGCAGGGACCGCCGAGAGGGGCTCAGCAGAGACCACCGAGGGGGCTCAGCAGGGACCGCCGAGAAGGCTCAGCAGGGACCGCCGAGAAGGCTCAGCAGGGACCGCCGAGAGGGCTCAGCAGGGACCACCGAGAAGGCTCAGCAGAGACCGCCGAGAGGGCTCAGCAGGGACCGCCGAGAAGGCTCAGCAGGGACCGCCGAGGGGGCTCAGCAGGGACCACCGAGGGGGCTCAGCAGGGACCACCGAGGGTGCAACCTCCCGCCGAGCGTACACCCAGGTGCCCACTGAGAAACACCCAAAAGAGTAGTGCCTGTGGACTTTCCTGGCGCCCTATTTCCATACAAAGACTCAAACTCTGCAGAAGAAAAAAAAACACAGGTGCAAAACTGGTACGAAATATCATTCAGCAACCTAACCGTGACCCTAGTGGAGATGTGTTAAAACATCCCCACGTTTTTTTAACGGTATCAGAAACCAGGGGGAAGCACCACCGTTCTTGGCGCACCTTGTCCTCGACCGATTACACAATTTTTTTTACCAACATTTTAGGCTTGAGTCATACCAAGTAAGGCCACCAGGTCATGTCAAGTGACATCACCTCCAAAATTGTTCAAATGGTACCAGATATCAGGTCAATCATATCAGATCAACATATTAGATATTGATCTGACATCAATATCACATGATAGGTCCGTCCAGTATCACAAGTCGTGGCCACGGGATTTTCGATATCGATATTGATGACGTAGGGTTAAAGTAGGCACTTAAAAAAACCCCTTCAAAACAACCATGGTTTAAAAACCCAAAAAAAAAAAACACCGACACCAACCACACCACAAACCCAAGGCCTGGCATCCACGCGTCAGCATAGTCCACACCAGAGCCACAACACCCCGGCACGGGGCAGGGGCGGGCAGGTAGGTTTACTTTTTCACGGAAAACACCAAACAAAAAAAGGGTCCGGGTTCGACCCTACAACCACCCAGTAAACACGTGATGTGCCACATTCCCTTTAAGTATGGTTCATTACCTACTTCTCTAATGGAGTTGCATGAGGAAACGGGCATTGGCCAATAAATGACTGCATGTCTGTAGATACGGTTTGAAATAAACTTGTATTCTCTAAATCACGGTACTTTGGGACACCCCCCAGGGTCAGGATGTAGGTTTCGACCTGTGACCTCTGATATGTCATTTGTGACTACTTACGCAGGATTTCAGACTTGGGTCAGCACTTCGCAGAAAATAGTGATGTCCGTTAATTTCACAGAAAGTCCGTTAACTTCAAAATGAAGATAAACTTATGGCTCAAAGACATTTTTGTGCACCGGAAAACACTTCAAAACAAACTGAAACGAAAAAGCATGGGATCAATGTTATATCCCGGACTCTATTTTACTTCCAAATTGGTATTCACTCCTTGAACCATCTCACAGTTAAAGTAAGTGAACCTGTACAAGAGCCCATACCTCAGCGTTGCCCTGCGAGAAGAAGTAGAAGTAGCCGTTGAGCAGCTCCACCATCAGCTGACACTGGACGGAGGGGTCCATGCACTGACTGGCAACCCGCAGTCCCTTCTTCAGACACTCCAGCACGCGCTTACTGTCCCGCAGCTGCAGCGGAGGGCACGCCGTCAGAGGGCACCCCAGCCGCCCCCTGGTACAGACGCTCATAACAATGATTCAAGCACACCTCGCCAAACCCGACTTGGAATGATTATTTATAATCGTGCACCAGTGACCCAAAATAGGTTTTGCGCTAGGGTGTCGAGTGGAAAATTCAGCTCGGAATGTATGGCGAGTGAGTGGAAAATTCCCCTCAAAATGTATGGCGGAGTAAAAAATTTCCAATTTTGGTACTCAGGTGGTAAACTCTCAGAGCCCTTGTTTGAACTGAGGGATGGATATTTCCTTTAATTTTCTCAAAGTAAATATTTTTAAATCGTCCCCAAGCAGCATTGTTTGACCATTACCATGTGAAAAATTTGGGTTAAGCAGGTAAATATTTACCAACTGAAGCCCCTGATGCAGTCTCCAATTTTCTTTAAGGAATTGGTGAATTTCCACCAATAAAAAACTTTTTGGGGGCCTCTGAGACCAACCTTTGGGGGAGAGAACTCTGGGAGCCAAGAAGACTAAAATTTGTGGGATGAAGATCAACTCTTGGGGGCTTCCCTAGACCAACTCTTGTGCCCCTCCTCTCCTCTCCCACACGACCAGTTCTAAAGGGCCCCTGAGACGAATTATCGGGGCCCCCTTAGACCAACTATGCAGAGGGGCCTCCGAGACCGGCGGGTGGTGAAAAATGAAAAGGGTTTTTTCCTGCAATACCTAGTGCCAAAATTAATTATCTAACCATACACTGTATAGTTTTTCTGTCCGGGACAACGCCCCTCCTACACCTATACCTATAGTTATCGGAATTTTGGAGGCCACTCCTGACCTCAATCACTGCACCTCGCATACACCTATGCTAGGGCCCAGTAGGGCCTTGGTTTACACTTAACTAACCCAGACGAAACTACAAACTTTCTATCATGGCAGTAAACTCTTCCAGACTCTTGCTAAAAGTTTCTTTTCTTTATCTGTCAATCCCCCTGCTCCTCTTCACATATCTACTCACCTTCATATGAATATTCTGCTTTCTATCAATCTAATCGAAGCTACAGCCTTCTTTCTGTTGTTTATTCCTTTTGTCTACAATCAGCCAGGTGCGGCGGGTTGCGACAGCATCAGAGCGACTACTACTTTAAATTTCTGATCGCTTGCCGCTTGCCGGTCGCATGAGCTACATAATTTGCATTTCAAAAATTGCTCTAAATTAATTTTCTAAATGCTTATAGACTAGAAAATTATACAACTAAAAGCACACCAAGAGGAAGACTAGCAATGTTTTGTCAAAAACGAATAAGAAACCGGCCTTTCAAAAAGCCTAAGGATGCCGCTTTTATTTACTAGATGTAAAGACGGCGATTTGGTAAGTCCACGCCGTAGACCAGCCATACAAAAAAGCGCCGATGTTTGAAGGGTATCTGGAAGCATTCTTGTTGCCCAAAAAATCATTTAATGAAAATGTAGACATTCAATGTATTCAAGTACCGGACACTTTCAGTTCAACTTAAATATCAGCGTATTTATGCCTAGGGTGTCGTAGGGTGTCGTGAGTGGATTTGGGTGTCACAGGGCGTGGACGCAGCAATAAAGGGCTGATATGGATAAAAATTATTTTATTCGCAATAAATGGTCAATTTTCTACGATACAATGTCAAAAAATATGCCGCATAGCATACAAATTTCAAGATAATTACTTTTAACAACAAGATGACCAAAAATGGTTTTCACTATTCTCGGAACCAGAAATACAAAAACAACTTTTCAAGAACGTAAGCCTAGAAATCATGTGCACAGATAAACTGTTTTCCAGAAATGTATCTTTTAAAGCTGTCAGCTCATTTTTTTGGCAACACAAGGCTAGGGTGTCTAATTTTCCACTCACCAATTTTGTGAGTGGTGGAATTTAGTGGCGGTGTTCACCCATTGGAACTTTCTCCGGTGGGGCAGGGGGCACTGAGCGTCTTGCCCGCGCCAGAATTTCGATTCAGTTGTTCCACTGAAATCGGTGGAGATAAGGATGCCAGGTATAATTGGCCAGAAAAATAGAAATCGCCAGATTTTCTTTCAGAAAAGCGAAAGAAGCCCATAAGAGCCGAGTTAATTTGGCGATTTTCTAGTCGATTCTGCTGCTCTCTTTTTCCAGTGGACGCTGGTAGAGGAGGCAATGGAACTGGCCTTTGTAGTAAGTATTGTTGAGTAAAATTCAATAGTAGTAAGTATTGTTGGAAAGGAGTGGAAAATTCAGCAAAAAAAACATAAAAGTGAGTGGAAAATTCTGCTTGACTGGGTGTCGTTCTGCACCCAGCACCCCAGGTTTTGGGACACTGTCGTGCACTGAGATCTGGCTATCCAACAACTACTACAGCACTACTATAGAAGTATGTTAGAGACCGTTAGCGTGGAGCCTACTGTTCTGAACAACACTGGACTGAACACTGTTCTGTTCGCCTGTTCATCAGAGCCCGTTAGCGTGAGGCGCCGCGTTCTGAGCCCGCCTATACATTAAAGCCGGTTAGCGTGAGGCGCCGCGATCTGACCTCGGTGCCGTCCTGCTGCAGGCCCGACCAGAAGAGGTGGGCGCAGGTGATGATGCCGCGGCACTGGTCCGGCTTCTTCAGCAGCTTGTTGGCGGCCAGGGCGCACTGGGTCCGCAGCGGCGCGTGGTTCTCCTCGCCGAAACACGACATCTGCGCAGGCGGAGGCGGGACACTGAGTCAGGCACCAGCATCTTCTACGGACTAGGGTAGCTAATGTATCTGTCCGATGACACGATCGCTCACTGCAGTGCACGCAGGATACATATGTATATCGCTTAGACAGTGCCACAGAAAATCACGGTTATCAGTCGGAACAGTTTGTCGGTGCTAATCACATCTTCCACCCCTCCCACATCCCCAACACAGCAGCTCGATTTCATCTTTTGTGAATTTTGAGCGTTGGCGAACACGGGACCCCGAGGTGAGAAATACGAACACAAATATTACATTTCTTAGAAACGAGCAGAGATCACAGAACAGATGGATATATGGCCTGATAAGTGGTTTATAATTTCAACAGAAGCCTTCCACCACGCTTTTCCAAAAATAGTGAGGTTATAAAAACATGCCGGTTGTTGAAAAAACTAAACGACAGAAAGTATCCCAGTGATTCGCAACGGTACAATTCATCCTTCCGAACAATCAGATCAGACCTCTACAGTCACGCTACAGAAGCCACCGGTCTGTGTGCCCGCAGACACGACCAGTGTACTGACAACAGAGCGAGCCGGGGGGAGACAGGACTGTATCTAGCATCACCGCTCCAAAGTCGGGTATCTACCCCACCCTTTTCAGGATGCAGATAGTAAGAGTGCCTTATCCAGGGTACCGATTATCTAAACCTCACCTTATCCAGGGTACCAACAGACGATACCTCACCTTCTTCAGGGTGCCAACAGTCTACACCTCACCTTCTTCAGGGTGCCAACAGTCTACACCTCACCTTCTTCAGGGTGCCAACAGTCTACACCTCACCTTCTTCAGGGTGCCAACAGTCTACACCTCACCTTCTTCAGGGTACCAACAGTCTATACCTCACCTTCTTCAGGGTACCAACAGTATATACCTCACCTTCTTCAGAGTACCAACAGTATATACCTCACCTTCTTCAGGGTACCAACAGTCTATACCTCACCTTCTTCAGGGTACCAACAGTATATACCTCACCTTCTTCAGGGTACCAACAGTCTATACCTCACCTTCTTCAGGGTACCAACAGTATATACCTCACCTTCTTCAGGGTGCCAACAGTCTACACCTCACCTTCTTCAGGGTACCAACAGTCTATGCCTCACCTTCTTCAGGGTACCAACAGTATATACCTCACCTTCTTCAGGGTACCAACAGTCTATACCTCACCTTCTTCAGGGTACCAACAGTATATACCTCACCTTCTTCAGGGTGCCAACAGTCTACACCTCACCTTCTTCAGGGTGCCAACAGTCTACACCTCACCTTCTTCAGGGTACCAACAGTCTATACCTCACCTTCTTCAGGGTACCAACAGTCTATACCTCACCTTCTTCAGGGTGCCGATGATGAGGGTGATGCAGGCCAGCTGGGCCTTGCTGTCCGATATCTCCTCCTCATACAGCGTGAACGCCTGTGGAACACAACTTCACCTCAGCTCGTAGCCAACCAGTGCCTTGTCACCACTTCTCACAAGCGCCAAACTATCAACATTCCAACCCACATGACCCCACAAATTCGACGGTGTCTGGCCCCGCGACCGAAATGATCAGATGTGACGCACTATCACCGATACAAAACCATCAGCGCATAAGGCTACAGCCAAACCCCACGTTCTGGTACCCGGGCTCCCCCAGACCGCACCAGCCACCAGCTGGACCTGACCTGAGACCCCCAGACCGCACCAGCCACCAGCCGGACCTGACCTGAGACCCCCAGACCGCACCAGCCATCAACCGGACCGGACCTGACCTGAGACCCCCAGACCGCACCAGCCATCAGCCGGGCCTGACCTGAGACCCCCAGACCGCACCAGCCATCGACAGGACCTGACCTGAGACCCCCAGACCGCACCAGCCATCGACAGAACCTGACCTGAGACCCCAGACCGCACCAGCCATCAGCCGGGCCTGACCTGAGACCCCCAGACCGCACCAGCCACCAGCCGGACCTGACCTGAGACCCCCAGACCGCACCAACCATCAGCCGGACCTGACCTGAGACCCCCAGACCGCACCAGCCATCAACTGGACCTGACCTGAGACCCCCAGACCGCACCAGCCATCAGCCGGGCCTGACCTGAGACCCCCAGACCGCACCAGCCATCGACAGGACCTGACCTGAGACCCCCAGACCGCACCAGCCATCGACAGAACCTGACCTGAGACCCCAGACCGCACCAGCCACCAGCCGGACCTGACCTGAGACCCCCAGACCGCACCAGCCACCAGTCAGACCTAACCTGAGACCCCAAACCACACCAACCATCAGCCGGACCTGACCGAGAACCCCAGATTGCACCAACCATCAGCCGGACCTGACCTGAGACCCCCAGACCGCACCAGTCATCAACTGGACCTGACCTGAGACCCCCAGACCGCACCAGCCATCGACAGGACCTGACCTGAGACCCCCAGACCGCATCAGTCATCGACAAGACCTGACCTGAGACCCCCAGACCGCACCAGCCACCAGCCGGACCTAACCTGAGACCCCCAGACCGCACCAGCCATCAGCTGGACCTGACCTGAGACCCCCAGATTGCACCAGCCATCGACAGGACCTGACCTGAGACATAAACTCGTAGGCGACGGTTTCGCTGTTGGAGAAGGGCACCTGCCCCGCCACGAGGGCACCTTGCAGGAACAGCCGCAGACTCAAGTCGTAGTTCTCTCCCTTCACCAGCGCCGTGTTGGTCTGGTGGCAGAACTGGAAAATCTTCCCCACCTTCTTGTCCCATTTGTCGTCCTGCCGAAACGATGAAAGCTTTAGTTGGTTAGGGCTATCTTCACGCCATTGTAGATCCTGGCACAGTCCCGCTTGTCTGCCATTCAGAAACAGTCTAGAGACGATAAGCCAAATTAACCCAACACGCTTAAACACAACAAAACAGTTCTCCAAGTTCCATCACATTCCAGATGAGCAACAGCCCATGTCAGACCGTTCCCGGTCCGCAGCACAGAACCTCAGAGTCCGACCCCACCACCCGGTCAGCGCTGGGTCACCTGCTCGCGGTTATCGTGGTACATGAAGGTGAGCTTGAAGGCAATGAACAGCAGCGGCGGCAGGGTGTACTTGATGCGGCGGCCGCCGGTGCCGAAGTGGCGCCGCGCCGTGGTCAGAATCAGATACTGCTGGTCTGGCTCCTCCGACCAGAGCTGGTGTATGAACCTGCCGGCGAGGACCGGGGTTCCACAAAGCGTCAGCGGGGCACTGAACCCGCCGGCGTCTCACCACGGCGTCAGCGGGGCACTGAACCCGCCGGCGTCTCACCACGGCGTCAGCGGGGCACTGAACCCGCCGGCGTCTCACCACGGCGTCAGCGGGGCACTGAACCCGCCGGCGTCTCACCACGGCGTCAGCGGGGCACTGAACCCGCCGGCGTCTCACCACGGCGTCAGCGGGGCACTGAACCCGCCGGCGTCTCACCACGGCGTCAGCGGGGCACTGAACCCGCCAGAATCTCACCACGGCGTCAGCGGGGCACTGAACATGCAACAAATACCAGCGTTAACATGCCAGACATATCAATCGATGTGATTTTGTGTATAGAACCTCGAACAGCAACACGCCGGCTCTAGGACTCGGCACCTGTTTCAGTGAAAAAACTAATTTCATGACAGGTATCATATCGTAAACCCATCTCCCCGGCACATAGCCAGTGCACAGTACACCATGCCACACTACACCCGCAATGGCAGTGACCGGCAGACACGTCAGTTGACCCGCACCTGCCGACCAGCTCCTGTTCTTCGTGGAAGTCCTCGTCGGAGAAGTCGGCGGTGGCATCCGGCTGATCGGTCACCAGCACCGATATCAACGCCAGCAGACTGTCCACCTGCTCGAACAGGGACGGCCCGCATCAGTGAGAGGTCACACGGGGACGGCGCCAGAGCGAGGGATTAATCCCGCAGGAAGGGGACAGAGCGAGGGGTCGGTCCCACAGGGAAGGGGGACAGAGGGGGATAAGTTCCACAAGGATGGGAGTGTTAATGGGAGGCAGGTGACACGGGGACGGGGTCAGAGCGAGGGATTAATCCCAGATGGAAGGGAAGTCAAAGGAGGGTTTAATTCCATAATGACAGGGGTCAGAGCGAGAGGTCACACGGTGACGGGGTCGGAGCGAGGAGTCAGTTCCACAAGGGTGGGAGTGTTAATGGGAGGCAGGTCGCACAGAGACGAGCCGCATGGGTCAAGGGCAAGTCACACGGGGATAGAGCCAGTGAGAAGTCTGCCACAAAGAGACGGGGCTTCCGTGATAGAGTGGTCAGGCCGGTAGTACCCCGCTGACACGGAGCCCAGCTTCAGCGGCCTCCGCGACACTGGCGCACCCGTGAGGCCTCGGTGACCTGTGTGTGGACCTATCGGCCTGGGTGGCACAAGCCTGTGACCTGTGTGTGACCCGGGCACCTCACCTGAGTGGCCTGGCTGACACGGATGTCGGTCTCGATGATGCGCTCCACCAGGTGCATGCTGACGTCGCGGCGGGCCGGGTAGTCGAGTAGCTGCAGACAGGGCGTGAAGTGCTCCAGCTGCAGCACCGTCAGATCGTCGTAGCTGTCCAACGGCACCTGCAGCAGCCGCTGCAGCTCCTTCCCCAGAGCGGAGTCCGCCCTCACCCTGCACACACACACGGGTCTCAGTGCCAGCTCCTTCCCCAGAGCGGAGTCCGCCCTCACCCTGCAGTACACACACACGGGTCTAAGTGCCAGCTCCTTCCCCAGAGCGGAGTCCGCCCTCACCCTGCAGTACACAGACACGGGTCTCAGTGCCAGCTCCTGGGTCGGCTGCTCAGCTCCAGTGACCATGGTCAATGAACTGGTGAAGGCGAAGCAGACTTCTGAGGGGAGGGCGGTAACCATCCTGACAGGCCCGTGCACTTTGACAGCAGGGGGTCACCACCGACAAGGTTGGATGTACTGCCAAGTCCCGGGTAGCAGTTACTGAGTGTTCAACTGAGAGCATGGACGCCTGATCACCTTTTGATCTGGTTGTCAGCCATCAACTGAACGGTCCGCTGGAAGACGGCGTCCACGTAGTCGAGCCGCTCGGGGTAGCACTTGTGGGCCAGGTTCAGCAGGGAGACCTGCAGCGCCGCCATGTCCTCCACCGGCAGGTTCTCTATACGGTTCTGCGGCACAGCGTCACCCCCTCAGCTACACCGGCGCAGCGCAGCAGCACCACCAACGCCCGACACTGATATCGACCGACCTGCTTCCAGCTAGCACCGAAGGAAGTTCAAAGCCAGCTGCGGCATTCTTAGTAATGACTCAATCCGCACAAACGTGGCTGCTGACATGACAGAGGAGGGAGAAAATCCCCCCGCTGAGCGTAATGCTCGAGGTTCTTGCACCGCAAGTGCCAACAGTAACTGGTACGACACAACTAAAAGCTTCCCAGTCTTGATAGCTTTGCTGTCCAATCATTACTCTAAATTCTCTAGATGGGGTTTAGTTTAGAGCCAAGAAGGTGGTAGCCCTAACAGGAACCCAAGATCATCTAGAGATCACCGGTTCACAAGGAATAGTTTTCTTCGAGAACATATCCCATTTCATGGCCAACCATCGCTTTCAGTGAGATAATGTCCGTAATACTGCCGGAGCCAAGAACAGCTCCTGCAGTCTCCCAGCACCCGTCTCACCTTGATGACGTCGGCGACCTGCTCTGAGAAGATGTCGAAGAGGCGGACGTCGTCGGGGATGCCGCCGCCGTCGTCGCGGGTGGAGAACAGCGCCAGCCGGTCGATGAGGGAGATGATGATGGTCTTGACGTTGACGCCCGGATGAAGTTCGGCGCAGGCCTTCAGCAGGGACGGCAGCGTGGCCAGGTGGAACTCGTCCGGGAACACCTGAGGAAGCGTGGAGATGGGTTTGAATACACTGAGCGCACGTGTGGCGAGGGGTTTGTGGTGATCGGGGTGGGTTGTCGTGCATCAGACTCTTCTGCCACTATCTTTCCTGCTGGGATCAGCGTGACGAGTGCGTGCGTGCTTATTCAATATCACTTAGTAACCATGATGGAGCAGCTTTGCAGAAAATAAAGCGCGTTTCAGACGGCTATCCCGACTTTAATGCTCTCAAGATGTGGAAAAACTGGACTCTGCGTTTACACCGGTTCCATCTCCCTGACAGTGTGCGGCTCTCTTCTGACCTGGATGACGCACTCCATGAGGTACTCCTGCGAGATGGGGTCCCGGCAGCTCACCACCTGCTCCAGAATTCCCGGCAGCACCATCTGCAATCACACCAGCCAACGGCAGCGCTCAGTCCGGGCGGACATTTCAGTCACCACACAGCAGAAAAGCGCAGGGCTACCTGGTCTTGGACAAATTAGCTGTAACATTAAGGGAATGTGGCACTTCACAACGTGATTTTAACTGAGATAGCCAAGTTGTAAAGCAGGTCGGAAAACCCGGTACTCCATATTTCATTTGTCTTGGAACTCGATATTTCCGTAAAAAAAGCTAAAACCTACCACACCAGCCCCCTCAGCCCCCGTCGCCGGCCATTTTGTGAGCTATTGGTGTGAGACATATGCTGACGTCAGATGAGCATCAGCCAATCGAAGCCCTTGAAGCGTTTCAAGTATGGTAGTGGTTGCCAGATCGTGACATCATCCACAGGCTGATATTTATTTCTTTTCTAGAGGAGTATTTGTAAAAACCAAATATTGAGCTTATTGACATTTTCAGAGAAATCATGAGTGGTTTAATTATTTTTGACTAAAAGTACGCCTAATTACACTAAATTCCAGGATTCAACCAAGGTGCCACATTCCTTTAAAGCGCAGCGGCCAGCGAATACAATAGGCACTTGCAATACAAGGTCCGAGTTGCTGGAGAACTTGGTTACTTCCATTTAAAGACCTGCTCAGTTTTGGATGCCGAATTACTTTGGCTCTCGACGAACACAAAAATACTCTCAACCGAAGAATATACCATCAGTGGCCTTCACCAAAAACTACCAGGTAAAATAAAAAAATCCTAAGTTAATATTTACCTTCCAATGCGCTCTCCAATGCGCTCACCGACACCACGTGCGTTTGCGGCCGGCGGTCTACCTTTTTGTAGAGCTCGACATTGATGGCCTCGAGCTGGCTGAGGCGGAGCAGGTTGGTGCCGACCAGCAGACGCAGCTCCTGCCGTTCACGCTCGCGACGCTCTCGGTCCCGCGTGTGGCCTTGGTGCTGCATCCGCACCCACAGCTTGTTCATCTCGGCGAAGTTCAGCAGAATGAATTCGATCGAGTCTTGCACCTGGCGGAGGAAATGTAGGCGAGTGCTAGTGCTGAGTGATAGGGAGCCGTAGACATCAGGTGGGTTGGTTAGAGAGGGACCGGGGGAGGGGATGCTGCATTATGCGTCTCCCAACATTTCCGAGTCCGCCGTGCGACAGATAATAACACCGATAGTTTTCAGCAACGGTATTCAGTAGCACAAAAGGTTGAACGAAAACAAACGAAAAGCTCGGTTGCAGTTTGAATGTGTCCTTATAAAAAGTGTTCGATGGATAACTGAAACAACATGGCCAGCTCGCACAGTAAGTATTCAATGCATAACTAAAACGTGGCCATGTCGCACACTGGCGACACTGATGGCGATTCCTTTGAGAAGCACGATGCGCCAGTACTTATAGCTGCAGAAGACTACACCATTCAGGCCATTCCCTTGAATGCGTATCCAATCATAACCCTTGGAGCATTCGTGCAAAAAGGGATATGATCTTACCGGTGGTTACGGCTTACCGAGATAAAAACACATGACATACAAATAGTATTATCAAAACTGCTTTTCACATTCTCAAATCAGACAAGCTGCTCGACAGGTTGAAATTCTTCTAGTATTGGAAATATAAATAGACATAAAAGGTCACACACAAAGCGCCGTCCTCTGTCCAGACCCGTTTCCGCACCGAGCCGGCGCAGCGCTCCTGCTCAGCTCACCATGCCACTGCTCCTGTTCTGCTCATCATGCCCCTATAGTGCTCCTGCTTTGCTCACCGTGCCAGTTTAGCGCTCCTGGTCCTACTCACCGTTCCGGTGCAGTGCTCCTGCTCCTGCTCACCCTGCCGGTGCAGTGCTCCTGCTCCTTCTCACCGTTCCGGTGCGGTGCTCCTGCTCCTTCTCACCGTTCCGGTGCGGTGCTCCTGCTCCTTCTCACCGTTCCAGTGCGGTGCTCCTGCTCCTGCTCACCGTGCCGCTTTAGCACTCCTGCTCCTTCTCACCGTTCCGGTGCAGTGCTCCTGCTCCTGTTCCGAGTCCGGCAGGATGTCCTTGGTGCACTGCAGCAGGTAGTTGCGCAGGAAGAGGCCGCGCAGCGGGTTCTGTACGCCGCGGCACATCTCCACCAGATCGTGCAGAATGTCGCGCGTGGCCACCGGCACCGTCTTGGTGAACACCCGGCCCACCGTGATCAGCAGGAACCTGCGGACAACGGCCGACCGTCGCTCATCACACCAGGCCCTCTACAGCGCTTACGACGCTAACAACAGCGTGAATCCATCCGAAAACCACTCCCACGTACAAACTAGTCAGCAACGAAGGAAACACATCAGGTTTGGATCAAGTTTTTAAGCCGCTCGTCTTCGTCTGTAAATGGGAGCATGTGCCCGTAGACGATAGACCAAATAAATGAAATAAATTGAACAGAATCGGCTCCTAATTTTGTTTCTGTTATGAAGAAAGCCAACAGGCGTCTTTACAAGTGAGACATAGAAATCACCAGCAATGTCGTATTTTGTTCATTTATATTTTCCTTCATTTATTGCTTACCAAATTCACTGAAAGCAGCAAGCATTTCGTTTGAATACAAATAGCTCCCGAGAGTTAAAAACGAACAAAAACTCCAACTTCCATCCCGATTGATTTTATTTAGAAATCCCATACACAATTCTCATTTCTCCCGATAATAAAGAAGCTACCAAAAAGAGACAAAAAAGGGCACACTGGAGGCTCCATTTGGTGAACTGTGACAACTTCGTAGCCTTTATATCAAGAAACGATTTCTAAGTATCATTCAACCATTAGTTGGCAATAAAAAAAAATACAATAGATAGTTCTTCCTGTCGAAGTTGTTTTTCGATTCTGATCACGTTGTTGGGGCTTTACATTGCGGCCGTGTTTTCATTTAGGCCGCGCCATGTTGTGGGTGATGGGTGATGGCTGATGACAAGGGCAGGAGTGATTTTCGCTGATGTTGTTAGCTATTCTTTTAAGTAATATTCGCATGATCCTTGTTTTCTTCCACCAGTTTTGTTTTTCAAGTGATGCCCGAATTACCTACGGGCGAGTGAAAAGTAACTGAACATATACATCTTCCACTAAAAATTGAGTTTCAGGACACTGACACCAGTAGTTCTCAATTTTAAAATCAAAATGTCTACATTTCATCCGGCGAACACGCGGCATCCGTTGGTTTTAACAAACAGCCAGTGCGGGTTGTTCCAGCACTCACAGCCGCGGCACGATGTTGCCGGCGTACTGCACCAGCTCGTACAGGTCGGTGGGCTTGCGACCCTTCTTGAACTCGTCCACCAGGCAAACCTCCAGGTTACGCAGCTCGTCGCAGATCACCATGTAGAGTTCGTAGTAGCTCTTGGGAGACAGCCTGCCGGTGGTGGACAGTGACTTCGGTATAAACGCGCCGTGAGGTTGTTTGGAGATAGCTGTAGTTGTTGTGAGAGCAACACCGCATAATCGAAGACAAATGATTGGAAATAGGAGCGATTGGATTTTATCGTGAATATGACGAATGAAAACCAGTAATATGTACACCCCTACATTGCACAAGGTCAGTTAATTGAGATTTAAGATAGAAGGGCGATCACTTAAGTTTGGTAAGCTCTCTATCTGAGACATGTTACGGTACAAGTAAAATTTTCATAACGATGTTCAGATATTCCGACCAGTCACTGTTATACGTCAGAATTATGGAAAAACTTACCAAAAAACTACCGTAAAAATAAAAAGCCTGCAACGACACACTGCTAAGCTAATTTAATCAGCTGCATATACAAATCGTCCTCCATCACCGAACAAAAAGAGGATCAAACAAAGCTTTACCTTGCCGTTCGCAGCTCTCCCAGCAGAGCTGACGCGTACTTGAGGCCGTCCATGAGCTTTCCTTGGTCCAGTGCGCGTTTCATCTGCATCGCCTGCAGCTTGGTGTTGGACTTGGCCTCGTCCAGGGCCTTGTCTTGGTCGTCAATTGGAGTTGAAGGCTATGTGCAAAAGGTAAGCCATGAAGCTCAAATATACCAATTGAGGAGTCATATAAGACCTTCTTACGTTCGTCTGCTCACTTTTCTCACAGTTTAGCTTATTTCAACAACAAAGGATTTTGGAACGCAGAAACGTTTGGACACGTTTAGCCAGATTCCTACTCCAATAATAGCATTACTACACATTTCCATTTTTGAAGTGGTTTTATTAGCTTGCCACCAAAACTAAGCTTTATCACATAGACCTACATCATTCAGTCCTTTCGACATTATGACAGCATCTCGGTGTTGAACTCCTATTCACTGATAACAAAATCGTATTGTAGTACACTTGTTGCGCAGTAAATAACACATCACCGTATTCTCAACTAAAACACAGGACTTACCATTTTGAAATAAGAGACTGTTGCAATTGATGATAGCAGCGCAGTGAATTGTTATGTCAGTGAATTTGTTCTTATCTTTAAACTGGCGTCTTCACCCCAGTCAAGACCAAGTACCTGGTGGTGTAGGCGGTGTAAACAGTCTGGAAGACCACAGTAGAAAGTTGTTGATTCTGCCACATTCCATAAAAAGGGCCGATTTTCAGCACCACAAGAATGCATGCGACTACCAAAGCTCACTCCAATTTTCCTCCTCTTTCTTTTCTCCCAATGAAGGGGTTAGTGTATTTCCCAGCTCGAAATCATCACACAGCACAGCAAGATACACCTAATACGCTTTGATACCATACACGTATATTTGACAGTATAAACATATTAAAAACAGGCATGGGTTAATACGGATGACATAAAAACACCGTTTTAAGACTCCCGGAAGACACACTTGAGAGGTGGAGGAAGCAAGTGTCAAGTTTCATGCGTCAAGAACCGCGGTGATGAATAAGAGCAATACGTAGTAGACAATTAGGAGAAAAAAATATCTAAAGAGGTTCGGGTGAGAATAAAAAATTAAATAAAGTAAAATAAACTGACTTCGGAAAAATAAACCTGGACCTTTGTTCTGTACCAAACAACTTATAGGTTAGCAGGAAAAGTCTGCAAAGTGCGACCTCAAAACGAATGACTTTACTCTCATTAATGTCCGATCCACTGGGGCAGCGGCGTGTCTGAGCGTATCTCGGCAAGTGGCAGCCCCGGGAGGTAAGCTCAGGCTCCACAGCAATCTCAGAGCAGACGTACCCAGCCCCAACCGGAGCACATACTTTGATGTGAGGAAGAGGGAAGACGACAGTGAAGCACGACGGGGAGATGTGAGGAAAGGGGAAGACGACAGTGAAGCACGACGAGGAGATGTGAGGAAAGGGGAAGACGACAGTGAAGCACGAGGGGGAAGATGTGAGGAAAGGGGAAAACCACAGTGACAAGCTCTCTGCCTCACACTGAAACCACATGATGATTCTAGCCTCGGAAACCGGTCGAAACCTCCAAACTTTTCACCATCTGGGCAATAATTGGAAAAGACCGCCTCGTTCGTTTATCAACGCGTGAACTTTTCTGAATACATTCCTGCATAAGGCACACTTGGTGAGGTCATAGTGAGTGCAGAGGTCACACGAATACATTCGATGGTATCAAATATGCACTGATACAATCTCTATATTGATATTGAGCTATCCCTGATGCTGTGTGCCTAAATAAATTGTCCTCTCCACTCTGTCCCCGAACACCTGAATGGCCCTCAGAAATCTGGACTCGTGCGCCGAAGAACAAATCAAACTGACGTGCCATCCGCCCACGGCGTCGCGCTCCCTCCGCCGCTGCGCCGCGCTCCTCCCCCTGCGTCGAACTCCCCCCACTGCGTCCCTCCGCCGCTGCGTCGAGCTCCCTCCACCGATGGGTTGGGCGCGCTCCGCTGCACCCCTGGCTCCGTCGCCGTCGCGAATGCCCCAAGCTCTGGTGTCCCTGTCCACCTCGTCCTCCCTATGGATGCTACGCGATGCTCATACAGCCGCTCGAGCTGATTGAGGTCACGGGTGAGGCCGCGCCGGTTGGCCTACGACACGACTCGGCCTACGACTTACAAGGCCATGCGCTGGATGTATCCGACAGGCGAGTTCGTGTGGCGTGGCGCTTTGCGACTCGAAGATAGGCCGGTCAAAAGCGGATGCTGCGGCATATGGTCCTGCATGCGGGAGACCGCCCGAGCGACGCACTGCTGCGTTGGTACGTTGGTACGAGCGCGCACTGGTACGTTGGTCGGCGGTTGTTGAGAGGACGCCAGTATGCTCAGCCGTTGATGCTCCAACAGCCGCCCGAGCCGATTGAAGTCACCGGTGAGGCCGCGCTCTTTGGCCTACGACTCGAATGTAGGCCGGTCGACCAGCGGGCGCCGCGGCATGTGGTGCTGTAGGCGGCCGAGCGCCGCACCGCCACCCCCCGGTACGCTGGTCAGGCAGTTGTTAGGAGGACGCCGGTAGTTCAGTCGCGCGTCCGCGCGAGAGAGGGCCTGAAGAGGACATGAAGAGGCTGGCGCCGCACCAGCTGCCCCACCTACGCTCCCTGGCGACCAAACTCCAGGAAGTTGGTCCCCTCTCGGTTCAACCGACGTAGATTCAGCGCCCGCTTCAACGCCATCTTGTTTATTCAGCACTGCGCTGCGTGTGCTGTAGTCGGATCTGGTACCTCGATGCAGCCGAATCACTCCTCGGGTCGTACCCAGTCGCGCCCACATGTTGCGCCAGGGGCCGGTGTTGAAGAAGTAGGGACCAGCGGCAGCTGGTACCTGAAACCGGTCCTTCAGGTTCCCCAGCCGGTAGTAGATGAGGGTGCGGGACAATGCCAGCTGCTCCTCGAACAACTGTTTGAGCTGGTTGAGGTCGCCGGCGAGGCCCGCTGTTCGGTCAGCGACTCAAAGGTAGGCCGGTCGACCAAACTTTTGAAAGTAAGTTTTGCATACTGATGGGGAAATTTGAGGTATGTGGATGGTCAAAATAAAAATATAGCAGTTTTAAACAATTTTCATAACTCATAAATTGCTTTTGGTAGAAAATGTGTTTTTTATGAACAAAAGCTTTCGGCGCTCGATTATGGAAATGGGCAAGATATCCTTTAAATATTTTAGCAAACCTTTGGAAATGGGGAAATGGGGTTTAGTATTCAACTCTGGTGCAACTCCGGCGAAACAAAACAACATTGTACTGTTGAACAGGGGCGGACGTAGACCCGAGTTTTGGGGGTCAAACCCATGTCTGCCTCTCCTCCTGGGGGGGATGTGCAATTCCGGGGCTCAACAGTTAGTATCAGCTACCTCTCCAAGTACATGATCGCCCTCCTAGGGGAGGGAGGTGGAAGCGAATATTGTTTTGCTCTACAGCCCTAGTACTCTACAGACCTAGTGTAAACACCATTTTATAACATTTCTCCAGCCTTTGGGGGCAAAAGATAGTTTGCCCACCCTCCAGCACTTTGAGGGGGGATGACCGAATGTCCCCCGCATCCACCAGTGCTGTTGAATGTTGTTGGTTGAACCTGAATGGGTGGTAAGTGTAAGACAGCCCCCCACCCCCTCCAAAAGCAAGAGTAGATCATCAGATGTGATGTCACACCTAGTAGCATATAAAATAGGAAAATTAACCATTTAAATATCCAAATTTTTGGAAAAAGAGACTCAGAATTGAAGATGAAATGCTTATCTGTTGCATTCGGGATAAACTTGATTACCCTGCACTATCACAAATTTGTAAGTGGTCAGTGCAATTAGCAGCAGTTTGACCCACGGCCCAAAGGTGAAGGAATTCCTCCACGCCTGTGTGACGTCACTCGGGCGTAGAGGAATCCCTCTTGAACATACCTTTCAGTAAAGGTACCTTGAGTGTAAGGAGCATGGTAGCTGAAAAACAGTGAGGAGTGGTGGTAAGGGGGCAGCATTCAGTGGTGTGTGGGGGATGGGTGAAAGTTTGTAAAGACACAGTAGTATTGCATTGTGTAGGTAGGGATGGGTGCATTTTTCTCCTGGGTATATTGGGGATTGGTGCAAATCTTTGGTGGCTAGCGGTGCAAATTTGTATGAGGATTCATGGTGGCTGGTGCAACTCGTCTGGCCTGCTGCCATACTTTGCAGACTGGGTTGTGGTCAATGCCAGTTGTGCTACTTGGAATATTGAACTTGAACTTGAAGGATACAGACTTGATGAGACTCTAGGCCTGTAGGTGTCCAGTCTTAATGCGCTTGTATACAGGTGGTTTCACTCCTTAATGTGTCTGGTATAGTATACCAAGAGCCCTCCCAGTGTTTGTCAAGCCTGGCCTTAAATGTGGTGACAGTGGGTGCAGTGACAACATGACTGGGGAGACCATTCCAGTCATTAACCACTCTGATGCTGAATGCATTGCGACGGAGGAAGTTTTGAACAGTGGCACTTATGATATATATTAACCTTATGAGACCTGTAGCAATTCTAATTAAAGGAAGCTTTGATCTTACTTGATACTTGATACTTGGGTGGTCGGCTCCATCCCTTGGATGCAACGTCAACACTTTGACGGCCTTAACGAAACATACACCACAGCATGCCATGCGTCAGGGGAAGGAAGGTTCTAGGAAGGACCGCTTATGACTGGGTTTCCCGCTAATTCCTTCCGCACCCTTGCTGTGTAAATGCAGTGTATCATAAGACTCTCTCCGTCATTTGCGCTCACGATGAGACTCTCCGCCGTCATACTCCTCCTCAGTGTCACTCCATACCGATATTGCGCCCACCTGCGCTCTTCCGTCAGCTCTTCACATTCGAATAAGAGGTGCTCCATAGTTTACCAGGCACTCCGACAGAGAGGGCAGATCGGGTCCTGGCCGCTATGCTTCCTGATGTTACTCAGTGCGAGCCATGAATGCCCCGTGAGCAGCTTTAATCTTGTTAGAGTGGCCAGCCTCCTTATCACACTATACCTACTTGCCGGCCAGAAGTTACGCGGGGCTATGTAGCGCTCTTCCTACCTCATGAGGCCTGGGAGCCATCGCACGCTCATGAGTGATCGGCCAGCGTCATCAATGCTAGCCTGGATCGCTCGTGCAATGCCATCCCGGGTCACCTTATCCCAACACTTGCTGGCTTCCCCGGTCACATCTGACAGGGAGCTGATGCATGCTCGGAAGCCCGAGCTCGTACAGCATCGCCTCCCACTGCCGCACTAGGCTGCTCAGTCGCCCCTCATTTGCTGCCCCATGCAGGAGCACATATCTTGTAAGCGCATGCTCCTCCGCGGCTCGCAGTAATAACCCGATGAGTTGCAGAGCCACTCTCATGGTCAGTATCCGACAGGGTGGTGCCCCCACCATGGAATATACTACGATGTTCTGAGTTCTGGTCGGGAGTCCTTGCATCAAGCGGAAGAGTCGCAGCATCATTCGCTCCAAGTATCGTATATCCGATGCAGTAAGCCTTGTGACAGCCAGTGAGTAAAGAAGGATCGGTTCTGCGTATATCCTCCATGTCGCGTAGAGCGACAATGGACTAGCGCGTTTTATATTAAGCCCCTTGTCACAGCGCACATACAGGGCTCTTCTTGCTCTATTCATGCCATCCTCAATCCTTTTCCTTGCTACTGTCCGTGGTGACATAATAATCCCGAGATGCTTGTACTCATCTGCACGCTCCATGATTTCATTTCCTAACTTCCATGTGTAGTCTTTCACACTACCGAACACCAGGACCTTACTCTTCGCAGCATTATACTTGTAATGCCATAGGTGGCTGTGCCCCACTGCTATGTTGAGCATGTCCTGGAGCTCTGCGGGATTCGTACTGATCAGGACTTCATCGTCCGCATAAGCTATTATGGGCACTCGCTTATCCCCAATGGCTGCCCCCCTTTCCAGAGTCCAGCAACATCTTGATTTTGTCATCCATGAAGAGTGTAAGCAAGCTGGTTGATAGAACACCTCCTTGCTTGAGTCCTTGCTCTATCTTTCCCCCTCTCGATACCATGCCCGCAACTTTCACTCGAACATTAAATTCCTTGTATAGGTTCCGAAGCACAATGACCATCCTAGCGGATATACCAGCGCATATTAGCTTGTATATTAAGCCATTATGCCAGATGGAGTTGAAACACTTCCTCACGTCAAGGAAGGCCACATACACCGTCCTCCCCAGGTCCCTGTTCGCGGAAATAAGCTCGTGAAGAATGAAATTGGCTTGCAACGTACCTCGATTCTTATGGTACGCGAATTGAAATTCCGATGGAATACCTGCCTCATGCAAGTCTTCACTCAGCCTCGTAACCAATATCTTTTCAAAAATCTTGCACAGAATTGTAAGCACAGATATGTCCCTATAGCTATCCCTGGCCAACGGGTCACTCCCATGACCTTTGAAGATCGGGCTGATTAGACCGTATGTAAAGCTCTCTGGTATGCTGGCAGTTTCCAAGATGTTCTGCAAGCACTCAGCTATTTTAAGACTTGCAGTCCCCTCTGCCTCTATTAGGTGCTCCGGAGTTACCCCGTCGATGCCTGACGCCTTGTTCCGCTTCAGGGATCGAAGCGCGTCTGAGACCTCCAGCTCATTTATCTGCTGGACGGGTTGAAGATGTGAAAATCTTGCCTCATAGCTGTCACACACCGTGCCTACAACTCCCTCTACAACATCTTCCCAGCTTACATCGAAGTCAGCATCATACAGAGGGCGCCCCGTTTCAACAAAATGAACCAGAAAGGCTTCCGCTATCTCCAGAGGGTCAGAGACTTCATGACCATCTACACACATTCGCTCAATGGCTCTGGCAGACTTCCTTCTACACATGACTCTGAAGTAACTGGCAGATAGCTTAGCACATTCCCTCTCTAGTCTCACATCCTCGGATACACGCTGCCGCAGTCTCTGGTCTCGTTGCTGATCTAGATAATCCCTCTTCCGCCTCCGGAAAATTTGCTCTTCCTTCTCCTTGTCCTCACTTCGCGCGGTTTTCCAGGCTAGCTTCGCTGCAATGCATGCCTGGCTCAGTTCTGTGAGTAGTGGATCCCACCATCGACTTGCCTTATTTAATCTTCCTCTCTTTGGGAGCTTGGCCGCTGCCTTTTTCAGTGCCTCAGCTACTTCCTCAATGCTGCCAATCTCAGACATTTGGTTTCTAATGCTGAACCGGTAGTTCCTGATAGCCCCGTTCCTCCTAGCCTTCTCCCAATCAATCCTGGTATTACGCCTGCAACTTTGCCTCCGCTGGGCTGATACTGCTAGGCTGATCAAAACTGGCTCATGATCAGACCCATTCAGGGCACTCCTGTCTAGAATTGTATAGTCGTCCACGAGCGAGGCATGTTCCTTGTCAACAAGTATATAATCTAAGAGCGACACTGGGGTGGTTTCCGACCTGTAGAAAGAGTATTTGCCCTCTAGATTGTTTACTGGTACCACAAGATCAAAGTCTGACATCATCTTAGCAACATACTTCTTGTTATGATGTACGTCCCGCTGGAGGTCAACATTAAGGTCTCCTGCCACAATGATCATTCTTCTTGCCCCATGCTCCCTCATAGCGACGCAGATCAGGTCGATGGTTTCTTGAAATTCTATGACCTTGTCCACCTGCGCTCCAGTTGGCATATACACTGCTATTAGAAGTACTTCCAGTGTGCTTCCCTTTATGATCGTTGCAATTACCCTCACACTCTCTTTCTGACCTACCAGGGCTACGCTCAGGTCGTTACGGACCAAAATTGCCACCCCACCATGACCTTTACCCCGGTATGGTCAGAAAACGCAAAATCCTTGTTGCTGTCTGCGCTTACTGCAATTGTCTGGTGCGATGGAACCTTCAGCTCATCTTCTTGACTCGCCTTGAATGTCCAAGTTTCATTCAGTACTAGTACATCAGATTTAGCGATGAGGGCCCTTGTGAACTCATCATCCTTGTACCCTCTGCAGTTCCACTGCGCCACCACCAGTTTTTTGCCTGGTTTACAGTCAGTTTTGTTGCATCACAGCTTAGCCATCTCCCCCCTACATTCTGATACCTTGAGTTGAGAATCATAACTGGATAATGTCCCCTCCACTCTTCTTCCTCCCACACTTGCTCTTCGTGCTCTGTTGTCCACCGCACAACAGCTCCCTGTGTTCCTCTCACAGGACTCATTCCTGCTCCATAATGTGGTCTTCTGTATGATTGCATCCGTCTGCCCATCTGATTATGAAGCCTGGCGCTTCCGCCCCTGGTCCTCTCAGGCATACACTCATGATTTGCCTGGTGTTCCCTTGGATAATTCCTCCTCTGCCATTGCGGGCCATACCACTCTGCTCCCCTGTTTTGTGCTCCTCTGCCCCACCCCTCCATCTGACGAGGAAAGTAGCGTCCATGCTGCCTTGCCCCATACACACCTTGCACCCTATATGATTCTGCACGCCCCATCCTGTGGTGGTCCTGGCCCTCACTCACATGGTAGCTCGGATGGCTGCGCCTGTCATATCGTATCCCAAGACTTTCTCCTCTAAGTCCTGTCCGGTCAGCCTTTCCACTGTAAGTTCCGCGTCCCCTATAACCATACGGATTGTTGTCAGCTGCCCTTTCCACTCTGTACAGGCCCGAATACCTCCCTCTCTCATATGCCGTATCTGCACCCATGTGCTGTGGTTGCACGTTTTGTACACTGTACCTAGGCCAATACGCTCTACTTCCAGCATCTCCACTTCCACGATTATGAGAGTATGGCCTCATGGGGGCTGCCTGCTGTTGCTGGTCCAGCTGTACACTTGAAGCGTTAACACCTTTCTTCCCTCTAATGCATCCCTCGTCCAACTTCCCATCCCTTTGTATGTTGCCCTGGCATCTATTGTCAGTTATAGAACTGCCTTTTGTGGCATGTGTGCCGGCAGTCCCATCGCGCCCAGATCCCAAATGGCATTCTTGTTGCTCACCCACACCTACTCTCTTGTTATGATGATCTGTTTGGCTGCTCTTGTTGGCTGTGGGCTCATTTACCCTTGCTCCCCTTCCACTTGTGTTAGACATTCTCCCAGAGCCTTCTGTTTGTCTCCTATCTTCTGTTTGTTTGCTCTGCCTATCTAGTCGCTTTTGCTCCTCCCTCGCTGGCACTTCTGCACCATCTATTGTGCTGTGCTGGTTATGCAACCATAGGAGGTACCCAGCACACGCTTCACACAGAGCCTGCCCTGTCTGCCGGGATTGCTTGACTGGCTCCTGCCTGTTGGTATCTTGCTCAATACTGCCTTTGCTTGTAAGCTCCAGTAGCTTGGCCCTCAACATCTGGCTCTCTTCTTTTAGCTGCTCTACCTGCATGGCAAGACCAGTTCTACGCCTTTTCACTGGCTCTGGTTGTTGCTCATTATTGGGCTTGTCATCCAACTGTATGGTTTTTAACTCCATGTTCTTCCCCGTGTGGCCCTCCGTGTTCCTATCTTGGCCCAACTCGTTCTCGCAACTTTCTAGTGATAGTCTTTCCTCCTCCAATACGTGCACTTGCTTCAAATTATGCATGTCCTGCATAGCCACATTGCTATCCAGAGTTGAATCTTCCATGCACATGCCCTCCATGCTACTTTCACTCTGTTTGCTCCCTGGTGCAGTCCCAACACTAGGGGTTTCTATGGTAGACACACACTTTCCACTATGTCCATCATGGTTCCTGCTCCCCTTTTCATCTCCAGCATCAGCGCTGATTCCTTCACCAGTGAGACTCTGAGCATCATCAGGTACCAGCTCCACAATGCCATGCCCATTGGCATCATCCCCACTTGTACCCTGCATCGTCTGATCGATTGACATGTGCCCCTGCTCATCTCCTCCCACGCATACCTCACACTCCTGGTGCCCCCCTGTGCTGTGTGGCCCTTTGGGTCATTGCCATCCATTCCCTTGATGTGACTGCCTTCCTTATCATCTTGCCCACATGTAGTTCTCAAGTTGATTAAAACCACTGGCTTGTCATAATGTTGTGTGCTTACCCTTTCCCAATTTTCTTGCCTGCCACAGCCCTCATGAAACCCATCTTTCCGGCATGTACCACACATATTCATGCCTGCACCTGTGAGGCGAAAGCTCTCACTATGTACACTATCGACATCTTTACCTGCGCATACCACTGCAACCGCACCAGGGATATCCTTTTTACCTGATATTGCGTGTGCACATCCACTGAGCTCAGGTACGCCCCAAAGAGTGGATGTGTGTGGATCCATCCTACTTGGCATAAGTCAGCCTCATTCAGGACCTTCACCACTTTCTCCTCCTCCATAACCTCACAGGTGGTTGTATCCCCTTTCTGTTCAGGTATGATGAGGTGGGTTATCTGCACCTTGTTTTCCTTCACACAGATTGTGCCGGCCAGTAACCCAATGGTTTCAATCCCAGCTTTTGTATTTGCCTTTGCTAACTCTGTGAAGGCTTCCACAAGATTGTTTGGCATGACCGTGCATGGCTCAGGGCCACCCTCAAGACCCTCATTCCTGGACACCACACCACATGCATCCAACCCTGATGTGTTGGTGACCATGCCACACTCTGTTACATCATTCAGGGTCCCCTTCTCCAGAGCTGAAGCACCCTCATGCATTCCCTTCTTGCCCTCCACCTCAGACTCACCACATTCCTTGTATGTGTCCTTTTTCCTCTGACTCGAGCATCTTTGTCGGTCAAACATAGTGTACATGCCCAGTCAACATCCTGCATGCTTGCTCCCTCTTCCTCCGAGATGTTAGCACAAGCAAAGTGTACCCAAGCAGTGCATGCCATACATTCAATTACTCCATCTGAAGCATCCATGTTACATATCGGACACAAGTAGCCCTCATGCTCAACATTAACACCACTGCTTGGAGTCCCACCTCTCCGAAGCTTCCGGCTTCCCGCCTTGTTCCTCACCTTTGCCATCCTAAATGACTTCCTAAATGACTTCTTACTGCCACTCACGTCCAGCCTTACCAGTCAGTCCAGTTTTCTGTTGTTCATCCGGCTTAGGTTTAACCTCTATTACCCTGGGTTTAGCTACCTCTAGCTTACTCTCCTGCTCTCCCATGCTCATCAATGCATTATCTGCTTTCAGTGGGGCCGCTTGCGCCGCTTCCGTCTCCCTACCAGCACGTGCACAATTTCCCCGATTTCCATACTTAATAGGCGTTCTTTCGATGGCCATACCTGCCTTCCTCGGACAGAGAGTATATCACACTTGAATTTCAATAAATACACACTGGAAATACTGCGAATTACAGAAAGGAGACGGACGCAGGATAGGATGTCCGCACAGCACACGCTAGTTCACACCAAATCAGCCAATCGGCCAATAATTCTGTAATAATTCATTTGATCCATTGGAGCTTTTGAACAGTGACACTTATCATACAAATCAACCTGTAGTTATCTGGCAACATGTGTGAAGCCACCTACCACATTGCCAAATTTTCTTTTCCAAAAACAACTGCTGCCAGGAGTGTGGCCAGTAGAGACTAATGCACAAAAAATTATTGGTACTATAAGTCATCATCCAAAATAATGCTTGAAAGCGGTAGTTATGCAGTTATTACGTTGTTTCCCATTGCTAGACATGTAAAAACAGATCAAGATACCTATTCATAAAGTGCTCGGATCCTTTAGCGAAATATTTCCCATAGAATTGATACATCACCGGAATGAGGGGATTGACCGCTCTCTGTTTTCACAACGATAAAAGGGAAGTCCAAAATTATAGAACATATTTTCAATGCCATACTCGTATTATTATTATTATTGGCGATGTCGTCTGTCGCTTCCTCTCTCCTCTTTTGGTGTTGGTGTTCTTCCTCCTCCCAGGGCCTTGTTGTTCCTCCCCCTTCCTATTCCTCCTGTGGCGGTCACAGATTTTTGGAAGGCGGTTTTTATTCTCGGTTTATATCTCATAAAACAAATAAGAATATAACACTCTAGAATTTCTCCTAATACCTCTAAGACCACTTAAGGGAACATATGTCGGTCTTGTTGCGAAAAGGGACAGACGGCGAGCCGTTCTTCAGTTGCCCTTCGAGTCATTTCAGTCCTGAAGAGATCGGATGGGCTGAGGCGGTAAAAAAGGCCAAAGTTTCACCGGCCGCCTGGGGACGCCGCAAGCCGCAAGCCTGAATCGAGGCAATCGTGACAGGTTAGGTAAGGATATAGATTAGGTGGTGACCCAATGAAGTGTTTCTTCCAATGTTTTCCAAGGGTGCCGTTGCCCTTTTTGGGTGGGGGGTCTTTTTCTATTCAAGGGCGCCTATGACTTCTAGAGGGGGCGTCATTTGCTGTCGAGGGGGCGTCTGTGCTAACCAGGAGCCCCTTGTGGCTGGTGCTCACCGGGGGTGGTGAATTTTGAGCATATTTGGTACCCGACAGCATTAATGACAATTGACCCAAAAATTTGGGGGGACATCCCCCACTGGTTAGGCCAACAGGGGGACGCGTCCCCCGTCCCCCGCTTTTCGGCGCCCATGCTCCGGACCAAACGAAAGCCGGGTGTGCAAAAATATACTTACCTCCATACATGTATTCACAAAAAAACGAGCGAATGAAACATACACAGGCATGGGTTAAAACAGACGGATTAAAAACAGCAGGATGACACGTGGAGACGGCCTTAAAAGACCCCCGGCAAACCAACCCACGAGGCGGGGACGGCTCACGCGAGCGTGTAGTGAGTCACGAGCGTGTGGCGAGCGTGTAGTCGCGCGAGCGTGTAGTCGCGCGAGAGTGAGTGGGCGTGTAGTTTCCATGAGTAGCTGTGGTGACGGAGCCGGAGCGACATGCGGTAAGCGCTCAGAAGGGGAAAAAGAAAAAAAAAAGAAAAAAGGAAAATATAAAAAATATAAAATAAAATAAATTCATGGGTAGGTGGTGGTTGAACGTGCCGCATCTACCATGATGGTGCCGCATCATTTATGGTGGGTGATGGTGATTGGGTGGTTGATTTTCACCGGACTGAGCCCGCCCCCGCCGCGCATCCGACGGCCGCGGCGAACCAGTAGCGCCACCCAGCACCAGCGCCACCTGCCGGGTACAGCAACACCACCCAGCGGCCGCAGCAGCACCGCCCAGCGGTCACAACAGGGCCGCCCAGCGACCACAGCGGCGCCACACGCGACCGGCCCCACAGCATACCGGGCGACACAGGACCCCATCCGCCGCCACAGCCCCGCAACACCGGGGATTAGTCCAGAGCCGGCTCGGCGGTACCACATCAGCAGCACGAAGGCCAAGCCGCGCCGGCGCGCCAGGAAGGCCAGGCACCGGACGCAAAAAGCGCCACCATTCTGAGGTCAGCGGGACCGCCCAGCAAACATGCCCATGTGGGAAATATGCGTAGTGCGGGTGGGCTGCCCACTTGTTCTATGTGGGCCCTACATGGGTCGACCATGTGGGGATCATATGGAAGTGGCCGCGGGTTCCAGATGGGTTCCATAAGGGCCTTGGAAGATGGGAATGAAATGGGCTCCTGATGGTATGCAGGTGGGTTCACAGCGGTAGAGAGTATATGGTTTCTATGTGGTGCCGATGCGGGCCAATACAGATACTTTCCATATGGTTTCTAGGTGGTATCTGTGTGAACCCCTCCTCCCAAATGCTGGCAATATGGTTTTCATGTGGTATCGATGTAGATCCGTACATATGCATGTCATTTGGTTTCCGGGTGGTGCTGATGTGGGTTTGTACATATGCATCCCATATGCTTCCCATATGAATTCCGTCATGATTCCTCTCCCATTATGAAGCCCCATACTTAGATGCACCAAAAAGGCAAATCTGTCGCATGAACACCTTAAATCAGAGTTTCACGACAAAAGCTAAATGCACCCTAACTACATTTGACCAATATTTAGATCATGTACAACTCATGGATCAGTGGTTTTGCCCTGCACACATTTTGTGAACGTTCCAGCTCATTACATTCAGTGGCAAGTCGTTAAAGGGAGATACGCGACAAAATTCAAACGTTTTTCCATTTTGTTATTTTTACCCTCACTTATAGCAACTAAAACAGTAAAAATACTGCTAAGCATTTATTTCAGAGCTTTCTGTACTTTTATCTCCTAGGCACTTCCAAACATCAACGTTCTAGGCAAACATGCACAAAGATGCCAACAAGTAAAACTATCACACAATAAAACATGGATAGCTCAAAACAGAGAACAACCGGTGCTGCATGAAAGTATCAAAATTCCTCTTGGCTGAAGGATAAAAGGGCTATCTATAAATTAAGTGACACAAAGGACGGTGGGATCCACACACAATGTCATCAAGCTTAACATATGACCGATGGGTGACAAAGAGCCTGGGAAGAGAGGGGATAAAAACACAAAATTTACGCTGCATAGTTTATGGAGGCAAAGCTGGAGATCCCTTCTTGATTCAGGGGTTTCTGGATGGGTTAACGCTGGCACTGCGATGCAATTCAAATACAAAGTAAGTGTAAGACCAAAACTTCAGGGGTCCTGACCTCCCAGCAATCCGGGATTCTGCATCTCCACAATTATACGTGTTCTCCCCACTGGATTGAGATACAGAGCAGGCAATAGCCCGACTGTAACCACTGATGGCGTCACTATCGATGCTGCCACTGTGGTCGCTGGTGGCATTACCATCGAAGCTACCACTGCGATCATTGGTGGCGCCACCGTCGGTACTCCGATCCCGGTCACTGGTGGCACCACCGTCGATTCTTTGGCGCCGGCCGCCGTTGTCGCTGCTTCCACCGTGGCTGCGGTTGTTGCGTTAACCGTCTTGGTCGCGGTAGTTAGTGAGCCAGACGGTTACCACCTTGTCGACAACTCCCTCGGTGCTCGTGAGGCCGGGCTTCTGCTTTACAGATCCTGTGAAAAATGGACTGTTTTACGAATGTACGAGCGAAAATTTGTTAGCATAGTTTTGATTAAATTGAGAGCATCGGGTTGACGGAACAAAACAAAAATCAGCTCAGTGTATGGACGCAGAGGCGCTGTAGGGCACTCGGCTCTCACGCCACTAACCCAGTTTCAAATCCCAGCCGGGAATAGCAAGAAAGGAGGTCTTGATCCCCGTATATGAGAACCAATAAATAGCTTAAAGATAATTAATTGTTAAAAAATATTAGCATTCTGTATGCGGCATTCGTTCACTGGGAGGCCATGAGTGGATCCCCAACAATCATTTCAAAGATTCTTGAAAAAATACGAAACCCGCGCCCCACCGGGGGTCAGGCGCCACCTTCGCCCCACGGGGGCCATCGATGCCCCCTCTAACTCCGAAAATATGGGGGTTAGCGCAAATCTGCAAAGTGCATTAGAAAGCTCGCGTGAATTCAGTAAGAAATTACTTCGCATGTTTAAACGCTCAGGTCAATGGTTTGACCTCCAGAGGTCAAGAAAGGTCACGATAGGATATTTTCACTCAAATATGCAATGCTTAAGAAAACTGGGCATAACTCCAATGCCATTAGATCTATTGAGATCTGGTTAAGTAAATTTTATAGGAAAGTGGCAGTCCTTTTTCCGTTATGCGGAACGTGAAGACCTTCCGCCAGTGGTTTGACCTCCAGAGGTCACCTCGTGACCTAATGTGACCTGAGGTCACGAAAGGTCAGAAAGTGACCGTGCCGTATATCAAATGAAAGCCAGTGACAAGGCAAACACGATGGTGTTTGTTTCAGCGCTCTAGCTTAATTAGGCCAAAAGTTATTGTCAAAATACTGTTTTTGACCCCTGGTGACCTTGGATGACCTTGGAAAAGTCAAAGAGCAAATATGACGCATGGAATCCGTGAAAGGGTGTCCGAAAACGCTGTTCTGAGCAGTCTGAGTATCTGCAATCATTTTTGCGGCTTTTAGATCATAAGACAGCTTTTCCCCATGCTTTTCCAATGGGAGAGGTCGCCTCTTGACCTGACCTCAGGTCACCAAATCGAAAAATCCCGGATATACACCTTGTAGACCCTGGAAGGGTCATGAAGTGTAGCAAGTTTCAAATTGATCGACTAAGAAATGTAGCTTTTATAGAGCTTCAAAGTTGAAGTGAGGTGACCTTGGTTGACCTCGCCTGGTGACCTGACCTTTAGTGACCCGAATAAAAATTTTAAGGGATGGTGGGAAAATGATGCGGTGAGAGATAGAGCCCTCAAACGCGGTGCTGCGTTTCGTCGTTTTTCTGCTATCTCGAAAAAACCTTAGGGGGCCATCGATGGCCCCCGGTGGGGCGAAGGTTAAGACATGGTTTTTTAATGCCTCTGGGGCACGCCCCTTGCTACCTCACCCTGTACCTGTGCATTTTGTTAGGAAAAAATTAAACTCAATAAAAAATTGGGCTCACCAAATGCAACGTTTCAAAGTCAATGTGTCTCCTGCAATATTCATAGATGAGTGAAAAGCCCTGTCATGTATGTGGATCTCTTTCGAATAAAACTTTAAACTTCAAGACAGGTGCGGTAGTCCTGAGCCAGGAGCGGCCCGAATCAACGTAAAAGTGATAAACCGGCAGTGACAGTGATGAGCCGGGGGTGACACTGATAGCCAGAGACGGTAATGCGAGACAATAATGGTAACGATAACAATAATGTGTGACATAGTCGAAAAAATTCAAAATATCTTGCTGCACTTTACTTTACTTTACTTACGCATTATTTGATGAACATTCATGTTGTGTAGCACACATCTCTTACACATATCCTAGCATTAAACTTTGGAAAGAAGTACGTAGGAGTGTCAATGCAACACGTTTAAACTCCCCGCGTGTGTCAGTATTTCCGTCTCACACTTGTTTCCAGTGAAGATGTCAGAAGATAAAACGGCAATTTTGTGTCAGTTTTAGGGTAAAAAAAGTTGTCATTACCATTTTACCAGGTGATATTTACTTTCAAACTTAAGTTCAATACCAATGGCTAAGCAAGCTTGTCCAATTTTCAAAATATACATGTGCACCATCAACAAACAGAATTCAGATATCTGACACCATATTGCTATGTTGGTTGAGACTTCACACATCTGACCGGTATTTTAATTTGGTACCATTCTTGAAGAGCACAGCCGTGTTGTAGTTCCATTAAATTTACAACTCAAACCTGTGTTAAGTATCTACTTCATAAAACTGCTCAACGGAAAACACATCCTCCTTGTGTTCATTTTTTCCAGTGTATCACTTAAGAACATTCATTCTGAAACACTCTGCAGAGTAGCTATGCAGGCACAACCAACAAAAACAAAGCAATCTGATAAAACAATGAAAAATCGAACAAGAGAAAAATACTAACTGCGGATAAAACCCGACCATTAAACAGACTAACCATTAGGATCGCAGCTGGAAATGTCTTCACACACTTACCAATGATGACATGAAGGTGCCGTCGGTGGAGAGGCGCTCACCAGGCAGGCGGAACTCCTTCATAGTGCTTGCCGGAAACCAGGAATCCTGCAACACCCGGTCGTTGCTCACGGGGAACAGATGGCCTGCCTTCTGCGTTGCGTGCTATCCTGTTGATGGCGATGCTTTGAGAGGCGGAGATTCTCTTGATGTGTTCCGGCTACCTCCTCCACTGTTTTAAACAGTCTTGTCATGAAGGTCCACAAGCTCCTGCGGTCATAAGGTATTTTGATACGTATCTATAGGTATGTATTAGAACTCTTCACGGGGTACTGATGCGCCAAAATGTATTTTTAATAGCTGCACGTGTCCTAAAGCAGCAGCTGAAATTAAAATTTATTGACTGTCTAAGCATGAGCATCATATCTTTTTTTAATCGCAATTACCGCTCCCATCAGAATATCATTATAGTATTTTAGATATAACAGGTCTGCACATATTCAACCTATTTTTATTTTCTCTCTGTACCTCACAACTTGATAGAAATATGCAGGCAACGTGAATAGCTACATTAGGAAATACTAAAGTGGAAATATGGCGGAAGGATTCCTGCAGTTGCGACATTGATTTTAAATTGTTTGTACCTACTTATGGCTCTTTGTCTCAATGGTAAAGAATTTTTATCATTTCTAGAATTACAAATCATTGAATGAGTCCACTTATTTACTTGACCTGACAGTTTCGTCGATAAACCATTATCACAGTGGCATGCAACAACGAGTCATCACATGACATACAGAATACGATTTTTATTTTTGCTACTTCTCGTGTCATTCGTTTCGTTACAGAGCGTCTTGCGGTCGGCATGTCCTTGGTTGAATTCAGCATTCACCAGGATTATTGTTGAATGTTAATCCCGATTTTTTTATCCCGTATTTCCAAGGACTCGTAGATCTTTCACTTCCGGACGTCATGTATTTGATTTCTCAGGACCTTCATGCCGATGTTTTTTGGCTTGGGATTAGTGCTGTGGTGGTGTACTTTCAATGTTTGCCCCAGGCGGTCTCTTAACTCTCATATCTTGCGTCGGCAAGGTGCTCATAATACCGAATTCTGAGCTCTCTCCCCGCCTCTCCCACGTATAGGTTGTCAGCAGTACAAAGGTTGGAGCATATTTTATAGATGACTCCGGAAGAGTGACATAGTCCTGTCTGACCCGCCTTGCAGGTATTGGAATCGCGCCGGCCAGCAGGACGTTTGGCTGGTTTGAGTGCAGAACAAACTAGCTCTCGCTTGACAGTATTTGGATTCGTCCAGGCAGCCATTCTTCAGGATGCTGTTGATGGTGTGCGTCAGGCTGTCATCTATGAAAAGCAGTCGTATTCTTCTTACGCCGTTTTTTCATGATGTTTTCTTGGCCTTGGTCTTGCTGTTGTGTCTGGTTGCGGTTGATAGCAGAGCTGCTAATAGCTCTGTTATCATCGAATATTGGTATCCATTACTTTTGAAGATCGTGGTTAGTCTTTGAATACTGCGTGTTTTTGCTTTTGTCGTCACTTGAAAGGCGGGTCGCACGTTGGAACTGTTAGGTCAGCACTGCCTTTTTTGTTTGCATCGGCTGGGCTGAAGTAAAGTGAAAAGGGACTCCTGATGACGTCGGTTTTGCATGAAGGTTAGTGCTGTACTTGTCGTCTTTTAGACCAAGGAACCGAACCCCAACAAAAGCAGCACCATGACCAGGAGCACATCGTGAAAAAACAAGCTTTAAAAGAATACAACTGCCTTTCATATATGGCTGACAGACGTACACCATCAACAGTAACCTGAAGAAGAGCGGCCTGGGTGTACGGGCTGCCTGGACGAATCCGAATACCGTCAAGCAAAAGCTGGTTCGTTCTGCACTCAAACCACCCACATGCTCTGCTGGCCGGCGCGCTTGCACTTCCTGCAAGGCGGGTATGACGGGACTATGTCACTCTTCGGGAGTCATCAATGACTGGTTCTGCAAGCATTGTACCGCTGACAACATATGCCATTAATTGTATTTCTTGATGCTGGTGTTTTCTGGTTTGGTATGAGTGTTGTGGTGGTGAATGTTCCAATATTTGCCGCAGGCGGTCTTGGAATACCGCAGGCGGTCTCAATCGGTGTAATGAGGAATGAGCACCTTGCCGACGCAAGATATGAGAAAGAAAAGACCGCCTGCGGCAAATATTGGAAAACACATCACCACAGCACTCATCCCAAACCAGAAAACATCAGCATCAAGAAATACATTTAATGACATATGGGAGAAATTATCCGATTCCTTGGAAATATGGGATGAAAAACCCGAGATTAACACTCATCAATCATTCTGGGGAATGCTGAATTCAGCCAAAGACATGTCGACCGATACACGCTGTATCGAAACGAATGAGAATTAAAATACAAAATCGGCCACTGTATGTCGTATGATTACTCGTTACACCTCACTGTGATCATGGTTAATAACCGAAACTGTCAGTTAAGCTAAATAAGTCAACTCATTATATAGTTTGAAGTTCTATGAAATAATTTTCAAAAAATAGTTATCATTGCGGGAAAGGACTACAAATACATAAAATTTAATCATTTTGCCATGCACTTGGACAGTAAACATGCTGGTGAAATTTCCATTTGAAACGCATTCAATACCAAAATTCCCACAACAGGGTTTTAGCATGTTTAGCCGATGCAGCCAATTATAGACCAATTAGTTTGCTTTGCTCTTTATCGAAAGTTTTTGAAAAAATAATTTTCAAGAAAATCTACGGCCATTTAACACAGCATGACCTGTTGACGGAAAGACAGAGCGGGTACAGACCAGGACACAGCACACACCTTTAACTATTTTACCTTACCCACACCTGGTACGACACGTTGGACAAAGGACAAGACCAAACAATACTGTATTTAGACATATCACGCTATTTTGAGAAAATTTGGCACAAGGGACTATTATTCAAATGTGAACGAGAATTTGGACTGACTGATCTTATACCATGGTTACGTTCCTCTCTGACTGATCGAAAACAGTGTGTATTCATTAATGATTCTAAATCCTCACTGCCATCTTTAAACGGCGGATGTCCACAGGGTTCTGTGCTGGGCCCCCTGCTCGCGTATTATACTTAAATGGCTTATCAGGAAAAACAACAATCAAATGATGTTTCTTGCAGACGACACCTGTCTTTTTGGCAGCCACAACATGGAAAATCTTCACATTAGGCAAGAATCTCTCCAAAACGACCTAAATATAATTCAACAATACGGTCAGGATTGGCTTATCACGTTTAACGGCTCAAAAACAATACAACAAACATTTTCCTACCGGAGACAAAAAAACATTCCAAAACTATTTTTTGACAGTCTAGTCATTCCGGTCGCCGCTAAAAACAAGCATCTGGGAATGACATTTTCCAATGATTTGAGATTCCATGAACATGTTAACGATATAGTTAAAAAAGTCAATATGACGCTTGGCCCACTGTACCCAGTTGCCCCCTACTTGTCCCAGTCAACCCTACAACAGATTTAACTTACCTACGTAATGCCCTACTTTGACTACGCAGACATTATTTATGACGGACTATTGACTTTACATGACAGCCAGAGACCCGAGAGACTACAAAACAGATCAGCACGACTAATAACATCCACTCCCTCCAGAACGCCTACCGGGAAGCTGATGCAGGATTTGGGCTTGAATTCTTTGAAATCTAGAAGATAATTGCATAAAATTAATTTTTTCATCAACTTTACTCAGACAACACTCCCACTTACATAAGTGCAATATTACCAAACACTAGGGACAACACAGTAAACAGAATATTTAGTACATCGCGCCAAAGAACGGAGATTCCTTTTCGAACGGTAAACTTTAGCCACTCATTCCTACCAAGCGCAATCAAATCATTTAACAAGCTCCCGAATCGAATGAAAGAAATCAACTCTCCTAGGGTCTTCTTGAAACACCTAAGAGATCACTTCAAAGTTAACCAACCACCGTTATATTATTCATTAGGATCCAAAGTTCAGGACTCTTGCTTAACACAATTAAGACTTGGGATTTCGAAACTAAATGCTCACGCCTACCAAATTCAAAATTCGGACTCCCCCTCCTGCTTGTGCGGATATCAAAATGAAAATACAGAACATTATTTTCTGCAATGTCCCCGTTTTGATCCTCAAAGAACTCTTATGGAAAACAGCATATCTACGATATTAAATTATTCTTTCAGAAACATGCATCGTAAAAACAAGATTGACATATTAATCCATGGTAGAAATCTCCCTCCAGACGACGACAGGGCAGTAGCTCACGCAGTTTTTCAATTTGTTCATGGCACAAAGAGGTTCGTTATTTAACCATAGAAATTCAATTAATCATTTATAGTCAGTGCTCGATGTGGTGTAGTGAGCCGTACTTTCGATGGCGAGTGTCGCGGCGGTGCGGTGGCCTCTGGCGGCGCTGAGATGGCACCATGATTGTGTTTGCGTGGGACGCCTAGATTTAAGCGCTTCGGCGCTTTTGCGTTCCTCGTAGCAGCCTTTGTGTATTTTTTCTGAACCATGAAATAAATATTATGGATTATGGATGTTTACCTTTGTTTGCGTATGTAAAAATGAACACCTCAAAATAAGCGTACTTCTGCACCCCAGGCGCTCAGCCCTACCACCATCTCGGTCACAATTTCCCGACAATCATACTGTTAGCACTTGGTTTAGGGCTGCCATGTCCACCGGAAACTGCATGAGAGCAACTGTGGTAAAACAACACAACTTTTTATTAAGGCATCCCTATACAACCGCTTTAGTGGGGTTAATTTTCAGTAAACTAGAATAATACGTTGTTTTAATTCATAATTATCAGTTCAAATGACTTAACATACATGCTATGGGAGTTGCAATCATTGGCCTTAACCATCGCCCCCCGTGGGGGTGCTTAAACATCCCCTTGGGTTTCTCCGGCGGGATGAAATAAATGGCGGTGCGAAGCGCCACCGTACTTGGCGCACCTTATCCTTGATCAATGCCGCAACTTTCCCAAAAATTTTAAGGTTGGATAAGCTCAGGTCAGGTCACCAGTGCAGGTCAAGTGACCTCACCTCCAAAATTTTTTAAGATGGCATAAGTAAGAAATGGGTGAATATATCGAATTGATACTTTTACCACATAATAGGCCCACCGAGTTCTACAACATATACTCCGGGACTTTTCATATCGATGACTTAGGGTCAGGTACGGATCATGATATCTCCATTGGAAATACGTGGGAAAACTGGAAATTGCTGTATTTGTGTAGATACAGCTGAGAATACCTTCGCATTCTCCAAATCGTAGTATCCTGAGCCCCTTTCCAGGTTCATGCTGCAATTTTGGACTTGTAACCTCTGAGGGATCACCTGGAGCTATTTAAGCAGTTTTCAGGCTTGGGTCAATAAATTTGCAGGAAATGATGATACAGCTTATATTTTGATACCATTGCATTTGGATTGCTATTGCGAGCCGATTAATATGCATATTGACTATGTTAAAATGGAAATTAACCTTGACCTGACGTGAGGTCGCGTCATTTATGTGTTTTGTCCTAGCAGAGTCATATTGTACATCATTCGATTCTCCATGACACGAGGAAGCGAATGGTGCCTAAAAATGGTTCCAGCTCAACTCTGTCAGACGCTAGAGCCGAAAAACTCGGCTCAAAATTCCACCTTTTTTCACCTGTCATAGCCTCAATATTGACCTGAGCCAAAAAGTGACCGATGTAGTTTCTTCATTAATTTGTATGAGCTACCCAACAGCGTCGCGTTTTTTCGCTATTCCGCATATGAGCCTAGTTCGAGGGGCATGTTTGAACCCCCCACCAGGGCGAAGGTGGCTAGGAGGCCCACTGGGGCGGGTATTCAGTGAAATGAAGTGTAGAATTTTTCTGATTGTTCGCAAAGTTACGAATCACCGTATTAAATTTGACACGTACATACATGCACTACCAAGTGGTTCTGGAAAGCCCCGAGTGTATGTGATATAACTGTGCTTTAGTATTCGTACCAGCGTGGTGGCTTCTAACAGACGCAGTAACTCTCAGGACTGTGCTTTTCCAATATATTTAGGGGTGCTCAGCCCGTGGGAGGCGGCAACCCATAGGGATGGCAGAGCTGCGGGAGCGGCACTCTTCGTTGCGCCAAATCTGCTATGAATCAATTTTGGGCCGTTTACCGCACAGAGAACATTTTAATTGCATGGTGGGCAGCTATTCTACAGCTTTGCCAAGCCTTTTTTTCTTTTTAGGCGTGATCCTAAAGCTGCATAAAGGTCTTAAATGAATCCAGTTCGAGTTGCAAATTCATCCACGATTGAAGCATATCAGTCTTCTGGGGGTTAAATTTTACCTTCGGAATGGCAGAGTGCATGGAAAGTGAAACGGAACCCAAAAACTATGGGAAAACTCACCGAGAGCTTTACAAGTAACGTGTGTTTTTTCTGTAAACATGAATAAATATCACAACTTCATCGTACCTGTACATGTCCTGTATTTGTGCGCGAACACCCTTCTTTCCCTAACACACAGGGGTGGCAAGAATCAAGGCGGAAGTGATGAGTCAGGAGCGACACGAATCAGGACAAAGTAATAAGTCGAGGACGGCAGTGATGAGCCGGGGGCGATAGTTACAGACTAGGGACGGCACAAACCATAGGGTGGAGGTGATAAGCTGGGCGCGACAGTGATTGGCCCCGGCGACAGGAAACAAAACAAAGGTCATAAGCATGGCTGGGGATCTCTTCTCGATCCAAGGGGGGGTCCTGGGTGGGTTAGCGCTGGGACGGCAATGCAAGCCCTATACAAAGCCAATGGGAGACCCAAAATCCAGGGGGTCCTGAACCCCCAACCCCCGGGATTTCCACCCATGTTCATAAGTTGAGGGCGGCAGTGATGAGCCGGGAGACAATAGCTATGTACTATAGGCGGTAAAAATCAGTGTAAAGGTGACGTGAAAATGCTGTAAAGGTGACGTGAAAGAAGGTGAAATGCTCCGGGGGCGGCATGAATCAGCGCCACCGTTGTAAAAGGGGCGGCATGAATCAAGGCAGCAATGCTCAGTCGGGGGGTGACACGTATATTGGGGGTGCTCAAAACAGGATTGGGGTGCTCAAATTAGGATTGGAGTGCTCGGAGAGAGAGAGAGAGAGAGAGAGAGAGAGAGAGAGAGAGAGAGATTATTACACCCCTGGGATACTTTCGAATGGCGTGTTAAGGTTTGGCCCCATTTGCAGTTATAGAGGGATAAGGAGGGGAGGGGGGGTTACGACGGCCTAATAAACACAATGCATAGTTTTCAAATGCACATTTCGCACTGTTCAAATCCACTGCAAGCAAACACAAATTCTGTAATAAAATCAACCAGTCAAATCAAGGAACACTGGATGATTTATTTGAATGACACTCGAATAGGTACTCACTCACACCGGAGGTGCCGTGCACCAGAAGAGCTCGATGTTTGACGAGGGTGGCAACTTCTCGTGTCATGTCTGCACTATATGTTGTCTTAAGTCCTACCTTACACTGTCAATAATCCAATTTCGGCCTCGGACAGGTTTTAGCTATGCAACCGGCAGAACATATTTTCAAATTCACGGGCTCTTCACCACAGTTCCACCTCAACCAGTTTCTACTTGCCACTGACTGCCTCGCAAACACGGGCCTTGGCTAACGCTAATGGAATGCGGCCATACAAAAGGTCGGGTCCGTCCCCCGCCCAAACGCCCGTGGCGCGGTCGAGCGCGGAGGGGAGGCGCTGGCCCCGGCAGCGCGCCTCCGGTTCGTGACGCGAGAGGGGTGGAAACGCTGCGAGGCAGCGCGTAACCGCGAGCTCTCTTACCTGCTCACATAGCGATTCGCTTCTTCGACAAAGTATGAATTGAGTGCAAACTCATGCTTGCTGAGACGGAGCTCATACTTTCGTTGTGTGCATGGTACCCGTCGGTTCTGTATCTGTGTATGTATTAATCACCAACAGGCACATACCCAATTATAGGTGAAGTCAATGGAGGATAAAACGCATAATTACTAACAGTCTGCTCCTAAAACGCGCTAAAAAACATTTCAAAACACAACAAGCGCATACAATCGACCTGGGCACTGACCTATAATAGCTGCTTTAGGTGTCGTAAAAGAGGCGATACACTTCTTAAGTCGTCCAATAGGATCCGTAAAAATATCACAAGTTGGCGAGAAAGCTAAACAATTGTTTACAACACGAGGAGCCCGCACAAACACACACGATTGTACCGTGTTCACTCGACCAAAAGGCACATCTAAGAAAGTTGCACTAGCATTCCTGAAAGTTATAGATGGTACATTAGGGTCGGTTAAAAAAACATTTTTTTTACTTTTCATACTCGAACCCATTTTTTCCCATCATATATTCAATTTTGATTTCAATGAGCCACATTCCAAGCTTCTACGACAACGGGAAACATCACCTCAAAACGGTTAAAGATTTCATGTTTTAGGCGCGATTGGCCGCCCGGCGTTGCAGTCTCCCCCTGTTGAATTGTGATGAAAGGGTGCATAACCTACCAGTAAAGACAGCGTGGCATGTGCGTGCGTATAAGAGCGGTAGATGAGATTTAACATGCAGGAATTTACTTGTCAGCTGTATTTGCAGCGCAATACAAATACATGTTATTCCACAAAAGACCTGAAATTAATTTGTTCAGCACCCTAGTACTCTAAATCCCGACAGCACAGGAATGCCTTCCGGAAGCGAACCTTTCTCTGGCAACATTCGTTGGTGAAGGTCGTTGAGGCAGGTGCTTCTCCCTATTCTCCTGCGAACTATTTAAGAGCTCTGATACTGCTAGAAGAAGACCCTGCTGCATATTTTTTACCCTTTGGATGGCTTACGAAATCTTCCACCAGCTTTACACCACGTTCTGTGCGACCGTTCACGACAGTAAGTTCTGGAATACCTTGAAACTGGGCTATACCAGCCACCAGCTTCTCAACGGAGCCATTTCATGTTAGAATCTTTCAGATTAAGGCTCTCGAATACCATGGCCAGCTGTCACGAGTGACAAACTGGCTGAGGATTAGTACCGAGCATTCACCGAGCTCTTCATAGCCTCTATCGGCCTCCTCTATCTTAAGCTTACGCTAGTCAAATGTGAATTGTTTGCTGTTTTGGCCAATTGTTGTGCGACTGGCTCCTTACCTCCAAGATGGGTGTTCTCACCAGCGGGACAGAATATAAATTTCTGTGCACAGATACCACAACTGATGGAAAATTCACTTTAGCACATTCAGGGCGATTTCTATATTAACTTAATGAAAGCACTACACTTACTAACAAATCTACTAACTCTTATAACAATTATTATACTACTCTTACTAACAATCTAACTATCCTCTCACACTTCTTTTCCTCTGCGCGGCGGCTGCCCAGCCGGAGAGGGGAGCTGCAACCTCACCTCCGGGTTGCAGGGTAAATTCGCGGCACCCTGGCCAGGTGTTTAGCGCACTTTCTAAAATATGAAAATTATTGATTTAACGGAGGATTTCGAGTAACGTAGACAAGCGGACATCAGTAGCTGACACACAAAATTCTAAATTCTAAATTCCAAATTCTAAATTTAAGGTCTTCAACCACAGAAATAACCTTCGCACTCTGCGGGTCTAAACTTATTAAAAGACCTCCCTTGGCATGGCTATGCCATTGCCACGACCGTCCATTCGCAAGCTAAAACATCTTGCAACCCATTACTTGAAATAACTCCCTTTGCTTTAACAGACTAAAGTAGCTTGCCCTTACACAAAATTCTAAAATTCTCCCACGCACTCCTTTAGAGGCGGGCAAAGGTGCTATGCACAGAACGCCTAATAAAAAACCCATTGATTGATTGATTGAGCCCTACACTGCATTTTATGTATAGCTTTGAGGCTCATACAAGGCTATAAAGCTGACTATCCGCGACGGAGGAACCCAAATACATGGTTTAGAACCACTTACAAGGAAAGCCGCTAACTCTTTCGGGGTCTGAGTGGCTCAATCGGTTAGCGCTCCCGCCCGGCTCGGCCAATGGCATTAATTATGTGCTGGGTGTCGTGGGTTCGAGCCCACGCAGAGGCAGAATCTGGCGCCCTGCTCTAGCCCAGGTTAATTCTCTCCCTCTTGCCTCTGATGCCATATGACCTGAACAGTTGATGCGTTGTCTAACCCCAAAAATTATACTATTCAGTCTATAAGTATCTTCTGGAAGGATGAACAGAATCTGACTCAGTAATAGCACGCACTTTGTGCCATAAATGTCCTATATTCCATGAATATGGCTCGCTGGTGGGCTCCGGGTCTTCTAAACAGCCATTTGTTGGAGGCTACCTCTCCTGACAGCCACACGTAAACCAGCTTGTGCAATTCGTGATTATTTTCTCAAGGAAAACAGAGCTGGCATGTTTTCCAGAACCAAAGCACTAGTCGGGCCTGATGATCCAGGAACGTTCCATGATAGGTCTTCCAATAAAAATGCTCCGGTATTGTGTAGAGGCGCTGAAGTCAATGTGCAAACGCATCTGTTATCTGTGACCAGAAAGTTATAATCTGCCTCGCAAATAATAATCACAATGCTGGAGGTAAAAAGGCAGTGACACAGCGTCTGGCCTAAACAGCAAAACCATCCACCTTTTAGTTGGGTAGGCTAAAGTTTCCGACAGAGGCTATGAAGAGCTCGGCTCGGTACCAAGCCTCTGCCGATTTTTCATTCCTGAAAGCTGGCTGGTATTCGAGCGCCTAAATCTGAAAGATTCTAACATGAAATGGCTCCGTTGAGAAGCTGGTGACTGCTATAGCTTCCCCTGTTTCAGGGTATTCCAGAACTTACTGTCGTGAACGATCCCACAACATTGTGTGAAGCTAGTGAAAGATTTCGTGAGCCATCAAAAGGGTAAAAAATATGCAGCAGGGTCTTCTTCTAGCAGTATCAGAGCTCTTAAATAGTTCGCAGGAGAATAGGGAGAAGCACCTGCCCCAACGACGTTCTCCAAAGAATGTTGGCAGACAAAGGTTCGCCTCCGGAAGGCATTCCTGTTCTGTCGGGATTTAGAGTGCAAGGGTGCTGAACAATTTAATTTCAGGTCTTTTGTGGAATAACGTGTGCTTGTATTGCGCTGCAAATACATCTGACGAGTAAATGCCTGCATGTTAAATTCCATCTACCGCTCTTATACGCACGCACATGTCACGCTGTCTTTACTGGTAGGTTATGCACCCTTTCATCACAATTCAACAGGGGGAGACTGCAACGCCGGGCGGCCAATCGCGCCTAAAACATGAAATCTTTAAACCGTTTTGAGGTGATGTTTCCCGTTGTCGTAGAAGCTTGGAATGTGGCTCATTGAAATCAAAATTGAATATATGATGGGAAAAAATGGGTTCGAGTATGAAAAGTAAAAAAAATGTTTTTTTAACCGACCCTAATGGACCCTAATGAAGCGAGAAACATTCCAAAAGATGAGATGATGCGGTGAGACCTTGAAAAACCTTGCTTGTGAATAAGATGTCATGTTGTACACGCCTTGCCAGTAAAGTACGAACATCACAAAATCTCGTCAATTCCTCGTAATCTAATGGTGGGCTGGGTGGGTCAACATGGTTCGCAAGCCACAGCAAAAACTTGTGCTGGATTTTTTCTACACGGTCCAGATGGCATTTTGCGGCTCCAGCCCCAACCAATGAACAATACTCTAATACTGACCGGAAAATAGCATTAAAAGCCGCCACGGCGGCCTTCTAATTCAGCTTACATCTAGCGGAGGCCGTCTGGAAGATTCTGATTAATAAACCGAGTGATCTGTTTGCTTTGGAAACCATCGAGTTGATATGGTCGGAAAAGGTAAGCTTTTAGTCAAGAATGATTCCCAAATCTTTTATGAAAGAAACGTTCTCCAAAATTTTTCCGTTGATTTTATAAGCCGAATTGATGATATTGCATTTTAAAGGTTTCGAATTCAGACGCTATTGGTGATGTTACAAAAATCATAGAACTTAATAGCTAAGTTTATTTTCATTGCATAGGCGGATGAAAGTTTATATTCAGCGCATTTTCGAACTGGACCACGACATATGGGGGTGTGCCACTTTTGGGCGGCAGCGAAACATATCGCGGGGGCGCCAAAATTCGAATCCTGGGGAATGGGTGGAAGCGACACTTCAGGGGGCATTATCGACCTTTTAGGGCAATACTGCGGTCATTCCATGGGCGCCAAGTGTTGACCGGGGGAGGGGAACATTCCCTTTCCCTGAATGTTCCCTGGATAAACCAACACTCACGGTACATAAAATATTGGTCCGTGACCAATTATGACCAACAATATTAGTTCCTGTTTGGTTCTCGAAATTATGATTATGTCAGAACCATTTTTAGGTCCACAGGTCAACGAGGTCGCTAGATAGAGGCCATGGAAGTTTCGGGGCTAACACAAACATTGAAGCAGGAATAATTTTCTATCTTAAAAGTGGCTGATCTAAATTAGTTTGAATGGATATCGCTGGATACAAGATACAACAGTTCATATAAAAATAAAGCTTTGACATCAGGCCAGTTTTTGACCTCGTGACCTTGTGACCCCTTCTTTAAATTCATAATTAAAAAACATATTCTCATTTTTCACAGGGTGCTCCTTAGGCCAGGGCATCTTTTAAAGGAAAAGTCAGTGGGGGGGCATTTCTGGTGCTGGCCATTATGGTGTCTTCAGGGGAGCAAGACCTATTTTGAGGGGGTTTAATAAAGCTTAGACGCGATAGTGTTAAATGTTTCTCAATTTTTGTGCTATTTCGTGTCTAGAGATTATAGATGCTGCCCAGGGCTGACAGTTTTTTTCAACAGAAAAGGTCAAACCGAGTTAGACAAAGGGCCAAAGAGGGGCAATTATATCATTTTCACCAAAATAGCAAATAAACACAAAATGATTTTATCCACATAACCAGAACATTTGTTTGGGATCATCAATCTCCCCTCACCCACTTTTTAAACAACAATTTCATGATCTTAGTCAAAATGGGAGTAAACCGAAAATTTGTATAACCAGCCGCTGCGGAAGGCAACGAGAAGCCCAAATTCTAAAAGTTGTTGGTACTAACGTGGAAAGTTTGCTGTCAGCATCAGGTTAAAGTTTACCTGGCCCCCTCACTTTTTGCCGGTGGCGACGCTTATGTATGCTACCACCACAGTAATAAATAAAAAGGCTAAGCACTTCATACCGCCACACGAGCAACCAGTCTTACGCACTTTGACTACACCGTGTCCTGTCTAATCCACGAACGAGCTCTCAGCGCTGACGAGTGCCTGCTTGTGAAATGAGAGCATCATGCAATGTCACGGTACTGGCTGGGATGTGGGCTTCCGGTCGGATAGAGCAGGATGTTTGATTGGTTGTAGGCCAGCGTTCTTCTCCAGCGTTGTGACTAGTGGATACTGAGGCTGTTTTGCCGGGATTTCCCGTAACTAAGCGCTTTGTTTCGTCTTCGCACGATGGAGTAGACAGCCACGGGTGAAAATTGTATAACACAATTGTTGTGGATTGCCAATTTTGGACCAGAAATGGAACAAAGTAATAATTATCCGGGTGTGTTCTGTCTTATTTTCCTTAGGTGAGTCTGCGTTTGGTCAATTTTAAGTCATCTGTCTATTTCACTGGGGGCCAATTTCTGGGCACTGGGGAGCATTTCGGCCGACTAGGGGGCAAATGCCCCCCAGTTAACATGTTAAAATATGGCCTGCCTCAGGGTATAAGCTAACCAATAGTGGGCGACCTTTGTGTAAATCAGATTTAGTAACAGGTCACAGAGGTCATCACCTAGGGAAAGTTATCGTTTTTGGACCATGAGCGGTTCTCCGGTCACCTCGGAAAAATAGGTGGGGACTGGCCTGCAAGACCCCCTCCAGTGCACGTGTCAAAAAAGTTGTGAAGCGCCTTAAAGAGGTGATCTGCGGTGATGAGTGGTGATGATGCAGTGGTAAGCGGATATGAAACAGGAAAAGTTTGGAAATGTAAAACAGGGAAGTCTTAGGCAAAAACCATAAACCTAGCGATGTTTGTGCAAAGAGGAACAAAATTATTGTAGCGATTGAAGGTCGATTTGAATATTTTTCAAGATTATAAGGCATATTAGAAGTATTTAGATGATAAGAAGTGATTATGAAAACAAGTGATTTAAACTCTCCGTTGCAGTGTTAGTCCAGTCAAGTTAGCATTTTTATAATGGGAACATGTCATAAAATTCGGACCCCGCCATAAGATACACCATTGTGTGTGCAATTGATAGGGGCGTAACATATCCAAAATTCGCAAAAATCTACCGAGCGGATATTTTATAACAGGGGTGCAAAGTCCACGTGCCAGAGAAAAACCAGAAAGTTCAAAGTATAACGTTGTGGTGTGTCGAGCCTGCAACATCGTCCCAATGGCTATAATTTTTGGGAAGCAAGTACAAATGATGCTGGCCAATTCAAACAACCTTAGCCGGCCGGTGGCCTACCCTCGGTTTGCATGTGCTGCACGTGCAAAGTCAAAATGTTGCAATTTTGTCCTTATTTGCAGTGCTTCCGTTAGCTCTCTTGTCGATGTTTACCGTTGGATTACTGTTTTTGTTTGTCATTTCATTACGCAACATGTGCTAAAGAGACACACAAAAAATTAGGTCTCTAGCTGTAACGGTTTGCTGCTGACAAGCGTAACTGATGAGACATGTCGGGATCCTTCATTTCGGGAATACTGCATACTACAAGGGCTTTTGGGCCAGCCAAAGCCGTAAAAATATGCATGGGATGTAAGACAGGATACACATTTCAAAACAGGATAGAATTAGACGGGATGAGATATGTTTTCCAGGTTTAATTCCGAACTGGATCGGTTTTTAACAACACTTTCCAGCTATAAAGAAATGGAATGGGACGAAACTTCCTTTTAGGGTCATATTCTAGGACAATATAATGTCCGCCAATATATTGGCGGAACGGACTAACTGGATGAAATAATTTGGATGCTAAAATTTGGCGTATGCTGACATTGCAAGTATATAAAACTTCATATTTTATTCGCTATAGGTGATGGAGCTTTGCTTTCCCGCAGGGTTGTCATCGTGACTCACGTTGATTCATGGACTCTTCTTGAATGTGTTACTCATGAGCAGGGGTGGAGATCTCTTTTCAAACCAGGGGAGGGGGTCCTGGTCTGGTCGGGGCCGCATGGGAGTGGATGTTTTTCGTAGGAAAATGAATGCACTAAAATTCGGTCAATGCCTATAAATACCATATGAAACCGTATGATGGTAGGATTTTTCACGAGCCGGATCATGACCTTCCCGGGAGGTAAAACCGACATGCACATTTCAACACACTTTGAGCATTTATTCAGATTTTTTCCAGAAACACAAAATGAGATACGGTTCTAAACCTATGCCATTGACTCGGTCTTTGAAAGGATAGTGCTTATAATGTACCGCGTGCTTTTTAATCTAGTTCTCAATGAAAACGTGTTAGTAGCAGACAACATTGGGGGAGACCGGGCCTGGTTGCATCACGGGTTGAATGCATCAGGGGCTGTAACTAAAAACATATTCACTAGATAACAGTTTAAGCGGGCCCACTAGAACCGCGCACGCGCAATGTCTTTCCGGTGAAGAAACCAGCGAAGGCGGTCGGCCGATACCAGGTGAGGAGGCAAAAACAATTTTTTTAGGTTGGAAGTATTTTTTTAGTCTGTTACATTACGCTTTAAATGAAATACAAGATAACATGCGTGTCATAAGCCTGGCAGGTTAAAGCGTGTTTCTCCAGTCTTTAACGCGCGCACTGGAGGGGGCCTCGGAGGCCCCCCACCTGTTTTCCAAGGTGGCCGGAGAACCGCTTGTAGCCGAAACACGATACATTGCCACATTAAACAGAATTGAATAGCGCGTCAATTGGTGAAAATTTTTTGAAAATCGGTCGAAAATTATTTGACTTATAGGCTTATAAAGTCAGACCTGCATTTTGAGATCGCCGTAATCGCGCGGTCGGACCAGTTAGCTTGCATTGGAGACCGAGTGGTGAAGTCATAACACCATCTAACCGGGATTATATGTCAAGGTCACCACACATGAAGGTCAAGGTCACAGGTCAAGGTCATATCTGCACTTTCAAGGCCACTGACCACAGTGCTTCCGGTCAAATGACGTTACCCGGTCTGACGTACGTCATGCTATGACGTCATCGATAAGGTACCCCAATACCAAGGTCAAGGTCAAAGGGCAAGGTCAAAGGTCATTTGCAAAGGTCAATCCTCATTTCCCGCCAAACAGTGGCTATAGTGTTAGTCAAAGTGTACATTATAAGTAGTATACTATATTGTGACCTTACAGGTCAATGACCTTGAATGACCTTGATCCCAAAATTGCAGGGAAGGCTTTTGAGACCTTCTGTGTATGACTCTGGTCTGTCTTTAGCTTATTCCCGCCATTTTCCCGCATATTCACGGCATTTACCGGTCGGTCCCCAGCACGGCCAAGTTTTGACCTTTATGACCTCGTTTGACCTTGAAGATATTCACCTAGGTCAACAAAAATTTGTCATGATGTAGATCACTATAACCCCCACCCACCTCTTAAATTTCGTTTTTCTATGCCACCTAGTTTCCGAGATCTTAGGGGAGGGGGCTACCAGGCCCCCCTCCAGTGCGCGTTAGTGCCAGACCCCCTCCAGTGCGGGTGTTAATTGAGGCAAAGACTTTTGGCGGGACCTCTTGGCTTGTTCAATATTTGGCGCCACGATTGATTCAGGGCAGAGACGGGGCAAGACGATTCATTTTCGCGGGGCAGGTTGAAACATTGTTGCAGCCTACCCCCGCGCTTAGTTTTGTTTATGGGAAAATTGGGAAAATTCCCGCCCCCCTTGACTACGCCCCTGGAGGACGGATTATGTGTTGTCCCCCTCCACCCACCACTTTTCACGCAGCGTTCCATCACGCTGTCCCGAGCACTAAAACCATAGCGAATAACAAAGAGCGGGCTTCCTGCAAACACACCAATTACAACTACAATTTCTTTCCGATACATAACTGCGGGTACAGCCGCCCAATTTAGTGGTCTCTTAGGGGCCCTTCACTGGCTCAGGGATCCCGAGATCAAGTCAGAAACCTTCTGCAAAATATATTTTCAGTGCAAATATACCTTTCCTGACGCATAGTCATGACGGGAAGCCGTGGCGCTGCACCTGGTTCTGACCTAAGGTCAGGTATGGAGCATGACCTCTCCGTTGGAAATGCATGGGGAAAACAGATAGTGGGCTGTATTTGTGTGGATAAAGCTGAGAATACCTTCATATTCCCCAAATCGCGGTATCCTGGGCTCCTTTCTAGGTTCCTGTTGCAATGTTTCACCTGTGACCTCTGAGAGGTCATCTGGGCTACTTAAGCATATTTTCAGACTTGGGTCAATAACTGTGCAGGAAATGACGATACAACTTTTATTTTGATACCATTACGTTGAGATTGCTACAACGAGTCGAATATGAGTCGACTATGAGTATCGAGTCGACTATTGCTGGATTAGATAGTGACCTTGACCTGATGTGTGACCTGATGTGCGTGATCAATGGTCGGGAATTATTGTCACCAGTTGAAAAAATTATAAATCAAAATCAACCGACTTATAGTTTTACAGGCCCAAAAATGTGTCCGTGATTTACACCATCCACCAAAAGGTCCCAACCTTAATTGACAGCGATTTGATGAATTTCTCGTGAAATTCTTTTAAGTTTGTAATTTTGAAGTAATGTTTTGGTCGTTCCTTTTTCAAATATTATCACTTCTATTTCAAATTTCAAATTAAATCAAATCTTTACCAATAATCCTTAGTACCAAGATCGAGATCACGAGAGGGTATCACACCCCACATCGTGGGACTCCAACTGCCTTGAACCGGACCACATCGGCACGTCAAATTTTATTATTTACTGCTACAAAATAATAATCCAGAACTTATAAATCTCGGCGTTTAAGGTCGCTTCAGCTGCCAGGGCTATATAGCGAACTTATCAATCCCCACCCTGAAGGTACCGTAAAAAAATATATATTCACATTGGAGCGATCATTACAGTAAACCCAGGGACATGTTGGCCTAGTGGTTCTTACTTCATTGCCAACCATTTCAGAATGAAACCAGTGATGAATAAGCAACCAACTGACTTAATTATGCAGCCGGATTAAACGTTTCAAAGGTTTAATTGGCCTCAAAATGAGTGTTGCATGCGAAATCCATATAGTGAAGGATCCCGACATGTCCTAGCAAATAAGCTCTTCAGCAGCAAACCGTTACAGTTAGAGACCTAATTTTAGTGTGTCTCTTTAACACATATTGCATAATGACATGACAAACAAAAACAGTAATCCGACAATAAACATCGATAAGAGAACTAATGGAAGCAATGTAAATAAGGAAAAACTGCAAAATTTTTACTTTGCACGTGCATCACAAGGAAGCCGAGGGTAGGCCACCGGCCGGCTAAGGTTTTAAATTGACCAGTATCGCGTGTACCTGCTTCCCAAAAATTATGGCAGCCATTGGAACGACATTGGAAGCTCAACACATCACAACGTTATACTTTGAATCATCTGGTTTTTCTCTGGCACGTGGACTTTGCACCTCTGTTATAAAATATCCGCTCGGTAGATTTTTGCCGGATTTGATATATTACCTATCAATTGCGAACACAACTATGTAATATTATAGGGGCATAGATTACCTGACATGTAAATGCTAACTTGACTGGACTATGTAAGTTTATCCAGAGCGTATATACCTATTAATCAGCATAATCGAGAATAAACTGACCTCAGTCGCTCGATGAAGTCTAAACTGGGTCGTTTTTCAGTGGGGTCTCTTCAGGAGCAATGGAATATTGAGCGCGGGTTCATTTTACACCTTGCAAAATATTTTTCTACGCCAGTAATTTCACATTACAATATCATTTCTCCTCCCTACTTCCAGTTTAGAAGTCCGTGCAAGTACACGCCCCAACTTTCTGAAGGCTTCCACCTTTCTCCTGTATGTCTAACAACTAAAATTTGTATATGGTTGCTTAGACTGAAGAATTAATCTATGTATAGTCCATGTTTTCAACTCGATGGCTCTGAAA